>WOXC01005231.1:0-675069 GCA_011680675.1 Gymnobelideus leadbeateri
CTTGGGATCTCTTTCAGGAGGAGTCCGGTGAATTCTATCAATAGCTATTTTATCTTCTGATTCCAGGACCTCAGGACAGTTTTCTTTGACAATCTATTGGAGGATGTTGTCTAGACTGCTTTTCTCATCATGGCTTTCTGGTAGACCAATAATTCTTAGGTTGTCTCTCCTGGATCTGTTCTCTAGGTCAGTTATTTTTCCAGTGAGATATTTTACATTTTCTTGCAAATTTTCGATCATCTTGTTTTTTTCGATTGACTCCTGCTGCATCATAGAGTTCTGAGTTTCAGTTTGGTTGAATCTAATTTTTAGTGAATTATGGTCTTCAATAAGTTTTTGAAGTTCCTTTTTTAGGGAGGTATTTTCTTTTTCCAAGTTGGTCATTGCCTCCCTGATTTGGTCTTTAAAATTTTTCTTAAGCTCCTCCAGGAATGCTATTTGGGCTTGAGACCAGATCATGTTTCCTTCTGTGGTCTCTGGTGTGGGCAGAGTCTATATTGTCCTGTGTGTTTTGTTGTTCTTGCCCTGCATAGTATGCTCGAATAGATTTTCTTGCCTTCCCCTTCTCCTTTTCAGCTTCCTTCCTTCCCATTGTGACTTCCTGTTTCTTAGTTTCTCAGGCTATGAGTTTGGGGCCTGATCCTTGACTTTGAATACCTCTGGGTGGCTAGTTTATGGCTAAGTCAGGGAAGTCAGTGAGGAATGTAGATGTGTAGGTGGGGTTGAGTCTGACCACTTCAGATTTCTGCCTCTATACCCCTGGGCTATAAGTAGGCTTTTGTTGGTGAGGTGAGGTGGGGCTAGTTGGGTCCCCTCCCTCTCTTCTCTTCAGATTCCTGGCTGTCTCAGTTACACCTTTTCTTGGAGATTCTCAAGCCTGAGGCTATTTCCATTAACTTGGGATTTCAGTCTGGGTGGGAGACTTATCTTTGGGTTTTCTGCTTCATGAAGGAGGGATGGGAGGATCGGAGCAGCTAGAATTTACTTTGCCATTCCAGCCCCTGTATCATACAGGCAGGCAGTTTCTAAATTTCCAGGCTGGGGGCTGAATGCAGCCTGAGAAGCCACTCTCTCCACTGGGGCCCGACTCTCCTACCTGGCTCCAATGATCCGTTCCCTCTGCGAGATGACTGTGATTCGTCCTTGGTAAGTCTGCAGGCTGGGGCTTTTTCTCTCTCTGGTGTAGTCTGCTTGCCTGCTCTTAGGTCTGAGCTGTGCAGACCCCACGCGCTCTGCGCTCGACCTGTGCAGACCCCACGCGCTCTGCGCTCGACCTGTGCGGGCACTCTGGGCAACCTCCTGTGCTGGATTCTGCCACACTCTGTCTTCCACTGGGCTTCGTCACTCCGGAATCTGCTCAGATTTACCCTTTTGGACTTAGTGACAGAGGAGCTCAGCGAGGTTACTGCTTCCTTTCCTCCATCTTGGCTCCGCCCCCCTAAACTATTCCCTTCTTTCCCAAATTGCTTACAGTATCATCCTTTACACCTAGATCATGCACCCATTTAGACTTTATTTTGGTATATGGTGTTAGATAATGATCTATGCCCAGTTTCCACCATACTGTATTCCATTTTTCCCAGCAGTTTTTGTCAAATAGTGCATTCTTATCCCAAAAACTGGGGTCTTTGGGTTTATCGAACAATAGATTCCTATATTCATTAACTGCTGGGTTTCCTGCACCTAATCTATTCCATTGATCTACTACTCTACACCTCTGCCAGTACCAAGCAGTTTTGATGACTGCTGCTGTATAATATAGATTAAGATCTGGCATAGCTAGTCCACCTTCCCTAGCATTTCTTTTCATTAATTCCCTTGATATTCTAGACCATTTGTTTTTCCAAATAAATTTTGTTATTATTTTGTCTAACTCTAACATGTAGTTTTTTGGTAAATTGATTGGTATGGCACTAAATATATAGTTTAGTTTGGGTAAAATTGTCATTTTTATTATATTAGCTTGACCCAGCCACGAGCAATTGATATTTTCCAAACTATTTAGATCTGCTTTTATTTGTGTGATAAGTGTTTTGTAGTTGTGATCATATAGATTCTGGGTTTGTTTTGGCAAGTAGATTCCCAAATATTTTATAATGTCTACAGTGACTTTAAATGGTATTTCTCTTTCTGTCTCTTGCTGTTGAGTTTCATTAGAGATGTACAGGAATGCTGAGGATTTATGTGGGTTTATTTTATATCCTGCAACTTTGCCAAATTTATTTATTGTCTCAAGTAGTTTTTTTACTTGATTCTCTAGGATTCTCTAAGTATATCATCATATCTGAAAAGAGTGAAAGCTTGGTCATTTCTTTGCCTAGTTTGATTCCTTTGATTTCTTTTTCTTCTCTAATTGCTACTGCTAGTGTTTCTAGTATCAGATTGAATAAGAGGGGTGATAGTGGACACCCTTGTTTCACTCCTGATCTTATTGGAAAGGCTTCAAGTTTATCCCCATTGCATATAATACTTGCTGATGGTTTTAAATAGATGCTATCAACTATTTTAAGGAAGGCTCCATTTATTCCTATACTTTCTAGTGTTTTTAATAGGAATGGATGTTGTACTTTGTCAAAAGCCTTTTCTGCATCTATTGAGATGATCATGTGGTTTCTGCTAGTTTTATTGTTGATGTGCTCAATTATACTGATGGTTTTCCTAATATTAAACCATCCTTGCATTCCTGGAATGAATCCTACCTGATCAGAGTGTATTATTTTTGTGATAAGTTGTTGGAGTCTTTTGGCTAATATTTTATTTAGAATTTTTGCGTCTTGTATTCATGAGGGAAATTGGTCTATAATTTTCTTTCTCCGTCTTATCTCTTCCTGATTTAGGAATCAGTACCATATTTGTGTCATAGAAAGAATTTGGTAGGACTCCTTCTTCACTAATTTTCCCAAATAGTTTGTAGAGTATTGGAATCAATTGTTCTTTAAATGTTTGATAGAATTTCACTAGTAAAATCATCTGGCCCTGGAGATTTTTTCCTAGGGAGATCATTGATGGCTTGTTTGATTTCTTTTTCTGAGATGGGGTTATTTATGTAATTCACTTCCTCTTCAGTTAATCTGGGCAACTTGTGATTTTGTAAATATTCATCCATTTCACTAAGATTGTCATATTTATGTGCATACAATTGGGAAAAATAATTCCTCATTATTTTTTTTATTTCCTCTTCATTGGAGGTAGATTCACCCTTTTTATTTTTGATACTTATAATTTGGTTTTCTTCTTTCTTTTTTTATCATATTGACTAAGGGTTTATCATTTTTGTTGATTTTTTCATAAAACCAGCTCTTAGTTTTATTTATTAATTCAATAGTTTTCTTAATTTCAGTTTTATTAGTCTCACCTTTGTTTTTCAATATTTCTAATTTAGTACTAAATTGGGGATTTTCAACTTGTTCTTTTTCTAGCTTTTTCAATTGCATGTCCAATTCATTGACCTCCCTTCTCTCTGCTTTAATTAAGTATGCACTCAGGGATATAAAACTTCCCCTGAGAACTGCCTTTAGTGCATCCTACAAATTTTGGTATGTTGTCTCATTATTATAATTCTCTTTAATGAAATTATTGATTGACCCATCCATTCTTTAGGATTAAATTGTTTAATTTCCAATTAGATTTTAGTCTATCTTTCCCTGGCCCTTTATTGCATATAATTTTTATTGCATCATGATCTGAGAATGATGCATTTAATATTTCTGCCTTTATGCACCGAATTTTGAGGTTTTTATGCCCTAGTACATGGTCTATTGTACATGGTGAAGGCAAGATGACTGTGATTCATCCTTGGTAAGTCTGCAGGCTGGGGCTTTTTCTCTCTCTGGTGTAGTCTGCTTGTCTGCTCTTAGGTCTGAGCTGTGCAGACCCCACACGCTCTGCGCTCGTCCTGTCTGGACACAGTGGACAACCTCCTGGGCTGGACTCTGCCACGTTCCATCTTCCAGTGGGCTCCGTCACTCCAGAATCCGCTCAGATTCACCCTTTGAAACTTTGTGAACGAGGAGCTCAGTGAGGTTACTGCTTCCTTTCCACCATCTTGGCTCCTCCTCAAGGACAGATTTAAACTCAAGTCCTTCTGACTCCAGGGCTGGAACTCTATTTGCTGTGCCACCTAGCTGTCCCATGACTTAGTTTTTAAAGTGACGTTACCTATATTTTATTGTATTTTGTATTTATTTTTAAAATATTTCCCAATTACATTTTAATCTGGTTCAGCAGAGAGTTCTCAGGAGTACAACCAGTGGGCTGAGTGCTTACCATCTTTGCTAAAAGTATAAGTGGCAGAGAAGATGCCATATGGAATTTCCTCACCTGGGAGTTCACCATTTCAATGAAATCATAGGTCTGATAAAAACCAAACCTAACCCAGGACTTCATTAACTCAATTAAGTAACTTGATTATGTAACTGTAAGCAAAATATCTGTGTCTTATGCCTGTTAGCTTGATGCAAAGATTAGATTTAGAATCAGAGATTTGTTGTTGTTCAGTTGTGTCCAACTTTTTATGACCCCATTCGAGGTTTTCATGACAAAGATAATGGAGCGGTTTGCTATTTCCTTCTTCAGCTCATTTAACAGATGAGGAAACTGAAGCACACAGGGTTAAGCGATTTGGCCAGGGTCACACAACTAATAAGTGTCTAAGGTCAGATTTAAACTCAGGAAGACAGGTCTTCCTGACTCCAGGCCTGGCACTCTCTCTGCTGTGCCACCTAGTTGCCCCTAAAATCAGAGAACCCAAGTCCAAATTCTGGTTTTGCCACTTAGTACCTTGGACAAGTCACTTAACCTCTCTGGTCCTTGTTTTCTCCATCTGTAAAATGAAGGGGTTGGGCTAAATGATCTTTAAGTCTTTCTCCAATTCTAAATTTATGATTGCAGGAGTAAGCGCATACATGAAGAGAGAGACAGACAGACAGACAGACAGACAGACAGACAGACAGACAGTCAGGAAAGGAAGGAACTCCCAGGAGATGGATTGGTGGAAGTTTTTCCCCTCAGACCTAAATACAAGTAGCTGGGGGGCAGGGGGGGGGGACGGTTTATGTTAATATCTTATTTTGTCAAGGACACCAACCTAAATGACCAGGGTCAGCTCTATAGACTAAATTGTTAAGATATTAAGCCCACTACGTGGTGCCTGATCTTTCCTGACCTTACCTTTAGACAGCCAACATAAGAATTCAATGAAGTCAACATTTACAGAATGACATTTATATGAAAAGACACAGTGATGTTAAAGGTGACAGAAGATAAGTAAAATTAACTCAATGACTCACTTTCCTATGTTAGTTTAATGTTTTCAAAATGCTTTTCTATCAATAATAACTTTGTGATGTTGGCAAGCCAAGGTTGTTATCCTCATTTTATAAATGAAGAAATTGAAGAAACAGGACTTACCCAGGGTTATGCTGCTCGTAAATGTTGGAGGTGAAATTTAATCTTTTCCCTCAAGAAATTTATATTTATATACCAGTCAACAAGCATTTACATCACTTTTGCAAAGGGGTACATATATTATCTCATTTGACTGTCACAACAAGCTCATGAGGAAGCTTATGGTATATTTTTCTCCCCATTTTCTAGAAGGAAAACCTGAGGTTTAGGAAACTTAAAAGTCCAAGGTCACATAGGTTGTAAGTGACAGAATCAGGGTTAAAATTTAAGTTTTTTGATCCATTATGATAAGAGAAACTAGGAAGATGAAGAGTTGGGGGAAAATATATAATGAGCTCTGTTGAGTTTGAGACATCTATGGGGTGTCTAGACTTGCAAGTCATGGCATCACCTTCCTGATGTTATGGTCCTCTTCAAGAATGAAGGACAAACAACAACAATAATAACTTCAGCTGCCTTACCAAGTAGATGCCTCAATGGGAATAGTATGCTTTCAGAGGGCAGAGTTGAGCTAAGGAATGTACATGAGCATTTGTATAATATGTGTATATGTTTGTGTGTGTGTGTGTGTGTGTGTGATCTATAGCTATCTATCCACTATACCTTACTTCTACTATGGGCTGTATAATATAGTATGTATGTGTGTGTATGTGCACATGTGTGTGTGTGTAATTTATAGCTATATATCCACTATATCCTACTTCTGCTATGGGCTGTATAATATAGTGTGTGTGTGTGTGTGTGTGTGTGTGTGTGTGTGTGTGTGTGTGTAATCTATAGCTATCTATCCACTATATCCTACTTCTCCGATGTGCTCATATGGGTTCTAGAACCTCCCTCTGTCTATGATATGCAATAATGTACCTGTCATCAAATACACAGGCATAGTCTGGATCTGACTGCCTGAGATGAGGCAACCCAGGAGTAAGTTTAGGCATTAACTTGGCTGGTGATGACACAGAAGATGTAGTGCTAGACCTGGCATCAGGATCCAACCAAAGACACTTACTATCTGTGTGACCCTAGGTAAATTACATAATCTCTCAACCTTAGTTTCCTAATTTGTAAAATGGATATAATAATTAGTAACTATCTTTATAGTAACTATCTTTATATTTGTTTTGAGGATCAAATGAGATAATGTTTTTTAAAGCCATCTGCAAACATTAAAGTGTTAAGAAATGCTAGCTATTATTATTATTATTTACTATTTAGCATGACTCAGAACAGACTCAATCAGTGCTTAGTGAAAGACTCAAAAAAGGTCAAACACCACGTGGTAGGTATATACTCCTGTATATAGTTTGTTTGTACATGTTTGTCTCTTGCCTCCCCCATTAGACTGTAAGCTCCTGGAAGGCAGGGACTGTCTCTGGACTCTTTTTATGTATCTGACTCTTATACGCCTAATATATGTTTATTGACTATTGATAGGTAAACACTTTGCTGTTGTTCATTGTTTAGTCATTTCCACATAACACCAGACCCTTCTATATGCCACTATCTCTCTAAGTCTATCTAAGTTAATGTTCATTTTTTCCTTAACACTATCCATCTCATCTTCTGCCAGGCCCCTTTCCTTTTGCCTTCAATCTTTCCCAACATAAAAATCTTTCCAATGAATCTCATCTTCTCACTAAGTGGCTAAAGTATTTAAGCTTTAAAGTCAGTATTTGACCTTCCAATGAATAACCTGAATTAATTTCTTTAAGTATTAGCTGATTTGACCTCCTTGCTGTCCAAGGAACTCTCAAATTCTAGCACCATAATGTGAAAGAGTTAGGTCAAAAGAATTAAGCACAATCATACTTGTGCTATGTAGGTTCCAAAGTCAGGGCACAACATGCAACTGGACGCTTGCAGAAGACTAGGGTTCTGTCACAAACCTTTCACCTAGATATCCACTCTCTATGCTGATGAAATAGTTTTTGGAGTTTATTCCCCTATAGGTAGAGAGAGGAGGCTTCCAAAGTTTAGTTGCATGAGTTTCTGGAAAATGTTGTTTTCTAATGGACAGAGTTGTTTTTTTCTACTCTGAGAGGGCAGGACTAAGAGATGATTATAAACTCACAGTTGAATCAGGTGGTGGTAGCTTCGATTCTTTTAGAATAGAATTCAAGAGAACTCCTGCAGGTGTTTTGGAATGGGAGTCTAGAGACTGGGAAATCAAACATGCAGGTGTTATAGCTGCCAGCAACAGTGGGACAGCTGGAGGCACCAAGGAATTGGTTCAACTGCAATTAGACTGTGGAAGGTCTTGCCGTGCCTGCTTTCTCTATATCAGACAGAAGTTACCTTTTTAATTTCTGTTGACACAGTTTGAATTTTTGCCAGCTAGATAAAAGAGTAGCTAATAACTGCGTTAGATGTGTGTTTCCTGATTTGTAATGTTGTAACCACCATTTTTGGGAACTCTCCTCCAACCCCCTTCCCTATCAAGATCACCTTACTCCCAGTCCCCTAGGAAACTCACCAACAAAAACAGACCTAGTCTGCCAGAAAGGCCCACCAAGTCAGGCCTGTCCAAGCCCACCACAAAACCCACCAAGCAGGACCTCACAGTCCCTCACCCTTACCTAAGAACCAATCAAGGGATTTTTACTGTTTGGGTAACTGATGGTTCATTAAGCAATGCTATCCTTTGGCTTCTGTATTTTCTCTGCTTGCTCCCCTTGGCAATAGTTATGTTGTGGCTTTTGTCTATATAAACCCCAAGATGTATATGCTCAGGGGCTGCATGATTTGGGTACATACCCCTTGCAGTCCCCAGGTTCATTATGCTCCACTATTAAAACTTCACTTAAAATGATTAATGGTCTCATCTCACAATTTCTCATTATAACAGTAAAAGGGATAAAAGAGAAAAAAGCCTGTGAAATAGTTGGGACTGGTACCAAGATACAAAAAGGATGCAGGCTTGAACCTTGGTCCCAAATACCAGGTTTCTATTCTGGGTGTGGACTGGAGGCCAGAATGATTAAATACATGAATCTGTATCATTAACCGTAACTAATGCCTGAGAAACAAATAAGCAAATCTAAGTAGTTAAAAGAGACTGGAGTGAACAGGAAGATGTTTTTCTCAGAAACAACTACTTGGAGCAATTTTACTCTCCCCCCCACCCCCCCCCCCCAGTCCCCTGCAAGCTGGTTCAAAGAACTCCTAAATGAGGTAGGGAATTCGAGGCACTGATAGAGGAAAGTTATGCCCCCAGAAGGCTAAGGGTTCACTTGAGAAAGACTTGTACTTAGCACAATGCCTGGCATATTGAGGCCCTTAGTAAATGTTGATTCATTGTGCTGCTCATGCAGCACAACTCTGGGGACTTCAAAAGAGAGAATAGCGTGTTTGCCTGTGATACTAAAAGCCTCCAACTGCCACATATCCCTGAATTGAAGTGGGGAGGTAAGACAGAAGCCAAATCAATGTAATGCAGATTAAATACAAATGCATAAGAGAATTACAAATCCAAGTGCTCTGAGATTTCAGAAAACAGAGAACTCAATTTCATTGAAAGGTGATGGAAGGTAGGGAAAGATTCAAGGAGGATTTCATAGTTCAGTTGACTCTTCAAACATATACGGTCTTCTCTTCCCATCACAACTCTAAAAACAATCTAACCAAGGATTATGCCTTAAAACCAAATCACTCTGGCTTTCATTGGGTGATCAACAATAGGTCCCAGCCCAGACCTCACTTGGTCATTGGCTTGACTGGCTCAGAGCGAATGTAAATAACAATTGTTTCTGTTTTGTCCAGAAACCCTGAGGGTCTTCCCCTCCGAGATTGAATTTTTTTTCCTAGGTGAAGACACCATTTTCTGTCTCATTTCTTGCCTAGCCTTAATCACTAAATGGGTTTTGCCTTAGCCAGACTGAGGCCTGTTGAAGACCTTAAGTTAAAAAGGCCAAGGTCTCCCATTGCATCTTGGACCATCTCCAGTCTTCTTGATCTATATCTTGTCACTGGACCCAGATGACTCCGGAGGAGAAAGTGAGGCTGGTGACTTTGCACAGCTTTGTCTCACTTAAATTTAATTCACTTGTATGTCATGGCATCACCTCCCTGATATTGATAGGATGCTTGAGATCTATGTTTGTAACATCAGTCTATATTTGTAATACCAGTTTGTAAAATCAATTTGTAAAGCCAGTCTGTAAAATCATATTTCCCCCTCCCCAGCCTCAGAGCATTAACTCTGCCTCTTCCCCCTGCCAGCACTCTGCCCAGCAACAACTGATGAATTGTTTATCTCTGCTTGGAAAAATAACAAGCTACATCTATGAATCCTTCACTAAACCATCAATAAACATTTTAGCTTAGGCAAATGTTATCTCTCCCTAGTATAGTGGGCAGCTCCGCTCATGAATCCTTCAATGCACTATCTACAAGTTAACTCCTTAGCCAATTATACACATACTGAGTCTCCTTTAGCCTTGGTTCCCAACATCCATCTTGTCAAACAGGACATTGATGGGTAGCAGACTGGGCACTTCTCAGTCAGCCCTGACTGTTGTCTGACTTAGTGAAGTTTCAGGCCTAAAACCACACCTCCAGGTAGCCTCCCCCCCCCACCCTTGGGCTATTTCCCAGTGAATTATGGGCAATGTGCTTGCACAGTTGACATTAAAAGTGCATGTTCCTTTAAGCACTGACCACTCCTTAACTCCTCCCTAATCCCACCCTTACTCACCTTGTTAGCATAATTGACATCTGATTTACAGTCTTGACTCCTTAAAACTATATCTGTGACTTCTGTAAGTTTGCAGCTTCCCCAAGAACCCCTGCCAGCTGTAAAGCATAACAATAAATTTGCAGGTTCCCTAAGAACTCTTGCCCACTGTAAAGCATAACAATAAACTTTTACAATCTCGACTCCAAGTTTGCTTGAGCCTAGTGAATTCCTTCCAGACTCAGGGACTCTGGTCATTGATCTTGATTGGAGCCCTGTAAAACCTATTGCCATCCCCCCATCAATGTCAGGATACTCTTCAAGAATGAAAGACAAACAACAACCACCACCAAAATCTATACACTATGATGTAAATATGACTAGGAACTCTGAAAATATTGTCTATGGAAATACTCACATTTTCAAGATAGTGATCTTTAGCAGAAGGCATGAATTTCTCATTATAAAATTTTAGGTTAGCTAGTAGGTGGGATACATTGGTTTCAAGGACTTTCTAGCCATCTAAATTAACACTATGTAGATATTAAGCCTGTCCTTTCTAATAATATTAACTCATATGTTAAATGATTTAAGGTTTACAAAGCATTTTCTTCCACAAAGCCTTTCCTGATCCTAGTCTTTGGTGTTCTTTCTCTTAAAATTATCTTGTATGTTTACTTGTATCCCTCATCTTAACATAAATTCCTTGAGGACAGGGACTGTGGTTTATTACTGATGGGGTGCTTAGGATATATATTTGTAACATCAGTCTATGTCTGTAATATCAGTTTGTAACATCAGTTTGTAAATGGGGTGCTTTGGGATCTATGTCTGTAAAATCATTTTGTAAAACCAGTCTGTAAAACCACACTTCCCCCTCCCCAGTCTCAAAGCATTAACTATGCCCCTTCCCCCTGCCAGTACTCGGCCCAGCAACAACTCATGAACTGTTTATCTCTGCTTGGAACAATAACAAGCTACCTATGAATCCTTCACTAAACTATTTATAAACATTTTAGCTTAGACAAATGTTATCTCCTTTAGTAGAGTGGCCAGCTACACCATGAATCCTTCAATGCCCTATCTATAGGTTAACTCCTTAGCCAATTATACCCATATTGTGTCTTTGTTAGCCTTGGTTCCCAACATCGATCTTCTCAAACATGACATTGATGGGTAGCAGACTGGGCACTCCTCAGTTGGCCATGACCCATGGCTGACTTAGTGATGTGGCAGGCCTGAAACCACACCTCCAGGTAGCCCCCCCTTGGGCTATTTCCCAGTGAATTATGGGCAATACACCTGCTCAGTTGACATTAGAAGTGCATGTTCCTTTAAGCACTGACCACATCTTAACTCCTCCCTAATCCCACCCTTACCCACCTAGTTAGCCTAATTGACACCTGATTTACTACTGTGACTCCTTAAAAACTATGCCTATGTTTTCTTTAAGTTTGCAGGTTCCATAAGAACTCTTGCCCGCTGTGCTGTGCAGTGTAACAATAAACTTTTACAATCTCAGCTTCCAAGTTTGCTTGAGCCTGGTGAATTCTTTCCAGACTGAATTGCAAGGTTTCTGGTCACTGATAGTGATCAGGGTCCCTGGTAGAAGCTATTACCCTTCCCTCATCATTACTTGTCTTATGCTGAGTATAGTTCCTTAGCTAGTCAATGCTTATTAAATATATGAGTGGAATTGAATAACAACTGTGATAAAGTAGGTGTGAGGGGACTGATGTCCCTGTATAAAACTTGTAATGGCTGGTGACTGCCAGGCAACCTTAACAACAGTGAGCCAGGCTGAAGACCTGTGCAAAGAAGGTGTTGTACTAGGTTGAATGCACAGATCTTTATCATAAGGTCTGGAAGGTCACAGCTGCCTGCATTCCATCAAGGATGCCTAAAGGCCTCTCTCCTGTTTGAAAGATAAGTGTATGTGCTGACTCCCTGGAAAGCTGATTGTTTCTTTTGTTTTCACCTGTTAATGTTCAATCATATATACTCCAAAGCCTGCACATACACCAAAGGGTTGAGAAGATATATAAACACACTTCTCTCTGAATAAACTTGAGCTATATGATTCCACCATATGGACTCCAGTCTTCCTTTCATATCTCTCTGAGAATTCATTCACTAAACTGGTCTTAGTGCACCCCAAGGCAGCTTCAGGGATTCTGACACAAGGGGTTCTTACAGGTAGGTAATGCAAGGATTATTATTCCCATTTTACAGAAGAGCTATGTCTCAGAGAGTTTAAGTAAGCAGATTGTAATGACAAAAGTAGCAAGTGAAGGAGCCATAATTCAAACCCAGTTCCCACTTCAAGTACAATGAGTGCTCTTTCTAGTTCACTGTGGTAGATTTCAAAGCTCAGTCCTATAAGTAATAAATAAGCAAGCATTAGTATGAATCCTATTATATGCCAGTTGTGCTGGATACTGGGTATAGAAACACAAAAGTGAAGCAGTCTCTGCCTTCATAGGCTGCCTTTCTATTGGGGAAGATGATAGGCACATGTGTAAATATCTACAGGTACAGCATCAGGAAAGGACTGAACCAGTGAATTCATTCATATGGTTTCCTCTGAATTCCTTTCAACTGAAGGACCCTCACCATTCTTCATAACAAAATGAATACATAATCAAAATAAAATTATGCATCACAACCCATGAACAAACTTGGATCATACCAATACACTCAATATTGGTGAGGAGTGAGCACACATCAATAAGCAACCCTGTGGGAAAGCACACTGGTGTATGCTTGGGACAACTAACTTTGAACTGTAGGCTTTGATATAATTGATTATTATATCAGGAATAGCTGAACCACTCAAAATCCACCTCTCTGCTAACTGCTTGTTTACTTGGTCCTTACTGCAAATCTTATCTTCTCTGATCAATTCAAAAGTAGCATTTATAAACTCTATCAGTTTACAATTCCCCTTAAAAGGGTTTTTAGGCTTTTTTACTTCTTCTTCTTCTTCTTTTTTTTAAGCAATTGGGGTTAAGTAACTTGCTCAAGGTTACATGGCCAGTCATTATTTGTGTGTGGGTGCTCATTTTCTGAGGCCCCCCAACTCCGAGGCCAGCGCTCTTACTCACTGAGCCACCTCGCCACCCTGCTTTTTTACTTCTTAATTTGAATAGCAGTTCACTTTAAATTCTGAGGCTCATCAGATTGGTTATATCTCCTGTATGGAACAGTGCAGTCTGAGGAAGTTATTCACATGCAGGAAGCTGAATTTACTAGTAAGAATAAAGTTCACAGCAAATGCCTCAGGGGCCTCTGAACAAGAGTTAGCTAGCTCTTCTTATACAGCAAATCAGCATTATCTGTTTTTGTTTTTGTTTTTCTTCTCTGATTTTTCCTCTCAACCCAAAGAGGGCCAAAAAGAGCAACATGGGTAATTGAAAAGTTTAATTTCCCTTAGTTTCTAGGGATCAATAATACCTTACAGGTCTAAGATCTTCAATATAGTTCAATGTCTCATTTTGTGTCCTTGAAATTGTTTCTTGGGACTCATACTTTGCCAGTTTTTAATAAACAGACATTCCTTTTCTCCCTCTTTAAATATCAAACTATTCACATACAAAGAGAGCATCATCCTACCTTATTCATAAGGTGATTAAGCTTTTATATGTGTGCCATAATTTATTTTCTGTCTAAAACCACTCAAATCCCATCTGAATACTGTTTCTTCACACACACATTTATATACATACAATTTACATATATACAATTATATTTTCAATAAAATACATTTTCTTTTTCTATTTTTAACATAAAAATATTTATCTACCATGGCAACCATATTGTATACCCTTTAACAATTTATTTAAATCTTTTTTCTTTATTCCAAAGTACTTTTTCTGTTTATTTTAGAAGAAAAGTCCTTTAAAAAGATAGTATTTTACATGAGGGATACAGCTGTGTACAAATACAATGGAAAGCACTGGCACCAGATTTTGGCTTTACCTTCTTGGCTTAAAAGCAAGAAGCAGGTATGTTTCTACAGACAGAACAGTTAAGTCTCACTTCCCTATTAGTACTTCACCTAGTGCTGGAAGAGCAGAGTGCTCTATATACTTCTGCCTATCTGAAACCCACTGCTATGACAGGATTATGATCTTTTCAAATCATAGTAAGTTGGATTTTTATAAAACCTTATGGCTCACAAAGTGTTTAACATATATAATCTCAGTTTTACAATTATCCTGTGTGGTATATAGTGCAACTATTACCCCTATTTTCCACATGAGAAAGCTAATATTCTGACTCTAAGCTCTTTATGCCACAACCACCTTGCTCCTTCCTGTTTTAGTTAAAGAAATTCCAAATCAGGCTGCAATGAGCCTATGTAATGACCTGATGAAAAAGTAAACTAAATGACAAAGCACATGCTGTGATATGCATATCAAATAGATTTCTAAAATAAAACTTTTGAGTTTTTGTTTGTTTGTTTGTTTTGCTTTTTGGAGGGCAATTGGGGTTAAGTAACTCGCCCAAGGTCACACTGCTAGGTTTTTTTTTTGTTTGTGTGTGTGTGTTAAGTGTTTGAGGCCAGATCCGAACTCAGATCCTTCTGACTCCAGGGCCGGTGCTCTGCAGTGAGTACTGTGCCACCTAGCTGCCCCCAAAATAAAACTTTTGATTTGGAAAATATAATTCATCAAATATTCTTCAATTTCCTATCACACTGAAAATAATTGCTGTGTGTTATTAAAAATAAGAACCAAATAATTTCATATGGTAATTTTAAGGCTTGCTTTTTTCCCCCTTTCAAAATTGCTGTGGCTCATCTTCCATATCAGCTATCAAGAGAGATGACCCCTGATTGCTTTTAGAGAGAGAGCTTGAGAGAAATCCAATATCAGCATTCAACCCACTCATGATTTTGTAATGGTTTATTGTGCTCAATTCAGCCTGGTTAGTAACATGTGTAATTAATTCTTGAACCCTTTAATCGCTTCTGGATGTGGACACCTTTCTGGTCCGTAGTTGGGCCTGAACCCTAATAGATGCAGACAGAGAAGGCTATTATCTTGTGGCTCCCAGTTAATTCTACGAGTTTGGATACAAAAAGGAGAGCAGTTGCTTGCTTCCTATATGGGGAAATGCTTCAAATCTACAGTAAAGAAGAAAGAACCAAAAACCTGGAGTCACATGACTTGGGTTCAAACACTGGTTCTGCTACTTATAATTGTTGTGATCTTAGGAAGAGCCCGTGATGTCCACTAATCTCTCTGGATTACTTTACTTATCTATAAAATGGGGCAAAGGAAGTTGAACTAGATGGCTGTCAGTTCTTGTTCTACAACCCTAAAAATGTTTTGTGGATATTGACTAGTTCTTCATGTTTTTTTTAAATTTCTTTTGAGGAAAGTATGCTTAGTTTTTGATGGGCCAGAAGTCATATTTCTTAAGTAAAGAGATTTTATGCCCTTTGGTATCTTTCTTCCTCAAATCTTGATATAAGTTTCTCTGGCCCAAAGAGCACAAACTTTGACCTGTGCACATAGCCAAAGGAAATAGCACCACTTGAGAAGAAATAATAAGTTAAGGGAAAGGAAAATGAAAAGTTCAGGTTTTCCATTCATCTACTGCCCTGGGGAAACTTCTTTCTTAAGGAATCATAATATGTTGAGTTTCAAGGAACTGCAGAAGTTATCTAGGCCAACTTATTACTGGAGCTGTGTTCCCCGATAGGTAGTCATCAGTTGACACCTGAAAACTTACTAGCTCCAGAGGTAAATCAATTTACTTTTGGACTGCTCCATTTGTTGAGAAAGATTCCCAAGATCAAAATATGTCTCTCTATTAAATTTCTCTCGGTAGGCTAAACTCTTCCCTTTTGGGTCAAGAAAAACAAATATGATACCTTGAAAGCATCCTTGAATGTACCTATTTGAGTCCATACTCTATCTCTCACAAGTCTCATTTTACTTTTGAACACACACATCAAAATAATGCAAAAATATGTTTGTTTAAAATAAACACAATTTCAATAATAAAAAAATCATAATAAGTAGCAGAAACTCTAGCTTCTGAAAATACTATCTTTTCTCTCATCCAGAAGATAAAAGGTTGCTAGCTAACCTCACTCCTACTCTGCACTTCTAAATTAATGATACTTAACCTAAAGAGATAGAAAGAATTGTGTAAATGACTTGCTCACCATATCAACACTGAAGATCCAGTATCTCAGTGCTTGGGATGCTAGCATCCTCCACATTGAACAGGATAATCCTCAAGATTCTGTAGCTATTTCTTCCTGCCACAAGAAAAGGGAAGCCTCAGTGATACTCCAAGTCCTACTGCATCCAAGTCTGAAAGTCTGACACCAGCAGGAATAGAGGGACATCTCAGATTCTTCCAATCCTTGTAAACTGAGCCACAAAGATAGGCCCAGGTTTCTCAATCATTTCTTTCCCTTCTTCCCTTCTGTTTGTACTTACTCATCTCTTACAATTTCCCCATCTTTTGTCTCCATCCTCCGATCTAATTTTCTGTGAGGTGTTATCTCTGGCTTTTATGAAGAATTCTGGAGGATGTAGTCTTAAAGTTAGCATGGCCCCCTTCCCAACCTGGAACATCCTCCTTTTACAATCTCTTCCACATAATAGCCTTTTAAGCATAAGATGGTTATAATGTACTCTCTTGTATCTTCCCTCATCATCCCTCAGCTCCTTTAACTGATCAATCACTGTAGCATGTTTTCTCGTTCATTCATTGTATTTGTTGCCTTCCTCTGGATACTCTTACAGGTTCTCTGTATCTCCAACCCCTTCTGAAATGTGGTACTCAGACCAAACACATCACTCCAAATATGACGGTGCCTGGCATACAGCAGGTACTTAAATTTTTTAATCGATTGATATGACCAAGAAAGAATACAGAAAAATAATAATTCCTTCCTCCATTTTGGGCACTATACTTCTGTTAATTCAACCCAAGATTGCGGTGAATAGAGTTCTGGCCCTCCATTCAGGAGGACCTAAGTTCAAGTCTGGCCTCAGATACTTGTAACTGTGCACAAGTCACTTACCCCTGTTTTAGTTTCTCAGCTATAAAATATGCTGGAGAAGGAAATGGCAAATCACTACAGTACCTTTGCCAAGAAAATCCCCAAAATGGGATCATGAGGGGTTAGATATGACTAATTGACTAAACAAAGATTGCATTCATTTGTTTTGTTTTATTTTTACTGTCCTGCCACTAAAAAACTGAAGTCTTTTCCAAAAGAACTGTTGTCTAGTCATGCCTCCCCTATCCTTATTTGTGCAGTTGGTTTCTTTGATCCCAAGTTAGAATGTATATTTACTCCCACTAAGTCCTTTTATTAAATTTGACCCATTGTTCTTGTCTGTCAAAATCTTTTTGTATCCCAATCCTGTCATCCAGCATATTTGCTCTTTCTCTCTGCTTCACATCATCTGCAAATTTGATGACAAGGGGCTGTCAAGGCAGAGTGAGTTGATCTATTCTAGAATAATAGGGTTGGCATAAAGTTAAATATATTTTTCCAGTCAGTGGGTGGTAGCTCATTTGATAACAGCATCAGAGGTCCATGGTCTACCCAGAAGAATGTGACTCACAGAACCATAGAATTATCAAGCTGGATAGAACCTGGAGACCCCATCTAGTCTGGCTCCCTGTTTTCAGGCTCAATAAATAACAAAGCAACTTGAGACACAGGATCATCTGCCAAAGCGTCTCCTATATGGTCTCTGCATAGAGTGGGAGAATCTCTGATTTTCACCATGTGTGAAGTTGTCCATCCCTTTGTCTCTCATTGTTCCTGATGTCTGAATTACTTCTCTCCTGAGCTTTTCAGATCTCAGATCAGATATTTTACTTCACCCATTCTGGTTACTGCCAGTCAGATAAATTAAGGTAACAGATATTTGGTAGCTAGCAATGAATGAGCAAACAACTCAATTAGCTCAGAACTGTGTGGACTGAATCTATGAAAATCTCAATCATAAGATTTTGAAAGTTTATTTGTAATAAAAGCAATCTCTTATATCATATACCAAAAAAATAAATAGTTGCACTTGTGTGAAATGCCAAAGTTCAAATTTACAAAAGCAATAAAAAACTTCCATCTAGAAAACATATTAATATGTTTGCACATATATGTATATGTATTTGTTAAGCTTATCAGTTCATGTTCTATTATTTCAATTCACGTTCCCTTCTTGACACACATGCCAGTTGACATCCTTCTGATGGGATTCTGACAATATTAGCTATGTTCATAAGCTATCACTTTTTACTCAGAAAAGTCTCCATTAAGTTAACAAGATGTAACAAGTTTTTCTATGAAAAAAGAAATCAACCTGTTCATCACAGATTATTTTTTTCCTTCATAGAACTGTCAGTTCTCCACAGCCTCAGCCAAGCTGTCATTTCTGTCTATTATGGCTACTCTGAGACTATCCTCCACCTCATGGGATGGCCTTGTATTCCAAACAGCTGAAATTTTGTAAAAGGATGTGAACATAATTTCCTTACAAGTTATACCCACTTTCCACTTTAGTATAAATGTCATAAGAAATGAACAGAACTGGGCCTGGTCAGACTGTAATATGAACACAAGTTTTGGTTGCCAAAGACTGAATTCTTGTCAGTAACCAAGATAAGCCTTAAAGTATGTGCATTGGCAAAAGAGGATCTAGTAAAGAGGAAAAAAGGTTAGGAAACACTAAAATTATACTTGGATATACTACTTTTACTTAAGCATCTTTCCTTTTAAGACAGCATGATATCCTTGATGAATCCACAGAAACAGTAGCATGTAATTTTGATTTCATTGAGGTCTTCATGCCAATAACTAGTTCCCCCTAGGTTTACACATTTGTAAATTGTGCAAGAATCATTTTTCCAGATAAACAAAAGAAGAATGAGAAACTGTATATTTAATACAACTTTACTGATAGCTTACAGCTTGTGAAGTTTCCTTTCCAAAACTTTGGCAAGTTGTATGACCAGAGGTAAGTCTGAGGAGAGTAACTTAGATAGAAAAGGAAAACCAATTCCATAAAGTGGTAATTAGTAATGACAATGTAGGGTCACCCCCAACTTAGCATCTTTGTAAATTTAAATAAATGCTGTTATTTTACCATGCTTCCCACCTCCCCCAGATTCTCAGATTTTGAGTGGGAATTGATAAGTATGCTGTAAAGTATAATGTGATAAATACAAAGAGGAGGGTCTAAAGCAGAAGTTCTTAACCAGGATCCATGAATTGTGGATGGGAAAAGGTGTACATTTTTATTTAAATCAACTTTTGGCTTCCTTTGTAATACTATGTCTTTATACAGCATTATTACACTCTCAAGATCTCTCTTAAGAACTCTGGAGTTGATTGTGCAACATGGGAAATACTGACACAGGACCATCCAGCATGGCGTGACCGCATTAGAGAAGGTGCTGTGCTCTATGAGCAAAGCAGAATTGAAATAGCTCAAAAGATACAAGAGGTGCTCAAATTTAGAGAATCAATTCCAAATGTTCACATGGAGTATTTGTGCCCAGACTGTGGTAGAGCCTTACAAGCTGGTATTGGTCTGATCAGCTGCAGTCGGATGCATTGTAACTTGACTTTAATGAGTCATTTTGGTCCTCTTTGAGAACAAAGGACAATCATACCAGAGTTCACCAGATTGCCCAAGTGGTCCAGGACACGAGAAAATGTTCCAAATCCCTGGTCTGTAGAAAATGTTTTAAGAAATATGAGAAGGCAGCTATACAATGATCTAAGAGAATCCCAAAGGACTAATCATGAAAGATGCTATCCTTCTGCAAAGAAAGAACTGATGAAGTCTGAATATAGCCCGAAGCATACTGTTTTCTCCCTCCCTCTCCCTCTCCCTCTCCCTCCCCCTCTCCCTCTCCCTCTCCCTCTCCCTCTCCCTCTCCCTCTCCCTCTCCCTCTCTTTTTTTTTTTTTTTTTTTTTTTTCTCTCTCTCTCTCTCTCTCTCTCTCTCTCTCTCTCTCTCTCTCCTTTCCTTCTCTTCCTTTTTTCTTTCCTTCTATTCTTTCTTTTCTCCCTTCATCATTCTTTCTTTCCTTCCTTCTTTCCTTCCTTCCTTCTTTCCTTCCTTCCTTCTTTCCTTCCTTCCTTCCGGTCTCTAAGCAAAAGGTCTGGTTTCTCTGCCATGTAGGGTTAAGTTTAAACAATGCAATAAAGTTTTGCCACATTTTCTTCCATTTCCTTCTTCTCTTTTCCTTCCTTCCTTCCTTCCTTCCTTCCTTCCTTCCTTCCTTCCTTCCTTCCTTTCTTTCTTTCTTTCTTTCTTTCTTTCTTTCTTTCTTTCTTTCTTTCTTCCTTCCTTCCTTTCTTTGTTTTCTTCCTTCTTCTTTGAGTTTTCTTCTACAAAATGACTAATATGGAAATATGTTTTACATGATTGCACATGTATGACATATTAGATTGCTTACTATTTCAGGGAGGATGGAAGAAAGGGAGAGAATTTGGGACTCAAAATTTTTTAAAGAGTTTTGAAATTGTTTTTAAACGTAATTGGAAAAAGTAAAATATTATTAAAGTAAAAAAACAGAAATATGAAGAGAGAGATCACTCTGAGCAGGGAGGGATCAGGGAAGGCATTAGAGAGGGGTTGGCATCTGAGCCGAGGACTTGAAATTAGAAAGATTTCAACAGACCAAGGTATAGATGAAATCTATTCAAATCATGTAGAGTAGTTAGTCAATAAACATATTAAGGACCTGCTATGTGCCTGACCATGTTCTAAGTACTGGGGATACACAGAAAGGCAGAAGCCAGGCCCTGCCTTTGAGGAAAATACAATCTAATAACTATATACAGACAAGCTAATTAGGGGATAATTTGGAAATGATCAACAGAGAGGACAGTGAAGTTAGGTGAGATTAAGAAAAGTTTCCTGTAGAAAGAAGAATTTTATCTGGGATTTAAAAGAAACCAGGGAAGCCAGGAGGTGAAGATGAGGAAAGAGAACATTGCACAGAGAAGGGACAGCCAGGGAAAATTCCAAAAGCCAAGAGATGGAGTGTCTTGTCTGAAGAACAGCAAGAGGGGAAGTGTCCTGTGTGAATGTACAAAGGGAAGAGAAAACATGAGGAAATCAGGAAATACCTGGTCACTATATAGAGTACATAAAAGAGAGTAACATGCAATAAAGATAAAAAAAAAGTGGATTGGAGTTAGATTTTGAAGGGCCTTGAACATCAGACTATGGGGGTCTGTATGTCACCTTATAGACAATATAATAGGGACTCAATAAAGAGGTTTAAACAGAAGGTTGACATGACAATTCATATACGTTAGAAAAATTATTTTGACAGATGTGTGAAGAATCCATTAGGAAAAGAAAACACACAGCCAGAGAGGTAAGTTAGAAGACAAATAAGTTAGAGTCCAATGAATTTAGACTAGCAATGGAATATTCAATAGCAAACTGTGGGTGCAAGATACATTATAGATTCAGGATTCTTAACCTTTCTATGTGCCCTTTTGGCAGTCTGGTAAAATATATGGACACCTCAGAATTATTTATTTAAACATATAAAATAAAATTCATACAATTATGAAAGAAACCAAGTATCTTTTTTAAAATAATATTTTATCTTTTCCAATTATATGGAAACAATTTTTAACATTTTTTTTTCAAGGCAATTGGGTTTAAGTGACTTGCCCAGAGTCACATAGCTAATAATTGTCAAATATTTGAACTCAGGTCCAACTGATTCCAAGGCTGGTGCTCTATCCACTTTGGCACCCAGCCACTCCTTAATATTTGTTTTTACAAAATTTTGAGTTCCAAATTTTTCCTCCCCTACCCTCTTCTTAGAACAGTAAGCAATTTTATATAGGTTATATATGTGCGATCATGTAAAATATATTTTCATATTACTCATTTTGTGTAAAAGAAGAAACCAATCAAAGGAAAAATGAAAAAATTAAGTGAAATTACTATACTTTTATCAGAATTCAGAGTCCATTTGTTCTTTTTCTGAGTGTGGATAGCTTTTTCCATCAATAGTCTGTCTTGGATCACTGTGTTGCTGAGAAGAGCTAAGTCATTCATAGTCGATCACCTAATGTTGCTGTTACTATATACAATGTTCTTGCCCATTTCATTTTGTATCAGTTCATGCAAGTTTTTTTTCCAGGAAAAAGCAATTATCTTGAAATTAAGATGCAGTTTTCTCCTCATCCAAGTTCACAGACTTCATTATCCAGGTTAACAATTTAACTTGTTGTAGAGGAAAAATCATAGGTCTTTGTCAGCTTACTGAACATTGGAGGCAGGATGAAGGAAGCAGAAAATATAGATGTCACTGGTGTTTTGAGCCTTGGTTATTAGAGGAATAGAAGAGTCCTAAGACCTGAGACAGTAACTGAAGTAGGGACTTTTAGAGGGAGGACATATTTTGGGAGAGAAGAAGCTGAACTCCATTTTGACCTTTTAAAATCTGATTTGCTGTGGAGACTTCCAGGAGGAGACATCTAGCAAGTAGTTGGAAATATGGGACTGGAGTTTAGGGAAAAGATAAGGACTACAAGTATAGATTTGGGGACCATAAGTACAGAGGTGATAATTAGGGCCAGGGACATCACAGAGAGGAAAGAGACAAATGTCAATGTCAGGACCTTGAAAGATGCTCAGGGTTGGAAGATAGATGGAAGAACATACTAGTGGCAGCTAGGTGGCTCCTAGCTCTAGAAGGCTAGACTTGGAATCAGTCAACCAATAATCAAATATTAAGTTCCTGTTATGTGCCAGTCACTCTACTAAGCATAGGGGAGAAAAATGAAGGCTAAAGACGAGTGCTCCTGCTCTCAAGGAGCTCACATGTTAATGGGGGAAAAAACCTGAAAATGACTATGTACAAACAAGCTATGCACAGAATAAGTTACAAATAATCCACAAAGGGAAGGCACTAGAATGAAGGATTGGGAAAGAATTCCTGTGGAAGGTAAGGTTCTAGTTGGGGCTTGAAGGATGTCAGGAGACAAAGATGAGGAAGGAGAGCATGCTAGACCTGGAGGACAGGCAGAGAAAATGTTCAGAGCTGAGAGATGCAGAGGCAGCAAGAAGGATGGCATGGCTGGTCTGCAGAGTCCTGGAAAAGTGAAGGTGGGATGGGGAGAGGTTCTGAAGGGCTTTGAATGCTAGACAGAATTTATATTTCATTCTGCAGGTAATAAGGAGCCACTGGAGCTTAGTGAGTATAGGGGTAACATGCCCAGACCTGTGATTTAAGAAGATTGACAGCTAAGTAGAGGCTGGACTAAAGTGGGGAAGAAGCTTGTGGCAGGGACTCCAGTCCAAAGGCTGTTACAACAGTCCAGATGTGAGGTGATGAAAAACCCAAGTTCAAAGCTAGCCTTAGATACTTATTAATCCTAAGCAAGTCACAGCCTCTCTCTGCCTAAGTTTCCTCATCTGCAAAAATGGGGTTAATCATAACTCTTCCTTTGCAGAGTTGCTGGGAGAATAATAGGAGGTATTATTTGTAAAGCACTTTGTAAACCTCAAAGGGCTTTATGCATTATATTATTAGCAATAGTAGGTAAGGAGACCTCAAAGGAGTGACCAGGCAGGTAGGAGAAGGACCAAGAAAGCAATTTCATGAAAACCAAGTGAAAAGAGACGCTCCAGAAAGGATGTGTCAAATGCTGCAGAAAGGCCCAGGAGGATAAAGGATGAGAAAACCCCTGGGTTTGGTCATTAAGGGATCCCAAAAACCTTTAAAAGAGTCATTTCTATAGTGCTGGGAAAAAAGCTAGATTACAGGGAGCTGGAGGGTGAATAAGTGGTAGCCACTCTTCCCAGAAATCAAGCAGTGAGGGGAAGGAGTCATAAAGAACAGTCACTTAATGGGACAGCAGCTTTGAGAAAGGAAATTTGTTCTGAGTCACAATTAAAATGTCTGCAGTTCTTTTAAGTACAGTCAGTTTCAAGTTTGTAAGTGCAGAAGGAGAATTCAAAATCCACCCAGGGTTCTTACACAACTTTCTTTCTATGAGGAGGTAGAAAATTGATTTTACCCATAGAGAAAGAGTGTTTTACATATAAGACTACATTTCCGTTGCTTAATTGGATATTGCCTCTCTTTGACTAAAATGTTGTAGGAATTTACAATCTTTCTCCTTTGTGTTTTTTTTTGGAATTAATGAAAATTTCTTGAGCTAACTGTTCATATCCTCCCCATCAACATCAATAGAAGAATTTGTTTGTGGTTCAGTCATTTCAGTCACGTACATCTCTTTGTTGACCCCATTTACGGTTTTCTTGGCAAAGATACAGGAGTGGTTTACCATTTCCTTCTGCCCCTCATTTTACAGATGAGGAAACTGAGGTAAACAGAGTTAAGTGATTTGTCCAGAGTCACACATGTAGGAAGTGTCTGAGGCCAAATTAGAACTCAGGCCCTCCTAACTACATGGCCTAAACTCTATCCAAATCTATGCAATCTTTGGTTAGATTTCAACTCAGGCCTTCCTAAGTCCAGGTCTGTTGCTCCATCCACTGCCTGCAAAGCATTTGTTAAACTCCTTGCATTGTTAAGTACCTACCATTTAGCATTGCTCTAAATTCTGGGGATATAAAGAAGGATAAAAACATGGTCTCTGCTCACATTCTAGTGGGGGAGACAATATGCAATTAACTATGTACATACGAGACATATGCATTTATAAATGGGAAATTATCTCAGAAAAGGCACTAGGTGCCCTCCTGCACTGAGCTGTCTGGTTTACCAGACTTGCTTCAAGATTCAGATCAAATTCTACCCTCTCCAAGAGGCCTTTCCAGGTACCCTTTGTTGACCCTCTGCTAATGTAGATTGTCTCCCTCATGAAGTAGCTAGTGAAAAGGCAGGGGTTGGGGTAGTGTTTTGTTTTGTCCAAGGAACTGCAAGAGGGCCAGTGTCAATGGATTGTAAAGTACTTGGAAGTAAGTAAAGTGTAAGAAAACTAGAAAGTGAAGAAGGGGCTTGATTGTGTAGCATTTTAAAACTAAACAAAAGATTTTACATTTTATCCGCATGGTAATAGACGGGGGTAAGGGGGTGGGGGGCTTAGCCAGGTGTTGCAATGGATAGAGCTCCAGGACCTGGAGTCAAGGAAAGTCATTTTCCCTAGTTTAAATCTGGGCTCACACATGTACTAGCTCTGTGACCCTAGACAAGTTACTTAACCCTGTCTGCCTCAGTTTCCTCATCTGTAAAATGAGTTGAAGTAGGAAATGGCAAACAACTGTAGTATCTGTGCCAAAAAAAAAAAAAAAACCCAAATGGTCATGAAAAGTCAGACATGACTGAAAAATGACTCAACAATAACATGGAGAGCCATTGAGTGTGTTTCAGTGACTGTGTGTGGCTGGAAGGAGCAACATGGTCAGACCTGTGCTTTAGGAAAGTTGCTTGTGCAACTGAATGGAGACGGAATTGGAGTATGGAGAGACATGTCAAGATCCAAGGTGAGAAGGGTGTGAGGATACACAAGGGTGGCAGATTAGTGAGTAAAGAGACTGTGGAGATTAGAACAAGATTTATCAACAGTGGATATACGAGGTAAATGCAATGGAAGAATGAAGAACAACACCAAGGTTGTAGCCTGGGTTCCTGGAGAATGATGGCGCCCTCCCACAAGTCTCAGCTCAGCTAAAAATTTTTAAGGCTTATATTCCTTATATTCCTTACAATGGGGCATCACCGTGATCTGCTGGTTTTATCAGCATTTTCCAGAATTCTATTCTAGATTACTTTTTGTGAATAACTGAAAATCTAGAAACCAAAGAGGCAGGCCTGAGTCTGTGCTGAAGAATATTTAATCAGAGCTATCTGAACTTTCAGCCCGGCCTATACCACAGTGTTATTTCCGCATTATATTTGCCCATGTGAAACCTGATTAAAATAAACATGAAGGACTGACTTGAAGATTCAATCTATGATAATATGCAGCCAAAGGGTTGTGTACAGGCATGGAGACAGGTGCCTGAAGTCCAAGACTTCCATGTTAGTCATAGACTGATGATAAGAAGGCCCCAAAGCTTCTTTTTTAAAGCACTGGACCACCTGAGCAGTGCCCGCTGTCTGCCAAGAGACAAGGAGCACGTTGCAGGAACCGTGGTAGTGTTTTGGGGTTTTAGGATGTAGTAGATGGCTCAGGGAAAACAAGTTATATTAAGAATACAGGCCAAAACGAAAATACAGTTAAATGAATATGAAATTGATTAGAAGAATGGGTCCAAAGAATAATTCATGGATTGATGTCCATTTGAAACATTCCAAATGAAGTTTTCCAGGAATCTGTTTTGAGCCTGATTCAATCCAACATTTTTCATCAGTGGATCAAGTCTTACATAGTGTACATAGTGTATTATCACATTTGTCAATGATATAATGCTCGAGTGATAGCTAATGTACTAGGAGTCACAATCACCAAAAAACCTCCATAGGACTGAGCAATGAATTTAATTTAATGAAATTACATTTAGTAGGGATAATTGTGAAACCTTCCTTTGGCTTAAAAATGAGCTTCACAAGTATTGTTTTTGTTCAGTCGTATCAGTAATGTCCAACTCTTCATGACCTGTTTGGGGTTTTCTTGGCAAAAATAGTGGAATCGTTTGCCATTTCCTTCTCCAGTTCATTTTACAAATGAAGAACTGAAGCAGAAAAGGTTAAGTGACTTGCCCAGGGTCACACAGCTGGTAAATGTCTGTGGTGGGATTTGAACTCAGGAAGATGAATCTTAGATGAATCTTCCTGACTCCAGGCCTGCATTCTATACACTGTACCACCTAGTTGCCCTGTACCTCCATCCGCATGCTTATTATTAGTTACATAATATCATATTAATGCTTATTAATTAGTTACATAATATCATTTTGATTTGCAATTCTGTTACCTGAATACCTAAATGCCAAATTTTACACAAAATAATGCTTCATAAAAAGCATTTGAGAACTTTCCTCCATTTTTACCTTTTTAAATTTCACTGTTTTACCTAATACCAAATGTCCTTCATTTATTATTTTATTGATTTCTACTTCAAAAAGTTAGCAGACTGATTCAATTAATTTTTATTATCTGTTATAGATGGATGCAAAATTTTCTAACAAAAATATCTTTTTTAATTTTAATTTTTTTTTTTGGCTTTTTGGAGGGCAATTAAGGTTAAGGAACTTGCCCAAGGTCACATGGCTAGGTTTGTGTGTGTATGAAGTGTCTGAGGAGGGATCCAAACTCAGGTCCTCCTGACTCCAGGCTGGCACTCTACTCACTGCACCACCCAGCTGCCCCCAAAATATCTTTTTTTTAAGATTTGATGATATGTTTTGTTTGCCTAAGAGATTCAAGGAAAAGAAAAAAAAATAAATTTAGTTTGCATCACTTAATCATGATTTGCTGAACTTTCAAAAACATTTACTTTGGCAAGCCAATAAAAGGAAGTTTGTCATCTTGGTTACCTCTGACATCAGCATTTCTACACTAGCTTCACTAAGTAATGCCTAAGATGATTATTTATATTAAGCCAGCATGTAAGATCATTTAAATTGAGTGGATTTAGGTTTTCTATCATTATTGAACCAGACAGCTATTGATCATCCTTATTTTCCATTATTGAACATTTAGAGGAAGTTTCTTGCTTTTTAGAGCTGTGTCTGTGAGAAAAATCATGTCTGCTGAGTTTATTAGTTTTTTTTAAGTTCATACCGGACAAATGGATTCCTTCTTTTCATTTACAATTTTTGTGTCTTTGTAGTTAGCTATGTCTGCCATTATGGTTACAACCCAAAGCCTCCTTGCTCCTTCAGCTTTCTTCCTTGTTTAAATATGGCAGTAAGTGGTATTTTGGGGGGTGCTATTTAAAACCCAAAACAAATATCTAGCTATATGAAAGGTTTTCTCCATTTGCTCACTATTTGAATCATGTAAATTTCTCCAAATTTGGAAGAATATACTTCACTGTGAAACAGTGCCACCACCTCCTCTCTCCTATTCAAATCAACAGGTATTCCTTATCTGTTGTGGATAAAACATTCTCTTAAATAACAGATGAAGACGCGGCAGAAGTCCACAGGAGCGGCCCTCAGAGTGATGCGTCGAGAGATGGGAGATGAGCGTAAGGCAAGTTTTAATAAAACGAGACTGTGGCAAGTGCATAGCAATTAATCCAAGATGGCAGGGGTGGGCACCCCTTCAGGGACAGGAGCTGTGCATTACTTGTACTTGATATTTATCAGAATACCCAGCCCAGTACTCTGTACCAAAAGATGTTTAACGAATGTTTGTGGATTGAATGAATGATAATACTTGTAGAAGAAAATAATATTCATTGCTCAACCACAAGAGAGAAGGAGTGCAGTTTCTTGCTACCCCCAGTTTACTGTCAGTAATAATGTAGTACAATCAGTGACAGGGCTTGGAGATAAACTTAAAAAGGTAGATCAATGTTTGTTTGGGCAAAAGTTATTGGAAGGGAAGAAGTGATCCAAACTAGAGATTATGGAGAAATGGTTGCATACTAGGAGCTAAAGGAACCCAGATCCCTTGTAAACAACCCAGTGGAGCTTAGAAATACCTAACTTTAAAAAGAAATCATAAAAGCGCCTGTAGATTCTCCCACCCAGCCTAGGAATCCACAGACACACCCTGCAAATCCCTGGGACAGTCTTGGCACATTCCAGACAAGTCTAATGTGATTTAGATGTAAAAATCACTTCATAAACTAATCAGAGGAACAAGAAGGAAATCACCTTCCTGAACTATGGATAGGGGAAGAGTTAGTGAGTAAGCACATGATAAACAAGATAAAATAATTTTAATTATGTAAAATTCAAATATTTGTGTGAAACAAATCTATTACACTTGAAATTGGAAGGGAAACAGTTAGCAAGGGAGAAAATCTTTGCTGAAAGTTTCTCTGACAAAGGTCTTATGAACTAAATGTAAACTGAGACTAAGAGCCATTCCCCAACAGATAAATAGCCTAAGTGTATGAATATACAATTTTCAAAGGAAGAGATTCAAGCTGTCATCAATCATTATTGTATAAATTCTCCAAATCATTAGTAATTAGAGAAATGCAAATTAAAGCAACTTTGAGTTTCCACCTCACATTTCTCAGACCTGCAAAGATAACAAAAGAAGATAATGACAAAAGGAAGGAATGTGGGAATAATCCCTTTTGAACCATTGTTATGGTAAGGGAATTTAAAGCTCTTCCCTGCCCCTTAATGGACTCTCACTTTGAGTCCAACAAGAGAAGCTTGTTGAGGGGAGGCTTGTTTTTCAAGACACCTTTTGTTACTTTGTAATTAGGCAGTAGGTCATGAAGGTTGTGATATCTTCTGAAGCTGGAAAAGGCTACATATACTTCCTGACATGAGATTTTGCTTTGGGGTTCACTCATGGGAAGAGTTGTATGATTTGGCCAGATGAGACTCTGGGTAGCAACTGAGCCCCCCAGATTTGAAAATCCAGATGTTGGTGCTTCTCTCTCTGGTAACTAACTGTAGGTATATGATGGTCAGACAACTACAAGCCCTGTCTGTTGGTATGTTAAATTGTGTTATTTTCTTTGTCCATATTTTTTGTCTGCTTGTAACTTACGTTTGTATTTTCCCTGAAGTTCAGGGTGCTGACTTTTTCCCCTGAATTATATGATATATCTTGTGGCACAATAATATTCCATTCCACTCATATACCCACAATTTGTCTGATGATATATGTTTGATTAAACAAAAATTGTTAACCCTTTTTGAGTTGCTTTCCTTTAGAAAAGCAGATAAAGGAACTTGTGCTAGCAGCCATCCTGGGTATGCTAGGGTGCTTGCTGCTACACCCATATAGATCATCACTGGGGCAATGCCATGAAAGAAAGAAAAGAAAGAAAAATGACCTATATGTTCCAAAATATTTGTAACAGCTTTTTTTTGTGGGCCCAAAATTTGAAACTAGGGTGATATTATTCTACTGGAGAACAAATTGTGGGTATATGAATGGAATGGAATATTATTGTGCCACAAGAACTGTCAAAATGGACAATTCTAGAGGAAATCGAGAAGACCTCTACGAACTAAGCAGAGCAAAGTGAGAAGAACCAGAAAAGCCATCTATGAAAAGATAATATTCTGGATAAAAAAAAAAATGAAAGAACTCTAGTGGATGAAATGACACACCAGGAGTCCAGAAGTATAAGAAGAAATATGCCACATACCTCCTGACAGAATGGTAAATAACTGAAAGTGCAAAAAGACACACATTTGGACATAGTCAATGAGTGAGTTTGTTTTGCTGGACTATGCGTGTAAATATCAAGTCTTTTGTTTTTAATTTGCTCAATAGGATATGGTGGCATAGTAGGGACAGATTAATGAAATATATATATATACATAGACACACATGTGTGTAGTTGAAAAATATTATGTGGGGGCGCGGAGTCAAGATGGCAGAGTAGAAACAGCACGTCCAAGGTGCTCTGCCCCACACCACCTCCAAACCATGTGAAAGGGGAATCTGAACAACTTCTGGAGCCCCAGCACCCACAGAACAACACAGGGAAGCTAACCTTCTGTTGAGGACATCCCAGCAGCCCTGCAGGGAGCGGCCAGAGAAGCACTCTGAGAGCAGGCAGCACAGCACACTGGGAGCCGAACCCAGGCTCTCTATGAGCCCCACGGTTTTAGCCCTAGGGCGGCTGGGGCAGCAGCAGGCTGGAGGGACCCCAGAACACCAGCAGCTGTGCCGATTCCAGAACTATCAGCACAGATATGCCTAGGACAAAGTGAGAGGTTAGTGCCCTATGGACTTTAGGACCAGTATTTGGGGAACATGTCGGCTTCCTCCCCTGGGGGCAAAAAGCTTCTGAGGAAACACGGCACAGAGGCCATTTTGCAGTGTCAGTGGCAGCTCCAGCTCCTGGTCTGTGAATTGTAGAGAGATCCAGCAATCAGGCTGGGGGTTAATCACTCTTGCTTTAACCTGCTTGGATCTGGATTGTGGTCTGGGGTGGAGGTTTGGGGTGGAAATCCAGCTTGACAGAGCATGTGGAGGCTTTACAGAGGCCACCCAACCTGAAGAAGTTGTGAATACCCCATGTTTGGGAATGAAGCTCTCCTGTCTGGTGGTAGAGTCCTACTGTGGCAACAAGCCCCCAAATCAGGTAATTAAGTGACAATGCGCCCAGGCAAAGGGAACAAAATAAACAGAAAAATGAAACTTTAGACTCTTATTTTGGGGGCAAAGAGGATCAAAGCATGGAACAGGAAAAGGACTGTGAAGTCAGAACTCCTGCATCAAAAGCCCCAAATGAAAATACAAGCTGGCTACAGGCCACAGAGGACCTTAAGAAGCAGATAAGAGAAGTGGGGGAAAAATTGGGAAAAGAAATGAGAAAGATGCAAGAAAAGTATGAAATGACAGTCAACAGCCTGACTGAGGAAAACAACACCTTAAAAAAAAAAAACTAACTCAAATGGCAAAAGAAGCCCAGAAAGGCAATGAGGAGAAGAATGCCTTAAAAAGCTGAATTTGCCAGATGGAAAAAGAATCTCAAAAGCTCACTGAGGAGAATCACTCCTTCAGAATTATACTGGAGCAAATGGAAGCTAGTGACTTTATGAGAAATCAAGATGCTGTTAAACAGATCCAAACAAATGAAAGAATAGAAGGCAATGTGAAATACCTCATGGGAAAAACCACTAACCTGGAAAAGAGATCCAGAGAGATAATTTAAAAATTATTGGACTACCTGAAAGTCATGATCAAAGGAAGAATATAGAAATCATCCTTCAAGAAATTCTTAAGGAAAATTGCCCTGATGTTTTAGACCCAGGGGGGGAAATAGAGGTTGAAAGAATACACTGATCACCTCCTGAAAAGGATCCCAAAAAGAAAACTCCTAGGAATATTACAGCCAGGTTCCAGAACTCCCAGATCAAGGAGAAAATACTACAAGCAGATAGGAAGAAACAATTCCAATATTGTGGAAACACAATCAGAATAGCCCAGGACCTGGCAGCTTCTACACTGAGGGACTGAAGGGCATGGAATATGATATTCCAGAGGGCAAAAAAGCTGAGATTGAAGCCAAGGGTTACCTACCCAGCAAAACTGAGTATCTTGTTTCAGGGGAAAATATGGTCATTTAGTGGAATAGAGGACTTTCAAGCATTCTTGAGGAAAAAACCAGAGTTGAATAGAAAATTTGACATCCAGACACAAGAAGCAAGAGATTCTTGAGAAGGTAATCAGGGGAAAGAAATCAAAAGGAACTTATCAAAGTTGAACTATTAACATTTCTACATGGAAAAACAATAACTGTTTGATGAAACCTTTCTCATTATGAAAATAATTGAAGAAGGGTATATGGACATATGAATACATAAGTGAATGTGTGTATATATGTTTACAGGTATACATGGATAGAGGGCACAAGTTGAATTTGTTGGGAAGGGATGATACTTAAGGGGTGAAGTTAAGAGGTGAGAAAGGAAAGTGACAAGAGGAGATGAGGAGAGACAGGGTAGGGTAAACTATCTCATGTAGAAGAGGCAAGGGGAAGTGGTTGCAGGGAGGGGAAGAACAGGAAGGCAAAAAGGCACTACCCTATTCTCATTGAATTTGGCTCAGGGAGAGAATCACATACATACTAAATGAGATATTTCACCCTGCAGGAGAGCAGGGGGAAGGGGGATGAGAGTGGGGATGATGGAGGGGAGGGCATTCTAGTGCAAGGGGAGGTTGGGAGTACCCACTATTGAAGAGGGACAGGATCAAAGTAGGGAATGGACCAGGTGGAGGGTAGGATGGATGGGACGGAGATATAAGCAGTCTTTTACAACATATCTACTATGGTAATGTTTTGCACAGCTATACATGTACAACACATACTGAATTGCTTATCTTCCCAGAGGGCATGGGTGACAAGGGAGGAAGGGAATGGATCTGAAATTCGAAGTCTTGAAATTAAATGTTTCAAATGTATATAAATACTATTATTAATACTATTCTGCATGTAATTGGGAGATAAGATGTTCAGGCATTGGGGCTCAGAGATTCACCTTGCCCTAATGGCAAAGCCAAAGGGGGTATGGGAGAAGATATGGGAGAGAGCAGATTGGATGATGGGATATCTAGTGGGACTGCTATTCTGGGGTGGTGGGTAGGGAAAAAAACGGGGAAAAATTGTACCTCAAAATCTGGTAGAAATGAATGATGTAAACCAGAAATTAATAAATTATTTGTTAAACAGAAAAAAAATATTATGTGTATCACTGCCATCAAAGATACCACACTTCGAGAAACTACAGAAAAAATATCTATTCAGCACATTAATATCATTAATTTTGTTATTGGTATGAGTTAGGCAGCACAGTAGCAGAGCACCAGGTCTAGAGCCAAGAAGACACCTCTTTCTGAGTTCAAGTCTGGCTCAGTTATTTACTAGCTTTCAGACCTCAGGCAAATCACTTAACTTGGTTTGCTTCATTTTCCTCGTTTGGAAAATTAACTGGAGAATGAAATGGCAAACCACTCCAGTATCTTTACCAAAGATATGGAGTCATGAAGAGTTCATATTATTGAAAAATGACTAAACAACAAAATAAGCCATAAAATATCTATATTCCATTATTTTATAGTTTAGATTAGTTTTTATGTTAAACAAATTATAATAAAGTCTTTAAAGAGGAAAATATTATTGATATTATTAATTATCATTAATTAATATTAATTCTTTCAAGATGATAATGGCATGGATTCCCTGCTGGATCCATGTACAATTTCCTTTTACAAAAAAAATTACAAACCTTAATGGATTTGTTTTACCTTAAGACTTAACAAAGTCTTAAGGTAAATAATATTTAGAAAATATAGTCAATAGTCAACTAGAAATAGAAAAAATAGGGGGCAGAGGCAAGATGGCGAAGGAGAAACACCTCATCCAAGCCACTCTGCCCCCAGATTTCCTCCAAACTATGTAAAAGGGGACGCTGAACAACTTCTGTAGCCCCAGCACCCACAGAACAACTCAGAGAAGCTAACCTCCCTCTGAGGACAGCCCAGCAGCCCTGCAGGAAGGAACAGCACAGCAGTCTGGGAGCCAGCAGCGTGCAGACCGTGGGGAGCCAAGCCAAGCTGAGCCCAAGTCCCCATGAGCCGAGGTTTTAGACCCAGGATGGCAGGGCCAGCAGCCGGCTAGAGGGACCCCAGAACACCAAGAGCTGTGGCGACTCCAGAATTATCAACATAGACATGCCTAGGACAAAGTGAGAGGTTAGTGCCCTATGGCCTTCGGGACCAGTATTTGGGGAATGCGTCAGCTTCCCCCCCTGGGGGCTAGAAGCCGCTGAGGACACCTGCCATTTTGTAGTTTTCAGAGGCAGCTCCAGCTCCTGGCCTGCGAACTGTAGGGAGATCCAGCGATCAGTCTTGGGGGGTAATTGCTCTTGCTTTAACCTCTCCCTGGATCTGGATTGTGATCTGGGGTGGAGGTTGTCGGTGGGTTTCCAGCTTCCAGAAATGAAAGTTGTCCCCCACATGTTCAGGGTGAAAATTCCTGTCTGGCAACAGAGCCATAGTGTGGCAACAAGCCCAAAAGCCAAGTAATTAAGTGGCAACATGGCAAGGCAAAGGAAAGAAATTAAACAGAAAAATGCAACCCCAGACTCCTATTTTGGGGGTATAGAGTGGTAAAAGGACTGTGAGGTCAGAAGTCCTGCTCCAAAAGCCCCAGGGGGAAACATGAGCAGGTTGCAGGCCATAGAGGACCTTAAGAAGGACTTTAAAAATCAAATAAGAGAAGTGGAGGAAAAATTGGAAAGAGAAATGAGAAGGACGCAGGAAAAGTATGAAATGAGGGTCAACAGCCTGACTGAGGAAAAACAACACCTTAAAAAATAGACTAGCTCAAATGGCAAAGGAGGCCCAAAAGGGCAATGAGGAGAAGAATGCCTTAAAAAAGTCGAATTTGCCAGATGGAAAAAGAATCTCAAAAGTTCACTGAGGAGATTCATTCCTTCAGAGTTAGACTGGAGCAAATGGAAGCTAGTGACTTTATGAGAAATCAAGATGTTGTTAAGCAGATCCAAACAAATGAAAGATTAGAAGGCAATGTGAAATATCTCATGGGAAAAACCACTGACCTGAAAATAGATCCAGGAGAGACAATTTAAAAATTATTGGACTACCTGAAAGCCATGATCAAAGAAAGAACCTAGAAATCACCCTTCAAGAAATTCTCAAGGAAAATTGCCCTGATGTTTTAGATCCAGAGGGCAAAATAGAGGTTGAAAGAATCTACAGATCACCTCCTGAAAAAGATCCCAAAAAGAAAACCCCCAGGAATATTATAGCCAGGTTCCAGAATCCCCAGATCAAGGAGAAAATACTACAAGCAGCCAGGAAGAAACAATTCCAATATTGTGGAAACACAATCAGAATAGCACAGGACCTGGCAGCTTCTACACTGAGGAATCGAAGGGCATGGAATACGATATTCCAGAGGGCAAAAGAGCTGGGACTTAACCCAAGGGTCACCTACCCAGCAAAACTGAGTATTTTGTTTCAGGGGAAAATATGGTCATTCAGTGGAATAGAGAACTTTCAAGCATTCTTGAGGAAAAAACCAGAGTTGAATAGAAAATTTGACATCCAGACACAAGAAGCAAGAGATGCCTGAGAAGGTAATCAGGGAAAAGAAATCAAAAGGAACTTATCAAAGTTGAGCTATTTACATTCCTATATGGAAAAACAATAACTGTGACTGATGAAACCTTTCTCAGTATGAAATTAATGGAAGAAGGGTGTATGACCATATGAATACATATGTGAATGTGTGTACCTATGTTTACAGTTATATATGGATAGAGGGCATAGGTTGAATTTGTTGGGAAGGGAGGATACTCTAGGGGTGAAATTATGAGATGAGAGAGGAAAGTGCCAGGAGGAGATGGGGAGAGTCAGGGTAGGGTAAACTATCTCATGTAGAAGAAGCAAGGGGAAGTGGCTGCATGGGAGGGGAAGAATAGGAAGACAATAAGGCAAAACCACATTCTCATTCAATTTGGTTCAGGGAGAGAATGACATACATACTAAATGGGATATCTCAACCTGCAGCAGAATAGGGGGAAGGGGGATGAGAGGAGGGATGATGGATGGGAGGGCATTATTGGGGGGAGGGGAGGTTGGATGTACCCACTATAGAAGAGGGACAGGATCATGTAGGGAATGGACCAGGTGGGGGGTGGGATGAGTGGGAGGGAATTATAAGCAGCCTTGTACAATATATCTACTATGATAATGTTTTGCATAGCTAGACATGTACAACATATACTGAATTACTTATCTCCCCAGAGGGAATGGGTGATAAAGGAGGAAAGAAATGGATCTGAAATTCAAGGTCTTAAGATTAAATGTTTCAAATAAAAAAAAAAGAAATAGAAAAAATAGTCAATTAGCTCATGATTCTATACATTGAACAAGAATTGGCTCAATTATTTAATTACAATGAGGTAATTAAGGATTTGAAATCTAAAACATTGAGTAACTAATGTCTCATTCTCTACAGGAAGATGAGGGAAAAAAATTGAGGAGGAGCGAAGCTACTTCAATTAACTTTTACCTTTCATTGGAATGATAATTTCTCTTTTGAGAGATAATTCATAGCATCAGGATTATTTTAGCTCTTTTATAAGTCAAACTAACAACAGAACCCAGACAGCACACTGAGGTTAAACTTATCTTCTGAATTGACTTTTTTTTTTCTCCCCACCTCCACCCCAAGCCAACCTTATATTTGGATTGGGGCTAATAAATAGAACCCAGACCCCAGACAAGGTTCATTCCAATTACCTGGAAGTTTCACTAAATAAGGTTGGAATGAATGGAGATGATCTTTTTCCTGGATTCCCATGTCTAATAATTGTTATTTTCTCATCACGGAAGAAAAGTGGAAACTAAGAAATATTTGGGATTTGGAGGGTAATGGTGGCGGTGGTGAGCGGTTATTTCTGACTGAAGGGCTCAAAAAGGTTTTCTTTAAGTGGTGGCATTTGGGTTAGTTTTAAGAGATGTTAGAAGCTCACAATGTAGATGAAAGAACTTGGAATATTCCAAACATAAGGAGTTTCATGAGCAAAGTTAGAGATAGAAAAGCCTGGAGCACATAGCAGGGTAGCTAGGCCGCATTTATGTGCTTAATTATAATCACCACTAACATTTGAACACTATTTTAAGGTTTACATTGAAAATCACTGACAGCAACTCTATCTGGGAAGCAGTATATGATTATCCCCATTTTACAGATGATGGGCAAGCTTAATAAATATATTTCATAACTGAAAAATTGTAAAGCACAAATAGGAATGGAATCCTTCTTATCCTCTCCTACAAAGGTACCCAAGCTTCCTTAGAAAGAGCAGCATTTTTGGAAAGAGAACATTTTCAAGAACACTGTGCTCATATTTTCTCCTTCTAAGTATTAATGACATAGAGAAGGAAAAGAGAATTGGAAGTTAAAGCCCAACCATTTAAAAATACAAGAGATAGATCGAAACATCATCATTAGGTAAAGTGGGAAACTCTAAGTATTACTGATTCAAAACTAGGACCTGCACCTTTTTGTTATTCATTTAATCAATTAATCAATAAACGTTATTAACCCAACTGAATGGGTTGCCCACAAACGGAAGAGGCTTGGTGTTGCCCCTTTTACCTCAGTGCCCCTTAGTACCACCCAGACTTCATGCTGGTACCACAAAGATTTGGACTTCAGAGCATGTTTTTGACCACCAATGAGAAAGTTGCAACAGCTGCTATGCAGAAACATCCAAATCCTGTGAATACAAGTGTGGTTGAATAGTCTCTGTACTACCAACCTCAGACAGATAGGGAGACATAGCATTAAGGAAAAAAAGAGGACAAAGACAAGAAGGAGAAAAAAGGGAAGGGGAGGGAGTGGGCAAACGTTTGTTTGATGGCAGCCTCTCTACCCTATGTGCTCGCATTGGACTTTAAAGTCTCCCACCCAGATCCATCATATAGGATTCTCCTCCATGGAGACTCATAAACCAGAATAAGCAAAGAAAGCTTTGTTTCCTTGGTATGAATGCATTGTCTAAGGTGGGGCTCAGATAATACATAATGCAACATATAGAGAGATTTCACTGTTTATTAGATCTCTTTCTTAAACTCCCCTGGCACATCTGGACACAGCAGATGCCCATGAAAACAGGGAGACATCCTTAGTGACCAGTGAACTTTAGAATTCCAGCATCTTTTAACTGGTCAAAAGTAGATGAAACAGAAATTGTTGAAACTTTCTGAACAGACACAAGATGTGCAAGCAAACTAACTAGTTTTTCTTTATCAAACGACCACATGACAAAAGACATCTGTTCATGCTGTTCACAGTTAGTCTTGTCATCAACAATTATTGAGACCATTTTTCCACTTAGTCAATACACTAGTCTTTGTTGCACAGCATCACACAAGGTCACAATTAAATCATTTTTATGTCATTATTTAGATTAGTAGCATTTCAAGGACACATGTTGTCATTATGGTAGGACAATGACAAGATGTAGAAATAAAGCTTTCTTAGAATTTTCAGCTTTTCCATCATACACCAGGTCGTTAGATGGAATATTTGATACTTGAATAGGAACTACACTGACCACAGCTAAGAGACAATGTCATCTCTGTTGATCATTTCTCATTTTATTGCTCTTGCCCTGGAACTGATGGAATCATTACCTTCATGTCAGTTCTTAACTGAAGAGTGGGGAGTAATTGCACTGCTATCAGCACATTCATTATAATTCACTTTGGCTGCTCCTTTTCTTAACAACACACCCATCCATATTTTAAACTTAAAAGGAATGTCATGATAACCAGAGACTTGTTAAAGTATTTGACTACAGTCTATGCAATAAAGATTAAAGACCAAACCGAGCATACTTATATATACCTAATATAGCCACTGATATAGGGCAAATTATTTTCTAGAGTAGTCATCAGAAGAAAATGAGAAGACAGATGGGAAATGTGGCTTTAACTGAGCTTCATCTCCAGCCCCTGTCTGTGAGTTTAGGGCTAAAAATGGGATTATGGTTCTCTAAACTCTGACCTTTGCAAGGAACCCATAGAGAATAACCAAGGGATCTGAAAAGATCCATTATTCAAATTTAATAGAATCATATATTAGCAGAGGGAACAAAAACTATTGATCATTGGTCCCAGAAGAAGAAAACTTTGTGGATTTTGGTGGGTTGCAAATGTCAAAGCCAAAAAATTAAATACTGCCGAGGGCTCTAGATGGCAAGGCACTCACCCCTTTACTATTAAGTTCATTTATTTTGAAGTAAAAAATAGATTATTATAAAATTTTTGCTTGGGGGACCTAGATTTTACATATGTACTACTGGCCTGAACTTTTTTACCATGCACATTACATATGGTTCTTTAGCTATCAGTGCAAAATTTGCCCTGCTGGATGGAGTGTATTAGTTGGATGCTAATGAAGCCTCTCTGAAGCCTCCACATGCTCTGGCAAGCTGGTCACCCCAAGATCTCCACCTTAGACCGCAATCCAGATCCAAGAAGGTTAAAGCAAGAGTGATTACACACCCTTGGTCCTCCTACAGTCTGCAGGCCAGGAGCCGAAGCTGCCTCGTGGCTGCAGCTGCACCATGGCTCCTTAGCAGCTTCTCGCCCCGGGGGAAAGATGCCAATGTACTCTCCACTACTGGGTCCCAAAGTCCATAGGGCACTGACCTCTCACTTTGTCCTTAGCATTGATGTGTTGATAGTTCTGGAAAAGCCACAGTTGCTGGTGCTTTCAAGTCCCTCCAGATGGCTGCTGGTCAGGCCCACCGTGAGGCTAAAACCTCTGGTTCACACAGGGCTGCTTTCAGCTCCCAGAGTGCTGAGCTGGCCACTCTCTGCCTGGCTGTCCTCAGCAGGATTTTAACTTCTCTGTGTCATTTTGTCGCTCCAAAGTTTGTTCAGAGTCCCCTTTTACATAAATTGGGGAAGGTGGGAGCTGGAGCCCTGTGGAAGTCCTGTTTCTATTTGACTCCACCCCCACACCTGTGTTTTCTTGGTGTAAATTATTAGGCCAAAATTAACAAGTTGGTTGGAAAAAAAATCTATTGGGTTCAAATCCTGGAAGACTTTTAATGATGAGTTTGGAAAGCACACTGTGGGTTCTAATCCTAGAATTTCCAGTAACTCATTCTGTGGCCATGAGCAAGTCACCTAATCTCTCTAGTCTTATTTAAAATGAGGGGACTGGACTAGAATGATATCTAATGTCCCTAAAAGCTCTAAAATTCCACATACAGTGATTATAACTATCAGTCAGTCAAACAATGAGCATTTATTAAGTGCTCAAACATTGTATCAAGCACTGGGGATACAAACAAAAGAAACAATCATGGTGTCTGACATCAAGGAGCTCATGGGGGAGACCAACAATTATGTACATACAAGATACACACACAGTTGGAGATAACTTCAGAGGGAAGTTGTGTTGTTTTTTCTCCTTTTTAGAAGAGGACCAATGACATCACAATGTGATGACTTGCCAGAGAATTGTATTTAAGTGAAGCAGAGCTGCAGTCATTAGCCTCACTCTCTCTTCAAGGCTCACTGAAATCCAGTGGCAGGACAAAAGTCAGGATGACTGATGCAGTGGATGAGCCCAACTTTCTTTCTTTCTTTCTTTCTTTCTTTCTTTCTTTCTTTCTTTCTTTCTTTCTTTCTTTCTTTCTTTCTTCCTTCCTTCCTTCCTTCCTTCCTTCCTTCCTTCCTTCCTTTCTTTCTTTCTTTCTTTCTTTCTTTCTTTCTCTCTTTCTTTCTTTCTTTTTTTTGCTTTTCAGAGGGGGAAAAGTAACTAGGGTTAAGTAACATGCCCAAGGTCACATGGCTAGTAAGTGTTAAATGTCTGAGGCTAGATTTGAACTCAAGTCTTCCTGACACCAGGGCTGATGCTCTATTCACTGCACCACCTAGCTGCCCTGACCTCAGCATACTTGATGTCTGACACAGCTTCAGCTGCCTTCATGGCCATTGAAACAGATTGTTCTCATCCCCTCTTTCCTGTGAGAATGGAGGTGTTGGTGGGGGAGGAGTGAAGATATTTTCATACAGACTTGGAACTAGCCATGGAAATGATCAGAAAAGAACTCTTACAGAAGGTGGTATCTGAGCTGAGTCTTTTTTTTTTTAAACAAATACTTTATTAACTTCTGTTTTACATCATTCATTTCTGCCAGATTTTGAGTTACAATCATTTTCCCCCCATTATTCCCCTACCCAACCTCCCAGAATAGCAGTCCCACAAGATATCGCTTCCTCCAATCTGCTCTCTCCCATACCTTCTCCCATACCCCCTTTGACTTTTCCATTGGAGGAAGATGAATCTTGTGTCCCAATGCCTGCACATCTTATCTCCCCATTACAAGCAAAAGAGTATTAATAATAGTATTTATATATATTTGAAACATTTAATGTTAAGACCTCGAATTTCAGATCCATTTCCTTCCTCCCTTGTCACCCATTCCTTCTTGGGAGATAAGTAATTCAGTATATGTTGTACATGTCTAGCTATGCAAAACATTATCATGGTAGATATATTGTACAAGGCTGCTTATAGTTCCCTCCCACTCATCCCACCCCTCACCTGGTCCATTCCCTACATGATCCTGTCCCTCTTCTATAGTGGGTACTTCCAACCTCCCCTCACCCCAAGGATGCCCTCCCATCCATCATCCCTCCTCTCATCCCCCTTCCCCCTATCCTGCTGCAGGTTGAGATATCCCATTTAGTATGTATGTCATTTTCTCCCTGAACCAAATTCAATGTGAATGTGGTTTTGCCTTTTTAGCCTTCCTTATTCTCCCCCTCCTTTGCAACCACTTCCCCTTGCTTCTTCTGCATGGGATAGTTTACCCTACCCTGTCTCTCCCCATCTCCTCTTGACACTTTCCTCTCTCACCTCATAATTTCATCCCTTGAGTATTCTCCCTTCCCAACAAATTCAACCTATGCCCTCTATCCATATATAACTGTAACCATATACACACACATTCACATATGTATTCATATGACCACACCCCTTCTTCCATTATTTTCATAGTGAGAAAGATATCATCAGTCACAGTTATTGCTTTTCCATATAGGAATGTAAATAGTTCAACTTTGATAAGTTCCTTTTGATTTCTTTTCCCTGATTACCTTCTCAGGCATCTCTTCCTTCTTGTGTCTGGATGTCAAATTTTCTATTCAACTCTGGTTTTTTCCTCAAGAATGCTTGAAAGTCCTCTATTCCACTGAATGACCATATTTTCCCCTGAAACAAAATATTCAGTTTTGCTGGGTAGGTGACCCTTGGGTTCATTCCCAGTTCTTTTGCCCTCTGGAATATCATATTCCATGCCCTTCGATCCCTCAGTGTAGAAGCTGCCAGGTCCTGGGCTATTCTGATTGTGTTTCCACAATATTGAAATTGTTTCTTCCTGGCTGCTTGTAGTATTTTCTCCTTGATCTGGGGATTCTGGAACCTGGCTATAATATTCCTGGGAGTTTTCTTTTTGGGATCTTTTTCAGGAGGTGATCAGTGGATTCTTTCAACCTCTATTTTGCCCTCTGGATCTAAAACATCAGGGCAATTTTCCTTGAGAATTTCTTGAAGGGTGATTTCTAGGTTCTTTCTTTGATCATGGCTTTCAGGTAGTCCAATAATTTTTAAATTGTCTCTCCTGGATCTATTTTCCAGGTCAGTGGTTTTTCCATGAGATATTTCACATTGCCTTCTAATCTTTCATTTGTTTGGATCTGCTTAACAGCATCTTGATTTCTCATAAAGTCATTAGCTTCCATTTGCTCCAGTCTAACTCTGAAGGAATGAATCTCCTCAGTGAACTTTTGAGATTCTTTTTCCATCTGGCAAATTCGACTTTTTAAGGCATTCTTCTCCTCATTGCCCTTTTGGGCCTCCTTTGCCATTTGAGTTAGTCTATTTTTTAAGGTGTTGTTTTCCTCAGTCAGGCTGTTGACCCTCATTTCATACTTTTCCTGCATCCTTCTCATTTCTCTTTCCAATTTTTCCTCCACTTCTCTTATTTGATTTTTAAAGTCCTTCTTAAGGTCCTCTATGGCCTGCAACCCGCTCATGTTTTCCCCTGGGGCTTTTGGAGCAGGACTTCTGACCTCACAGTCCTTTCCCGCTCTATGCCCCCAAAATAGGAGTCTAGGGTTGCATTTTTCTGTTTCCTTTGCCTTGGCATGTTGCCACTTAATTGCTTGACTTTTGGGCTTGTTGCCACACTATGGCTTTAAGGCCAGATAGAGGAATTTTCGTCCCGAACGTGTGGGGGGCAACTTCCGTTTCTGGCAAGCTGTAAACCCACCCACAACTTCCACCCTAGATCACAATCCAGATCCAGGGAGGTTAAAGCAAGAGCGATTACCCCCCAGGACTGATCGCTGGATCTCCCCACGATTTGTAGGCTGGGAGCCGGAAATGCCTCTGAAAACTACACAGTGGCGTGTCTCCTCAGCAGCTTCTAGCCCCCAGGGGAGGGAGCTGAGGCATTCCCCAAATACAGGTCCCAAAGTCCATAGGACACTAACCTCTACTTTGTCCTAGGCAAGTCTATGTTGATAATTCTGGCGTCTCCACAGTTCCTGGTGTTCTGGGGTTCCTCCAGCAGGCTGCTGGCCCTGCCGCCCTGGGGCTAAAACCTCGGCTCACCCTGAGCTGAGTCTTAAAGGAAACTAGGAGGCAGTGGTGTGGAAAAGAGAACATCACAGGCATAAGGGACAGAAGGTAAAGAATTTGAAGATGTAGGGACATATTCAAGGAACAACAAAAAGGGCCAGCACATCAGCACTGTACATAGTATGTGGCAGGGAGTCTAATCTAGTTTAGTTTGGTGTGGTGTGGTGTGGTGGGCTGTGGAGCGGTACAGTGCCGTACAGTATGGTATGGTATGGTACAGAATAGCATAGCATAGCATAGCATAACATAGCATAGTATAGTATACCCAGCAAGAAGGCTGGAAAAGTAGGATGGTTCCTGGTTATGAAGGACTTTAAAAGACAAAGAAGATTTTTAATTTGAACCTAGGGATAATAGGGAACTACTGAGGTTTGTATAGCAGGGAGCCACATAGTCAGACCTGTTAATTAGATAAAGTTTTCAGCTTGGTTTGGCAATGGAGGAAAATGGTTATTTAGGAAGATTATTTGAACTCCATTCAACAAGCATATATTAAGAACCTACTATATTGCCAATGACTAACTTAGGTGCTTAGGATACAGAAGACAGAAAGAAATAGTCTGTGCTCTCAAGCAGCTAATGTTCTACTGAGGGGTTGTACCACATATGCAAAAAAATCAAATGCTGGAGGATAGAAGGACCTGGTGTGCTATAGTCCTCAGGGCCACAAAGAAACAGACATGACCAAACCACAACAACAATCCAAAGTAATTACAGTAGCAGGAGAGAGCTAACCAATGAGAGCGCCCACAAAAGGGGGCAAAGGATCACCCTTGGTGGAAGCTAGTTATTCCAAGAGGCAGAAGTGAGGAGAGACATGGAGGGCGATCAATCACCCATGCAAAAGCATTCAAGTGGTTGGGAGAGTGTCACGGAACAGCAAGCTCCAGAGCACACAGCTTTTCAGAACAGGCCCGACTGGAGCTGACATGATTGACCACAGTATCATCTTTTTATATTTATCATTTTTTTCAATGTGGTATTGATTTTGACCTTTGCTCTAACAACTAGTCAATGATCCAACCGCTCACAGCAGAAATGACTCCCGTATCAATAACCTGTCATTTCCTGTCCATTAAGAGACGATCAATCTCATTTTTTTCTAAGTCCTTTGCTACTTCCCACATTGAGCACCATCTGTGGTGAAGAAATTATTCATGATATGCAGGCACGAGGCTTGTAAGTAGTCACAGGACTGTAGATTTAGAGTTGGGGGAGACCACACAGGTCATTTTACAGATGAGGAAGTTGGGTGCCCAGAAGTAAGTGACTTTCCTGAAGTCCCACGGGCTGTAAATGACTGAGCGGGGATATGAACCCAGTTCCACTGACCCCAGACACAGCATTCTTTTTATGGTACCATGTTATGTGCTCTATAACCCTTTGTCTGCTTTCATTTCTCCTTTTTGTTGTTGTCATTAAATTGTTTTTAGTCATGTCTGACTCTTTGTCACCAAAGATATTGGAGCAGGTTGCCATTTCCTTCTCCAGTGTATTTTACAGTTGAGGAAAATAAGGCAAACAGTGACTTGCCCAGGGTGACACACTTAGGAAATGTCTGAGGCCAGATTTGAACTCAGGAAAATTTTACTGACTTCAAGCCTGACACTTTATCCTAATGTGACACCTAATGCTGAATATTTTCCAACAAGTTTGATGTTCTTTCCTGGATATACCATTGCACTGCAGTCAAAAGTATAAAAGTAAATGCTTATTTAATTTGGACAAATATCGTCAAGCTCTTCATAAAATTGCTATAATTAGTCTTCACCCCTCCTCGTTATATACTGATGAATAAGCTACAGATATCTTCATGGTGTTCTATTTTCTTTGCTCATCCTGAACATTGGAACATGAGCTCAGCACATGATGTTATATTTTTCTGCAGAATTAAACTTCTACTTCCCTTTCCAAGGGGAGTGTGCCTGCTAACTTTATATTCAACTCAAGAGTGTCCTGGTAAATGTTTAACAGCCTGCTTTCATGGGGGGAGGGGAAAGAGTATACAGAACACACTTTTAAGTTTAATCTGCATTATTATCACTTTCTCTATTACTTTCTTAAGTCTGGACAGTACAACAAAGCAATATTTATAATGTTTGTTGATTTAAGCACAGGTTTGCAATATTTGCTGATTTTTGAGGTGTAAATATATACACTGAAAATTTAAGTCAACTCTCCCAAGCTGCTTTAAGCTGGCTCCAGAACACCACTGATTTTAATTACATTTTCTTCATATATTCTAGTTTTCTGGTTGTATTGCAGCATAAGCTCCCCCAACAGATTCACAAATGACTCTAAGGCTTCTTGCTGATTTCCAGGATTCATGTGCTATTTGGATATAACTTCTATTCAAATCTACAGTTCTTGAGCCACAACCTAGTGACTATAGGAAAAAGTCAGATGACAAGTGAAATCAGAGAAAAAGCATCTAGTTAAAAGAGAATGCAAGGTAAATTACAAGGAATCAAATCAGGTCACAAATGTTTTACAATTTATCCTTTTGGAGAGATGGAAGACCACCAGACCTTGCCTCCTGCTGTGCTGCTGCATCCCCAGGTCTCTGGGCCTTTCCATTGGCCCTACCTTTGTTCTCCAGACTCCAGAGCGCTGCCAACTACTAGACTTATGCACCCTAAAGACCCCTGGGTCATGTTATCCACTTCATTGCTGCTCTCTTAGGACTTGTAGGTTTTTATATCTGCCCTGCAACTGAACTGATTTATGTATTAACTCCACTAATGAGAGTGTGAATTCTTTGAGAACATCTCACTTCCATTTTTCCTTTCCCACTTCTTCCATTTTCTTTGTTTCTTTTTTATTTTCTTCTTCCTTCCTCCCTCCCTCTCTCCCTTCTGTCTCTGTCCCTGTCACTTTCTCTCTCACTCTCTCTTTTTGTCTATCTCTTCCTCTTTCTCTCTATCTCTCTTTCTCAAGACTGAGTCTCCCTTTTTCTCCCATGTTTTTTTTCACCCCATCCATTTTCCAATAGATTGTTTTTACCTCGAAGAGTGACAAAGACAGAGAGACAGAAAGAGACATAGACAAAGAGAGACAAAATGAAGCAGGCATTGAGAGATAGAGGAATAGGAACAGAGACAAAGACAAAGAAATGAACATAGGTGCTTCCCCCCCTTCCATGTGAATGGAGGTAATTTTATTTACTATTGATGTAAATAATGTAATAAGTATCTAGAGATACATTTGTAACATAAGTATCTGTTATAAACTATTAAAGCTTAAAATCTCTCTATTATTTTGGGACACCTTGTGTATACCTACATATGCAAAATACATATACGATACTGGATATGTAATAGCAACAGTTTGTTCCCTCCCATGATGCAGATCCTGATTCATCAATGTCTGTCTAGCTGTGTGATTCTTGTCTATATCTTCCCATAAATTAACCAGGGTGGACTCACCCAACATGTTAAAAGCCTTCTTCGCTTTCTCCTAAGGCTGACTATCCCTTATCACGTGACCAGCCCATCTTTTCTTTCTAGTATATGTTTGCCTGAGAGAAAAAAATAAATAGACAGAACGCACATATATAATTATATATACTATACAAACATATATACAGATATTTAAAAATAACACATATATGAGATGCTTATGTATACCCATACATACACATAAAACAATTGATCATGGAGCTAGATAGACAGATAGCCAAACAGATAAATAAGTAGAGAGAGAGAGAGAGAGAGAGAGACAGAGACAGAGGTAGACAGACAGACAGACAGATAGAGAGAGAGATAGAGAGATAGATAATTTGGAGGGAATGGTTGGTAATTCCCTGTCATAATTCTCTGGCTATATAGTGAATAAAACATTTCCATAGAGGCAGCCCTAAACTCTGGGCATTTGGCCAGTCTTTCCACATAAAAGCACCACTCCATCCCTTTGAGGTTTAGGGTTAAAGAGAAAGAAGCTTCTTTTTTAACTGTCTTCTGTATCACTAAATTCAAAAGAGAAAAACTCTTGCAGGCACAAATAATATTGAATAAAAGGAACATTTACAAAGGGAAGGACAGGCTTGGCTATTTTTGTAGAGATGGAAAGAGATCTGCCAAACACAGAAGAGTTTAGCCTTGCTTCTTTAGAAAGGATTAGTAAAGTGGTGGTGCAGAAAGGAGATGGAAAATTAGGAGTGGGGACGGAATACAGTACCTCAAGCTCTGTCATGTTTAACTGTCTGAATCTTTGCTACAAGATCAGCAGGAGAGAGCGAGAGGGAACACACTCACTGTTGCTGGGAAATAATTACCCTGAAGCCTAACAATATTTCTGATGAGAAGTTGCATATTTTGTTGCAAGTTTCTGTATGGTTTTGTTTTTTTGTTTTTTTGTTTTTTTCCTGTTTATGAGAGAGGAAACTCTTCCTGGATCCTGTCAGTCTTGGAATACAATGGCTTTCTGGTTTCCCTCTTGTTACTTTAATTTTGAATTAATTATGTATGAAAGAATTCTGATGGAGGCCAGGAGCAGAGACTAGACCTGAATGTCCTGTTTAGGAGTTAATATATCTGGGCGCAGCTCACAAGAAATCTGGAAAGGGGAAAAGGAGGCAAAAACACACTATTGTCAAAAATGTTATTCCTATGGGTATGATACATACACACATATCCACATACATAAGCACATATATGTGTGTGTGCTACATATAAGAGTATTTACTTAGCACCGACTATGTGCCAAACACGACACTAAGAGCTTCACAAACATTAGCTCATATGATCCTCACAACTCTGGGAAGTAGATGCCATCATTACTCCCATTTTATAGTTGAGGAAACTGAGGTAAGTTAAGGGACTTGCCCAGTGCCACATAGCTATTACACATCTGGGGCCAGATTTGGACACAGGTCTTCCTGATTCCAGGCTCCATATTCTATCCACTATACCACCTAGCTGCCCTAATACATGTATATGTGAGATAGATAGATATAGATATATAGATGTGTGTATGTATAGGTCTATGTGTGAAGATGGTGTGCATAGGTATATTCATATATATATTTATGGTACATATATGTATGTATACACAGATATATGTACATATACATACACAACACATGTACATATACACATATATGGCATAGGAATATGTTCTAAGTGTTGTCTCTTTGGTCTTCACAGAAGAAGAAGAAAACAGAGAAAGGCGTATAAATAAGGATGCTGTACTGCTTTTCCTATATCCCATCTAGGCAAGACAAGTTTTAGCTCCTTAGCCCAGAGGTAGAAAGGACCTTAGAAATCATTTAATCCAACTTCCCAATTCTATGCGTAGCATATGAATTTCTCTCTCACATGAAATCCCCCAAAGTTACCTGGAAACACTGTCACCCAACACTCACTTGAAATCATAGTCAATGAGTCCCACTGATCATGTTTAATTTTTTGGAACCAATCAGTATGTCTATGTCAGTTCAAAGCCAAAAAAAAGGTAATCAAACAGCACAGGGGAAAAAGCAACAGGAAGGATTATCCCTTCCCATACATATAGGGGTACATTCTCCCTCATATATCCTCAGTGGGGGAGGGTCGTATGTATAGAGGAGAAGGATGCATACATGTAAGAAATAATTATGTGCATATGGCTGCATCCTTCTCTCAGTGAAGACCCAGGTCCTCTGGGGACCACTGCGCTGTTTTCTACTGCCAGGCATTGCTTTGTCTTTGATGGTCTTTGCTAGGTATCACATTTCTTCTGGGTATTGAGCCATCTCTAGTAAGCTTAGTATCACTGTTCTCCACGCCTTTTCTGGATGGTCTCCAGCTGCACTGGTCCCTCAGCCACTCTCTACTACCATCTGCTGGTTTTCAGCTAAGCAGCCTCCTGAGGGTCCTCTGCGGCTCTCTGTTGTGGTACAACTGGATAGTAGTCAGATCCTTTCTGTGAATTTTCATGGATTTCCATGTAGCCTACGACCATTACATCTGAATTTAGCCAGGCAGCCAGAAAGAGTAAACAGACTCTTCAACTTAATATTAAATTTTTCTTTGAATTGACTCTTCCATTGTTCTTACTTCTGAAGATCCCTGACTAGAGCCAATGATCTGACATGTCAGTTGGAAAATTCCTTTCAACTCCCGCAAAATCCCTGATTTTCAGTTTGTGTGCACTCACGTCATTTCAAGGCCTCCCCCTAACATACCTCAGAATGACTTCCCTTCAGCCACCCATAATACCCCTCATTGGCACATGGGAAAACAAAGGAGCAGGATTATGAGGATGAGGTAGAGCAAGTAGGGCTAACAGCCTCTGCCTTAGATTCTTGGTAATACATATCTGCAACAAAATCATTGGTCTTCGTATAGCATGGTTGTCCATAGCAAACCTCACTGGGCTCTCTTCAACAAAATGGAGCATTATTTCTCCATTATTTCTCAAGGATACTCCCCTCACCCTACCTAGTGATATAAAAGCTAAATATTGAAATGCACCTCTCCCATACTAAGTGGACCTGATTAAGTTTTGGAAATGTTGCCTGATCTCCATCATGGCCACAAAGTCTATGAGCACTTATCTGCTGTTCTGGTGAGCAGACAAGGATTTTCTTTCTTCACAATCACCTCCAACTCCCAACTCTCTCATTCAGCCATTATAAATTATAAAAGTTTTTTTTTTCTTTTTCAACATACCTGTCTCTATTACAAAGGAATTCTTGCCCCCCCCCCCCATAAGTTTCATTAACCACAAACTTGCCACAGTCATAGTCAGGGGGAGTATGTAGGGGAGAAGAATGAGAGAAGAGAAAAAAGAATAGAGAGATAAAAAGAGTTGTATTTGGCCAAGAAGAGAGTACTACTAATATCCATGATACCTCTTCATGGAACCTATCCTTCTCTTGGAACATTGATCATGGAGATTTAAACTTACTTTTATAGATGGAAAAGCTGAGATACAAGAAATTCAGTTAATTACTAAAGTAACTAAGCAGCTTAGAGAATGAAACCTTAGTTTCTTGAATCCTAGACATAAGCTTCAGTATATGAACTACAAAGTCAGCTTTACCATAAATACAGTCTAGTGCTTCTTTTGCACATTTTGGGGAGAGGATCCACCGAAATTCTCCTTCTGACTGGATGATTTTATTCTACTGAAACTTTCCTCTTCTACCAAACTAACTAAGACTTCCATAATATTGATCCGTCCAGAATCTATCCTGGCTTATATAGTCTCTTTCAATATTTCCTCTCTTTCCTCTTTCTTTTCTCTAACCCTCTAACAGCTTTGGCTTCTCTGAATTTCAATTCTGGAATTCTGGTTTTCTACCTAATACATTTTTTCATGGAGTCTACGCCTGCTTAAAAACATTTTAATTCCTGTATTTTTTTGCCATTTGTACTTCTCTCCCTCACTAAAAGCCATGCCTTAAAATAGAGGATACAAAAATGAAAAAAAAAAAACATCAGTAAAACTAACCAACACATCGATCATGTCTAATCTAAATTACGCTGATCAAATCCCACTCCCACAGTCCCCCACCTCTGCAAAGAAGGGAGGGAGGTATATTCTCATATCTCTTCTTTGGCACCAAGCTTGGACATTTTAATTTTCAATTTCAGTTTCATTTGTTTTGCGATTGTTGTTCTTTCTAATTATTTTGTTGTAATATATACTATTTTCCTGGCTCTACTCTACAAGAGGTACATTTCACTTTGGCTTTCATAGCTATCCATTTCATCAACTACATATATAAATGCAAAATAAAGTTGGAACTATAGTTTCTCCCACACAATACAATTCTACCACATAGTTTTTCAGTTTGGAAAAAAAAAAACTTTCCTGGAGATTAAACTCCTTACTTTTTGGTCTTTTCTATCATTGTAAAGGTTGATAGCATATCTGATGTGAAAAGAGAAGAAAAGAGAAGTTAAAAAAATAACCTGAACATGCCGCGCTTTGATACTGTCATCACATGCTTCCTTCTTTGCTCTCCCTACCTAACTAAAATCTGACATCTCTCCAGTGTGACTCATCTTAAGCATTGCTGCAGACTTTAGTCTAGCTTTACCATTGTTCACGTTCTATGAGCAGCCAAAAATCTGATGTCATGCAATGTCTAATGTACGTTGCGGTTTTTTCCCCCAAAACCTGGCTGACCTTCTCAAAACCTTTGGTTTGACACTCTATGCCTTTTTTTTTTTTTTTTCGAAAAATTAATTATTTAATTATTGGTGCTTTTGAACTGCAAAATCCTCCAGTCGCTCCTTGTTTTTACCAATCTGATTATTTTATCTTTCTTCTTTCTTTACTCTTTTACTCTCTCATTTTCTTTTGTTCTACTACATTAATTGATGCAACATGCCTAACAATAAATCCATTATCTTCCATGAAGTCCAGTCTCAGATGCATGCTGGACATCTTCATCTTGATAGTTCTTTCAACAAAACAAACTTAAACAATGGATAGCAAGGGTGTGGTCTTATGTGGCCAATTTGAGCTTCTGATGATTGCAGAATTCCATTGGCTTGGGGACCTCACAGATTTACTTTTATATGATAGTTAAATCAGTTAAGAGGTTTGGATAGAATTCTACCTGCCCTTCGTCCCTTTTTTGTGTTTCTAAGGGGGCAGGGGGCTCTGCAAACTTAACTTCATGAAGACAAATTCTGTCAACAGTTGTTTCCTAAGAGGGGGATTAGTAAAAGAGAGTGCCAAAAAGAAGAGTGTCCAATTTCTAATTACATGAAGGAGGCAAAGCTGTCTTTCCATAATTATGAGGAATCTAAGTTCATCTTTAAGAATAGGGACCCTTGAAGATGGCAGAGTAGAAACAGCTCGTCCAAGCCTCTCTGCCCCCAGATTCTCCACAAACTATGTAAAAAAGGACTCTGAAAATCTTCTGGAGCCCCAGCACCCACAGAACGACACAGAGAAGCTAACCTCCCGCTGAGGACAGCCCAGCACCCTGCAGGAAGGACCAGCGCAGTGGTCTGGGAGCCGGCAGCGCGCAGAGCACAGGAGCCGAGCCGAGCCCAGGTCCACGTGAGCCGAGGTTTTAGCCCCAGGGCGGCAGGGCCAGCAGCCAGCTGGAGGAACCCCAGAACACCAGGAACTGTGGAGACGCCAGAATTATCAACATAGACTTGCCTAGGACAAAGTAAGAGGTTAGTGTCCTATGGACTTTGGGACCTGTATTTGGGGAATGCGTCAGCTCCCTCCCCTGGGGGCTAGAAGCCGCTGAGGAGACACGCCATTTTGTAGTTTTCAGAGTCATTTCCGGCTCCCAGCCTACAAATCGTGGGGAGATCCAGCGATCAGTCTTGGGGGGTAATCGCTCTTGCTTTAACCTCCCTGGATCTGGATTGTGATCTAGGGTGGAAGTTGTGGGTGGGTTTACAGCTTGCCAGAAATGGAAGTTGCCCCCCACACGTTCGGGACGAAAATTCCTCTATCTGGCCTTAAAGCCATAGTGTGGCAACAAGCCCAAAAGTCAAGCAATTAAGTGGCAACATGCCAAGGCAAAGGAAACAGAAAAATGCAACCCTAGACTCCTATTTTGGGGGCATAGAGCGGGAAAAGGACTGTGAGGTCAGAAGTCCTGCTCCAAAAGCCCCAGGGGAAAACATGAGTGGGTTGCAGGCCATAGAGGACCTTAAGAAGGACTTTAAAAATCAAATAAGAGAAGTGGAGGAAAAATTGGAAAGAGAAATGAGAAGGATGCAGGAAAAGTATGAAATGAGGGTCAACAGCCTGACTGAGGAAAACAACACCTTAAAAAATAGACTAGCTCAAATAGCAAAGGAGGCCCAAAAGGGCAATGAGGAGAAGAATGCCTTAAAAAGTCGAATTTGCCAGATGGAAAAAGAATCTCAAAAGTTCACTGAGGAGATTCATTCCTTCAGAGTTAGACTGGAGCAAATGGAAGCTAATGACTTTATGAGAAATCAAGATGCTGTTAAGCAGATCCAAACAAACGAAAGATTAGAAGGCAATGTGAAATATCTCATGGGAAAAACCACTGACCTGGAAAATAGATCCAGGAGAGACAATTTAAAAATTATTGGACTACCTGAAAGCCATGATCAAGGAAAGAACCTAGAAATCACCCTTCAAGAAATTCTCAAGGAAAACTGCCCTGATGTTTTAGATCCAGAGGGCAAAATAGAGGTTGAAAGAATCCACCGATCACCTCCTGAAAAAGATCCCAAAAGAAAACTCCCAGGAATATTATAGCCAGGTTCCAGAATCCCCAGATCAAGGAGAAAATACTACAAGCAGCCAGGAAGAAACAATTTCAATATTGTGGAAACACAATCAGAATAGCCCAGGACCTGGCAGCTTCTACACTGAGGGATCGAAGGGCATGGAATATGATATTCCAGAGGGCAAAAGAACTGGGAATGAATCCAAGGGTCACCTACCCAGCAAAACTGAGTATTTTGTTTCAGGGGAAAATATGGTCATTCAGTGGAATAGAGGACTTTCAAGCATTCTTGAGGAAAAAACCAGAGTTGAATAGAAAATTTGACATCCAGACACAAGAAGGAAGAGATGCCTGAGAAGGTAATCAGGGAAAAGAAATCAAAAGGAACTTATCAAAGTTGAACTATTTACATTCCTATATGGAAAAGCAATATCTGTGACTGATGATATCTTTCTCACTATGAAAATAATGGAAGAAGGGGTGTGGTCATACGAATACATATGTGAATGTGTGTGTATATGGTTACAGTTATATATGGATAGAGGGCATAGGTTGATTTTGTTGGGAAGGGAGAGTACTCAAGGGATGAAATTATGAGGTGAGAGAGGAAAGTGGCAAGAGGAGATGGGGAGAGACATGGTAGGGTAAACTATCTCATGTAGGGGAAGTGGTTGCAAAGGAGGGGGAGAATAAGGAAGGCTAAAAAGGCAAAACCACATTCACATTGAATTTGGTTCAGGGAGAAAATGACATACATACTAAATGGGATATCTCAACCTGCAGCAGGATAGGGGGAAGGGGGATGAGAGGAGGGATGATGGATGGGAGGGCATCCTTGGGGTGAGGGGAGGTTGGAAGTACCCACTGTAGAAGAGGGACAGGATCATGTAGGGAATGGACCAGGTGGGGGGTGGGATGAGTGGGAGGGAATTATAAGCAGCCTTGCACAATATTTCTACTATGATAATGTTTTGCATAGCTAGACATGTACAACATATACTGAATTACTTATATCCCAAGAAGGAATGGGTGACAAGGGAGGAAGGAAATGGATCTGAAATTCGAGGTCGTAACATTAAATGTTTCAAATATATATATAAATACTATTATTAATACTCTTTTGCCTATAATTGGGAGATAAGATGTGCAGGCATTGGGACACAAAGATTCATCTTCCTCTAATGGAAAAGTCAATGGGGGTATGGGAGAAGGTATGGGAGAGAGCAGATTGGAGGAAGCGATATCTTGTGGGACTGCTATTCTGGGAGGTTGGGTAGGGGAATAATGGGGGGAAAATGACTGTAACTCAAAATCTGGCGGAAATGAATGATGTAAAACAGAAGTTAATAAAGTATTTGTTTAAAAAAAAAAAAAGAATAGGGACCCTTTAGCCTACTTGGCATGGATCTTGAGTTCCTGGAAATCGGTAAGACAAGAAGATGGTGATAAAGACAAAGAGATGTTTTTATTCAAGCTCTGTTTGAGTAGAGGGAAATCAATCATCAGAGGCTTCTAAAGGAGCAAGGATTTGGTATAATCCCCAGTTGATACTCCCAGGAAGGTAAAGATTTTGGCTTAGGGGGCTGGAGAAAAATTAATGGATGATATGATTGGGCATGTATCAGTATGAGCATTCAAGAACTTTGTGATTTAGTTCTCTTGATCCCTAACCTGTGATAGGGGTTCATGAATATGTGAAAGGTGTTCTCATTACTATAGCCCTATGGTTCCTAGAGTTACTCCCATTCATTGTCACAGCTTGGTTTTTATTTCAAAACTCCTTCTCTGGTGTTGCCTATACTAGGCTTCTGCTCAAGGTCAAAATTTCTTAGTAATTTCTCAGTAGCCTGCAGGCCATCTCAGTGGTGGAAGGTTTCCTGTAGAATTTTTGATATCTTGCCACCAAGGGATAGAATGTGGTAGAAGGAGCATCTGTTTGTTGGGATTGGGATGGTTTCTCCTGTAAAAGAAAAGGAGTTGTGATATATGATTGTGATGGAATACTATTGTGCTATAAATGACCAGCAGGATGCTCTCAGAAAAATCTGGAAAGACTTACATCGGCTGATGCAAAGTGAAACGAACAGGATCAGGAGGATATTGCAGACAGTAACAGGAATATTGCATGAAGATCAGCTGTAAATAACTGAGCTATTCTCAGCAATACAAAGATCCAAGACAATTCGGAAAGATTTATGATGAAAAATGCTGCCTAACTCCAGAGAGAGAATTAGTGGGGAGTGAATGCAGATTGAAGTATGATTTTTATAACTTTATTTTTCTTAGGTTTTTTGCCTGTTTTTTTTCACAGCATGTCTTACATGGAAATGTGTTTTGCATGACTACACATGTATAACATATGTCAAATTGTTTACCTTCTCAATGGGGAGAGGAAGGAGGGAGGGAGAGAATTTGGACCTCAAAATCTAAAAAAAAAAGAATGTTAAAATCATTTTCACACGTAATTGGGAAAAAGAAAATATTAAATTATAAATCAAAAGAAAAGAGGGGGGAAAGTAAAGGAGCTTGTCCTTGTGATTTGGTTGGTTTAAAGGATTAATGAATGAATCATTAGCATTATTTCCTAGGTATAACAAGCCCTAGGTATAACAAGCCCAGTCTGTAGAAATCTCTTACCATAATGGCTTAATGAAATCTCTTCTGTCTTGTGGGACATATTCCTGACCCAGTTGTGTTGCCATCATGAATGTATAGGAGGAAGTAAACAGTACCTATGTTAATTTAAAAGTCTATCCTTTTAAAATCTCTTATTGCAAATAAATTTGTTTTTATTTAATTTCATGGTCCACAAGAATTTCGTTGCTTTTCAGTTGTGAACTTGAACAACTGGCCTAGTCAAAACCAGTCTCAGAACAATAGCCATAACTCTTGAGTGGTATTTAGCTTTTTTCATTCTTTCCTTTACCCTGCCCACTGACATTTGTATGGAAAGTATTTGAGGGGAAAGAGCTGAGAGTTGAGTGACATCTCAGTCCTTTTGACCCACAAAAGCACTGTGAAGTATGTTGGAAGGGATCTTAGATATTAAAAAGGGGCATCTCTAGAATTTTTCAGGGGAAATTCAGGTTGACTATAAGTACTCAAGTACAATTAAAAAGAGCTTTCTAACCCTCAGTCAAATAGAGATGTAGTGAAGAGACATTGATCCTGCTAGCTATTCGGAAGAAGTGAGTTAAAAGAATAGATAATCTTAGCCTAAAATTACTTCATGTGGCTCTTACTTTCTACCACTCAGGAGCCAAAATAGCCAAAAGTTATCTCAAAATGGTAAAACCCACAAGATAGTAGCAGAATTAAGCTCAGAAATCCTAAGACCAGCAGAGAAACAGGATGTTTCATCAAGGAGTAGGTCAAGAATAAAGCAATGTCCAAAGAGGGGCAAGGAAGTAAAATCTGAAGAAAAACCAAGAAAAAAAGAAAAGAACATTCTTCAGAAGGATGTCTAACAGAGAGCAGAATAATGACATTACAAGGGAGCAATAGCAGTCCATAGTACAAGAAGAGTGAGTTGCCAGACCACATGTATGCCTTTGCTACACTTGTTTTCTATATCTATACCATCCACACCTGTGACTTAGGCATGGTGTATACATTTATTTACACTTATTTACACACTTACATGGATCCATCCATGTTTACTCTTTTAGCATTGTTCATTCATGTTTACCTTTTTATGATTCTCTTCACTCCTGTGTTTGAGCTTTAATCCTTCTTCATAGCTCTGGTATTTTTATCAGGAATGTTTGGAGGCCCTCTGTTTCAATAAGAATCTATTTTCCCCCTATAGCATTGCACTAAGTTTTTCTGTGTAAATTATTCTTGGCTCTAAGCCTATATACTTTATCTTGTGGAATATCATATTCTAAGTTCTCTGAACCTTTATACTGGTGGCTGCTAAAGTATGTGATCTCAACTGATTCATTGGCACTTGAATTCTTTCTGGTGGCATGCAATACTTTTTCTTTGACCTGGAAGCTATGAATTTTAGCTATTATATTCCTGGGAGCTTTCATTTTAGGATTTCTTTCCAGAGGCGACCAGTGTATTCCTTCTATTTTCACTTTTCCCTCAGCTTCAAAGGGATCTGGGCTTTTAAGATTTCTTGAAATATAACATTTAGGTTTTGGGGTAATAGCATTCAGACAGTTCAATTATTCTGACTTTTTTCTCCTTGACCTGTTTTTCAAGTCAGCTGTTTTTGTTATGAGTTACCTTCCATTTTCTTCTATTTCTTTAGCCAATAGATTCTTTCAGTCTCTTAATATTTCTTATTGCATCATGGAGTCATTGATTTCTATTTGGTCTACTCTAATATTCATAGAGTTGTTTCCTGGGCAAAATTTTGAACATTTAATGCCAGGCTATTAATTGCCTTTCCAATTCTTCCCCAGATCTCATTTCTTTTTCCAAATTTTTTTCTGCAAGTGCTTTCATTCCATTTAGAAAAATATTTTTAAATTAAAAAAAATTCTTGCTTCATTTCATCCAGGAATTCTAGTTGAATTTATGTTCAAGCTGTGTTTTCCTCTGAGGCACTGTTTATAGATATTTTGGAGTCATTCTCTTCTATGATTTTTGTACTGATTATTCTTGTCACCATAATAGTTCTTTAGAGTGGAGTTATTTTTTTGTTTGTCCACTCTATCAATGTATTTCCTGACTTTGAACTTGATGTTAGGGATGGGTTGGTCCTTTTGCTGCTTCCTTAGAGAACTAAGTGTTTTGTTATTCCAGGATCTCAGGGACAGACTGGAAACCTGCAATCTTTCAGTGCTCCCAATGTGATCTGATCCAGTGGAAAGTTTTCTTGCTGTCCCCTGCTCTGAGCTCTACCAGTTCTTGACCTGGGTTTGGGTCAGTGCAAGAATAGTGTCCTGCTGAACTCTGCCCCTATGGGCCAGCTGGAAAGCTCTGTTGGTTCAGAGTGGTAGAACTGTAGGCTCCCCTTTGAGTTTTTCCTGCCTTGGTTGTTTCTCTGTAGGCTGGACTAGATGCTGGGAGTGAGATTCTGTTCTGAATCTGAAGTCTGAGTCACACTGTTGCTGCTGCTGAACTTCTGCCTTTTTTGGTATACAGCCTAGGGCCTTCCTCTCCAAGAACACCACTGCCCAATGCAAGTGTCTGGTGAAAGTGCCCTTCTTAGTTCACTCTGGGTCTGTTACTCAGAACTGGGTAGTGGGAAACAAAGCTGCCAGTTAGCACCTTTCTCCTTGCATTGTCCCAGAATGGGTCTGATGATGCCCTTTCATGGGTCTGGGACTTCCTCTGGCCTTGATGCTCAACTCAAGGCCTGCTTCTAGCCTGATCCGATCCCCAGCATCCCCAAACCCCTCTACCTGCTTGTCTGTGTTGAGGTGGAGTGAACAAAGGACTTTCTGTACCTCTTTCTGGATTCCCTCATTAGGATTCAGTCTGGTGCATTTCCTAGATCTGATGGGAGAAGTTTGTGGGCAGTAGCCAATGCACTGCTTCCTACTGCCATATTGGCTCCACCTCCCAAAATAATCTTTTATAACTTACACACACTGGTCCTAGTTCTATACTCTGGGGCCAAGAAGATCAAATCTAAGTCCTCTTCCATGTCACAGCCCTTTGATGCTTAAAGACAGCCATTATTTCCCCCTCTAAGTCTTCTTTTCTCCAGGTTTAACATCCCAGTTTAATCAAGTGATCTTCATGCCCCATGGCTTTGATTCTCCTTACCTTCTTGGTCCCTGCCCTCAAATGCACTCAAACTTATCATTATCACTTCTAAAATGTGGTGCCCAAAAGAGAAGAGATTTCAGATGTGCCTTCTGTCTAGGGCAGAGTAGAACAACTCGTCCTTCACTCTACATTCCATAATAATAACAACTGGACTTTCTATAGGACTTCAAGATGGCAAAGTGCTTTCTATACATTATCCCATTAGAGCCTCACAACAACCCTGGGCATTATTATTCTCTTTTTACAGATGAAGAAACATGCTTAGAGAAGTTAATTAATTATTCTGTGATCATACGGCTATTAGAAGTCCCATGTGGGATTTGAAACTGGGTCTGCCTGACTTCCAGAGCAGTCTTGTATGTTACATGTAGCAGCAGAATTTTAGTTCTTTTTTGTCACATCATAATGGTGACACATGTTAACCTTGCTGTTCTCTAAAATCTCAAGGTCTTTTTCAGTTTATTTAATTTCCGAGGTCACACAGCTAGTTAAGGGTTAAGTGTCTGAGATCAGGTCCTCCTGATTTCAGGGCTGGTTTTCTATTCACTGAGCCACCTACCTGCCCCCTTGGTCCCATATTTCTTTTGTAAAGAATCCAAGTATAGGACTTTACATTTATTTCTGTTAATGTACAACATTTCAACCCTTTGAAATCTTTTCAGACCCCCATTATCTTATTCCTTTCAATTTTATATCTTCTGCAAATCTGACCAGAATAAAATATATGTTTTCATTCAAGGCATTGACAAAAATGCTTTAAAGAATAGGAAAAAGGACAGAAACACACTGCCACCACCACCACCACCACCACCACCACCACCACTACTACTACTACTACACATCCTCCCTCTACTTACTTTGGTGATACCATAGAAAAAGCATTGACTTTAGAGTCAAAAGATCCAGATTCAAATCCTAATTCTGTCCCTACCTGTGAAACCTTGAACACACCATATAACGGTTCCAGTCTTCAGTTTCCTCATCTGTAAATTGGACTACATGGCACCCAAGGTGCCTTCCACCTCTAAATCAATGAATCAATAGTCCTCCTCTTCCTCTCTTCCTCCCATATAATCTCAATGGTTTCCATCCACCAAGTCACATTCATCCATGACTTCAAGTCCCCTACAAAGTCCAGTTGTCTAAAAGGATGGAAAATATTACGCTCCTCATGGAAGAGAGAGAGAGATATTGAATCAGATTTTCCTTCTCATAAACCACAGTGTTTGAAAATAGTCACCATTTGCTTACATGTGTTCTCTTCTATACCTATGCTGAAAGCACATAAGGGTCACCATTCAGCCATATGCTGAATAAACACCTGGGTGTGACTGACCCTGGAAGCATCTGACACTTTGCCATCATCATGCAAGGAGGATTGTGTCTAAGTGTGCATTCTGCCTCCCCTTTCCCCCTTCCGAGGGTGCTCAATAATATTGATGACGACTATTGCCACTGAGGCGTCAATCCTACACTGGGAGTGATATGTACTCACGTAACAGGCAACAGCTGTTGATTTTGTTCTGGGTAGTTGAGCAACAGAACTGTGACCCGAGTGCTTACAACGTCATGTTGGAAATTCCCAGGGCAATAGCTTCTGTGCTTTCCTCATGGACACACGTCCCCTTTTAGGAATACCAAACAGGAACAATATCCAAGAACCTGCTTCTTTTTCTCCCATGGTTGCTTTAGGTTCAGGATGCTGGAAAGTGAGTTTTGCCATAGAAATCCTTTAACAAGAACCTAGCAATAACTGATGGGCTGCTGGAGAACTTCAGGGCTTGTTTGCTCTGCACAAATTCTAAAGATTGAAGCACGGTAGTGTAGTCCGTTCGTGTGTATAAATTACTGATGAAAGAGCTAATTAATAATATACTTGTCAGGCTAGAGTAGATTAGCATGTTTTTAGGCATGATTGAGCCCTGACCTTGAAATCAAGCTCATCCCACTTATTAGTCTTATGGCTGTGGGCACATCACTTAGAGTCTCTGGTCCTCAGTTTTCACATTTACAAAATGGGGGTATGTACTTGTATTACCCATTTCACAGGGCTATTGTGAGAAAAGTACTTAGCAAACTCTTTAGGATTGTGAACAGTGGTTGTATTTCTTTTTTTTCTGTAAGAGAATCCAAATCCTTTTGCTTTTAAGTTTATATCTGGTTCCTGGGACACCTAGGTGGACAGTGGATAGAATCAGGAGGACCTGAATTCAAATGTGGCCTCAGACACTTACTAGCTGTGTGACCCTGGGCAAGTCACTTAAAAATAAAAAAACAAAACCAGGGGTAACTAGATGGTGCAGTTAATAGAGCACCTGCCCTGGAGTCAGGAGGACCTGAGTTCAAATGTGGCCTCAGGCACTTAACACAATTAAAGAGCTAAAGCCCTTTTCTGTCACCCTTTACCCCTAGCTTCCTCAAGGCTACAGTATGCAATGCTAAGAATGACAAACTGTGGAACAGGTGTACTTGGCATATTTGAGAGAATTACTAGCGTTCTCTTGTAAAATAAGTTTCCAGTCTCTAGTGTACTGAAATGGAGTGGGAAAAATGAGTGGGCTGTGGCTTTCCTTCACCCCCCCCCCCCAGAGAACTGGGAGTGTCTCCCAGATGGTCTCCCAGTGCTAAGCTCAGGCAGGCAGTCAACATTTATTGAGTACCGACTGTATGGAAATCCTGCTGAATTCAAGGCTGAAGGTACTGCTGTTATCACGAAGACAAATCAAAAAGGGAATCTGTTTTATTTCCTTCCAGAGAGCTAATGCTCCTCTGAAAAGGGACAGTGGATTGGGCAGTGAAGAAACTGTCCAGTAGGTGGCTGGCATTCTCTAGTCTAGAAGTAGCCCACAGTCCTTTCTAATTGTTCTATCGAGCAGTCTTGCTGGTGAGAGCTGTCACGTGCAGTCTCTCCTGCCTATAGGATCTGAGCTTTCCAAGAGCAGTTTCTTTCCTTCACTTTAAACCTGTCATTTTTAAATACAGGGAGAGACGGGGAATGAGAGCAGCAGTCAAAAGTTCTGGCCAATTGCAATCAGACAAACTCAGGCTAGTGCTTAGCCTGGAATAGCTTACAGAGGTAAACTCATCAGACTGAATTCTGAGCATGTTCTCTCTCTTTTTCCTACCCTGGGCTTTCCTCAGATTTCCTTTTTCTTTTCCTGTATTTTCTTTTCTTTCTTTCTTTCTTTTTGACAAACTTGCATATTGAACTGCTTGGTTAGATGAATCTGAAGAATAGAACAGGTTCAGGACCAAAAGCCTGGCTGGCATGTCTCAAATGCCACGGTAGGTAAGGACTCCTGCCTAGTGATGTTTTTATTAAAGAAGATTGATTGCCCAGCATAAAACTTAGCCTCTCTGCCATCCAAAGGCTGTACTACAACAATTTCTTCTTAAGAGTATCTAAGAGCACGCTTGGGTGGCACGAATTTAAATGATGGTGCCAAATGAATGCCTTTTCGTGGATTTGGAAGAAGAGGACTTAATTAGTTGCAACATCTCTATCCACAGTGAAGACATCCCTCTGAGGAATGACGGGTTCAACACAGGATTCCTGTATATCATCCCAGTTGTGTACGGGCTCATCATTCTCATAGGACTGGTTGGCAATATTACCCTGATCAAGATCTTTTGCACAGTTAAATCTATGAGAAATGTGCCCAACTTGTTCATCTCCAGCCTGGCTTTGGGAGACTTGCTTCTACTCATCACATGCGCCCCTGTGGATGCCAGCAGGTATTTGGCAGACAGGTGGCTTTTTGGCAGAATTGGTTGTAAACTGATCCCGTTCATCCAGCTCACTTCGGTTGGGGTATCAGTCTTTACACTCACAGCTCTCTCTGCAGACAGGTAAGTGTCCTATTGAAAGTCTAATCTCAGTTTTCAATTTTGGTGTTTTTGCTAACTGCCCCCATCCCTGTAAAGTTGACTTCCCTGTGTTCATACTGAGTCTTTCAGGAGGCTGGGCTCACTGGCAATTGGGCTGTCTCTTCAGGGTTTACTTCTGGAAGTTTGCTGGTAAGAGATTTCCAAGAAAAAAAAGTGATGGGAGTGAAAAAGGGGTAGCATCACGTAAATATCCTATTTTTCAAATGGAGAGACAGAGACAGAGACAGAGAGACACAGAGACAGAGAGACAGAGACACACACAGAGAGAGAGAGAGAGGGGGGGGGGGGGGAGAGAGAGAGAGAGAGAGAGAGAGAGAGAGAGAGATTTAATGATGGCTTGGACTGATGTATTTCTTCTATGTCATTCATTTTAACCTCCCTCCCCATCCAAGTTTTTAAGAGAAAGCTAATAAAAACCTGGCACAGTTTATATTTTAGACAAAATATTCCTCCAAATAGCATAGTGTGTATAAGGAGAATATTTTTTTCTTAAAGAAAAGCAATAAAGGACAAGTTGGTGTTATATCCTGTCTTTTCCAATCTATACTTTTAGACAGAGCTAAGAGCACCTATAAACAGATTTCTTTGAATTCATTTCACCTGGACAGCTTGACTTTTTCTCATGGCTAAATTCCAGTGTGAGTTTGGGTGAACTGAACAGTTTGCACAGCGCTATGTGTATATCTCTGTAGTGAAACTTCACACAAGGTTGCATTTTTGAGAAAGGGGTATGCAAGTTTGAATCCTGTCTTGTTTTTGTTGTTCACGTGTATTTGAATATATGTGATCCCATGGGCTTTGTTTGATACTAGAGTGATTTCCCACTTCTTTCTCTACAGTGTTTTATAGATGAGGAACTGTGGCAAATAGGGGTTGAGTGACTTGTCCAGGGTCACATAGCTAACAAGTATCTGATCTTTCTGACTTCAGGCCCAGTGTTCTACTCACCATACCACCTATCTACATCATGCTAGGAGTGACTAATTTTATCAAGTTATTCTATGCACACTACCTCTGGAATTTAGTCCAACATGGTGCATCCTTCTGAGAATAATTGAACACATGATTTTTTTCTCCCCACAGGAGCTCTTTAGGAATTGGTATTCACAAAGCAAATATTTATTAAGTACCTAATTAAAATAGTTGAGAGAGTTGCTTTAAGAAACATATTAGAAAATATATGTAGTAAACTCAGATTTATTTTTTTCTGAATGGCTTAATGGACTTTGACTAATTAGTTATCTGTAGGGAGTAGTATCTAGGCTTCTCAGAATTTCGAAGTCTGAAATCTTTTTTATTTAAAATACTATGAGTAGGTCATGGTACCAAGTGAAGAGTAATGTTGGTGTGACGTTTCTCCAAAATGCCTTCTAATTTTACCTCCAAATCAAATCTCAATGATTCTGCTGTTAAAGAACTTTGACATCCTGAAGAAAAAAAAATAACAACAGGTAAAATAAAAGAAATTATTCACTTTGTAGACTTGTATCAGAAAGAAATGTGGTACGTTGCCTTACATGTGGTGCTGGCTCTAATTTTGTAAACTAATTTGGATCCTAATTTGTTATCTGGCTCTATGGAGTTTTGTATAAATAAGAGAGAATGTTTTCTGTCTGGATAAAGGTAGGGACACTTACCTGAAACGTACTGCTCACTCCAAACAGCAATTTCAAAAATAGACAAAGAACAGAGAAAAGGAAACAAAGTTCTGACACTTTCCCTTATAGGACAGGATTTCATTTATTCAGAGCCTTCTCATTTTCACATGTAACCAGTCCTGTACACTGTTCTGCTGGGCTTCAATGAGCATAGATGATTTTAAATGTTGAGACCACAGCAGAAAATGTCTTTCAATTCCCCTTCAAAGTTTGAGGTTGAGGGCTAGTTGAAGGCTGGGGGCCTTCAGGATGAGATTTTCAGCTACGTACAGGGAAAGAAGAAAGGGGAAGGGAAGGAGTGAGAATAAAACACTGGACTGATCTCTAGGGTTTCAAACCTTGGCAAACTTTGTCATTGGCAGAAATGAAATCTCTATTTCAGTGTGTCTTGGGGTCAAGAAGGAGAAGAAGCCTTAGCTGTATATAGTATGTGAGGCATGCCTAAGTGTGCCAGGACACCCATCTCACCCTCCATATGTGCCTAAGGAAGAAACTCAACTCATGCAGGGTGTAAATGCTTCTGTCTAGCTTCAGTACTTTCTGGAAACCCCAGTAAGGTTAATTGCTGAGAGGATTGCTAGCACGGCTATTATGATAAACAATGTGCCTTGAGCTTCAGTTTTCAGAAACTGACATAAAGGAGTTTTTGTAGATGTTGATATTTAGCTGTGTTCAACTCTTCATGACCCCATTTGGGGTTTTCTTGGCAAATAAAATGCAGTGGTTTGCCATTTCCCTCTCCAAGCTCATTTTACAGATCAGGAAACTGAGGTAAACAAGGTTAAGTGACTTGTCCAGGGTCACACAGGTTCACACAGCTAGTAAGTGTCTCAGGCTGAATTTGAACTCAGATTCTCTTGACTCTCAGCTAGGCACTTTATCTACTGCACTACCTAGCTGCCTCATACGGGAGTAAAAAGAGATTATTTACAAAGTAAATATTTTTAAATTTTATTTCCATGTCATGCTGTTTCTACTTCAGAGATTATCCCTATTTGCCACCCTCTCTCTGTTCCTCCAACCTTGAATTCTTTCCCTAGGACTCTGGGCTAATACAGGTAAGTTTTCACCTTATCTCACCTGGAACCAGGCACCTATAGCAAGTCTTGGCCCTCTACACCCCATGTTGCCTTCAATTTTCCTTATTTTTCATCTCCCTTGTAAGTATTATCTTCACTTATTAGAATGCAAGCTCCTTGAGGGCAGGGACTGTCTTGCCTGGCACATAATAAATACTTAATAAGTATTTTTATCTAGTTAATTAATTAGCTAGCTACATTTGATGAATACTTTTTTTTCTTTTTGGAGGGAAATTGGGGTTAAGTGACTTGCTCAAGGTCACAGGACTACTAAGTGTTAAGTGTCTGAGGCAGGATTTGAACTCAGGTCCTCCTGACTCCAGGGCCTGTGCTCTATTCACTATACCACCTAGCTGCCCCAGGATGAGCACTTCTTAATGGGGAATGTCACACCCCATCCTTACAAAGCCTCAGTGTTTCACAAATACTAAGTGTCTTCTGAATGTGTGCTAAGTCAAGTGACTTGTTCACACAACCAGAGAATGGTAGCTCCAGAATTAGAATTTAGGTCTTCAAACTTTTTAGCTCAGTACTTTTTCTGTTACTTTGTATAATCTCTGCTTCCTAGAATCCCTAGTTTTCTCCAAAGCTACTCAAATGCCATATCCTGCATGAAGTCATTAATGATCTCATCAGTTGTTAGCCCCTTCACACCCACCCCCACAATAAACTCTATTGTACATATTTATATATGTATACACACATATGAGGGGCAGCTAGGTGGCACAGTGGAAAGAGGATTGGGAAGACCCATCTTCCTGAGTTCAAATCCAGGCCCAGACAGTTACTAGCTCTGTGACCCTGGGCAAGTCACTTAAGTCTGTTTGCCTCACTTTCTTCCTCTGTAAAATCAGCTGGAGAAGGAAACGGCAATCCACTCTAGTATCTTTGCCAAGAAAACCTCAAATGGCATCATAAAAAGTCAGACATGACTGAAACAACTGAACAACAAAAACACATCTTTGTGTATGTGCCCTGCTAGAATGTAAACTCTTTGAGTACAGGTACTGTTTCATTTCTGTCTTTGTTCATTGTTTATCATTATACCTGACACATGAGGGGCCTAATGCTTGATGATTGATTTTTTTTAATATATCATGTCAAGCAGTTATACTGGATTGTGAATGTTTCCAAAGCAAAGAACATAAACCTAGGACAAGTTTTAAAGTTGAACAGACTGGCTTGCTAGTACTCTCCTAATATTTCATATCATTTGGGCGTGCATCTTAGGAATGAGATCAGCACCCATAAGTGGGACTCTAAACTGGATGTACTCATGTAACCTTCAACAAAGTTCAACTTTAGCCAATGTTTAGTTAGTGCCTAATATTGGCAAAATGCTGTGGTAGGAAGTGGGAAGGAGACAAAGAATAATAAAATAAAATTTTATAAGACATAGTCTAAAAATATGCTTATTGTAGGGTGTCTAGGGGGCCTGGTGAATAGAGAAAACACTGGCCCAGCCTCAGACACTTAACACTTACTAGCTGTGGGACCTTGGGCAAGTCACTTAACCTCAATTGCTCTGCCTCCCTCCCTCCAAAAAGCAAAAACAACAACAACTACAATGATTCTTGCCTTCCAAAAATGTACACTCTAATTGGGCACATAAATCACAATAATATTTCAAGGTTTGTGAAGTGTTTTACTTCCATTATCTCACTTGACCCTCAGACCAACCCTGAGAGGTAGATGGTTATTTGTATCCTTGTTTTACACTTGAGAAAATGAGGCTGAGGGAGGGTAGGTGACTAATCTAGGGTCATGAAGGTAGAAAGTATCTGATCAGGATTTTAACTTGGATTTTCCTGATTCCAAATCTGGCACTCTGCACAGAGATGATTGAAAACTACTAATCATGTAAATCGAGTTTTATATAAGACCCAAAAGGAAAAGGATTATGGCTAATTAGAAGGATCAGGGAAGGTTTGTTAGAGGAGGATGTACTTAAGTTAACCTTAAAGGACAATTAGGATTTTAACAGATGGAAATGGAGTAGAAAATACTCTAGGAACATAGAAAATTGTTAGCAAAGGGATTGAGCCTGGAATACATGGGGCTTTGCAGACGGTAGCCAGTAATTAAATTTCCCTGGAATATAAAACACATGAAGGGGAATAGTAGGTGAAAAAATGAGAGAGATAAAGGGGCTTTAGATTGGGGAAGGCCTAGAATCCCAAGCTAACTATCTTGTAGCTATTTAGCATGTACTTTTATGCATACATGGTTTTCTTCTTTAATATAATGTAAGGTGTTTAAATGAAGGTACTGTTTCATTTTTGTCTGTGCTTGGCACAAAGCTTGACACACAGTAGGTACTTAATAAGTGCTTATTGGTTGATTAATACTGAATTTTATTTTGTTGGCAATATGGAAATATTAAAGGATTAGATTAGATTTTATAATTTGTAGATGATTAGATTTGATGATTAGGTTTGTATATCAGGATAATTATTCTGGCAGTAGCATAAAAACTAGATTGGAGTAGGGGAATAGATGAAGCAGGAGGCCTGGTTTTTTTAAAAAATATTTTTTCAATTAAATTTTATTTCATTTTCAGTTCCAAATTCTTTCTCTCCCTCTCCCTTTTGCTCCCCATTAAGAAGACAAGAAAAACAAAATCCATTACAAATATATATATCGTCATATAAAACACATTTGTGCCTTAGTCATATTAAAAAGAAAATAACATCTTCAATTTGTACTCTGAGTCCATCAATTCTCCTTCTGGAGGCAGACAGCATTTTTCATCCTGAGTCCTTTAGAATTATAGTGGGTCGTGGTGTTGATCAGAGTTGCTAAGTCTTTCGCAAATGATTATCTTTATAATATTTCTGTTAACAGTGTAGATTGTTTTCCTGGTTCTGCTCACTTCACTTTGCATCATGTCACACAATTATTTCCGGGTTTTTCTGAAACAATGCCTTATCATTTCTTAGAACACAATAGCATTCCATTACAACTATATACCAAAATCTTCTCAGTCATTCCCCAATTGATGGGCATTCCCTTAGTTTCCAATTCTTTGCAACCATGAAAAAGCAGATATAAATATTTTTGTACATATATGTCCTTTTTCTTTTCTTGATCTCTTGGTGTTATAGATCTAGTAGCAGTATTTTTGGGTCAAGGGTATGCACAGTTCAATAGCTTTTGGGGCATAGTTCCAAACTGGTTTGCAGAATGGTTAGAATAGTTCATAGCTCCACCAACATTGCATTGTTTTCCCACATCCCCTCCAGAATTTTTCATTTTCTTTTTTTGTCATCTTAGTCAATCTGATTGGTATAAGGTGGCACCTCATGGTTGTTTTAAATTGTATTTCTCTAATTGTTAGTGATTTAGAGCATTTTTTCTACAAGACTAATTGATAGCTTGGATTTCTTCCCCTCAGGAAGCCTGTGAAGAAGCTATTGTAATAGTCCAAATAATGAAGGTCTGGAATAAAGTCATGGAAGTGATATTGTAGAGAGGAGAAGACACAAGAGAGATTGCAAAAGCAGAAATGGTAGGGCTCAACAAGTGATTATATGTGGGAGTTAAGGAAGAAGGAAAGATTATATAGAACATGAAAGGTTGGAATGTGGGTGAGTGAATTGTGCCAGTGATGGAAATAAAAAGGAAAGATGATGTTAATTAAGTTGTCAGGAAAAAAAATAATTTCATTTTGTACATGTTAAGCCTAAGTTGCTCTTGTGTTATCCAGTTGGGGATGGTAGTTTAAGATGTAAGTCTGAAGCTTTGCAGAAAAATCAGAACTGCTATTGATTAGATAAATGCAAATCAAAACAACTCTTAAGTAACACATCACACCTATCAGATTGGCTAACATAACAGAACAGGAAAATGTTAAATGTTGGAGAAGATATGAGAAAATTGGAACACTAATGCATTGTTGGTGGAGTTGTGAGCTGATCCAACCATTCTGGAGAGCAATTTGGAACTATGCCTAATGAGTTATAAAAATGTGTATACTCTTTGACCCAGTAATACCTCTTCAAGGGCCCAAAGAGAGCATACAAGTGGGAAAAGGACCCATATGTACAAAAAAGATATATAACAGCTCTTTTGTGGTGGCAAAGAATTGGAAATCAAGGCAACGCTCATCAGTTGGGGAATGGCTAAATAAGTTGTGGTATATGAATGTAATGGAATACTATTGTGCTATAAGAAATGAGGAGCAGACAGACTTTATAATAACCTGGACAGACTTATATAAACTGATGATGAGTGAGGAGAGCAGAACCAGAAGAATTTTGTACACAATTACAAACGCATTATATCTGTGATGACATTCTTCTCAGCAATGCAAGGATATAAGACAACTCCAAGACTCATAATGGAAGAGGCTATCCACATCCAGAGAAAGAATCATGGAGTCTGAATGTTAGATTGAAGCAAACTACTTTCTGTCTTTCTTTTTTGTTTTGTTTCTTCTTTCTTGTGGTTCATTCTATTGCTTCTAATTCTTTACAACCTGACTAATGTTTAATGTGAAGGCATATGTAGAACCTATTTAACTGATTTGTGGGGGAGTAGGGAGGAGGAAAGGGAGATGGAGAAAATGTGGAACTCAAAAAACTTGTGAAACTGAATGTTGTAAACTAAAAATAAATAAAAGAAAAAAACAGTACTATAAGGTTCAACTATTTTTATGGATATGAAAGGAAAACAAACAAAAAAAGCAAAAGACATGGGAGCCCTCTTGTTATTGACAAATATGATACATTTGGCCTTATTCTGTTTGAAAAAGAATGGTTAAAAAGACTTGTTCTGTGATAATATGTTGAAAAAGAACATTCAAACCTAAATGGCTCATTATCTTTTGGCTGTGGGTGAAAAAATAATTCTTAGATTTATCAAAGTGAAATAAATTTTATTACTGTTATTTACATCATATTTGTGTGAATTAGACTTTTCTGCAATAGCTGTTATAAATATAAAATATTTTCTTCAATTAGTATTTAAAAAATTTAAGTGGCAATATCACCAGTGATGTATTTCAATGGAAAAAAATTCACCTATCACATTAGTTGGCATTATATTATTTTAGTTATTATTACATGTTATAAATATGAAAATTATAAGTGATTACTAAATAAATATATTTCCGTATTGTTCTATTTTCATCATATGTTGACCATTGGTATTATAAATTGTATGTAACAATTTCTTAATTTTATTTTAATAAAATGCACTTTAAGAAAATTATGGCTTAAAATAGTAGATTAAGACCACTGGACTAGTCCACTCATTATTAAAGGAAACTTTCATTGGAAAAAAAAAGTCAGAACTGGACAACTGGGAGCCAGCTACATTTTGATAACGGTTGAAGCCATGTTAGTAAATGGGTTTGTGAAAGCAGAAAGTTTGGACAGAAGAAGGGACTAAGAATACGACCTTGGGGTGGGGGAGGGGTGAAGAACATTAATGTAACAAAGGAAAATAGTTAGAGAGAGAGAAAGTGTCCCTGGAGAATGGTTTCTCAAAATTCAAGGGATAAGAGAGTATTCAAAATTCCAAGAAGGTTGTCAAAAGCATTAAAAGAGGTTGAGAGGTGAGTCAGTCAATAAGCATTTATTAAGGGCACCCTTTGTACCAGATACTATGTAATATCCTGGAGATAAAAATACAAAGAATGAAATAATCCTTACTCTCAAAGGGTTTACTTCTAACATGAGGACCGAAGACCTTTGAATTGTATAATAAAAGGGTCACTAGTGACTTTTGAGAGAGCAATTTCTTTTTTCTTTTTAAAGTTTGCACTTATGCGTAAAAATCAATACTTCCATATGCAAAATAGAATAGAAAAAAAGATTGTACATTAAGCAGGTATATCCAATATATAGTTTGCTCTTTTTTTAAGCATGTAATAATTTCAACATGCTATCTTCAAAGCTGCCTTCTGAACATCTTCCTGTTCTCTTCTATCCATTTTCTTTTAAATGCTTCAATAACCTCTTCTTTCTTTTTTTGGGGGGGGGGGCAACGCTATTGCTATCCCTCTTTTTGTCCCCCAAATATCCCTCCCTCAACAGTAAAAAAGAACAATTCTTGTAACAGATAAGCACAATCAAACAAAATAAATTCCCTGATGACCACATCTGGGGCAACTAGGTGGAACAATGAATGGATAAAGCACTGGGCTTGGAATCAGGAAGACTCATCTTCATGAGTTCAAATGCAGCCTCAGACAATCACTAGTTGTGTGACCTTGGGCAAATAACTTAACTCTGTTTGCCTCAGTTTCCTCATCTATAAAATGAATTGGAGAAGAAAATGGCAAACCATTCCAGTCTTTTTTCTAAGAAAACCCCAAATGAATACACAAAGAATCAGACATGACTGAAACAACTCAACAACAATGGTCACCTCCAAAAAAACCATATGCCTCATCCTGCACCTTGAGTTCATCACCTCTGGGTCAGGAGGTGAGTAGCCAACTTTATCATCAGTTCTCTGCAAATTTGGTTGATCATTGCATTGATCAAAGTTCCTAAGTTTTTGAAATATGATTTTCTTTAAAACGTTATTGCATAAATTGTTTTCCTGTTTCTGCTCACTTCACTTGTAATCAATTCTTACACGTCTTCCCAGTTTTCTTTGAGACCATCCCTTTAACCATTTCTTTGGAGCAATAATATTGCATTACATTTATATACTGTAATCTGTTAAGTCATTCTCCCGTTGATGGGCACCCACTTAGTTTCCAGTTCTTTGTCACTATAAAAAGAGCAGCTATAAATATTGTGTACATATTAACCCCTTTTCTTCTTTATTTTATTTCTTTGACATATAGGCAACATATATATATATATATACATATAGCAGTGTTATTTCTTTAAAGGGTATGCATAGATTCCTGACTTCTGAAACAATTCTCGACAAATTCACAGTATACATATGTTACATGTGTGCTGTATATATATAATATATATATATATGTCCTACAGCTTCTCCTCTCCCCTATTCCCCAACTCCTCATCAACCACAGTTTTCATGTTTTCACCATCTATGCAAATCTGATGGATAAGATATGGAAAGGGTTGTTTTAATTTGCAATTCTCTAATCATGACTTGGAGCACTTTTAATACAAGTGTTAATAGTTTTGTTGTTTATTTTTCCCTTTTGAGAATAGTCTGTTCATTTTCTTTCATCACTTACCATATTGGAGAATCACAGAGAGAATAGTTTCAATATAGTGATGCAGAGGGAAAACAAATGTCCAAGGACTAGAATGTGAGTGGGTGATGAGGAGATCATAACAAGTCCAAAACATTTTGAAAAAATCCTTCTATGATAAGATTGTTTCTGTCAGAACTGTATGCCCACTTGGACCAACGTTGAGTATTCATCAGTGCTCCAAGGACACAGTCTATGAATATTACCCTTAAAAGAGTTAAGGAGGCTTACAAACCTTTTATATGCACACCTAAACACACACACACACACACACACACACACGCGTGTGTGTACTCACATGCTTGCAGAATCTGGCTTGTGATAGTTTAAAAAATGCATAAATAAACTTAATTATTTGTCAAATCCATGGTTTCTTTTCAGCTTAATTCTCAGAAGTTTAACCAGATGCTTTCTTCTAAACTTGAATTAGAGTCATATACCTATATCACAGAAATTATGGAACAGAATGGAAAAAGCATTGCTTTTAGTCAGAGGATCTGGGTTTAGATCTTATCTCTGACACCTGCTTGAGTAACTTTGGGTAACTCATTCAATCTCCCTTGGCCTCAGTTTCCTCATCTATAAAATGAGGGGTTGGACTAGATGGCCTTCGAGGTCCCTTCCAGCTCTAAATCTCCCATCCTATTAAGTCTTTGCTGTTGTTCAGTCATGTCTGACTCACTGTGATCCCATTTGTGGTTTTCTTGGCAAAGATATGGGAGTGGTTTGCCATTTCTGTCTACAGTTCATTTTACAGAGGCAAATAGGGTTAAGTGACTTGTCCAACATCATCCACCTACTAAGTGTCTGAGACCAGATTTGATCTCAGGACCTCCTGCTCCAGGACTAATGGTCTACCCAATGTGCCACCTAGCTATTCTCATTAAATCTTTATATTCCCATCTATATATTACTACAGACTCCAAAACACTAGGAACTCCATATTGAGGCAAATTTATTTTAAGTCCCTATCTTCTCTGAAGTTTAAACTTTCAACTAATTAAGAGCTAAGTTTAGCACTTAATAAAGTATAGGAAAATATGAGAACCACATAAAGTTGTATAGACCTATGTGTTATTATTATATGTTAACATATTCATTTTCTAGTCAGATTGTAAGCTCTTTGACTGCAAGGACCATCTTACATTTCTTCTTTATTTCCCATGGTATCCAACACATTATTCAACATATAGCAAGAACTTGATGAATATTTGTTGATTCATTGATAACTCTCAGTAAATGAAAACATAAAATTCTGTCCAGCTTTCTATTCTCATTCATTCATTCAACATATAGCTCTGAATCACCATCTCTGCTTAGTAAACTATATGAGATTCTGGGAAAAACATGAAATTGAGGTGACTCCATCCTGACCCTCGTGGAGCAGTGTGGTCAGACAATGATGGGAGGCCATAATATTTTTAAAGACACCAATGAAGAGACAATGGTAATGATAATTGTTTCTCACAGTTGCCCAGATACAACAGTGATCCATAAAAACTTTAAAATAATGGATTTTTAGTAAATATCTGACAAATAATATTTGTCAAATACCTGACAAATCATCTTCAGACTACATGGAATAAATAGCTTTTTAAGTATTCAGTTCTAACAGAGAAGATCAGTCATGTGGGACTTTTGACAAAGTCACGTAGTGACCTGTAACAGGATCATTTCTATCTGAACTCCATCAAAAAAGAATGAGAAGGTGAGATAATGATAATGTAATAATGAGAGAGAGAGAGAGAGAGAGAGAGAGAGAGAGAGAGAGAGAGAGCATTTATTATTTATTAAGTGCCTACTAAGTATTAGGAATACAAACACAAACAAAAATTAAGATAGTTCCTGCCCTCAAGGAGCTTACATTCTAATAGGTGTGGAGAAGTTACAATACAATAATAATAAAACAAATTTATATTGTGTTCTGTGAGTAATTTGACTTGATGCTTGCCTTGCTTGCCCATGAGGCTTTAAAAAATAATGTTCCTGTCAGTGGTTCATAATTCTGATATCCATAGTTATGATATACAAGGCCAAGGCTTGTAGACATTTCCAATGGGAAAGACCGCACAGCCGACCACTAGTACCTATCACAAACACCTATATCCCTCCTTAGTGACCCAACAAGTATGTCTAGAAGCCAGCTCCTTACCCTATCAGGACATTGTAGCAGCAGGCACCCTAGCATACCCAGGGTGACCGCTAGCACAGGTTCTTTGTTCTGCTTTTCTAAAGGAAAGCAACTCAAAAAGGGTTAACAGTCTTACGTTAATCATACATATGTTATTTACCTGGTTCAGTGAAAAGTCAGCACCCTGAACTTCAGAGAATACAAAGAGAAGTTACAAGCAGACAAAACAACAGACGGAAAATAACACAATTCAACAGACAGGACTTCTAGCTCTCTGACAACTATCAATCGCCAGAGAGAAGCACCAGCATCTGGGTTTTCAAAGCCGGGGGTTCAAAGGCTGCCCAGGTCCCATCTGGCCAAATCACCCAACTCTTCCCAAAGTGAGGCCCAAAGCAAAACCTCGCCTCAGTGGGTCAGAGAAAATCACAACCTTCCTGACCCACCTGACTACAAAGTAACAGGTGTGGGCCTTCCTGAAAAACAAGCCTCCCTCCAAGCCAGCCTCTCCTGTGGGCTCTGCTCCACCCTTCAGCAAACTCTTCCCACCACAGGCTTCATGTGACCACATTCAGCCTATTAGGGGGCAGAGTATATTTTCAAACCAGGGAACGTCCTCAAGTTCAACTTAGGCTTATAAAGGGGCAGGGAAGATCTTCAGATTTCCACTACCATTACAGACCTGGAGGAAATAAAATAAGTCACCTCCTTAGAAAAGATTGGGGAGCTCAGCTCCAAAATGTGGGACAGGGTAAATAGTACCAAAGGGAAGGTCCAGGGAGGAAAAAACACAGCTGCTAAATTCCAGACATGTAATTGGTAGCGACTTTAGCATGAGTAGGGCTTAGATGCCCTCCATAATATGGCCCCAATTTACATTTCCAACCTTATTTCCCTCTATTTGTCTACATGTATTTCTATATATCAGCCAAAAAGATCTATTGAAAGTATTCCAATTATACTATCCATATTTGTACTTTTTCATATACTACTCCATACCTGGAATACTCTCTATTTTTTCTACATATTCAAAATTTTTGTTGTTGTTCAGTCATGTTTGACTCTTCATGACCCCATTTGAGGTTTTCTTGGCAAAAGTACTAGAGTGGTTTGTCATTTCCTTCTCCAGTTCATTTTACAGACGAGGAAACGAAGGCAAAGGGGGTAAGTGACTTGCCCAGAGTGACATAGCTAGTAAGTGTCTGAGGCAAAATTCAGGGCTTCTTTACTCCAGGCCTAGCACTGTGCCACCTCACTGATCATGATCCTCACTTAGCCTTAAAGGCCCAGGTCATTTCACCTCTTTCATGGAGACCTCAGTAATTTTATCTTTTCTAAACTGACAGTATTTTTTCTCAGTAGTATCCATTATTTGACAATCAAACATATACTACCTTGGAGAATAACTTCTATTATCATTTTACTGTATCATTATTTATTTTTTCATATTTTTAAGGCTTTGTATACTGACTTCTCAACAAAACCATTGCTTTCTGAGGGCAAGGATCACATCTTTGTGCTACAGTACTTAGTGTGTTAATTCATTCAACAAAAATTATTTATTAAATACCTACTATATCTGGTCTTTCCCCAAGCCTCAGTTGCCTCAATTGTCTGAGTCAATGACTGTTCAATGGCTAAAGGCTAGTCTCCTTAACTTTTCTCTTGCCACTGTGTGGCAGAGTCTGATGACTCTGTAGCAGAGAATGGGGCTGATAACTTTGGGCAAAAGTACTAAAGCCTCACTTTAATCCAGTTCACGGGCAAGTTAAGACATCACCCTTGTGATGTCGTTGGTGCTTTTTCAGAAGGACAAGCAACAACAATTTACATCTGGGCCCTGTGCTAGCATTGAAGGAAAAAAATCACATATACTTAGTTCTTTGAAGTTCAAAAAATGTTTTCCTCTTAAATGGTCAAATTCTTTTTATTTTTTTGTCTTTATTAATTTTTTGTTTACTTTTACTTTACAAGTTTCAATTCCATAATACCTTGAGTTTCAAATTTTCTTTCCCTCCCTCCCTCCCCCCAGCCCCCACGGCGGCATATAGTCCAGTATAGAATCTGCAAATACATTCACATTAGACATTAGTCAGGTTACAAAGGCCAATTGTACTAGATGGAATGAAAAATGGTAAAGAGGAAATAAAACCAAACAATGAAAAGAAAAAGATCAAGTAGTTTACTTCCATCAGGATTCGAGCTCAGTTCTTTCTAGTTATTTCTCTGGATGTAGGCATCTCTCTCCATCATGAGTCTTTTGGGATTGACTTATATCACTGCATTGCTGAGAAGAGTCCAGTCTGTCAGAGTTGGTCATCACACATATGTTGTGTCTGTGATTGTATACAAATTTCTTCTGGTTCTGCTCTTCTCGCTCATCATCAGTTTGTATAAGCCTCTCCAGGTAAATATGAAGTCCATCTGTTCCTCATTTCTTATAACACAATAGTATTCCATTACATGCATATACCACAACTTGTTTAGCCATTCCCCAATTGATGGGCACCCCCTTAATTTCCAATTCTTTGCAACCACAAAAAGAGCTGCTATACATATTTTTGTACATATGGGTCTTCCTCCCACTTCTATGATCTCTTTGGGATATAACACTAGAAGTGATATTGCTGGGTCAAAGGGTATGAAATTACTTATAGCCCTTTGGGCATAATTCCAGATTGTTCTCCAGAATGGTCGGATCAGTTCACAACTCCACCAGCAATGCACTAGTGTTCCAGTTTGCCCACATCCTCTCCAGCATTTGTCATTTTCTTGTTTTGTCATCTTAGCCAATCTGACTGGAGAGATGTGCTACCTCAGAGTTGTTCTGATTTGCATTTCTCTAATCAATAGTGATTTAGAGCATTTCTTCATATGCTTATAGATACCTTTAATTTCTTTCTCTGAAAACTGCCTGTTCATATCCTTTGACCATTTATCAATTGGAGAATGATTTGTATTCTTATGGATTTGACTCAATTCTCTGTATATTTTAGAAATGAGTCCTTTATCAGACACATAGGTTGTAAAAACTCTTTCCCAATTACCATCTCCCTCTTAATCTTGGTTACATTGGCTTTGTTTTTACAGAAACTTTTCAATTTAATGTAATAAAAATTATCCAATTTGCATTTTTTAATGTTCTCTAATTCTTCTTTGGTCATAAAGTCTTTCCCTCTCCACAAATCTGACAGGTAAACTATTCCTCATTCTCCCAGATTGCATACAGTATCATGCTTTATGCCTAGATCATGCACCCATTTAGACTTGATTTTGGTATATGGTGTTAAATAATGATATATGCCCAGTTTCTGCCATACTATATTACAGTTTTCCAAGCAGTTTTTTTCAAGTAGTGAGTTCTTATCCCCAAAACTGGGGTCTTTGGGTTTATCAAACAATTGATGACTATATTCATTGGTTGCTGAATCTCAGGCGCCCAATCTATTCCATTGGTCCACTACTCTATTCCTCAGCCAGCCAAATAGGTTTGATGACTGCTGCTGTATAATACACATTAAAATCTGGTAAAGCTAGTCCACCTTCCCTAGCATTTCTTTTCATTAATTTCCTTGATATTCTGGACCGTTTGTTCTTCCAAATGAATTTTGTTACTATTTTATCTAGTTCTATAAAGTAATTTTTTGGTAAATTGATTGGTATGGCACTAAATATAAAATTTAGTTTGGGTAAAATTGTCATTTTTACTATATTAGCTCAACCCAGCCACAAGCAATTGAAATTTTTCCAATTAGTTAGATCTGACTTTATTTGTGTGAGAAGTGTTTTGTAGTTGTGATCATATAGGTCCTGGGTTTGTTTTGGCAGGTAGATTCCCAAATATTTTATAAAGTCTACAGTGACTTTAAATGAGATTTCTCTTTCTATCTCTTGCTGTTGAATTTCATTAGAGATATACAAGAATGCTGAGGATTTACGTGTTTATTTTATATCCTGCAACTTTGCCAAATTTAGTTATTGTCTCAAGTAGTTTTTTACTTGATTCTCTAGGATTCTCTAATTATATCATCATATCATATGCAAAGAGTGATAGCTTGGTCCTTTCTTTGCCTAATTTGATTCCTTTTTCTTCTCTAATTGTTACTGCTAACATTTCTAGTACCAGATTGAATAAGAGGGGTGATAGTTGGACACCCTTGTTTCACTCCTGATCTTATTGAAAATGCTTCTAGTTTATCTCCATTGCATATAATACTTACTGATGGTTTTAAATAGATGCTATCTACTATTTTAAGGAAGGCTCCGTTTATTCCTATACGTTCTAGTGTTTTTAATAGGAATGGATGATGTATTTTGTCAAAAGTCTTTCTGCATCTATTGAGATAATCATGTGGTTTCTGCTAGTTTTATTGTTGATATGATCAATTATACTGATGGTTTTCCTAATATTAAACCATCCTTGCATTCCTGGCATAAATCCTACCTGATCAAAGTGTATTATTCTTGTGATAAGTTGCTGTAGTCTTTTAGCTAATATTTTATTTAAAATTTTTGCATCTAAATTCATGAGGAAAATTGGTCTATAATTTTATTTCATTGTTTTATCTCTTTCTTATTTAGGTATCAGTACCATATTTGTGTCATAGAAAGAATTTAATAGGAATCTTTCCTCACTAATTTTCCCAAATATTTTGTAGAGTATTGGAATCAATTGTTCTTTAAATGTTAGATAGAATTCACTAGTAAATCCATCTGGCTCTGGAGATTTTTTCCTAGGGACGTCACTGATAGCTTGTTTGATTTCTTTTTCTGAGATGGGGTTAAGTATTTACTTCCTCTACAATTAATCTGGGCAACTTGTGTTTTTGTAAAGATTCCTCCATTTCACTAAGATTGTTAAATTTGTGTGCATACAATTGGGAAAAATAATTCCTCATTATTGTTTTGATTTCCTCTTCATTGGAGTTAGATTCACTTTTTTCATTTTTGATACTCATAATTTGGTTTTCTTTCTTTATCATAATTACTAAAGGGTCTGTCAATTTTATTTTTTTTTCATAAAACCAGCTTAGTTTTATTTATTAATTCAGTAGTTTTCTTAATTTCAATTTTATTAGTCTCTCCTTTGGTTTTCAATATTTCTAATTTAGTATTTAATTGAGGATTTTCAATTTGTTCTTTTTCTAGCTTTTTCAACTGCATGCCCAATTCATTGACCTCCCTTTTCTCTAATTTATTCATGTATGCCCTCAGGGATATACAACTTCCCCTAAGAACTGCCTTTAATGCATCCTACAAATTTTGCTATGTTGTCTATTCACATTAGTATCTTAAACTTAACTGATTATGTTGATCCGTCTTTGAACCAGAACCAGTGAGAATAATGTTCGAATGATGTTCCTCTCTCTCTTTCCTTCCCCTCTACTATAGTGTGTTTTTATGCCTCTTTGAATGGCATACTTTCCTTTTTCTGTCTCATCCTTTCCTTTTATCCCATTACAATCCCTTTGATCCCCTCAGTAAGTTTTTTTTTTTAATCTTCAGATTAGTTCATTCATACCCAGAGCCTCTATCTATGTATAATCCTTTCAAAGGTCATGATAATCATATATATTTCAATATTGAAGTTATCAGCTTCTCATATAGGGATGTGAACATTTTGCTCTTGTTGTATCCCAAGTTATGTGCATATGTGCATGAGTGTGTGTGTGCCCATGTATGTATGTGTGAGTCTGTGTTTTCCTTGTTTACCTTTTTATGTCTTTCTTGTGTCTTGTAATTGGAGATCAAATTTTCCATTGAGCTCTGGCTTTGTCATCAGGAAAGTCTGGAAGTCCCTTATTTCATTAAGCAACCATCTCCTTGCCTGAAAGATTAAGCTCTGTTTTGCCGGGTAGTTAATCCTTGGTTGCCATCCTAGCTCTTTTGCCCTATGAAATATCAAATTCCAATCCCTCTGATCTTTTAATGTAGAAACTGCTAGGTGCTGTGTGATCCTCACTGTAGTTTCACAATATTTGAAGTGTTTCTTTTTGGCTGCTTGCAGTATTTTTTTCCTTAATCTTGTAATTCTGGAATTTGGCTACTATATTTCTTGGAGTTTTCAATTTGGGATCTCTTTCAGGAGGAGTCTGGTGAATTCTTTTGAAAACTATTGTATCTTCTGATTCCAGGACCTCAGGACAGTTTTCTTTGACAATCTCTTGGAGGATGTTGACGAGGCTGCTTTTTTCATCATGGCTTTCCAGTAGACCAATAATTCTTAAGTTATCTCTCCTGGATCTCTTCTCTAGGTCAGTTGTTTTTCTAGTGAGATATTTTACACTTCCTTCCAATTTTTCAATCTTCATGTTTTGTTTGATTGACTCTTGGTGTATCATAGAGTTCTGAGTTTCAATTTGACTGATTCTAATTTTTAGCAAATTATAGTCTTTGGTTAGTTTTTGAAGGTCCTTTTTTAGGGAGGTATTTTCTACAATTACTTCACTCATTTTACTTTCTAAGGATCTGTTTTCTTCAGTGAAACTTTTTTTTTCCAATTGGGTCACTGCCTCCTTGATTTGGTCTTTAAAAATGTTTAAGCTCCTCCAAAAATGCTTTTTGAGCTTGAGATCAGTTCATATTTCCTTTTGTGGACTCAGGTGTGGGTGTAGAGTCCAAGTTGTCCCCTGTATTTGGTTGTTCTTGATCTATATATTAAGTTCTGATTGATTTTCTTGCTTCCCCCTTCTCCTTCTCAGTTTCCTTCCCATTGCAATTTCCTATTTCCTAATTTCTCAGGCTGGGAGCTAAGAGCCTGGTTGTTGACTTTGAATGCTGTACCCTTTTGGTGTCTAGTCTGTTAGCTTTCCCCCTCTCAACAGAAGAGTAGAGATGGTACTATGACATATAAAAAGTTTGAGACATAATTTTGGTAATCATTTTTATTGATTATGGCTAGCAAATAATCACACGGCAGCCTACTGTAGCAGCAAGCACCCCAATATCCCCAGGGTGGCTGCCAACACAGGTCCTTAGATCTGCTTTTCTAAAGGAAAGCAACTCAAAAGGGGTTAACAATCTTGCTTTAATCAATCAAAATATATCATTTACCTAGTTCAGGGGAAAAAGGTCAGCACCCCAAACTTCAGAGTATACAGACAGATCAAACAGACAGGCTTCCAAACTGTTCAACCATTATCAGTACCAAAATCACAGCTACCAGAGAGTGAAGCATCAACATCTGGGTTTTCAAAGCCGGGGGGCTCTCAACGGTTGCCCAGAGTCTCATCTGGTCAAATCACACAACACTTCTCAAAGTAAGCCCCAAAACAAAGCCTCCCATCAGGGTTTATATAGCCTTCTCTTGGCTCAGAGAATGTAACAACCTTCTTAACCCACTGCCCAATCACAAAGTATCAAGGTATGGGCTTTCTTGAAAAACAAGCCTCCCACCACAGGCTCCAGGTGCACTTAGCCTAGGGGCATGGAAGATCTTTAAATTTGCATTTCCATAACATCTACTGATACTTATATGTCTTTTGGAAGAATTGGTGGTTCCCTACAGATGGCAATCAACTCTGATTAGTTAATAGTTAATGAGAAAAATGAATATTACAATGAGAGGTAGACTATTCTAATGAGGGGATGGGGGATTTGACTTTGATTATATCATTCTTACTCCCAGACCACCCCCAGTCTCCCTCCAGCAATCTATGCAAAGGATCTAGACCACCCCAACCCAACTCCAGTCCCCCCAAGCCTAAGTAGAACAGAATGGGCTTCCCCAGTTGGGGATGGAAGTGGTTTAGAACAAGATTGAGAATGGTAAAGCCAATCTCATTATCATCCCTATTCTTCAGGGGCTGATTTAACCTAGCAGAGAATGAGAATATAGGAAGGGAAAAATCCTGGATCTCTCCAATAAGTACTAATTCTCTCAGTCCTATTGAGTTAATCAACAAGTATTTATTAGGCACATACTTAAAGGCACACACCATGCTAGGCATTATATCATACCATGCTCTTCCATGAAAAAGGACTATTTCAGTCTTGGTCTTGATTTCTTCTTTCCAAAATTTCCCTTTACAAGATCTTGGGTGTATATTTTATAGAATCCCATGGGGCCAATTAGTGATTATTCCTGCCAATTTACATGATTGTGCAGTGGTAAAACGTGAAAACTTCAGGGCAGCATCTGAATTGTGGAACATTCACTATAGCACATGCCAAAAGAACCCAAACCCCTCAAGGGTTTTTAAGAACTACATGCTTGCCTCCACATTCATCACACACCAATTGGGATTATAAGCTCTCTTGATAGTATTTATATTAGGAACAGTGCTCAAGTTGAGAAAGAGTTTATTCTCTTTCCCTTTTATAATTTGTTTTGATTTGTAATGATTAATGATATCAACATTTACAACTACCTGGTAGGGTTAGAAGGCACTGTACTTTAGTGAAAAGAACATTCCTTGTGAAAGTCAGCAGATCTGCCTTCCCATACCAGCTTTGCTATTATTGCCCTTTGTCACCTGGGCAAATCACTTAACTCCTTTAGACCTCAGTTTTCTCATCTTAAAAAATAAGAGATTGACACACAAATTTCAAACAATGTGAAAGGGGACGCCAAACAACTTCTGGAGCCACAGCACCCACAGAACGGCACAGAGAAGCTAACCTCCTGCTGAGGACAGCCCAGCAGCCCTGCAGGGAGCAGCCAGCACAGCGCTCTGAGAGCAGGCAGCACAGAGAGCTGGGAACCGTCAGTGCAGGGCCAGAGCTGAGCTCAGGTCCGTGGTTTTAGCCCCAGGGTGGCCGAGCCTTCAGCCAGCTGGAGGGACCCCACAACACCAGCAATTGTGGCAATTCCAGAATTATCAGCACAGATATGCCTAGGACAAAGTGAGAGGTTAGTGCCCTATGGACTTTGGGACCAGTATTTGGGGAACACGTGGCTTCCTCCCCTGGGGGAGAAAAGCTGCTGAAGAAACAGCTGCACAGAAGCCGTTTTGCATCTTCAGTAGTGGCTCTAGCTCCTGGTCTGTGAACTGTAGGAATATCCAGCAATCAGTCTGGGGGTTAATCGCTCTTGCTTTAAACTTCCTGGATCTGGATTGTGGTCTGGGGGGAAGTTTGGGGTGGGTATCCAACTTGCCAGAGTGGGTGGAGGTTTTACAGAGGCCACACAACTGGTGGAAGTTGGGAAGACCCCACGTTTGGGCGGAAGCTCCCCTGTCTGGTGGCAGAGTCCTACTGTGGCAACAAGCCCAAAAATCAAATAATTAAGTGGCAAGATGCCTAGGCAAATGAAACAAAATAAACAGAAAAGTTCAACATTGGATTCCTATTTTAGGGGCAAAAAGGCTCAAAGCATGGAGGAGGACTGTGAGGTCAGAACTCCTGCACCAAAAGCCCCAAATGAAAATACAAGCTGGCTACAGGCCATAGAGGACCTTAAGAAGCAGATAAGAGAAGTGGGGGAAAATTTGGGAAGAGAAATGAAAAAGATGCAAGAAAAGTATGAAATGACAGTCAACAGCCTGACTGAGGAAAATAACACCTTAAAAAATAGACTAACTCAAATGGCCAAAGAGGCTCAGAAAGGTAATGAGGAGAAGAATGCTTTAAAAAGTCGAATTTTCCAGATGGAAAAAGAATCTCAAAAGCTCACTGAGGAGATTCATTCCTTCAGAGTTAGACTGGAGCAAATGGAAGCTAGTGACTTTATGAGAAATCAAGATACTATTAAACAGATCCAAACAAATGAAAGAATAGAAGGCAATGTGAAATATCTCATGGGAAAAACCATTGACCTGGAAAATAGATCCAGGAGAGATAATTTAAAAATTATTGGACTACCTGAAAGCCATGATCAAAGAAAGAACCTAGAAATCACCCTTCAAGAAATTCTCAAGGAAAATTGCCCTGATGTTTTAGACCCAATGGGGGAAATAGAGGTTGAAAGAATCCACCAATCGCCTCCTGAAAAAGATCCCAAAAAGAAAACTCCTAGGAATATTATAGCCAGGCTCCAGAACTCCCAGATCAAGGAGAAAATACTGCAAGCAGCCAGGAAGAAACAATTCCAATATTGTGGAAACACAATCAGAATAGCCCAGGACCTGGCAGCTTCTATACTGAGGGATTGAAGGGCGTGGAATATGATATTCCAGACGGCAAAAGAGCTGGGACTGAAGCCAAGGGTCACCTACCCAGCAAAACTGAGTATCTTGTTTCAGGGGAAAATATGGTCATTCAGTGGAATAGAGGACTTTCAAGCATTCTTGATGAAAAAAACAGAGTTGAATAGAAAATTTGACATTCAGACACAAGAAACAAGAGATGCTTGAGAAGGTAATCAGGGAAAAGGAATCAAAAGGAACTTATCAAAGTTGGACTATTTACATTCCTATATGGAAAAACAATAACTGTGTTTGATGAAACCTTTCTCATTATGAAAATAATTGAAGAAGGGTACATGGCATATGTTCCATATGTTCACAGGTATACATGGATAGAGGGCACAGGTTGAATTTGATGGGAAGGGATGATTCTTTTTTTTTTTTTTTTCGGAGGGCAATTGGGGTTGGGTGACTTGTCCGGAGTCACGTGGCTGGGTTTTTGTTTGTGTGCTGGGTGTCTGGGGCCGAATCTGAGCTCGGGTCCTTCTGGCTCCGGGGCCGGTACTCTGCCACCCCGAGGAAGGGATGATTCTTAAGGGGTGAAGTCAAGAGGTGAGAGAAGAAAGTGGCAAGAGGAGATTGAGAGAGACAGGGTAGGGTAAACTATCTCATGTAGAAGAGGCAAGGGGAAGTAGTTGCAGGGGAGGGGAAGAACAGGAAGGCAAAAAGGCAAAAGCATATTCTCATTGAAGTTGGCTCAAGGAGAGAATCACATACATACTAAATGGAATATCTTACCCTCAAAAAAAAATAAGAGATTGGGAGAGTGATTTGTAAGGTCCCTTCCACCTTGAAATCCTATAACCCTGTGAGTCTATGGAGACTGCCTATTTCCTCCTAGACACTGTGTCCATGATTTTATTAGTGGCCTCCAGATGAATGTGATGCTTGGTCCTTAGATTTCTTGCAGGTGTAGATAATGGATGGAGTGCACATGAATTTAAAGAGAGGGGGAGATCACCAAGGGTCCATGGTAGAAGTGAGTGAGATGAGCTGCTAGATGAGTCTTTGAAGGATGAGTAAGATCTGAATGCATCTACATGGCGCTGGACTCAAAATCTAGAGAACTGTGCTCAAATCTCCCCCCAGTCCATTGCAAACTGTTTCTTCATCTATAAAATAGAAATGTCATTATTTTCACTGCCTCCCTTGTGGAGTTATTGTGAAGAAATCCCTATGTAAAACTTAAAGGAATATACAAATGCAAGCAATTATTATTATTGTTGTTTCTCTACAAAGATAAATTTACTAAAATAACAGTAGACATTATATACTCACAATGAGAGAAGAGAGTCAAAGAAAGTGTGACCAGATCCCCTGCTCAATCTTTGCAGTCTAATAGCGGGAATGAAGAGTAAACTCACATCGGGGATTCTAAATTAGATATATTTCATTTCCTCCAAAAATATATATAAATATAAATATGTATATAAATGCATATATACATATATATACATGTATATGTATTGATGCACACATATACATATATATATATGTCATAGGACTAGTTAAGGTTCTACAAAACATTTTCTGTTAGTGATCCTCCTATTAAATATGCATTTTGCATGTATTGAAAAAAATTTTTTTCAGCAGATATAGGCTTAATTTCCTCTGTTGCTCCATAATTTCTTTGACAAGGCATTATCCTTGGGATTTTCCATAAGTCTCATGCCATCCATTCCAGAATTTCATTTTTATATATCTCTTAGGATAGAAAGATATCAACCTTGTTATAATTCCAATGCTCTTTGGGCTGCTGGTGAAATGCTGATATAACACATTGTCGTTTATAAAAGTTTTTATTTACTATGATGCCATGAAGTAGACATGGCAAGCATTATTATGTCTATTTTATGGATCTAGAAGTTTAGACTCTAGTGAGACCAGATGGCAGATTGTAAGTGTTAGAGCTGGAACCTGAAATTTTCTGATCTAAAGCCAGTGTTCTTTACAATGCAGCTAGGTTCAAATGAGTATAAATAATGAATCCCATGAAGTGGTTGCATGTATTTGGATGCATATTATATGATGTTATAATTATGTAAAATATGATCATTCAGTCCATCACATTGGAAATGCACTTTTTAACTTCCAATAATGCAGCCCCTTCAGGGGAATTCATTATTTGTACCAGTGGCTACCTAGCATGCAGCTTCTTCATTTGATTCATTGTTCTAACTTAAAATCGTTAAGAGTGTGATGAGAGAGTGAATCCTCTCAGGCCAAAGAAATTTGTGTTTCATCTACAAGAGGTGCCCCTGACAGAGAACAATGATAGTGAGGCTGTATGATCTGAGACTATTGATAGTCTCTAAATCAAAAGTAGTTGACTGGGTAGGGCAGCCTGAAAGATGGCAAAAATCTGGCTGCTTCAACTGATCACTCTCTGAAAGAATCTGGTGAATTAAGCCTTTAGCTGAGTTTAACGGAGACAGCTCAGTCTGAGTTTGCTCGCCAGACTGAGTAAGCATCATGCTTCTTCACCTTGCACCCTAACTTCACAATTACTAATCAAGACTTTGGGACAACCCAAAAGCGACCAGACCTTTTTTACATAAGTAACTTCACCTTGAGAGTGCCTGACTCCCAGGTGGCACCACTTACTAGCTGGTCTAGGAACAAGCCAAGGAATTAAACAAGGGAAAAGACATAAAAGAAATATAACCTACAGGCACATATTGACACTTTCACCTTGAATTTAACTCATCAAATGCAATTTAATAGAAGCCTTTACATGCACTTTGTGGTGATAAAAGTCTTGAGCCTAGTTACAGATTCCTTAAGTATGACATACTACTAGAAGCTTTGCAGACTTCTCCCATCACAGCTGTCAAATAAGAGTCCTTCCAGTGGCCAGAGCTTTTTTCATATTGCTGCTAGCCAAGGGTAAATTCTCACTAACTTCCAGTACCCCGATTATATTTGAAGGGTTTCTGCAATGTGAAATCCTAGCCCATAAGATCATAGATTTAGAGCTAGAAAGAACATTAGAAACCATCTATTCAAACCCATCGTTTTACAGAGGAAGAAACTGAGGTCTTGGAGATAATAAGTGACTAGTCCATGGTCACACAATGTCAAAGATAGGAGTTGAAATCAGGTTCTCTGATTCCAAAGATGTATTTTTCTACTGTACCATATTTTTGTAAAATAGGAAGAAGGACTATTTTTCTCTAGATTTTCCTTTTCTCTGGGTGGTGACTATAATTGTAGTAAGCCCCCAAATCTTAAATTCACTGGAGAAAAAGAAGGGGAGTTAGATACACGATCTGTTATTAAGACAGATGGTTTTATTCCATTAAATAGTGAGTTTACTCTGGCAAAAGTACTATACTTCACTTTTTCCCTTCTCCTTCCACAACTACATCTGTATAGACTAACTAAAGTTTACACTTTAAAGGCTTCCATCCCACCCCAACTCCTTCCTTCCTTTTCCCCAAATCCACACCTGCCACTACTTAGCTTTGTTTTAAAGATTTTGTGTGATCTTTTAGCAGGGTCAGGGTTTTTTTTCCTCTTAAACATTTTAAACACAACTTAAAAATAACAGAACAGTTTAAGCAAAAACCTCACTGTGCTGGATTTATAATATCATGTAAAAGTCAGGTAGATTAAAACTCTTTTAATAAAACGTTGAGTCAAGTCAAGTCTGCTCATAGAGTTAAAGTTCCTGCTTATGCTGTCAAATAGGTAAAATTCAAAGTTCAAAATAAAATCAATTTTTTGAGTAGACTTTGGGGTTGTAGTCAGAAACAAGCCCAGGGCATCTTTGTGAGACACTAGAAGGAATTGTAAATCATCAAGTTTTTGTTTGCTCAGCGCATGGAGATCCGTCTGCAAAGCTCTTGTAGAAAGAGGCCTAGGAGTCAAATCTGAAAGTGTGTTATTCTATCAGAGGACACTGGTATCGGATAATAAATTGCAGAGAGGTAAGAGATCTGAAAGATCACACTCCTCCAGACCTCTCATTTTGCAGATGAGGAAACCGAGGCCCCAAAATGTTAAGTTGTCCAAGTCCATGCTACTAGTAAGAGCAAGATTCAGACCCAGATCCTCTGATTACAAATACAGTGTTTTCTATTGCCACTATACCAACCTACCTAACAGTTCTGGATTTTCTATTAGATTGTATTATCTAGGAATTACTACAAAGCGTTACATTTATACTCCACTTCAGTATATTTACCACTGCCCTTTTCTCCAAAGTCCATTATTTTTATTCCCACCAAGAAAGCCACATATATTACACATTGCACACACACAAATACGTGTGTGTGTGTGTGTGTGTGTGTGTGTGTGTGTGTGTATTTTGGCCTATTGCCCTTCACATTAATGGTTCATAGCTTATTCATCATTTAAGGCTAAGTTTAAATGTTGTATAGTCTTCCTTGGTAGCTCACATTGAATCTTGCCATAACCTACCCAACACAGAACTTATATATGACTGTGAGTAGGTAAAAACAGGAAGGGAAGGGGAAGATTAATCACCACGTGAAGGCATAGCACCAAGGTCTCCAAAATGAAAGGAAAGTAGTTGTAAATATAAAGAAGCTGGGTGGGATCAGTATCCCACCAAAAGACCACAATTCAAGAGGAAAGGTGAGCAGAAAACCTGTCTGCAGGACAGGTCTTCTTTGTATAAGAAAGTCTGTATGATGGCAGCTGAACATTTAGCTTAATCTTCATGGTTCCCTAAGACTTGAGTCTTTTTGTGATAACTGATTTATTTTCCCTGACTCCAATCTCATCCTGGCTTATGTGTATTATTATGAGCAACATCCTTTAAACTTCCTTCAGAATGAATTTGTGGACTCATACTATGCTGCTCTTTCCCTTTCTAAACACTTAACTGTATTGATTCATATATTGGCTAAAATCCTAAGATGTGATCTTTTTTTGAAAAGGGAAAAAATAGTTTTAAAATGATGAAAACTACATTAAATTACCATATAAAAGTAAGTTCACTGTGGTTTTTTGTATTTAACTTGTCTTTTCATGCAAAAAAGCATTTTGTTTATCTTTATTGATCTCTTTGCCTTTGTTATTTTTGCCATTATTCACTTATTCTTGTTCTCACAATTTGTCATCTTTACTGCCATTCAAAAATTGTTTGAAAAGCAGCAGTTTTAAAATTCGTGGATGTTAGATTCAGGAAATACGCTTTCCCAAGAAGTTATAAAAACTACCAAAGTGTTCCAACCTTCCACCTGGCTCCCAAGGGTCCCATCTTAAAGCATTACTTCTCCATCTATGGCACTGAGTGGGGTTATAGATTCTACTTAACTTTTATAAAAGCTATATTTGGAGGGTGAGGAGAGAATACAGCCTCTATTTGAATTGACTTGGGTATTATCTACACCATGAAATTAACACTTGATTCTATATTTTCCCATTCCATAATTGTTTAGATTCTTCAATTTTCTATTATCATCTATAAAGTCTGTTCTCATTTATTAATTATTTTATTGGCATTTATCTTATTTCCCTAAGCAGACTGTAAACTTCTTGTGCGCAGGGAATATCTTTTCTACCAATTTTGTATTCTTTATCACTAATTGTGCTTAATAAATACTTGTTAATTGATTGGCTGATTAATTCATTCAATGACTGCCTTCACGTGACTATTGCAACAGCTTCCTTACTGGTCTCCCAGGCTCGAATGCACAAGTATGATCAAATTCTCCCTTCAAGATACCATATCTCTAATTGCTCTCATAAAATGCAAACCACTCATTTTTCTTCCCCTGTCTCCTAAGGGACTCAGACTACTTGTTTCCTTCTGATACTTCAGGGTGTTTGTTTACCACCACCTCTCAATGGTCATGAACTTCGTGTCATCTTAAAATACTCTTCTCCCCCAATTCTTATTAATATATCATCTACCAATGTCTTAGTTACTCTCCCACATTTCTCCATGACTGCCTCCTGACTCAGTCTTTCTCTTTACTTATTCCTCTGCCATCATCCTCAGAGACTTCAATACCCAGATGATAACCCTTCTAACAATCTGCCCTCATACTTTCTTGAATTTTTATGACTCTGGACAAGTAAGGCTATCTATCTGCCCTAGTTTTTTTATCTTAAAATGATAGGGTTGTACTCAGTGATTTTGCTGTCTCCCCATGACTTTGACCAATGAAAAATCACGAGGAACAAGAGAGAGAGAGAAGATGAGAGAAAGATAGGCAAGTATAGCCCTTATTTTCAAAACGTTGAAGATTCTTTAAATTACTTGCTGGTGAACTTGATTTTGATCCATAAGAAAATTCTAAAGTCAATATAGTTAGTACACAATTAGTATGAATATTGAATCCCATGAAGAGGTAGAGTGTATTAGAATTTGTGCTATTTGAAGTTATAATCTAAATATGACCATTGGTTCTAATGGAAATATGTAGTATAAATTTGAGACAATGTGACCACTTTGTGGGGTTATTTGCTTAATGGGTTCTTTGGCACCTGAACTGTTAAATGCCAGTGTGATATGGCAGCCAGAAAGCAAATGTGACGCTCTACTATATTAATCGAAGTGTAGTGTCCAAACTAAGGGCATATATGCTCTCACTATACTTCCACAAAGTTAGACCACATTGGGAGTCTTGTATCTAGTTTTGTGTGACATATTTTATGAGGAACTTATACAACCTGAATGGTAGTCAGAGAGAATGGCCAAGATGGCATGCTGTAAGTTGGGATGTTTATCTTGGAGAAGACTTGGCAATACATATTCACTTCAAATACTTAAAGTGTTCTTATATGTTTGGCACAAAAGGACAGAGGTAGAACAAATGGGCATAAATTATAGGGAGAAAGATTTTTATCACTTTGAAGAGAATTTCCAAACAATATTAGCCATTCCAAAGTTGAATGGACTAACATGGAAGGAAGTAGTTTCCCTATCACTGGAAGTCTTCAAGTAGGGGCTGGATGACTGTTGACAACATTGTACAAGGGACTTTTCAATTTCTTTCCCATGAAAATTTTAAGTCAACAGACTTTTATTAAACATTTACTATTTGCAAAATACAGTGCTCTAAGTGCTAGGGATTTTTTCCCCTGGATTTGTGATCTCACTGATAAATGGAGAACATCTGGAGAGGAAATTTCCTCTAAAAATGCAGATTGGCACCTGCTCTGCAACTTATAATCTTAGAGAATTGCTTAGGGACACTGAGATAAAAATGATAAAACCCCTGCACTCAAGGTGATGTTGATCTGCTAAAAAGGATGTATATGTATACACATAAAATATGTCCCAGGTTACAGAAGGATGAAGGTTAAGAAGACATCTAAACAAAGCACACTCAGAAAATTTGAGGAGGGAGAGAAAATTTCTGGCTGATGGGATCAAAGAAGGCTTTATAAAGGAGTTGTTACTTGAACTGAGCCTTGAGTGGAAATAAAGATTCTGAGAGGCAGCAGAGGGAATGAATTCCAAGCATCTAAATAAGGGAGACAACCTGTTTCAATACATTGGTATGTTGAGTTCAGGAACAACTTGTAATCTAGGTTGGTTGGAAGGTAGAATGTCAGGAAGAAATACTGTAAAATAAGTCTTGAAAAGTATGTTGGGGCCAGTCTGTGGGTCTTCAAAGCCCCAATAAAGAGTTTGTCTTTTATCTTAAAGGTAACAGCAACCAGTGAAGGTTTTAGAGCTGAGTGATGTTGCAGACAGATTTCCGATGTGGGAAGATGGTTTTTGTAGCTTCTGTTTTGCTTCTGCTGCTCAGACTGATTTCGACTCCATAGAACAACATACCTTTGTCACCTCCCTGCTTTCCCTCCAGATTTTCTGCTTCCTTTTATGTGTTGTCTCTCCCCATTAGACTGTAAGTTCCTTGAGGGAAGAGATAGTCTTTCTTTTTACTAATTATATCCCTAGCTCTTAGCACATTAGTTGCAGCTTAATGAATATTTGTTGGATAGGATTAGATTGGATTGGCAGATGTGAGAAGGACAAATTAAGGTATTATAGTATTCTAGATCAATAGTGTTAAGGGCCTCAGTTTGTGTTCATTGTGTTCATTCAAGTATCAGGAAGGAAATATACATGATAGAGGCTAAGTGAAAGTAGAACTAGTCAAACCAGAAAAGTGTGTGTGTAGAGAAAGTGAAGGATAGGGGCAGCTAGGTGCAGTGAATAGAGCACTGACCCTGAAGTCAGGAAGACCTGAGTTCAAATCCAGCCTCAGACATTTGACATACTTAGCTGTGTGACCTTGGGCAAGTCACTTAACCCCAACTGCCCTCTCTTTCCCCCTCCAAAAAAAAAAGGTGAAAGAGAGGGAAGAGTCAAAGATGGCTCTCAGATTTCGAACCTAAGTGGGAGGATAGTATCCCTCAGAAGGAATGGGCTGATCCCCTGATTCCAAAGTTCTCCGGTTCTTGGATTAAAGAGGTTTGCAATGTTTTCCACCGTGAGGATTACTGCTCTCCTCACTGCCAGCTTGACTTATTCTTATTACCAAGGCATCCTGAGCCAGACTCTTCCTTCTCTGCAGATCCTTCTCCAAATGGGTTTCTCTGTTCTCTTTTTAAATCATGCTTTATGGACTTAATATGTTTTATGGGTAAGGTTCTAAATGTGAGTTCAAAAAAGTCTCTCAAGGTGGTTTCTGAATACAAGTGGAAAAAAATAAGAAAACAAGTAAGTCAGGGACATGAACTTCAGTTCCTTGGCTTGTAAGTATGTCTGACAATTGATTTCCTCTCCACTCTTCACCTATCTCCCTCCCTCCATCCCTCCTTCCCCAGTCTGGAGTATTTCTTGGAGTTATAGTTCTCTCCTCATAACTGTCCAGTGGAAATAAATCACCCTCCCCCCTCATCCCTGTTAGGTATGCAGTGGCAAAAGTGCTAAACTTGTAGACACAAGACCTGAGTTCAAATCCTGCCTCTGTGACGTTGGACAAAGTGCCTTAACCTCTGTAGGCTTTAGTGTCTCAGCTGTAAAATGAGATGCTAGACAACTTCTAAGTTCCTTTTTTGCTCCAGATCTAAGATTCTATTGAAGGCAGAAAAAAACTGAGCAGAGCCCTGGCAGGGTGAAGAAAGGAAAACTCAAGGACACTAAAGTATGGGCAGTGATAGAAGTGAAATTTTTCAAACCGGTGCCAGTGGGAGTCTAGAGAAAAGCACTATGAGGCAATGGATTCCAGAGAAGAAGGAGATGGAAGAAAAGCAGTTCTGACGCTCTATGGTATACTATCACGTTAATTAGGTTTGGAATCAGAGTATTGCCTATAGAACAGGAGTCAATCCATTGATCTTCCCTGAGCTTCATCTTACTTAATTGTAAAATAATAATAAAAACAACATAGTGTGATGTATAAAAAGGTTAAGAGACAGAATTACTGGATAATTAATCATTTTATTAACTATGGCTAGCTGATACTTTTTTTTTTAAATGCATTATTAACTTCTGGTTTACATCATTCATTTCAGCCAGATTTTGAGTTACAAATTTTCTCCCCATTTCCCCTACCCACCTCCCCAAAATAGCAGCCCCACAGGATATACCCTCCTCCAATTTGCTCTCTCCCATATCTTCCCCCATGCCACCTTTGACTTTTCAAGTAGGGCAAAGGCAGATCTCTATGCCAGAGTGCCTGTATACCTTATTTCCCAATTACATGTAAAATAGTGTTGATAATAGTATATATATCACCCACCCTTACTGTGAAGATAAGCAATTCAATATAGGTTGTACATGTGTAACTAATGCAAAACATTAGCATAGTAGATATATTGTAAAAGACTAATTATATTTCATGCCATCCTATCCCACCTCCCACTTGTTCTATTCTGTACTTTGATCCTGTCCCTTTTGCAAAGGTGGGTGCTTCCAACTTCGTTTCCCCCAGCCTGCTCTCCCTTCCATCATCCCCCTCTCATCCCCTTCACCCCTACTCTCCTGTAGGGTAGGATACCCTATTTACTGTGTATGTCATTTCCTTCCTGAGACAAATTAAATGAGAATAAGGTTGACCCATTCCCTTTTGCATTCCTGTTCTTCCATGCCTCTTATATGAGATAGTTTGCACCATTCTGTCTCTCCCCATCTCCTCTCATTATATTCCTCTCTCACCTCTTAATTTCACCTTTTAAGTATCATCCCTTCCTATTAAATTGGTCCTGTGCCCTCTGTCTATTTATGCCTGTAAACATATATAGACACATTCACATATGTATTCATATGCCCATATACCATTATATATATTCCCTTCAACTATTTTCATGCTGAGAAAAGTTTCATCAGTTATAATTATCAGTTTTCCATGTAGGAATGTAGATAGTTCAACTTTGATAAGTTCCTTATGATGTCTTTTCCCTCTTTTCCTTCTCATGCTTCTTTTGCTTCCTGTATCTGGATGTCAAATTTTCTATTCAACTCTGTTTTTTTCATCAAGAATACTTGAAAGTCATCTATTCCACTGAATGACCATATTTTCCCCTGAAACATGATACTCAGTTTTGCTGAGTAGGTGATTCTTGGTTTTAATCCCAGCTCCTTTAACCTCCAGAATATGATATTCCAGGATCAAAATCCCTCAATGTTGAAGCTGCCAGGACCTGTGCTATCCTGGTTGTATTTCCACAATATTCACATTGTTTCTTCTTGGCTGCTTGTAATATTCTCTCCTTGATCTGGGAATTTTGGAACCTGGCTATAATATTCCTAGGAGTTTTCTTTTGGGGATCTTTTTCAGGAGGTGTCAGTGGATTCTTTCAACCTCTATTTTGCCCTCTGGTTCTAAAACATCAGGGCAGTTTTCCTTGAGAATTTCTTGGAGGATGATTTCTAAGTTCTTTCTTTGATCATGGCTTTCAGGTAGTCCAATAATTTTTAAATTATCTCTCTTGGATCTATTTTCCAGGTCAGTGGTTTTTCCCACGAGATATTTCACATTGCCTTCTATTCTTTCAATTGCTTGGATCTGTTTAACAACATCTTGATTTCTCATAAAGTCACTACCTACCATTTGCTCCAATCTAATTCTGAAGGACTGATTCTCCTCAGTGAGCTTTTGAGATTCTTTTTCCATCTGGCAAATTTGGCTTTTTAAGGCATTCTTCTCCTCATTGCCCTTTTGGGCCTCTTTTGCCATTTGAGTTAGTCTATTTTTAAGGTGTTATTTACCTTTGTCAGGCTATTGACTGTCATTTCATAATTTTCTTGCATGGTTCTCATTTCTCTTCCGAATTTTTCCTCCACTTCTCTTATCTGCTTCTTAAGGTCCTCTGTGGCCTATAACCAGCTCATATTTTCCTTTGAAGCTTTTGGTGAAGGAGCTCTGACTTCACTGTCTTCCTCCTGTTCCACTTTGATCCTTTTTGTCCCTAACATAGGAGTCTAATGTTGGATTTTTCTGTTTGTTTTGCTTCCTTTGTCTGGTCATGTTGCCACCCAGTTACTTGACTTTTGGGCTTGTTGCCACAGTAGGACTCTGCCACCAGACAGGGGAGCTTCCATCCCAAATGCTGGGGTTTTCTTAGCTGCCAGAGGTATTACTTGGGTGCCCTCTTTGAAGCCTCCACACGCTCTTGCAAACTGGTCACACATCCCAGGACCTCCACCCTAGACTGCAATCCAGATCCAGTCAGGTTAAAGCAAGAGTGATTACCCCTGAGAATGGTTGTTTGGTCCCCCTACAGTCTGCAGGCCACGTGTGGCTGGGGCTGCAGGGCCGCAGTGCCTCAGCTGCTTCTAGCCCTGGGGGCAAAAGCCTACGCACTCCCAACTACCGGATCCCAAAGTCCACACTGCACTGACCTCTCACTTTGTCCTTAGCATCTATGTGTTGATAATTCTGGAAACAGACACAGCTACTGTTGTTCTAGAGTCCCTGCAGCTGGCAGCTGGTCAGGCCACCCTGGGGCTAAAACCTCCAGCTCATGCAGGCCTGGGCTCGGCTCCCAGAGCCCTGTGCTGGCCGCTCCCTGCTGGGCTGTCCTCAGAGGGAGGTCGGCTTCTCTGTGTCATTTTGTAGGTTCTGGAGCTCCAGAGTTTGTTCAGAGTCTCCTTTTACGTGAATTGGGGGAGGTGGGAGCTGGAGCCCCATGGAAGGCCTGTTTCTACTCTGCCATCTTTGCTAGCTGATAATTAATAATTATCATTTGGCTATCTCTCCTAAACCAAACATGTCTCATGGAATGCACTCAGTGCTCATATGCTCTTGGAAGAGTGGGTGCTCCTGAGGGTGGCAATCAGCTCTGATTGGCTAACAAGTAATGAGAGAATTAATATTATATTGAGAGGTGGGCTCATTCTAAAGAGGTTCTGGGGGATGTAACTCTGATCACTCAGTCTTGGACAAAGAGACTATACCAGACTACCCCTTGTCTAAGACAATCTAGACAAAAGGAGGGATCCACTTCCATTCAGACCTGTCTGACAAAAACAGGATGGGCCAGAATTCTCCACTTCTGCTGGACTAGACTTTTTTGACCTTTTGATCAGATCTAAGTTTCCCAGTTGGGATATTTCACAATACTTCATTTTGTCATCAGTCCTGTCCATCAAAGACTGGATCACCTCTAGGTGCAGACTTCTGAATGAAGAAATAGGAAGAGAAAAATGCTTAGTCCTAATTCAATGATTTGTTATTAATATAAGAAAGAATAATCATTTCTCTCAATAGCATTTATATTATTTATTGTATATATTTTATTGACATTTATTTTAAAATGTATTTATTATTCACATAGTATTTATTTATTTACTTTGAAGTCTGCAAAGCACTTGACAAAAATATTTCATTTTATCCTCACTATAATCCTGGGAAGTAAGTGCTATAATTATAAAAAGATAGTTAAAAAGAAGTAGGATTAGGTGATCTTTAAGATACCTTCTAAATGGAAAAGCTCTTATGATCTTATAACTTCCCCCTCCTTTTTTATTTTCTGGAAACAATCAGGATTAAGTGACATGCCCAAGGTCACATAGTTAATAAATGCTCAAGGCTGAATTTGAACTCTAGTCCTGCTGACTCTGGGGCCAGTGTTCTATCCACCATACCACCTAGCTGCCCCTTCCACTTCCCCTCCCTTTTAAACTTTATTTCCTCAACCCAGCAGACTGGTCATACCTCTAGTGTTTTCTATTCTCCTCTCTAACCAAAATTTCTTGTCCTTCCACCTTTTTTGTTCTTTTATACCTCTTCTTCATCTCATAACTCTTCATGCCTGGTTCCTTGGTACTTCAGTATTTTTTTAAAAGTTGAGAAGATATCATCTTACATTCTTTTCTCATACAATCTAGACTGGGTCAGTGATCCCTAAGGTCACTATGGTCAGTGATTTCAATACTGCTGTCTCCTGCTCCCTTGAGCCACCTGTTCTCATTTATGACCTTTAGTTGTTTCTGATTTGCTAATGGTACGTCCTGGCTAACTCCCACCATTATATTTCCCCCCTTCTTCTCCCAAGCTATAGAATGTTACTAGAGGAAAATAAGGAATTGTATTGATGGGCCACCTACAAATTTATGCTCTTTAGTCATGGTCGTGTCTTTATTGCTGCAAGCAACCCTTTTATTTATGTTATATTGACTTCAACACAAGTTTCAAACTCTCTTTTCTCTCCTCAAGCCCACAACTTTAACTTCTCCCCATGACAGCCTTGTCTCCTAGTTTTCCTGAGCAGGTTAAGTCATCTCACTTGGAGTCCCTCTGCTCCCTCCCTATATCTGAGAAATAGTTATCCTTTCCACATTGTGAGGTTTAGGGGCTATGGTGCCAATGCAATATTCACAGTGCCTATGATCACTATAAATATACCTGCACGGTGTTGAATCACAAAATATAACAGACTCTCCATAAATAAGACAAAAGCAAAATATTTATTCAGACACCAGAAAACTGAATCCCAAAACCAGTAAGCTGATTCCATCATAGTAGCAAAGTTAATAAGCCACAACAGCACAGAGAGCTACAGCATCCTTTAGCCTTCCCACAAACCAACACAAGACCAATATATACTCACAAGCCTATCTGTCTCCCTGGGAGGTGTGCTCTCTTCCCAACTGTCTAGTCTAGCTCTGTCTCGTAGCTTTCTGTGAGCTCTTCTCCACCCTTCAGCAACCTCCTCCCACCACAGGCTCCATGTGATTACATTCAGCCTATTAGGGGGCAGAGTTTATTTTTAAAGCAGGGAAAGTCTTCAAATTCTCATTACCAATTCAGGGGCATGGCACACCTGGAATCTGGAGAATCCATATAAAACATTTTGACCCTCCCTTCATGCCAAAGATGAAGTCTAAATTATAGTAATAAAAGATATGTTGATATTATACTGTACAATAATCTATTTTATATATTTCTGAGTTTCTAAACTTTTTCTGTGTCATTTGCTGGCCATTGCATGTCATCTGCAGCTTCTATAAAACTCTCCAAAATTTCCCATTTAATTCCTTATGCCCACTTGTGATGTATTCAAAATCACAATGAGGAAAGTCATGAGGAAGGTGGGATAACTGTATTATAGAGGATACGGCATTGAACTGGGAGTCAAGAAGCCCTGTGTTCAAATGCCACATTAAATGCTTATTCCCTCTGTGGCCTTGTGCAAGTCACTTATCTCCTTTCTGTCTCAGTTTTTCTCATCTGTAAAATGAGGGTGTTTTTTTTAACTTTAATGGTTTAAAACTGTACTGATTTTTGGGATGCCACTGTATAATGTTGGTAATATATTTGCTCATGTTCACAAAAGTATATTTTCTATATAGGCTTTAAATCATTAACTTCTTCTCACATTACCTTAAAACTGAATCCTATGACCTGGGGAAATTTCAACTTTAAAATTAACTTTCTCTTCTTAAAGAATTTTCAGAAATTCTAAAGTACTAGAACTGGTACTTATCATTACTAGTCTTTAAGTCTTTAACTATTTTGAATAGTCTTATCTTTTGTTTTTGCATCATAGTCATTTCCCGATATCATTCTCCTCACCGTTTTTAACTCTGCTTTGTGACATAGCTAAGCAAACAACACAGAAAAACTAACAATGTAAAAAAGGAGCCAAACAGTGTATGTAGTGTCATACGTCAGGAGTACCCCCCACCCCGTACGCACCTCTCTACTGAGGGAAGGGACATATTCGCATCATATATTCTACAGGGTCAAGATTCAGCCTCGTATTACTCAGAATTGGCTGCCTTTCAGTGTTATTCTAATTTTTGTAACTGTAGTGATTTACAAGGCAGCTAGGTAACATAGAGTGCTGGGTCTTGGGTCAGGAAGGCTCCTCTTCCTGAGATTAAATCTGGCCTCAGAACCTCCCTAGCTGTGTGACCCTGGGTAAGTAACTTAACCCTATTTGCCTCAGTTTCTTCATCTATAGAATGAGCTGGAGAAGGAAATAGCAAACCACTCCAGAATCTTTACCAAGAAAGCCCCAGATGAGTCGCAAAGAGTCAGACATGACTGAACAACAGCAACAAACCATGTATGTGTGTATGTGTATGTATATGTTATACACATATATATACACACATGTATATATATGTGTATAGTATGTATAGTGTACATACACATGTATACACATATTTACATGTACACATATATGCATGCACATATTTTATATATTTATAAAATATATATGTATGTATATCTTTATAAAATATATACATACACACAGGTATACATACAAAAACATGTATGTGTATTGTGTGTATACATATATGTATATAGATAGATAGATACACACACATTTCCCTCCTTCCTGTTTCCTCATTATCCTAAATTAGTTAAAGTAGAACTTCCCATATTTTTCAGAATTTCACACATTTGTAATTTCTTATGAGCAATAGTATTCCACCACATCCTTATATCACATCTTGTTTAACTACTTCCTAATGGATGTGGACTCCACTTTATTTCCATTTTCTATTTGTTATTACAAAAATATGGCTCCTGATATTTTGCTGTTAGTGAGGATGAAATGTTAATTAAAATGGCATAATGTTCTCATTAGATATTAAAGTAAAAATTTAAAACATAGATAACAAGATCTCATCCTTAATTTTACATTTTCTATGAAGAATAAAGAAATCAAGACATACTAGAGTAGGTGCCTTGGATTTTAATCTGTGTTTTGCAACTAACTTGCTTTGTGACCAAAGAAAAACCTTTTCACCTTTCCAGTCCTCAGTTTCCTTAACTATTAAAAATGAATAGGGGATGGGCTATGAATTAGATCATCCCTAAAACCTATTCCAGTTCTCAAATTCCATTGTTCTAAATGATAATCCATATTTCATGATGTGATATTCTGAGATTTCACACACAAATACACAACTGTTTTGGCACGTGAAGATGTGTGACAAGGAATGGCAGTACCAACTTAGAGTACAAGTTCAAATGGAACATTACAAACATTGCAAAATGGACAATGAAAGACCAAAATGCAAAATCAGTGGAGAAACAGGCAAGCCTGCAGAATGCTGGGTCTGAGGAGTTCACTCTATCAAAGCAGCTAAAGGACAATGATAGACAAAAATGGAAGGGGGACAACAAATATACATGTGGAAGCGGAACTGCAACATTGGACTCTAACATCTCATTACCAGAACTTCTGAAAGTAGAAATAAACCTTGGGGGAAAGGAGGAAGAAGGGCTTCCACTGTCCAAGGGCATACAAAGGAAATTCCTGGTGGAGGTAATCAATGGCTCTTGAGGATCCACTTCCAAGACATTTCAAAGTGAGGAAGATTTCAAAAGAATAGACATCATCATGGGTGATATTATTACTCACAAAGATCAATGAATTTGACCAAGAGCACCGGCCCTGGAGTCAGGAGGACCTGAGTTCAAATCCAGCCTCAGACACTCAGCACCAAAGCTAGCTGTGTAACCTTGGGTAAGTCACTTAACCCCAATTGCCATATATTGTACTTGGCAAACTAAGGTAACCTTCCAATGGTACCTCACCACATGGGAAATAAGTAGTCTTCATTTAGTTGAGTCTTCCTGGGAGGTATGGCATGATGGATAGAGATCTGGATTTTGAGAGAGGAAGGACTAGATCCAAATCCCACAAGAAGTTTCCTTTGTTTGGAAAGTACCACACGTTGTCTCACTTGACCCTCACAACCCTGTGAGGTTGATAGTATCATCCCAGTATTACAGAAGCTTTGTCTGTGATCACATGGCTGGTTAAATGTCAGAAGTGGGATTTGGATCTAGTACTTTCTCTCTCAAAATCCAGCTCTCTATCCATCATACCATGCTATTCCCCAGGAAGACTCAAATAAATGAAGAATCTTTATTTCCCATATGGTGAGGTACCATTGGATGGACACGTTTCTAAATCAGAACATTCACTGTGGACGGGCACTGGATCCATTAAGTATTGAAATATTCATTGTATCTTCTGCATTCTTGATGAAGCAAGTAGAATACTGTTCAGTGTTCTAGAAACTTTGCTACTCATAAATTTGCTGAAGAAACCTAACAAGACTTTTGTAATTTGTTTTCCCTTTTTTTGATGCATGGCATCTACTTATTTATTTATTTATTTGTTTGTTTATTTGTTTATTTATTTATTTTGATGCATGGCATCTACTTATTTATTTATTTGTTTGTTTGTTTGTTTTGATGCATGGCATCTACTTATTTATTTATTTATCTATTTATTTATTTTGATGCATGGCATCTACTTATTTATTTGTTTATTTTGATGCATGACATCTACTTATTTACTTATTTATTTATTTATTTTGATGCATGGCATCTACTTATGCCTCAGTATTTGCACCCTTTCTAAGCACTAACTTATTTACAGAGTTTACTCTTTTCTATTCTAAGCATACTGACTAGGAGCTATAATATGTCATCTTAGATATACTTAGTCTCAAGGGATCACTTACCAAGTTAATATTGAGCTCTAGAATTATATCATCCTACTGGGATGGTGAAAAATCTAAGCTCTTTTTTATAGTTAACTGGTTAGTGGTTTCCAAATGACACAACCTTCTTCAGCATTCCAAGGTAATGTGGGAGTCTCTTCAAACTGATGTCTAAGTTTCCACCTCCCTTTAACTCTGCATGTTTGGGAGTCAGGGTGTTGCCTTTAACAATATTAATAGCTGTAATAAAAATAAATAGTGTCTTTCCATTTACATCTTTAAGGAGGACAAATGTTTACTGTGCTGGCAAATAGCTAGTGTATGTCCTTCTTTGTCTCTCAGCGACTCCTAGATTAACTAGAGCCTTCCTGAGGCAGAAAGGGACTTCAGGAAAATTTGAATACCCAGGCTATAATTCTCAGGATTAACATGACAGGAGTTGGTTTGACCCTAGACTCAGAAGGAGACAGTGCAGAACTTTCCAGAGGTCACATTTCCTGTAATCTGGGATCTGTAAGTCATCTGTGAGTGAGACAAAGGGAAATCCCCTGTTGAGGGGACAGATGTGAAAAAATGACACAGAAGATGACAAGAATGTGATGAGGGTGATGGAGAGAAGAGAAGAGGCAATATCATGTCTGTATGAGGGGCTTCTTTTGATATAACTTTAGTAAAGTGGTAAAACATGGAAAAGAACAGCTTATCACACCTGAATTCTCTCGCTGTTTTTTCTCCTACCCTACAGAATTGCCCTTAGAGAAACCTCCACTCTGAAGCACCCCTCTCCTGACTGGTGACTCCCTCCCTGGGACCACCTTTTCAGGAAGGATCCTAGCTATGCTGCACCTCACTCAAGCCTGGACTCCCCCCTCCTGACTCCTCTTATTTACCCTTATCTGACCTGTTTCATTGCTCCTGCACAAATATCTTTTCCTGCCCCCACCTTGCCTCCTTTGCATGCACTGTCTTTTGCCATCAGAATGTAAGTTCCTTGCTATAGCTACGATGTTATTTGCCTGTATTTGTAACACAGTGCCTAGCACATAGTAAGTCCTTAATAAAATGCTACCTGTCTGTTATCTATCCATCATCTCTCTGTGCCTGTGTCTGTCTATCACCTACTATTTACCTATGTTTTTCTATCTAACTATCTAATCTAAGTATAGCTCCATGACATATGGCTCTGGTGAGACCCTGAAAGAACTGATTTTAAAAGAGAATTATCAATAGCATGAAGAATACTTAGATGAAGCAGAAATGAAAGGAAGAAGACGAATGAAGTTTTTTCTGGGCCAAAGAGAAGAAGCCTGAAGTGATGGCTGGGCTAACATAAAGTCATGACCGAAGTGATGGGACTTCAATTGCTGATGGTAGAGGGACCACATTAGAACTGAGCTATGGGGGGCAGAGCCAAGATGGCGGAGTAGAAACAGCTCTTCCAAACCTCTCTGCCCCCAGATTCCCCTCAAACTATGTAAAAGGGGACTCTGAACAACTTCTGGAGCCCCAGCACCCACAGAACAACACAGAGAAGCTAACCTCCTGCTGAGGACAGCCCAGCAGCCCTGCAGGAAGGACCAGCGCAGTGGTCTGGGACCTGGCAGCTCCCAGAGCGCAGAGCGCAGGAGCCGAGCCGAGCCAAGCCCAGGTCCCCTTGAGCCGAGGTTTTAGCCCCAGGGCGACAGGGCCAGCAGCCTGCTGGAGGAACCCCAGAGCACCAGGAACCCTGGCGACTCCAGAATTATCAACATAGACATGCCTAGGACAAAGTAAGAGGTTAGTGTCCTATGGACTTTGGGACCTGTATTTGGGGAATGCGTCAGCTCCCTCCCCTGGGGGCTAGAAGCCCCTGAGGACAAACGCCATTTTGTAGTTTTCAGAGGCAGATCCGGCTCCCAGCCTACAAATCGTGGGGAGATCCAGCGATCAGTCTTGGGGGGTAATCGCTCTTGCTTTAACCTCCCTGGATCTGGATTGTGATCTAGGGTGGAAGTTGTGGGTGGGTTTACAGCTTGCCAGAAACGGAAGTTGCCCCCCACACGTTTGGGATGAAAATTCCTCTAGCTGGCCTTAAAAGCCATAGTGTGGCAACAAGCCCAAAAGTCAAGCAATTAAGTGGCAACATGCCAAGGCAAAAGAAACAGAAAAATGCAACCCTAGACTCCTATTTTGGGGGCATAGAGCAGGAAAAGGACTGTGAGGTCAGAAGTCCTGCTCCAAAAGCCCCAGGGGAAAACATGAGCGGGTTGCAGGCCATAGAGGACCTTAAGAATGACTTTAAAAATCAAATAAGAGAAGTGGAGGAAAAATTAGAAAGAGAAATGAGAAGGATGCAGGAAAAGTATGAAATGAGGGTCAACAGCCTGACTGAGGAAAACAACACCTTAAAAAATAGACTAGCTAAAATGGCAAAGGAGGCCCAAAAGGGCAATGAGGAGAAGAATGCCTTAAAAAGTCGAATTTGCCAGATGGAAAAAGAATCTCAAAAGTTCACTGAGGAGATTCATTCCTTCAGAGTTAGACTGGAGCAAATGGAAGCTAGTGACTTTATGAGAAATCAAGATGCTGTTAAGCAGATCCAAACAAACGAAAGATTAGAAGGCAATGTGAAATATCTCATGGGAAAAACCACTGACTTGGAGAATAGATCCAGGAGAGACAATTTAAAAATTATTGGACTACCTGAAAGCTATGATCAAGGAAAGAACCTAGAAATCACCCTTCAAGAAATTCTCAAGGAAAACTGCCCTGATATTTTAGATCCAGAGGGCAAAATAGAGGTTGAAAGAATCCACCGATCACCTCCTGAAAAAGATCCCAAAAACAAAACTCCCAGAAATATTATAGCCAGGTTCCAGAATCCCCAGATCAAGGAGAAAATACTACAAGCGGCCAGGAAGAAACAATTTCAATATTGTGGAAACACAATCAGAATAGCCCAGGACCTGGCAGCTTCTACACTGAGGGATCGAAGGGCATGGAATATGATATTCCAGAGGGCAAAAGAACTGGGAATGAACCAAGGGTCACCTACCCAGCAAAACTGAGTATTTTGTTTCAGGGAAAATATGGTCATTCAGTGGAATAGAGGACTTTCAAGCATTCTTGAGGAAAAAACCAGAATTGAATAGAAAATTTGACATCCAGACACAAGAAGGAAGAGATGCCTGAGAAGGTAACCAGGGAAAAGAAATCAAAAGGAACTTATCAAAGTTGAACTATTTACATTCCTATATGGAAAAGCAATAACTGTGACTGATGATATCTTTCTCACTATGAAAATAATGGAAGAAGGGTGTGTGGTCATATGAATACATATGTGAATGTGTGTGTATATGGTTACAGTTATATATGGATGGAGGGCATAGGTTGAATTTGTTGGGAAGGGAGAATACTCAAGGGATGAAATTATGAGGTGAGAGAGGAAAGTGGCAAGAGGAGATGGGGAGAGACAGAGTAGGGTAAACTCTCCCATGTAGAAGAAGCAAGGGGAAGTGGTTGCAAGGGAGGGGGAGAATAAGGAAGGCTAAAAAGGCAAAACCTCATTCTCATTGAATTTGGTTCAGGGAGAAAATGTAATACATACTAAATGGGATATCTCGGCCTCCAGCCTAGGACCGCTTGGTCCCAGGGCTGCCCCGCTGCCGGAGAAGATGGCGCTGCGAGTGGCCAGGAGCATGCGGGTCGCGGCCTCGTCCCTGTGGGCGGTGGTCGGAGCTGAGACCTCCAGGTCCCTGGCCTCCCTCTCAGCCACCCCCACGAGTCTCCAGGCCCGCCCCGGCCCAGGCTCCCCTCCCTTCCTAGCGGCCGCCGCCTCCCGGGGCCTCTGCACCAGCGCCGTGCGTCTGGTTGTTCGAAAGTTCACAGAAAAGCATGAATGGATATCAACAGAAAATGGTATTGGAACAGTGGGAATCAGCAATTTTGCACAGGAAGCATTGGGAGATATAGTTTACTGTAGTCTTCCAGAAGTTGGAACAAAATTGAACAAACAAGATGAATTTGGAGCTTTGGAAAGTGTGAAAGCTGCCAGTGAACTCTATTCCCCACTATCAGGAGAAGTAACTGAAATTAATGTAGCTCTTGCAGAAGACCCAGGACTTGTCAACAAATCTTGTTATGAAGATGGTTGGCTGATCAAGATGACTCTGAGCAACCCTTCAGAACTTGATGAACTGATGAGTGAAGAAGCCTATGAGAGATACATAAAATCTATTGAGGATTGAACACTGGATCCCCAAATAAATTAGCATAAGAATGCAGCCCAGTATAGTTTTGTCCGAAATTAGTGGTATATGGAAGGTTAGTAACTTTAACACTTCTGAAACAACACCATGGCATGGAAAAAAATCTTAACTACTCAGAAATGACAGGATAAAAATGCTTTTTACTATTTGCACCTTTTGCACAACTTCTTCCTTGTAATTTCAAGTTAGTGTCTGTCTAGTTCTGAATTTATTACATCATGTGGTAAAAATGAATTCTAAGACTATGTACTTCAGAACTAGAATTTTATCTGTAAAAAGCCTTAAATCAATAATGTTGTAATGGCCAACTCCATCCATCACCAGTATTGTTCAAAATACTTTTGGTTTTCTGTCCATGGGAATAATTTACTGATATTGGTTAGCTGGCTGGGATCAGATGCAGTACAAACCAACTTAATTTTTTTAATAAACTGCTTGATTGGAGCTATTTTATACAGATGAGGCTTCAACCTTGCAGCAGAATAGGTAAATGAAATTTAATAAACTTTTTAAAAACCCTGAAAAAAAAATAAATGGGATATCTCAACCTGTAGCAGGATAGGGGGAAGGGGGACGAGAGGAGGGATGATGGATGGGAGGGCATCCTTGGGGTGAGGGGAGGTTGGAAGTACCCACTATAGAAGAGGGACAGGATCATGTAGGGAATGGACCAGGTGGGGGGTGGGATGAGTGGGAGGAATTATAAGCAGCCTTGTACAATATATCTACTATGATAATGTTTTGCATAGCTAGACATGTACAACATATACTGAATTACTTATCTCCCAAGAAGGAATGGGTGACAAGGGAGGAAGGAAATGGATCTGAAATGTGAGGTCATAACATTAAATGTTTCAAATATATATAAATACTATTATTAATACTCTTTTGCTTGTAATTGGGAGATAAGATGTGCAGGCATTGGGACACAAAGATTCATCTTCCTCTAATGGAAAGTCGATGGGGGTATGGGAGAAGGTATGGGAGAGAGCAGATTGGAGGAAGCGATATCTTGTGGGACTACTCTTCTGGGAGGTTGGGTAGGGGAATAATGGAGGGAAAATGATTGTAACTCAAAATCTGGCGGAAATGAATGATGTAAAACAGAATTTAATAAAGCATTTGTTTAAAAAAAAAAGAACTGAGTTATGGCTGCCAAGGTAGAGCTGACTGTGAATGACTATAGCTGAGTCGTGATGATTGGTATCTAAAGAGCCAAAGAATTGCTCAGACAACAGTTCCATCAGCAACCCCTAGACAACCCCTTCTTGTGTTTTTGAAGCACAAGTTTTCTTCTCAGGGATTGTTTACCCTTTCCTCCCATGGAGCAGGAATCTGTGAGAGGAAGTGTTTCTCACTGCATCGATTCATTAGATTTTGTTAGTATAATTCAATGAAATGCTTTGTGATTTAATTTTTAGTTATTTGCTTATTCTGTAAATAGAGTCTTTCTTGGTCCAGGGCCAAGTTTTGAACTCTGTATACTATAACATACAGCCCTGCTAATGAGATTTTGTTGCAGTAGGCAGTAGAGCATATTTAGATTATATGCCAAGATGATCATTACTTTGCATTTATATATGTCCATTCATCAAAAATCTTTTCTTCATTTATGTAAGTATTTCTTCACAAAATCTTTCCTGGGGGCAAAAAGGCAAAAAAAGTATTTGTTTTGTTGGTTGCATAAATAGTTGCAGGTATAGTTTAGTATTCAGAGGAGCAAACTTATTTTATCATTAAGGGAATATGTATGTGTGTGTGTGTGTATGTATATATATATATATATGTACACACACACACATATATATGTATATATATATATATATATATGTCTCTCTCTATATAGAGAGAGAGACTGAAGGAAGGAGGGAGACAGAGACAGACACAAAGAGAGAGAGAGAGAGAGAGAGAGAGAGAGAGAGAGAGAGAGAGTTGCATTCTCTAAAACTTCACATTCTATGTAGAGTAGGGATAAAAAAAACTACCAAATTCCCCTAACTTCAGCAGGGAATTGTAGATAATTAAGCAAAGTGCTGGCACCTTTAACAATGATGCTTTGCATATAGCAAATACTTAATACATGCCTTTTCATTCATTCATTTAGTCAGTCAGCCAGTCAGTCATTCTGTACCAGAAGGTCTTAGAACTCAGCATGGAAGAAAGCTGATATGTCCACTTCTTCAAGTTTTATACAAGAAAAAGCAAAGCAGGAATGCTTTTGAGGAGAAAGCATGTTCTAATTAACCTGCATTTCATGGTGGGTATAGGTATATAATAGAATGATAGATTTTTAACTGGAGGTGACCTTAGACTTTATCCAATACAACTGCCTCATTTTACGGATGAGGAACTAAGCCAAGAGAGGGAGAGCTATTGAAAGTAAAATTCTTCATTTGGGCTTTCACCCTGATTAATGAGACAAAACTCAGGACAAAGAAAATTAAAATCAGTTTATTATTAGCATGTCAAGGTAGAAACACATTGAGGGGCTGATCAACATTGGCTTCAAGGTCATATCAGGTTTTAGAGATAACTTTAAGGCAATTCAGCATTCTTAAATGGCAAAATTAAATTGGCAAAACAGGTTGAACCTTTGAATTTTAGCTCCTTCCCAAGATAGCAATAATGTGACATTTTGCAGGTAAGGGTACAAAGATCACAGGTAGTAGGGGTGAATTAGCATGACAAATATCAAGGGACTGGGTGACACTTCCCCCAACACTGACTGACAAGCATGGCTGGGACCAATGGGTCACTGAGTCAACATAACTTTCAATAGAGTAACTTATCCAAGGTTACTCTGATAACAAGTGGCAAAGTCATAATTAGAACCCAGGACTTCTGACCATATAGATTACTCTTCCCACAGCACCATGCTGTCTCTCTATGTGCTGTAGACCATGCTATAATCCCAACTGAACAAGTCTGTAAAGTTGGACTTACCTTCCCACCTGTAAAAAAAATGAGTATAAGAAAGAGCTCCTACATTTGAAAAATCAAACAATCAGTTTAGCAGTTCTTGAGCATCTACTTCTCACAAGAAATTGTGATAGGCAAGGCAGGTAGGGCACAAAGAAAATATAAGACATATTCCTTGTCATCAAGAAGGTTATAATTAAGGGAAAAAACATATCCAACTAAAAGATTGCTGACAGCTCAGACCTGTTTATAAGTGTGAAATGGTTAATATAGACCAATGATTCCCATTTTCTCATCTGTGGACTGATCCATGACAAATTTTTCCAATCCATAAAAGTCTTATTACTAAAGGTTCTTATTTCTGGACTATGAGAAGAATTATTTTGCAGTGGACAGAGAGGCCACCTAAGAGCTCTAAGAAAGAGCTGGGCTCAAGTCATGCCTCTGATTCATACTGACTGTGTGACCCTGGAAAATCACATAACTTCTTAGTGATCTAGGGAACTCTTTAAGACTACAGGTTGCAGAAAAGTTGTCAACCTGCATTTACAGAAGTTTTTTTTTCAGTTGGCCAGTTTTTTTCAGTTGCCCTATACCAATAAAATCACCATCCATTATCATCCCTATTTCTAAAAAAAATAGGATAAAAATCTGACTCCTATTCCTGTATTTTGCTCTCCCATTCATGTCTCTTCACTTATCTGCAGTTCCTAGTTCCTCCCTCAAATTGCTAAAAAGCTCTCTGCTAATGTTATTGAAGGCAGAATGATTCAAAGTAGGATAATACACATATTTCATTAGCTCACAGTATAGTTTGGGTTAGGAAACCTTGGTAGAGATAATAAATGTTGGAGAGTTTTTGGAAGAAGAAATAATGAAAGTTTAAAGTGGTCAGGGAAGACTTCAATGAATATTAGAACTTCAGCTTTGCCTTTTACAAAATGCAGGATGCATGTAAACTGAGAGGAGGAAGATAGTAAAGGGAGAAAGGTGAGGAATTGTAACTGGAATGCAATTGCTTTGTTCAAAGTATTGAGAGTAAACAATTATTGGAAGAGTAAACACTCATGGAAAGATTTTTTTTTAAACAAATGCTTTATTAACGTCTGTTTTACATCATTCATTTCCGCCAGATTTTGAGTTACAATCATTTCCCCCCCTTTATTCCCCTACCCAACCACCCAGAATAGCAGTCCCACAAGATATCGCTTCCTCCAATCTGCTCTCTCCCATACCTTCTCCCATACCCCCATCGACTTTTCCATTAGAGGAAGGTGAGTCTTTGTGTCCCAATGCCTGCACATCTTATCTCCCTATTACAAGCAAAAGAGTATTAATAGTAGTATTTATATATATTTGAAACATTTAATGTTAAGACCTCGAATTTCAGATCCATTTCCTTCCTCCCTTGTCACCCATTCCCTCTGGGGAGATAAGTAATTCAGTATATGTTGGACATGTCTAGCTATGCCAAACATTATCATAGTAGATATATTGTACAAGGCTGCTTATAATTCCCTCCCACTCATCCCACCCCCCACCTGGTCCATTCCCTACATGATCCTGTCCCTCTTCTATAGTGGGTACTTCCAACCTCCCCTCACCCCAAGGATGCCCTCCCATCCATCATCCCTCCTCTCATTCTCCTTCCCCCTATCCTGCTGCAGGTTGAGATATCCCATTTAGTATGTATGTCATTTTCTCCCTGAACCAAATTCAATGTGAATGTGGTTTTGCCTTTTTAGCCTTCCTTATTCTCCCCCTCCTTTGCAACCACTTCCCCTTGCTTCTTCTACATGGGATAGTTTACCCTACCCTGTCTCTCCCCATCACCTCTTGCCACTTTCCTCTCTCACCTCATAATTTCATCCCTTGAGTATTCTCCCTTCCCAACAAATTCAACCTATGCCCTCTATCCATATATAACTGTAACCATATACACACATATTCACATATATATTCAGATGACCAAACAACCTTCTTCCATTATTTTCATAGTGAGAAAGATATCATCAATCACAGTTATTGCTTTTCCATATAGGAATGTAAATAGTTCAACTTTGATAAGTTCCTTTTGATTTCTTTTCCCTGATTACCTTCTCAGGCATCTCTTGCTTCTTGTGTCTGGATGTCAAATTTTCTATTCAGTTCTTGTTTTTTCCTCAGGAATGCTTGAAAGTCCTCTATTCCACTGAATGACCATAATTTCCCCTGAAACAAAAAACTCAGTTTTGCTGGGTAGGTGACCCTTCAGTTCATTCCCAGCTCTTTTGCCCTCTGGAATATCGTATTCCATGCCCTTCGATTCCTCAGTGTAGAAGCTGCCAGGTCCTGTGCTATTCTGATTGTGTTTCCACAATATTGAAATTGTTTCTTCCTGGCTGCTTGGAGTATTTTCTCCTTGATCTGGGGATTCTGGAACCTGGCTATAATATTCCTGGGAGTTTTCTTTTTGGGATCTTTTTCAGGAGCTGATCTGTAGATTCTTTCAACCTCTGTTTTGCCCTCTGGATCTAAAACATCAGGGCAGTTTTCCTTGAGAATTTCTTGAAGGGTGATTTCTAGGTTCTTTCCTTGATCATGGCTTTCAGGTAGTCCAAGAATTTTTAAATTGTCTCTCCTGGATCTATTCTCCAGGTCAGTGGTTTTTCCCATGAGATATTTCACATTGCCTTCTAATCTTTCATTTGTTTGGATCTGCTTAACAGCATCTTGATTTCTCATAAAGTCATTAGCTTCCATTTGCTCCAGTCTAACTCTGAAGGAATGAATCTCCTCAGTGAACTTTTGAGATTCTTTTTCCATCTGGCAAATTCGACTTTTTAAGGCATTCTTCTCCTCGTTGCCCTTTTGGACCTCCTTTGCCATTTGGGTCAGTCTATTTTTTAAGGTGTTGTTTTCCTCAGTCAGGCTGTTGACCCTCATTTCATACTTTTCCTGCATCTTTCTCATTTCTCTTTCCAATTTTTCCTCCACTTCTCTTATTTGATTTTGAAAGTCCTTCTTAAGGTCCTCTATGGCCTGCAACCCCCTCATGTTTTCCCCTGGGGCTTTTGGAGCAGGACTTCTGGCCTCACAGTCCTTTTCCTGCTCTATGCCCCCAAAATAGGAGTCTAGGGTTGCATTTTTCTGTTTCCTTTGCCTTGGCATGTTGCCACTTATTTACTTGACTTTTGGGCTTGTTGCCACACTATGGCTTTAAGGCCAGATAGAGGAATTTTCATCCCAAACGTGTGGGGGGCAACTTCCGTTTTTGGCAAGCTGTAAACCCACCCACAACTTCCACCCAGATCCAGGGAGGTTAAAGCAAGAGCGATTACCCCCCAAGACTGATTGCTGGATCTCCCTACGATTTGCAGGCCAGGAGCTGGAGCTGCCTCTGAAAACTACTAAATGGAGTGTCTCCTCAGCGGCTTCTAGCCCCCAGGGGAGGGAGCCGACGCATTCCCCCAAATACCAGTCCCAAAGTCCATAGGACACTAACCTCTTACTTTGTCCTAGGCATGTCTATGTTGATAATTCTGGAGTCGCCACAGCTCCTGGTGTTCTGGGGTTCCTCCAGCCAGCTGCTGACCCTGCCACCCTGGGGCTAAAACCTCGGCTCACGTGGACCTGGGCTCGGCTCGGCTCCTGTGCTCTGTGCGCTGCGCGCTGCCAGGTCCCAGACCACTGCGCTGGTCCTTCCTGCAGGGCTGCTGGGCTGTCCTCAGCGGGAGGTTAGCTTCTCTGTGTCGTTCTGTGGGTGCTGGGGCTCCAGAAGTTGTTCAGAGTACCCTTTTACATAGTTTGGGGGGAATCTGGGGGCAGAGTGGCTTGGAGGAGCTGTTTATACTCCGCCATCTTGGCTCCACCCTCCCGGAAATATTGTTGATTTTTATTCCCACAATCCTTCATAAAGAAATTGAAGATTATTTATAGATATATAAGAAATATAAAGGGTGGCTAGGTGGCTCAGTGAGTAGAGCACTGGCCCTGGAGTCAGAAGGACCTGAGTTCGGATCCAACCTCAGACACTTCACGCACACACAAACAAAAACCTAGCCCTGTGACCTGGGGCAAGTTACTTAACCCCAATTGCCCTCCAAAAAAAAAAAAAAAGAAATATAAAGAATAAAAATAGCCATTGAACTCTTCAGTATGTCACTTAGTCTAGTGATTCCCAATTTTTTTCAAATAATATGGTTCCTTTTTAATGTAATTTTTTTGTGCGACCCACAAGATAATCAGTAACTAAGAATTCTGGCTTCTGGTTCAAATATAATTAATATAATTATAATTATATAATAATAATTAATAAAATCAGAGATGAAAGTAGATCAAAAGAGGAGGTGAAGGCATGAGCTAAATAGGTGACATGGACTGGAGACAAGCAATGGGTGTTGAGAAGGCTGAGGAACTTGGAAGCTAGAGGGTTAGGAGCACTGACAAAGGGTGATAGGAGGTAAAGAGCTTAATTGGAGATGTGGGTCAGGGGTCCACCTAGGTGGAGCCACCTTGGTATAGCCACAGATGGCTACACAGTGTCTTGTCTAGAGTGGAAGGAATGTTATTGAAAGGGAGGGAGGGGCTGAGTGGTGAAACAAATGTGTCAACTCTTCCTCCTGGCCCTTTGGGTCATGGAATTTGTGAAAAGGATAAACTGGTCTTGTAGACAGTGCCAAGAGATGTGGCATATTCAGGAGAAAGCTAAGGTTCAATGAGTATGGATGGTGTCGAGGGACTGTGAGAAGGGCATAGGAGATGAAAGAGAGTTTATACCAATAGATTTGGCACTATATAAATAGAGGTCAGAGGAGAATAGAAAACTAGGAATTAGGGCTAGACTGGACAGAGAAGAGAACATGGGGAGATGTAGCAAAGGAGTGGGTTTTACATAGGCAAAAAGCAATTCTAAATCATAGGGTAAGAGGATCTGGGAGTGGGAACTGACTAGCTAGTACATGGAGAGTTCCTAATATAGAGAAGCTAAATTGACTAAATTGACTAAGTTTAGCCTAACAATATTGTGCCAATGCTTGTGCAGATCCCGATTCTGTGATGGAGTCCCCTCAGTTCATTACAACAGGTGAAAAGGGGATGGATGTAAGGACAATGTTAGTGGATTGATTGTTTATTTTATCCAAAACTTTGAGTGCTAATTCTATTCTGGGTTCTGTGTTTGGTGACCAACCACAAAAGTATGAGACAGTCCTTGTCTTCAAAGATTTTACTGGGATTGAGGATGTGAGAAAAGAGGGTGATGGAAACTATCTTTGCCATCTGTTCTCCTTTATGTCTTGCCCCTAGCCCAGAAAGTACAATGGAATCAACCCACTCTCATTGGACCATCAGACCCTGTCAGGGATGTGGATGGTTGTTGAACTTTGCCTCAACCACTGAAAGGTGCTGCATAGGCAAGTTGGTCTTTTGCCAGAGGCATAAACATATCACCAATATGTTGGCACCTCAGTGTAAAGATTTGATCTATTAGCACTGGGTCTGACTCTCCATAGTAAATGAAGAATATCTATTGAATGAAAAATTACTACTATGAATTCAATAATTCATAGTACTTTCTTTCTATCTCATCTAAAATTAATTTTGGAATTCAATATTGATCTCATAGCAATTTCTTTCCATCTATATTTCCCATCATAGTGTGAATAGACACCAGAAAAAATTCACACACACACACACACACACACACACACACACACACACACACACATCTCAGGCTGCCAACATTCACAATCTGAATATTAAACATGGCGTCTTCTTCCCTGTGTATTAAGCAAGCAAGATAAAAATTAAATGATGGAAAGAAAGCACATAAGAGGAAGAAGTTAAATTGTACTCATGAAAATCATCAAGAGAAAGTAGAACAGAATATACTGGATCTTCACTGCAGCCATAACCCAATACTGATAGACGAAGGCTTTATCCTAGGATGCCAACATCCAGGGTGGCATGCTTCTACCCCTGTCATAGCATCAAGCTCCAAGTTGTAACCATAATACCTAGCTTCCATTAGGGAGCATGTTGGGCTAATGGTAAGGCTGTAATGTACCATGGAAAGAGTGATGGATTTGGAATCTTAGGACCTCAGTCTAAATCTGCCATTTAAGACCTGTCTTATTTTACGTGATTTGTTTCACTTATCTAGACCCTAGTTTCTCAGCTCTAAAGTGGCTGACAGGATGACCTCCAAGGTCCTTCCTACCTCTGAATTTATGATCTTATATGGCCATGTATGACTTACTTGATTCAGTATTCTTTCTCAAACTGAAAAAGCAGTTTTCAAAAACTAAAACAATATTCAAATAACTTAGAATTTGCCTTAGGTTAAAAAATTATTCCCTCTCCCTATTTCCTTTATAAACATCACATCTTTACATGTTTTAGTAGTGGTTAAACACAACCAGCATTTCAAAGTTTTTAAATTTTACAAAGCATCTTATGGACATCATCTCATTTTATTTTATTATCATAACAACCCTGATGGGTTCAAGGGACAAGTATTATTATCCTCATTTTATTGATGAAGTAACTGAGGCTCAAGGAGGTTCTGTGACTAAACCATGGTCACACCCATACAAAGGCAAGCACTGGAGTCTCTCTGGACTCTGTCTGACACAAAACCCTGAAAAGAAATGACAATGATCTTGTGTTTGTTTTTCTTAAAATAACTTTACCTTCCTTGAAGTGTGCAAATGGGCTGCTGTTGATGGGATGCTTTGTGATGAAGTTGCATAGAATAAACTAAAAATAAAAAGATGACTCAGAGCATTAATGGTTTCTCTTTCTTGGCCCTAGGTATAAAGCTATTGTTCGACCAATGGATATCCAAGCTTCCCATGCCCTGCTGAAGATCTGCTTAAAAGCAGCTTTTATCTGGATCGTCTCCATGTTGCTTGCCATTCCTGAAGCGGTGTTTTCTGATCTGCACCCATTTTATGAGCAGAGTACCAATCAAACGTTTGTCAGCTGTGCACCATACCCCCATTCCAATGAGCTGCACCCCAAAATCCACTCAATGGCTTCCTTTCTGATCTTCTACATTATTCCCTTGTTCATAATTTCTGTGTATTATTATTTCATTGCCAAGAATTTGATCCGGAGTGCTTACAATTTGCCAGTGGAAGGGAACATACATGTCAGAAGGCAGGTAGGTTTTTTAAGATGCCTTTATTTCTCACTAGAGGTGTCTTTGGGCCATGACTTGGATCTCTTTGGCAACTAATGAATAACTTATAGGTAGATACATATTAGGTGGCTTCATACCAGCAGATGTTATTTTTGGATGAATGGTACATTAAGTAAAGTTTAGCGATTTCAAGTCAACCTAAAAGTTTTAGGAAGAGTTATCTTGTGTATAGGTGACCCAGGTACCCACAACACTTAAAATTAGTTCAGCATCTTTTAAATAAATGATAATTGGGGCAGCTAGGTGGTATAGTGAATAGAGCACCAGCCCTGAAGTCAGGAGGAACGGAGTTCAAATCCATCTTTAGACACTTAATCACACTTACTAGTTGTGTGACCTTGGGCAAGTCACTTAATCCCAACTACCTTGCCTTCCCCCTTCCAAAAAAAAAGGATATGATGATTAAGTAACTATTATATTTATCTAGGAAGTTAATGAGACTTTTGGGTTTTTAATATTTAAAAGAATTGTTTCATTTCAACCTGAGATTTAAGAGGTAGTTGATAGATTGGTTGCTCCCCTTCTCCTAACATCCTGAAAATTTAGTTAGGCTCATTCTTAGTTTCTTGCTTGCCACTGTGTGAAATGTTGATGGGGGCAGATGATAAAATTATTGTAATAAATATTTGTTTTTGGAAAGAGAGATTGTTGGGGCAACTAGGTGGTGCAGTGAATGAGAGCACCAGCCCCGGAGTCAGGAGGACCAGAGTTCAAATTTGGTCTCAGACACTTAACACAAAAATTATCTGTGTGACTTTGGGCAAGTCACAACTGCCCTACCAAAAAAAAAGCAAAAAAAAAAAAAAAAAAGAGAGAGATTGTTGTAAAGGGAGGTAAAGAAATAATAATAGATCATATACATATATTGAATTTTACAGTTACACTTTACCCATATCATTTCATTTTATCCTCACAATGATGTCCATTTCACATATAAAGAAACTGAGGCTCAGATTGCTTAAATGCATTTCCCAAGGCCACATAGTTTGTGGTACAGTGGGAAAAGTGCTGGATTTGGAGTCAGAGGAGCTGAGCTTAAATCCTGCTTTTGCTTATCTGTAAAAGGAGGGAGTTGGACTCTTGAGTCTTTGTTTCATCCTGTTTCTAAGTTGGAGTGTGTGGGTGCAGGGAGGTCTAGCACCTTCTGCTGCCCAATTCTCACCTGTGGTTTCAAAAAGCTGTAGCATGTACAGTAGAACTTAATAAAAGCATCTTGGCAGTTGGACTGAGCCAGGTTGAGGGTAACCAACAGGCCTCAAACTCTCCCATGAATTAAGGGGGATGTCTACCTCAAGTATGCGAAGACTTTCCCTGGTGGAATGGGGAGATGAGAGCATTTGTTCCAACAGCCATGAAGGTGATTGAAGCAGGAGCACTTAGAGCTTGGTCAGACATCAAAGATTCCAAGGTCATCCAATGAATCCTTCCTGGGCTATCACCAGTGGGCTTGACTTTTGTCTTGCCACTAGACTTTGATTAGTCTAAAATAGAGAATGAGACTGGTAACTTTGTGTATCTCTTAAATCCAATTCATATGCAAGAAAAGCCTTCACCCCATAATGTCATTGATCCTCTTTGAAAATAAAGGATGAATAACAAATTCTAAGTTGTTGATTCAATGATAAGTATCTGGGCTGAGACTCAATCCTAGCTCTTCTTGAGTGCCAGCTTAGGGTTCTTTCACCTTTAGAACAATTAGTTCTAGAACCTAGTTGCAAAGAAGAAATAGCCCAATATACACATATATTCACAGCCATTATCTCATTTCATCCTCTTGAGGTGAGTGCCAAATTTGGAGTCAAAGCACTTTGTTTCTTTGTTTGTAGAATGAGAGGGTTGAACTAGAAAACTTCTATATCCCCTCTAACTCTAGATCAATGATCCTATGAAATAAAGAGTTAGGGAGTAAGATGCATGAACTGCCTCCTAACATCTTTCTCCTCCCCCCTTGACTTTTCCATATATCAGCAACCAAAAGGCTCAACCCTGACAAGATTCACTGAAAGAGCCTGAATTCCTATCTCAGGAAGAAGGCTGGCATGGAAGAATAATCCACCTTGTCCTGCATAATTGTTCTCTAACAGATAAGAGCCCAGTAAAACATTAAAGGAAATTATGCACATCATCTTTTCACTTTCATGTATGCCTCCTCACCCACCTCCCCCTGCAGCACATACAAGACCAGTTAAAGAAAGAGAAGCCGATGATTTAATTCCTAACAAAAACTGGTAAAAATGGAGATCCTGCTGATCCTGCTACTCCCCTTACTCCCTTACTTTACAGCTTAGATGTGTATGTTCCAGCCTTTAGGGCAGAGAAGAATACAGACACCATTTCAGTAAAGAGTTGGCTCAGTTGGAGTCCTCACCATACAGCATCCAATTTGTTGTCAAGGTTATGGGGGTGGTAGGGTCCAAGCGGAGATTTCAGTGAAACTGTCCTCTGAAAATGCCCCTCAGGGAGGCTTATCATTTCCTTCTGTTATTCCACCTTTAGAAAAAAAAAATGGTATTTCCTCTTACAACAGAAGCAATACAAGCATATTGCTTGAAACAGTTTTCATGAAACGATATATTGAGGTCATATGATGAAGACACCCGCTCAGATCTTGAGAGTAACATATACCACATAATAATAATAACAATGAAAAGAAAATGTTTGTTTTGTAGTGTATTTTTGAGGGTGTTACTTGTTTATTCTGGTTTAAATCTATGATTTCATCATTCACACTTTTTGGTCTCAGGACCCCTTTACACTCTTTACAATTATCAAGGACCCTAAAGAATTTTTTATGTGGGATTTATCTATCGATACTTACTGTATTAGAAATTAATACATCTTAGTATTACAATGAAAATGCTTTGACCTCACAGACCCTTTAAAAGGGTCTCAGTGCCTTCAGGGGGCTCCATACCGCCCTTGGGTAGAGAGACCTCCTTGTGAGTAAATTTGTTCTACCAATGCAGGTGAGCACCTACTATGTAACTTATCATTAGAGGGTTACCTAGGGTACTGAGAGGTTAAAAAAACTTTCCCCTGGTTACACAGTCAGTATATGACAGAAATAGGCCTTGAATCTAGTTTAGTCTAAATTCCAAGTCTGACTCTCCATCCAATATCCAGGCTGCCATTAATGTATTTTAAGTTAATATATTTATATGTCTAATTAACTATCAATAGCCAAAGGTGGGGGGGAGGGAATCAAGATACCTCTTCCATTTCCACTTACCCGTGTGCCAATCCAGTTCTTCTAGAGCAACCCTGAAAATAAAGGACAAAATCAAAGATACATTTTTTGCCCCATCACCATGCATAGCCCTCTAAATTAAAATTCAGTATATAAACAAATTATGAAAACTGATCTTTCCAGTCTAGAGAAAGTCACGTGATTGGGAGAGGGAGTGGCGAGAGTAAATCTAATGAATATTATCACTTTCTTAAATGTTTACTGTCAACTTATATTTTATTCAATCAATTTGAATACTACCACCTATTAAGGAAAAATTGCTTGACCCTTGCACTTTGTGACAGAGTAGGGAGAGGGGGTGAAGTAGCAGAGACCATGGTTGAAGGTGCTAAAATATTAGACTTTCCTTTATCTCCCAATGCATCTCCCAAAAATATCTTTTTTAATCTAAAGAATTGTGAGAACAAACATGCAAGCAACACTGCAGTGGCCTGACTTGGGTAGAAAGGCCCTATTTATTTTAGCACAGGCCTTGAATATGATTTGAGGATACCTATAAACTCAGAGCAGTTAACCCAGCAGTTAGCTGTCATAAATATGGGACATATAAGTTCACATGAGTACTTGGGGATGACATGTCGACCAGGCCCCTAAAAGATGCATTTAAGTCATCTCATAAAATAGAAAGCTGTCCACAGGGTCAGGGAAAACTGTACATGCTCATTAATAAGTATGTCCTTTATATAATTATTTCAAAATAAGTTTTTATTATAAACAAATGAGAAAAAACACATGTAAAATAAAAATATTTCAAATTATTCAGAGTTTGCTAAAAGGACAAACATTATATGCAGTTTACCAAAATGATATTGTTTCTGCTTCTATTGATCGTTTTCTTCCATATAATAATATTTGTTGTTGATTCTTTTATAGTCAGAGTGGGCTATAATTCTGATTCTGAATTCTTCATCCTGAATCACTTCCTATAAGTTTTTCCACATTTATCTTTATTCTTTTTGTCTTTTTATAGTACAATAATATTTCATTATAGTGATAGGCTTCAGTTTATCCTATTTCCCAATTCCTAAATATATCAGGTATTTACAGTCTTTTGCTATTTTATTAATAAAGCTGCTATAAATATTTCTATTTAGCGAGGGTTTTTTTGTTCCTTTTAATAGCATTCTTTTAATATGGTCCCACTAATAGGATCATTGGCTCAAAGGGCATGATCATTATTGTAACTTATTGACTGTTGACAGATTGCATCATTCTATTAACAATTTAATAGTGGGTCTATTTCTTTACAGTCACTACATTGAATTTGATTTTTTGTTTTTACTGATATTGTCAATTTGATGTATGGCCTTTTATGTAAAACTACAAGTCACTGAATCTAATATTGTGTCCAAATATATTTATATTTCTGAAAACTATGTTTGTGAAATGTGGGTACAGTAGATTTCATATAAATTGTATGGGAAATGGCATAACCATAGGGTCCAAGGGAGTTTAGGCACCAAACAGTCTATTATTCAGAAGATTTATCACAAACAACTTGTTTCAAAAATTGAGACTGGACCTGTGTTTCCACTTATCTAGGAAACTCTCAAATGTAAAAACTTCTACAAATGCAAGTTGATGCCTTCTTTGTGACTTACAGAGTTGCTTAACGCATCAGATATTTGTCACTTGCCTGGGATCCTACAGCCAGGATGTGTCAGAGACTTGAACCAAAGTCTCTCTGGCTTCAGGACCAGTTCTCTATCCACTGTGCCACACGGTGCAAGTCTATTTTTCAATGGAGCAAAAAGAGTATAATTACTATACCTCCATGTCACTACCCCACCCCCTCCAGGGTTCAGTGCCCATACACAGCTCCCCAATGTGGTGGGTCCACTAGACTTACCCTCCCCTATCTCCCACAGTCCAAAATGATCTCTCCTTCCCTCTTATTATCTATCTATGATTTGATCACAACTGGTGGTCATGGAGGAAAGCAATTTATATTAAATTGTTAGCAATTAATGGGGATTAGTGAATTGGTCCTTGGTTTTAAAGAACAACTGTCAACAAAGCTTTCATTCAAAGAATTGAACAGGGTATGATGGAAATCTGGGCTTCAGTAGCCAGAGAGTTGGAGAAATAGTTTGAGAATGAGCAATCTTTCTAAATTGCCCCCATATAGGTAATTTTAGTATAAAGGTTAGTATTAGTTTTTGTTTTTGTTTAAAGTAAGGGGTCATCTCTGTTCTTGGGATCAAGTAAGTGATGAAGGCCAGCATTAGAGCATAGTCCCCTTATTCTGAATATCTTGTGTGTCACTTATGTAAGGAATGCTACGAATAACTAATTCCTATCGAGTCCATTCCTATAGTCTATTCAGTCACTTCTGACTCTTCATGACCCCATTTTGGGTTTTCTCGGCAAAGATACTGAAATAGTTTGCCATTTCCCTCTCCAGTTCGTTTTACAGATGAGGAAACTGAGGAAAACAAGGTGAAAGTCGTTTTTCCAGGTTCACACAGCTGTGTCTGAGGTCAGATTTGCATTCATGAAGTCTTCTGGATTCCATACCTGGCAGTCTATCCAATGTGCCACCTAGTCTCCCTCCTCCTTTACTAATAATGTACTGTCACAGAGGTGGCAACGTGGTGCAGTGGACAGTATGCTATATTCTTTCTGTTAGAGAACTTGGGCTCAGAACCCTGCTCTGTAAATTAATACCTGTCTACCATTGGGCAAATTACTTAACCTCCGCAGGTCTGTTTCCCCATCTGCAAAATAAGGGTGGGTAGGGACTTGGATTAGATGGTCTCCAAGGTCCCTTCTACCTATGAGTCTGGGATCCTAGAATGTAAGGCACTCCATGCACTTCATCACACCCCATTCAATTCTTTGAATGAAAGCCTTGCTGGCAACCAATTGTTCTTTAAAACGGGACCAAACCATTAATCCCTATTAATTGTTAGCAATTTCATATAAGTTACTTTCCTCCTTGACCACCACTTGTGATCAAATCAGAGATGATAAGAGGGAAGAAGTAATTTTGACTATGGGACATAGGGAGGGTGAGTCTAGTGGACCCACCACATTGGGGAGCTATGTATGGGCACTGAACCCTGCAGGGGGTCGGGTAGGGTGGCATGGAGGGTCAGTAGTTACACCTCTTTGTCCATTGAAAAATAGACTCACAAGAGTTTCACAATACCCTCTCCCTTTCCTCCCCACTGGAGAATGTCACTGGCACAGTCCTATCTGCAATACAGGTGAACTTGTGTCCAAGGAGCTCGGAGGGTGGAAAGGGTGTCATCCTACTTCTGTTCCAAATCCTGCTGCGTGATCAGAATGCGGAGCTTGTCAGGGAAAAGGAGTAAGAGACACAGGTAGAGTCCTTGCGCCCCGCCAGTAGAGCAGCCTGGTAGCCTTGCAGGAACTGAGTGTTAGCTGTGAAGCAAGGAGCCACCAAGGAGCAGAGCCACTGTCCCTTGGAGGGCGCTCCTTGTGATTGCCGCATGTGATCCTCTAAGCCGCGTAATCAGCTTTGTTTTAAGCTCTCCTGGATGATGCCTCGGCATCCCCTTTCTGTCTCCGCTAACTGCATTTTAATCCCCGGCCCTCTCTTTTCTGTGTCTCCTCGGGTCTCTGCAGATCGAATCCCGAAAGCGGTTGGCCAAGACAGTGCTGGTGTTCGTGGCTCTCTTTGCCGTCTGCTGGCTGCCCAACCACGTCATCTACCTGTACCGCTCGTTCCACTACTCGGAGGTGGACGTCTCTATGCTGCACTTCGTCACCAGCATCTGTGCCCGGCTCCTGGCCTTCGCCAATTCCTGCGCCAACCCCTTTGCTCTCTACTTGCTGAGCAAGAGTTTCAGGAAACAATTCAACTCCCAGTTCTCCTGCTGCCGCCCGGGACTGCTCCGGAGGTCCCAGAGCACTGGCAGGAGCACCACGTGCATGACCTCACTCAAGAGCACCAATCAGTCCGTGGCCACCTTCAGCCTCATCAATGGCAATCACGTCTGCCACGAGGGTTATGTGTAGAGTTGCCCAAGAACGGTGGCTTTAGACTGGGCTCTCATTCACCCTCTAAGAGCCCATGAGGGCTTTTAGTGCCTCTCACCCCCTCCCCTCCATCCCCAGTTTAGGTCTCCATGTTGCAGACAGCACCTGAAACCCTTGAGAAGTTGGTTTTGGTGGAAAGGAACTGGGAAATAGGAACTGAGCTGTGGGTATTTTGAAGAGATAACAGCACTATGTTTCTATCTTCTACTGTGGCTGACCCAGGGAGATGTCTCAGAAAGATGAATGAATGTAGGACATAGCCCTAAGCTCTAGTTTGCAGGCATACCTTGCCTTAAGCAAGCCACATAGATGACTATTCAGTTTCCCAAAGCAAAACAAAAAAAGAGATAGATGATTATCCATTTTATCAAATATTTCATCTTTAGTGTTCCTTTACACTGGGAGCTAATTCACTTAAAATGTGATTCGATCTATCTTTTCAGGAAAAACATCTATTGTCCCCAGTGAAGAGTACCTGTTTATGAACCAAGCAGGGCAAATATGTTTGACATGCATCTGTCTAATAATTCAGTGTTGAAGCTGAGAGGCCTTCGCAAATAAGAAAGCCCAGACAAAACGAAGCAATAAAAATTGCTGAGCATTTATTTTCCAAGGTAGGCGCTGTTTTGTCTTTGTCTTTGTATCTTCCATGCCTAGTAACTTGCCTAGTACATAATAGGAGCTTTGAAAATACTCATTGACTAAATCCACAGGTAAAGGAGACAATTTAAAATTATCTGTACTTGTTCTCTCCCTTATGTGATGTGAATACATAGCTTCATAAGACTGAATTCTTAGCTTGATGGCAGTCTCTTTCATTTGATTGCCACAAAAGATTGATTGCTAAGAAATAATGTTTGTCATCAGGGAAAAACAAACACTAAGAAAAAAACACTTAAAACTTTTACCTGTTTCCTAGAGCTAAGCATATGTATGTGTAATATAATATTTATTTATACTGTAAATTTTCAAATGTAAGAAGTTATGTTTGGGGGTCAAGGGAGGGTGGGTGGGTGAGTTGTTGTGTCTGCCTCATAAAGGCAATTCATTTAAAAGTGAAAGGAGTCCCAGTGAATTTGATTTAAAATGTCTTTACACCTAAAAGTAGTTCACCTACTTTCCTCCTCTAAAGATTATCAAAAACTCCACTTGTTACATTACAGGAGCACATATTTCTCCTAGAATCTGTGTGAAAAAGTTGAAGTATGCTTTTCAAGTTTGTTTAATGACAAACACCTTTATTTTGCTTTGCTTCTTGAAAAGAGCTTTGGCCCTGTGCAGAAAATTTCTATGTGTAAAGTGATGAGTTCATACAATGTTTTAAAAATTCTTTTGTAGACATAAAGGGGGATACCATAAGCAATTTAGGAGAGAAAGGAATAGATTACCTGTCAGATCTATGGAGAAGGGAAGAATTTATGACCAGACAAGAGAAAGAGCATTATGAAATGCAAAATGGATGATTTAAAAAGTTTTTGCACAAATAAAACCAATACAACCAAGATCAGAGGAAAGCAGAAAGATGGGAAACAATTTTTACAGCAGGTGTTTCTGATAAAGGCCTCATTTATCAAATGTATAGAGAACTGAGGCAAAAATCTAAAAATACAAATCATTCCCCAATTGATGAACTGGCAGTTTTTATTTTATTTATTTTTTTAACAAATGCTTTATTAACTGCTGGTTTACATCATTCATTTCCACCAGATTTTGAGTTACATTTTTTCCCCATTTTTTCCCTACCCACCATGCCAGTATAGCAGTCCCACTAGATATCCCCTCATCCAATCTGCTCTCTCCCATATCTTCTCCCATACTCCCTTCGAAGTTGCCAGTGGGGCAAGGTGAATCTCTGAGCCCCAATGCCTGAACATCTTATCTCCCAATTACATGCAAAATAGTATTAATAATAGTATTTATATACATTTGAAACATTTAATTTTAAGACTTTGAATTTCAGATCCATTCCCTTCCTCCCTTGTCATCCACTCCCTCTGGGAAGATAAGCAATTCAGTATGTGTTGTATATGTATAGCTATGCAAAACATTACCATAGTAGATATATTGTAAAAGACTGCTTATATTTCCCTCCCACCCATCTCACTTCCCACCTGATCCATTCCCTACTTTGATCCTGTCCCTCCCCCCAGAATGCCCTCCCCTCCATCATCCCCCCGTCTCGTTCCCCTTTCCCCTACTCTCCTGCAGGGTGAGCTATCCCATTTAGTATGTATGTGATTCTCTCCTTGAGCCAGCTTCAATGAGAATATGGTTTTGCCTCTTTGCCTTCCTGTTCTTCCCCTGCCCTGCAACTACTTCCCCTTGCCTGTTCTATATGAGATAGTTTACCCTACCCCCTCTCTCCCCATCTCCTCTTGTCACTTTCCTCTCTCACCTCTTAGCTTCACCCCTTAAGTATCATCCCTTCCCACCAAATTCAACCTGTGCCCTCTATCCATGTATACCTGTAAACATATATACACACATTTGGGGTGGCTATGTGGCTCAGTGAGCAAGAACGCCAGCCTTGGAGTTGGGACGACCCAAGATCGGATCCGGCCCCAGAAAATGAGCATCCACACATAAACAACGACTGGCCATGCAACCCTGAGCAAGCCACCCAACCCCCATTGCTTAAAAAAAAAAAAAAATATATATATATATACACACACACACACACACACACACACACACACACACATATTCACATATGTATTCATATGTCCATATATCCTTCTTCAATTATTTTCATAAAGAGACAGGTTCAGTCAGACACAGTTATTGTTTTTCCATGTAGGAATGTAAATAGTTCAACTTTGATAAGTTCCTTTTGATTTCTTTTCCCTGATTACCTTCTCAAGCATCTCTTGCTTCTTGTGTATGGATGTCAAATTTTCTATTCAACTCTGTTTTTTTTCCTCAAGAATGTTTGAAAGTCCTCTATTCCACTGAATGACCATATTTTCCTCTGAAACAAGATACTCAGTTTTGCTGGGTAGGTGATTCTTGGTTTTAATCCCAGCTCTTTTGCCCTCTGGAATATCATATTCCATGCCCTTTGATCCTTCAGTGTAGAAGCTGCCAGGTCCTGGGCTATTCTGATTGTGTTTCCACAATATTGGAACTGTTTCTTCCTGGCTGCTTGTAGTATTTTATCTTTGGCCTGGGAGTTCTGGAACCTGGCTATAATATTCCTAGGAGTTTTCTTTTTAGGATCCTTTTCAGGAGGCAATCAGTGGATTCTTTCAACCACTATTTCCCTCTTTGGGTCTAAAACATCAGGGCAATTTTCCTTGAGAATTTCTTGAAGGATGATTTCTAGGTTCTTTCTTTGATCATGACTTTCGGGTAGTCCAATAATTTTTAAATTATCTCTCCTGCCTCTATTTTCCAGGTCAGTGGTTTTTCCCATGAGATATTTCACATTGCCTTCTATTCCTTCATTTGTTTGGATCTGTTTAACAGCATCTTGATTTCTCATAAAGTCACTAGCTTCCATTTGCTCCAGTCTAATTCTGAAGGAATGATTCTCCTCAGTGAGCTTTTGAGATTCTTTTTCCATCTGGCAAATTTGGCTTTTTAAGGCATTCTTCTCCTCATTGCCTTTCTGAGCCTCTTTTGTTATTTGAGTTAGTCTATTTTTTAAGGTGTTGTTTTCCTCAGTCAGGCTATTGACTATCATTTCATACTTTTCTTGCATCTTTCTCATTTCACTTCCCAATTTTCCCTCACTTCTCTTATCTGCTTTTTCAGGTCCTCTATGGCCTGTAGCCAGCTTGTATTTTCATTTGTGGCTTTTGGTGCAGGAGTTCTGACCTCACTGTCCTCTTCCTGTCCCATGCTTTGATCCTCTTTGCCCCCAAAATAGGAATCTAAAGTTGCATTTTTCTGTTTATAATGTTTCTTTTGCCTAAGCATATTGCCACTTAATTTCTTGATTTTGGGGCTTGTTGCCACAGTAGGACTCTGCCACCAGACAGGTGAGCTTCCATCCCAAACGTGGGGTCTTCACAACTTCCGGAGGTTGGGTGGTCTCTGTAAAGCCTTCACCCACTCTGGCAAATTGGATACCCACTCCAGGCCCCCAGAAGTCCACAATCCAGATCCAAGCAGGTTAAAGCAAGAGCAATTAACCCCCAGACTGATTGCTGGATCTCTCTACAGTTCACAGACACTGTAGAGGGAGCTGGAGCTGCCACTGGCGCTGCAAAATGGCCTCTGTGCCGCATTTCCTCAGCAGCTTTTCACCCCCAGGGGAGGAAGCCGACGCGTTCCCCAAATACTGGTCCCAAAGTCCATAGGGCACTAACCTCTCACTTTGTCCTAGGCATATCTGTGCTAATAATTCTGGAATCGCCACAGCTGCTGGTGTTCTGGGGTCCCTCCAGCTGGCTGCTGTCCTGGCCGCCCTGAGGCTAAAACGTGGCTCATAGAGGGCCTGGGCTCGGCTTCTAGAGTGCTGTGCTGTCAGTTCCCAGCATGCTGTGCTGCCTGCTCTCAGGGTGCTGTGCTGGCTGCTCCCTGCAGGGCTGTTGGGCTGTCCTCAGCAGGAGGTTAGCTTCTCTGTGTCGTTCTGTGGGTGCTGGGGCTCCAGAAGTTGTTCAGTTTCCCCTTTTACATTGTTTGGAGGTGGTGTGGAGCAGAGCACCTTGGAAGTGCTGTTTCTACTCCGCCACCTTGGCTCCATCCCACAAACAGGCAGTTTTTAGATGATGAAATTAAAGCTATCTACAGTCATATTAAAAAAAATGCTCTAAATCACTATTGATTAGAGAAATACAAATTAAAACAACTTTGATTTACCACCTCACATCTATCAGATTGGAAAATATGACAGAAAAGGAAATGTTTGAGATGTGGGAAATTTGGAACACCAATTGGTGGAGTTGTGAACTGATCCAACCATTCTGGAGAGCAATCTGGAACTACATCCAAAAGGCAATCAAACTGTGTATACCCTTTGATCCAACAATACCACTACTAAGTTTTTATCCCAAAGAGGTAATAAGAAAGGGAAAAGGACCTATATGTACAAAAATATTTATAACAGCTCTTTTTGTGATGGCAAAAAATTGGAAATTGAGGGGATGCTCATCAATTGAGGAATGACCAAACAAGTTGTGGTATATGAGAGTAATGAAATACTATTGTTCTATAAGAAATTATGATCAGTATTTCAGAAAAAATGGGAAAGACTTTCACAAACTGATACTGAGTGAAATGAACAGAAGTAAGAGACAATGGTTTCTGTACACAATAACAGCAACATTGTACAATGAGTGACTTTGTTAAGCTTAGCTCTTCTCAGCAATGCAATGAACTGACAGTTCCAAGAGACTCATGAGGGCAAATGCTATCCACATCCAGAGAAAGAACTATAGAGTGTGAATGCAGGTTTTTTCTTTTTCTTTCTTGTGTTTTTTTTTCCATTTTGCTCTCAGTCTTCTTTCACAACATGACTAACGCGAAAATGTTTAAAAAAAAAAGAAAGAGAAAAATGTAACCTTACATCTTGACTGCTTTGAGATCATGTTCAAGTGGGGTGCACCATGTTAATGAAAAAAATTCAAATGAAATGACTAACTCTAAAAGACATAGCTCTTCTCAGCAATATAATGATCCAATACAATTCCAAAAGAGTTAGGACAGAAAATGCTATCCACATCCAGAGAAAGAACTATGGAGTCTATATGCAGATTGAAGCATACCATTTTCACTTTTTTGTATTTTTGTTTTTTTGTGGCTTTTCCCTTTTGTTCTGTTTCTTCTTTCACAACATGACAAATGTGGAATTTATGTTTGCACAGATTTCACATATACAACCTATATGGGATTGCTTGTCATTGGGGGAAGAACGATGAAAGGGAGGGAGGGAGAAAAAATTTGAAACTCAAAATCATAAAAAATTAATACTGAAAGCTATCTTTACATGTAATTGGAAAAAATATAATACTATTTACCCCAAAAAATTGGTTGTCACTTTAAAAAACTGAAAGAAGTGGGGATATAAAAGTGACTTTACTGTAAGCTTCACATCAAGCTTTCCTTTGTACCTAGGCAAGCTCCTTCTGTCAATTTGCAAGTGGGCTAATACATTCTGCATATGTACCTGAACACATTCCTATCCTTTGTATTCTGAGGTCATGTCCCTCTTGATCATCCCTGTGAGAAGGTGTGAATGAAAAGTGTGCTGTAACCTGACTCTTATTTCTTCAAGGTTTAATTAAGAAACTTATTCTCCCTTGATTTGAAATAGGAGTTAATGTTTTCAAAGATTAACACATTGTGGGAGAGGGGAAAAAATTAACATGGTCTGAAGGACATTTATTCAAGGCAATATTTATGGAATACAAGAGAAAATGAGTGTAGAATGAATGGATACGAGTGTCTTCACTTCAGATTGATGCACTCCGGACTCACCTGCTTGCTCCTGTCCTCTGTGAGGATCACAGACGTGTGTGTGATCACAGACTTGAAGCTGCGCACTGTTGTGTTCTTGAAGATCTTCTTCTTTTCTTCTCCCTTTCCTTTTTATACCAGGCATGTCATTGTTTCAGTTCAGTTCACCAAACAGCAGCTGGCTTGGAATTTTGTTGTCAAACTTGGTCCACAGAGGTCTAGACCACCTGACAAAGTCCATTGGTCTTAGGGCTCCTCGGGAACTCTTATAAGAATGGATCATGGGGCGGGGGACAAGATGACGGAGTAGAAACAGCTCATCCAAGCCACTCTGCCCCCAGATTCCCCCCAAACTATGTGAAAGGGGACTCTGAACAACTTCTGGAGCCCCAGCACCCACAGAACGACACAGAGAAGCTAACCTCCCACTGAGGACAGGCCAGCAGCCCTGCAGGAAGGACCAGCGCAGCGGGCTGGGACCTGGCAGCGTGCAGTGAGCAAGCACAGGGAGTGGAGCCGAGAGGAGCCCAGGTCCAGGTGAGCTGAGGTTTTAGCCCCAGGGTGGCAGGGCCAGCAGCCGGCTGGAGGAACCCCAGAACACCAGCAGCTGTGGCTATTCCAGAATTATCAACATAGACATGCCTAGGACAAAGTAAGAGGTTAGTGTCCTATGGACTTTGGGACCTGTATTTGGGGAATTCGTCAGCTCCCTCCCCTGGCGGCTAGAAGCCGCTGAGGAGACACTCCATTTTGTAGTTTTCAGAGGCAGCTCCAGCTCCTGGCCTGCAAATTGTAGGGAGATCCAGCAATCAGTCTTGGGGGGTAATCGCTCTTGCTTTAACCTCCCTGGATCTGGATTGTGATTTGGGGTGGAAGTTGTGGGTGGGTTTATAGCTTGCCAGAAACGGAAGTTGCCCCCCACACGTTCGGGACGAAAATTCCTCTATCTGGCCTTAAAGCCATAGTGTGGCAACAAGCCCAAAAGTCAAGTAATTAAGTGGCAACATGCCAAGGCAAAGGAAACAGAAAAATGCAAACCTAGACTCCTATTTGGGGGGCATAGAGTGGGAAAAGGACTGTGAGGTCAGAAGTCCTGCTCCAAAAGCCCCAGGGGAAAATATGAGTGGGTTGCAGGCCATAGAGGACCTTAAGAAGGACTTTAAAAATCAAATAAGAGAAGTGGAGGAAAAATTGGAAAGAGAAATGAGAAGGATGCAGGAAAAGTATGAAATGAGGGTCAACAGCCTGACTGAGGAAAACAGCACCTTAAAAAATAGACTGACTCAAATGGCAAAGGAGGTCCAAAAGGGCAGTGAGGAGAAGAATGCCTTAAAAAGTCGAATTTGCCAGATGGAAAAAGAATCTCAAAAGTTCACTGAGGAGATTCATTCCTTCAGAGTTAGACTAGAGCAAATGGAAGCTAGTGACTTTATGAGAAATCAAGATGCTGTTAAGCAGATGCAAACAAATGAAAGATTAGAAGGCAGTGTGAAATATCTCATGGGAAAAACCACTGACCTGGAAAATAGATCCAGGAGAGACAATTTAAAACTTATTGGACTACCTGAAAGCCATGATCAAGGAAAGAACCTAGAAATCACCCTTCAAGAAATTCTCAAGGAAAACTGCCCTGATGTTTTAGATCCAGAGGGCAAAATAGAGTTGAAAGAATCCACCGATCACCTCCTGAAAAAGATCCCAAAAAGAAAACTCCCAGGAATATTATAGCCAGGTTCCAGAATCCCCAGATCAACGAGAAAATACTACAAGCAGCCAGGAAGAAACAATTTCAATATTGTGGAAACACAATCAGAATAGCCTGGGACCTGGCAGCTTCTACACTGAGGGATCAAAGGGCATGGAATATGATCTTCCAGAGGGCAAAAGAACTGGGAATGAACCCAAGGGTCACCTACCCAGCAAAACTGAGTATTTTGTTTCAGGGGAAAATATGGTCATTCAGTGGAATAGAGGACTTTCAAGCATTCTTGAGGAAAAAACCAGAGTTGAATAGAAAATTTGACATCCAGACGTAAGAAGTAAGAGATGCCTGAGAAGGTAATCAGGGAAAAGAAATCCAAAGGAACTTATCAAAGTTGAACTATTTACATTCCTATATGGAAAAGCAATATCTGTGACTGATGATATCTTTCTCACTATGAAAATAATGGAAGAAGGGGTGTGGTCATATGAATACATATGTGAATGTGTGTGTATATGGTTACAGTTATATATAGATAGAGGGCATAGGTTGAATTTGTTGGGAAGGGAGGATACTCAAGGGATGAAATTATGGGGTGAGAGAGGAAAGTGGCAAGAGGAGATGGGGAGAGACAGGGTAGGGTAAACTATCTCATGTAGAAGAAGCAAGGGGAAGTGGTTGCAAGGGAGGGGGAGAATAGGAAGGAAAAAAGGCAAAACCACATTCTCATTGAATTTGGTTCAGGGAGAGAATGACATACATACTAAATGGGATATCTCAACCTGCAGCAGAATAGGGGAAGGGGGATGAGAGGAGGGATGATGGATGGGAGGGCATCCTTGGGGGGAGGGGAGGTTGGAAGTACCCACTATAGAAGAGGGACAGGATCATGTAGGGAATGGACCAGGTGGGGGTGGGATGAGTGGGAGGGAATTATAAGCAGCCTTGTACAATATATCTACTATGATAATGTTTGGCATAGCTAGACATGTCCAACATATACTGAATTACTTATCTCCCCAGAGGGAATGGGTGACAAGGGAGGAAGGAAATGGATCTGAAATGTGAGGTCATAACATTAAATGTTTCAAATATATATAAATACTATTATTAATACTCTTTTGCTTATAATTGGGAGGTAAGATGTGCAGGCATTGGGACACAACGATTCACCTTCCTCTAATGGAAAAGTCGAAGGGGGTATGGCAGAAGGTATGGGAGAGAGCAGATTGGAGGAAGCGATATCTTGTGGGACTGCTATTCTGGGAGGGTGGGTACGGGAATAACGTGGGGGAAATGATTGTAACTCAAAATATGGCAGAAATGAATGATGTAAAACAGAAGTTAATAAAGCATTTGTTTAAAAAAAAAAGAATGGATCATGTTGGCAGTTTCCTAGTCCTCTGTGACAATGGCCATTTGTGACAATAGGTCACGTAGATTTCAGTCACAGATCCCCTTCAAACTCAGAGGTTGCTGTTGTGAGTCTTTGGTGATTTTTAAAAATTCTGTTTATCTATTTTATAATCGACTAGATCATTTGCTTTTTTTTTTTTTTTTGAGGGACAAGAGCAAGGCACTTGGGCTTAAGTGTCTTGCCCACGGTCACACGGCTAGAAAGTGTTAAGTTTCTGAGACTGGATTTGAGCTCAGGTCCTCCTGACTCCAGGACCAGTGTTCTCTTCACTGGGCCACCTAGTGGCCCGAGATCATTGCTTTTTACCATTGCTTAATTCAAGCACCTTTGATCTCTCAAATACAAAGGACATTTAGGAAAAACGTTTTTTAAAAAGGGTAGACTAGGAGGCGGCTAGGTGGCACAGTGAATAGAGCACTGGCCCTGGAGTCAGGAGGACCTGAGTTCAAATCTGACCTCAGACACTTAACACAAAAACCAGCTACATGACCTTCATTTAAGGGCAAGTCCCTTAACCTCAATTGCCCTCCAAAAAAAAAAAAAAAAAAAAAGTAGACTAAGGATTTGTACTTTACAAAAGGGATATTAGGATAATTCCCACTGTTTGAATAGATTTTTTATTAGAGAGATCAGAAATCAAAGGTTCTAGATCAAACAATAATTTTTTAAAAACCATAGTATAATCTAGTCAACAATAAGACGAACCACTAGGACCCTTGGTGACTACTTCAGAGTTCTGAAGAAAGTCAAGGGAGTAAGCTGGAATATACATTGGTTTAGGAGTCAGAAGTTCTGGATTCTAGTCCCAGCTTTGCTACTAGCTCATTGTATGATCTTGGCCAAGTCATTTTACTTCTCTTGTACTCAATGTCTTCATCTGCAAAACGAGAGGTTGGAATTGATGCTCTGTAAGGTCTCCTGTGGCACAAATATTCTACCAGCTTTTTGTGATTTTATACTTCCTGCACTTTGGTCATAGTAAAATTCCCTTAGGTTGACTTCCTCTCTTTCATAGATTTGAAAGGGACTCTAAATACTGAATTTGGAGTCCCTTACAAAGAATCTGTTGAGTCGTCTTTTTTTTTTTTTAAAGCAATTGGGGTTAAGTAACTTGCTCAAGGTTACACGGCTAGTCATTATTTATGCGTGGGTGCTCATTTTCTGAGGCCGGATCTGATCTCGGGTCATCCCAACTCCGAGGCCAGCGCTCTTACTCACTGCGCCACCTAACCGACCCTTTAGGGCAATCGAGGTTAAGTAACTTGCCCAAGGTTACACGGCTAGGTTTTTGTTTGTGCGGATTAAGTGTCGGAGGCCGGCTCCGAACTCAGGGCCTTCTGATTCCAGGGCCGGCGCTCTATTCACTGCGCCTCCTAGCCGCCCCTGAGTCGTCTTTTACAGTAGCATTTTAAGGAAGTTTTGAACTTATATCTGAAAAATGTATTTTGTGACAAAGAACCGGTTTATCCAAATACACATTACTTCCACCTTGATAGCTCACCACATGGGAAAAGATTATGAAAGTAAATTGCTTTGACAGACACTTTGACTACATTGAACATAGGCACTGAGGAACAGGGCTCTCTGGGAATAACGGTAATCTATGTTTATGAAATGCTTTCTTCCTAATAACTGGTGAGGGTAGCTGGTATAGGTTGTATTTTCCCCATTTTACAGGTGAAAAAATTGAGGCTTTGAGAAGTGAAGAAATTTGCTTTAAGGTGTCATGGCTTGGAGACAGTAAGGGTAACCATTAAATTCAGGTTTGGGGCTTCCAAATCCAACCCCCAAACGCATTTTCATTCATTCCTCAGGAAAACACTTCTTGTTCTTCAGTCATTTTTTCAGTTGTGTCCAGCTCTTGTGACCCTGTTTGGGGTTTTCTTGGCAGTGTTACTGGAGTAGTTTGCCATTTCCTTCTCCAGTTCATTTAATAGGTGGAAAACTGGGGCAAACAGCATTAAGTGTCTTGCTTAGAGTAACATAGCTAAATGCCTGAGGCTCAAATTGAACTCAGGTCCTCCTGACTTAAGGGACAGTGTTCTGTCCACTGTAACATGCCCTCAGAAAGACACTGATATGGACAAATTCAATTCAACAAACATTTATTATACAGCTACTCTGCCAAATACTGTACTGGCATTGAGAATACAAAGACAGAAATAAAAGTGTCTGGCCCTCAGGAAGCTTACATTCTACTGAAGAGAAACAACATGTATAGTACAGTACAAGTAGAATTGGGAAGAAAGAGAACTCTAACTGGTAAATGGGGAAAAATTTTAAAAGGCAGCAACCAACTTGAGCCTTAAAGGAAAGCAAGAATTCTAAGAGGTAGAGATGAGAATGGAATTAGTTTCTGACATGGAGCATAGTGTGTGAGAACGAATGAACTGGAGTAGCAGGTTCAAGGAATGCCTAATAGACCAGTATGATTTGAAAGCAGATTTTGTGAAGGGGAATAATATTGTCTGGAATATATATATGTGTGTGTGTGTGTGTGTGTGTATAATGTATAATGTATATATGTATATATATAGTATATATATAATGTGTATGTGTGTATGTATATATATATAATGTCTGGAACGGAAACCAGATTGTGTAGAGCCTTGAAAGCCAAGTATTTGTGTCTTAATTCCCTGAATCAATGAAATAGCATCTTTTTGCCACAGAATACAATACCAAGTTTCAGACTGTAGCTGGGCCTTGGCTTTGGTGCCCTTGTTTCCAAGAAGAGAACCAGACAGCCACTCAGGGACCCTGATAATCTCTCACTGATGTGACCAATGAGACCCTGGAAAAGGTGACTAGATATCTATTGGACCCATCTAGTAGGAGTGATGGCCTTGGGGCTGAAGCCCTGTACCTGGCCCAGGGTAAGTGGTTCATAAATTCTTGTTAACTAGCTTAATGACTATAGTCATCACAAATGAATGGGACTGTCCTGCTTGGGGATACAGACATTAATGGCTCCCTAGTCACCATAGAATGAGATGCAGGTATACCTGAGCAAACAATTCCCTTAAGGACCTAAAATTCTCCTCCCTAGAAGAGGTTGTTGTTTGGGGATAGTTCCCAAGTAGGCAGAAAGCCCTTCTTACATAGTCAGTTCTAGCTCTCCCAAGACTCCCAAGAGTTCCAGTTTGGAGCCTCCAAGAGCTGTCATTTTACACTGGAGGGACACTAAAATTGTTCATGCCTGGCTTCCAGAGATAATCACATTTAGTGTTCATGTCTTTGACAAAAAAAAAAATCAATTTTTTTCCTGTGGGGGAAAAAAGGCATCTGTGTTTATTCAATTGACAGGCACTACCTTTCAATCTGTCTTAGATCGAGCCTCCCTGAGGCAGGCAACACAACAGTGATAGATTAAGCAATAAACAAACCTCAGTCTGCTAGGAGGAAGGAACAGCTGCTTTTGTGAGTCTTGCACCTCCTAAGGCTCCCAGCACAATACAGAGAAGAGTACCTACTGAGAAGCAATTCAGTAACTTAGAGATTTAAAAAAAAAATAAAAAATGTGAGTTAACCCCTTTCTATGTGTCTCCCTCCACTTTCCACTGAATTTTTCCTGCTTCCCCCAGAACATGTCTTTGCTTTGGTGTCATTCAGGTGCATAGAATTTAGCTGTGTTTTGATAAATCTGGAACCTTTTAGGCAAATGTGAACTAACTACTCAGCTTGGAAACAAAGCGCAGGTTGTTATGGAAATTGGCCTGTGGTGAAAGGGAATTAATTTGACAGGAGGTCATGGACTCTACCTTGAATTCCAAATGCCTTATTTCTGCTGAAAGTTTAAGCAGGCTAATTGATCTCTGAGTCATTTTATGCACAGAATTAGTGCTTTTGGTTTACAGGTGACCTTTGATTGCATTCTAAATTTTTGAATGATATTTTCAGTCTCCGTGCTCAGTCACCTTTGCTCTGTGCAGAGATTAGATGATTTTACTTTCAGACACTTTGAAATGATTTGCATGGGCATTCTAGCATAAATGGGAGATGCCAAAATTTTATGCTTGGTCCTTTTACCCATCCCCTCCTACTTCGACAGTATCATGACAGATATGGTGGTTAGAAAGGATGAGTTAGAACATCTTTAAGTAGCTTGATGAAAGGAGCATGGTATATGTATGTCCCCACAAGCCCTGTAACTAGAGCAGGGCAACAGGGTTTTCCCCCCAGAGAGCTGACATTTGCTATCTTTTATCCATGTAGAAACACCAGAGTTTGCTAACTCATTGCAAAAGTGGTTTAAAACAGGAAGTTTCCACTAGTGGAAGCCCCTTCGACAAACCCTTTTAACTAAGGATTTATTTCATTACACTTGCTGTGGGCATACTTGGTGGTCCTTGCCCCAGGTGGCAAAATTCCTGCTTAAGACATGGATTAATTTAGACTCATGGAAGGATTTAGAATTTTAGAACTGGAAAGAACCTTAAACTCATCTAGTCTTGACCTTACATTTTGCAGATCAAAGACAGAGGTCCAAGAAGTTTCTCCAGAATCGCTTAACAGCCTTACAAAATGGAATACCACTCTGTTATGCAAGGTTTTTGTCTGTGTACAAGCTAGTCTGTGAACCACAATGAAGTTAAATTCTAGCATTTCTACTATCAGGACTCTAGGTTTCTATAGTTTTGTGTGTGTGTGTGAGTGTGGTGGCAGGATCACTAGGTATTGACTCTAGCATCTCCACTATCTATCTCAAAGTTGCCCAGAAGTATTAGACAAAGTGCCTTCTGGGCCAATATAAAAGATTTTGTTAGGAATGGAGTCAACTACTGTTCAAGGTAGTATATATTTCATCCTGTTTATGTTTTAAGAAGGAAAACCTCCAGGCTAAGATGTTAAACAAAATTGATGTACAGCTCCCTACTTCCCAATTAATAAAGGAGAGAGGCCTCCGGTGTTCTTGTTTTTGTTGAGAGGCCCAGAGCATAAATACAAACCGCACCTCTCTGCTCCTCCTGGGTTTCCCATTGGCCAGCAAGGCTGTTGAATGTTCTTGAAGGTCACATTAATGATGTGGTGCACATACTTGTGTAGTCTAAACATACATAGAGCCTTGGAGCTTATCAGGGATCCAAGGACAGATGAAGGCAATGGCCACCATCAACTCCAGCCTACCTTCCTGTTGCCTCAGCTTTAAATCTGAGAATTATGATTCAATCCTATTTTCTGATTACAGTCCACAGAGGAGGAAGTAAGTCCATTTGGTAGGAATTTATGGAGGCTTAACATGGACCCTGCTCTATAAATTTTAATGCGGGGCTTTTACATGGTTTGTTCTAGCTGAATCCACTTTCTCTGTAGGGGAAGTCAATTCTCAGTACTCATTTAAGAATTTAAATTTAACTTTTCGACTTCAGTGGGGACCTTCTTGGCTAAGATATTAGTAAATAAGATTTGGCTTTGAGCTTAAAGATCTATTAAAAAGCAATCAGCTTGATCCACAAAGCTTAGCAACCAAATCCACCCTGCTCAAAATCATAGTTGTGTGAGGGCCAGGGAATTGTAAAGAAATAATTCATGTCATGGCAGCAGATGTAGATCATTCTTTCTAAGTGGTTAGTTAATGTTCAAGCTACATGAAAATCATCTAATTTAAAATGCTTCCCAATCCATGAGGTTTTTTCACTCTGTGGCATCATGAGTCTTGGGTTCAAACCATGGCTTTTCCATTTGCTAACTGTGTGACTTCAAGGGGTCACACCTCCTTGAGCCTGTGTCCTTCTCCATGAAATGAAGAAGCTGGGCTAGACCTGCAGATTTATAGCCAGAATCAGATCAAAATGCAATTGGGAAATACTTAACAAGATAAATGAAAATACTTAACAAGATAAATGAAAATACGATAGTATTTTCATTTATCTTGTTAAGTATTTCCCAATTACATTTACAAAGATAATGTTAATGTATGGTTTTCTAAGTTAATATGCAGCTGCAGGGATTCTTATGTGCCCTAATTTTAAGTTTGATACCAATGGACTAGACAACCTGTAAGGCCTTTCTAGCTCTACCCCTGCATGAGGCAATGGCTATATTTAAACTTGGAGTTAGGAGGACCTAGGTTAGAATCTAGCTTCGAACATACTACCTGTGTTTCCCTAAATCACCTAATCTCTCTAAAACGAGGGTAATTATAAGACCTACCTAATAGTGTTATTGTAAGGCTCAAAAGAGATATTAGATTTAAAGTACTTTGCCAACATTGATACAGTGGATAGAAAACTAGGTTTGGAATCCAGAAGACTCATCTTTATGAGTTCAAATCCAGTCTCAGACATTTACTAGCTATGTGACCTTGTACAAGGCACTTAGCCCTGTTTGCTTCAGTTTCCTCATCTATAAAATGAACTGGAAAAGAAAATGGCAAATCACTCCAGTATCTTTGGGGTCACAAAGAACCAGATGTGACCAAACAACAAGGAGTCACCATTCAAGCAGGCTACTGTTCTGATGCTAAGTTCTACAAAGGAGATACTAGGTATTTACCATTCTTGTATTCCAAGGAATTCCAACTGGAAGGAGAAAAGGGGAATGGATTAAGAAGAGGGTTAAGAGAAGAGACTATTTTTTAAATTAAGTTTTATATATTTACCTTTAGTTTTTAACATTAATTTCCACAAGATTTTGAGTTACAAATCTCTCTCCCCTACGCCCCACCCCAAGATAAGAAGCCTACTGAATACCCCTTTCCCAATCAGGTCTCTTTTATATGTTCCCTCATGAACCCCCTCAACTTTCTAGTAGGGCAAGATAGATTTGTATACCCCAGTGCCTGTATATCTTATTTCCCAGTTGCATGTATGAAAACAATATTTTTTAACATTTGTTTTAAAAAATTTTTTCCAGATTCTTTCCCTTCTTCCCTCCTTACCTGCCCCCACTGGGAAGACAAGCAATTCAATATAAGTTGTATGTGTATAGTTATGCAAAATGTCCCCATAATAGTTATATTGTGAAAGACTAATTAGCCCCCCACTTATTCTATTTTCTACTTTTACCCTGTCCTTTTTCAAAAGTGTTTGCTTCTAGCTACCCTCACCCCCAATCTGCCCTCCCTTCTATCATCCCCCCTCTTATCCCCTTCCTCCCTACTTTCCTGTAAGGTAAGATACCCACATGAATGTATATGTTATTCCCTCCTTAAGCTAAATTTAATGAAAGTAAGGTTGACCTATTCCCTTTCACTTTCCTGCTCTTCCCCTCCATTGTAACAGTTTTCTCTTGCCTCTTTTATATGACATAATTTACCCTATTCTATCTCTCCCTTTCTCCTTCTCCCCTTATATTCCTCTCTCACCTCTTAATTTTATTTTTAGATATCAGCTCTTCCTATTCCTACTCCTATGCCCTCTGTCTATGTATACGTGTGCACACACTCACATATGTATTTATACATATACACTCTCCTATACATACATATATATACATGTACACATATGTATGTATACATATATATTCCCTTCCTCATACTGAGAAAACTCTCATGAGTTACAATTATTGTTTTTCCAAGTAGGAATGTAAGTAGTTCAATTTTAATAAGCTCCTTATGATTTCTTTATCCTGTTTACCTTCTCATGCTTCTCTTGCTTCTTGTGTTTGAAAGTCAAATTTCCTGTTCAGCTCTGGTTTTTTCATCAAGAATACTTGAAAATCTTCTATTTCATTGAATGACTATATTTTCCCCTGACGCATTATATTCAGTTTTGCTGGGTAGGTGATTCTTGGTTTTAGTCTTAGTTTCTTTGACTTCCAAAATATCATATTCCAAGTCCTTCAATCCCTTAATGTAGAAGCTGCTAGATCATCTGTTATCCTGATTGTGTTTCCACAATACTCAAATGTTTCTTCCTGACAGCTTGTAATATTTTCTTCTTGAGCTGGGAACTCTAGAATTTGGCTATGATATACCTAGAAATTTTCTTTTGGGGATCTTTTTCAAGAGGTGATTGGTGAATTCTTTCAATTTCTGTTTTGCCCTCGGGTTCTAGAATAACAGGGCAATTTTCCTTGAGAATTTCTTGAAGGATGATTTATAAGCTCTTTTTTTAATCATGACTTTCAGGTAGTCCAATAATTTTTAAATTATCTGTCCTGGATCTATTTTCCAGGTCAGTGGTTTTTCCAATAAGATATTTCACATTGCCTTCTATTTTTTTCATTCTCATAAAGTCATTAGATTCCATTTGCTCTAATCTAATTTTGCAGGAATTATTCTCTTCAGTGAATTTTTGAAATTCCTTTTCCATCTGACAAATTCAGCTTTTCAAGGCATTCTCCTCATTGGCTTTTTGGACCTCTTTTGCCATTTGAGTTAGTCTATTTTTAAGGTGTTATTTTCTTCAGTATTTTTTTGTGTCTCCTTTAGCAGTCTGTTGCCTCCTTTTTCATGATTTTCTTGCATCATTCTCATTTCTCTTCCCAAGTTTTGCTCCACTTCTCTTACTTCATTTTCAAAACCCTTCTTGAGCTCCTCAATGACCTGTAACCAATTCATATTTTTCTTGGAAGCTTTTGATGCAGGAGTTTTGGCTTTTTTGTCATTTTCTGGCTCCATGTTTTGATCCTTTTTGTCCCCCCCAAAAGGATTCTGTGGTCTGATTGTGCTTCCTCTACTTGCTTATCTTGATAGCCAATTATTTGACTTTTAAGCTTTACCATGGTAGAACTCTGCTTCCAGAGTAGAGAGAGGTTTGTCCCAAATTGCTGGGGTTTTCACAAATTTTGTCAGAGCTGTTAGGAAGGCGCCCTCTCTACAGCCACTACAAGCTCTGGTATATTGGTGTTCCTCACCCCAGGACCACCACCCAAGACTGTGACCCAGATCCAAAGCATGTCAAAGCAAGATCGATTGGCCTCTGAATGGTGTCTTGGTCCCCTTATGATCTCCAGGCTAGTAGCTGCAGAGGCAGCCCTAAGGTAGCAGCTGCAGCCGCCATGCCTATGCCACCTCTCTCCCCAGGGGCCCAGGCCCAAGCATGCTCTTCTGTCATCCAGTTCCAACAGAGTTCTCTACTGACCTTTTACTTTCTCTTTGGTGTTTATGGGTTGAGAAGTCTGGAAACTGCCACAACTGCTGGTGATTCACTCTCCTGAAGTCTTCTCTGGTAGGTTTGTGCTGCTGGTCAGGGCTATTCTGGGGCTGGGCCCACGAAGCTCACATGGGACAGTGATTGGCTCCCAGCTTGGTGCAATAGACCCTTCCTATCGGCCTGCCAGGCGACCTTCAGCAGGAGGTTTGTTTCTCTCTGTCACATCGTGAGTTCTGCAGCTCTAAAATATGTTTGGAGTCATATTTTACAGGTATTGGAGGTGGTTGGCACAGGAGCTTAAGGGAAGAGACTATTCATTAATGGAAATGGATTCTAGACCTAGAACTAGAAGATACCTTAGTCCAAATCTCTGCTTTTTACAGATAAGAAAACTGAGGCCCCAAAAGGTTAATTGATTTGCTCAGGGTCACACAGGTAGTAAATGCCAGAGTAAGTAAATGCCAGACTCCCGGTAAGGTCCTGTGATTCCAAGTCTTGTGCCTTTTCCACTGTATTATGCTGAGTGATTACTTTAGAAACATTCAAATCCCTCCCAGATCAGAGAAAACCTGCTTTTGAGCATTGCTCACTGAGTTAAGTTTTAAAACAAGAAATGTCTGCTATTAATGAGCTATTCAGTTGAAAAGCCTATGGAATTATAATTTCATTTTTTTTTTGCAGCACACACTAATCACGCTTAATTCTTTGAGCATGTTATGTAGTACTGAAGAGCCGTGTTTATCAGAGTTCCCTTTGTTTCTGAGCCATACCATTCCCCCTGGAGTGTGTCTATTTTATTCTGGTATAAAAGGATGAGTGAACGATGCACTTGTTGGAAGACACAGTGGAAATACTATTGGCAAATAGCATACTCATAGTCATAATGAAATGGGAGGTTGTGGGGAAGAGTTGAATGCCTTTTGACAAAAACAAACACAAACAGTTCCATTTTGTGAGAATTGCTACCTAGTGATAGATATTTCACCAACTAAAAGCATATGGGCTTATTTTTCTAAAAGTTGAATGTGATGATCAGTCTCAATTGAGAGGCTGAATTGGGATCCTTATAAAGCCTCTGGAAGTCCCAGGTCTCATGTAAAGAGTTCAGGTACTGATTTACAACAGCAAACCTGATTACCTACTATAAATACTGTCTACTGCCATGAAAAAATTCTGAAGTCAGTGAAGACCTTTCAGGAAGGACAAGATAGGTCTTCAGTGCACAGGCAGAGGCTAAACATGGAAGGAACAAAGCAGGAGGGGTGGTGAGGAAAAAGAGTTAATGAACATGAATTTGCTGTCCTTTAAACACTATAGAAACAACAGAGAGCAGAGCCTCCTTAGGGAAGACTAATTAGTTATAATAGAAAGCTACCAGGTGACTTGCTGGGCTGAGCTCCTCCCATGGTCCCCATCAAGAGAAGAAACATTTTCTGACACCTTCCTACTTACTAGCATCTGGATGTCTCAGGACGGAATTCTCTTTTCTAAGATGAATTCTGTGACAGCTGTATTATGTTTACCAGACTCTAGAGGTTGAGAAGATAAAAATTGCTCCTTTATCATTTTCTTATTGATTCTATTTACAATTAATAGATTTTGTCCTGTAACTGCCTAAGTCACAGTTCTTTGTCTTTGAACTTAGTTCAGAATCCAACTGCAATGGGTTAATTTTAGACATCCAGCCCTCCTGTTAATTGTTGATCTGTTCTTGCCTTAAGAAATTTTGCCAAGCTTGGAGAATGTGTGTGAAAGCAAGGGAGTTGGGCTTAATATCTTTTATGTCATCAAGCAACCCTTCAAGCATGTCTGGTCACACCTGCACTCATAAGCACTTCTTAATCTCAGAGAGTAAGAGATGGAGGGAAGGGTCATTGCTAACCCCCATTACCAAACTTCAATCATCTTGTTCCCTGCACCTTAGCTCTGTAACCAGTCTTGTTACCCCTAATTCCATGACATCACCTACACTGTTCTGTTCTTTGTTTTTTGCTTTCCAAAACCTATAACCTATAAAAAGGAAACTGTCCTTTTATTCCAGGTCTTTGGCTTCAATGGAGGCAAACCAATGACCCATTTCACAGGTAGCACGCCCCTGCTAATAAATGCTATCTTGCTCAGAGGTCTCCCTCAGTTTACCCTTTTGTTAAAATCTCAAACACTACAAAGTTCTAGGAGATAATTTTGCTACCTGATCCTTCTGCTGGTCAAGAAGGCAAGAGAAACTTGGAGATGTACATTGGTGAACAGCTGTGAAAGGAAAATCTTTCAATGTTTTAGCTGTAATTCAAGGAAGGCTCTCTCCAAAACAAGGAGTATTATTCAATCCTAGATTTAGAACTCAAAGGGGCTTTAGTGGGCATCCAGTCTAGTCTCTTCACTTTATATATTAGAGAACGAAGACCTAGAGCAGTTCAAGGACTTGTCCATGGTCACTCATATAATAATTAGCAGGGCAGAATTTTGGACAGATTTCCTCCAACTTCCAGTGCAATGCACTTTCCCTTGTACCACATTGTTTTCTGGGGGAAGAGAAACCATGAAACAGAAAGGAAAGTTGCAACATGCTTCAAAATAAATGTGGGATGGAGCAAAGGATTATAGACATCTTGCTCTAGAGTGGAAAATCCTCCTTTGTCCAATAGGACAGCCATTCCTTAGCAGAAAAGCAAAAGCTAATACCTGTTGGATCTTCCCATATTAACAACTTTACTAAGTGACTGAGGTAAATGCTGCATGATATACCTAAGGAATGGCCACCTTCACATTCTCAGAAGGCTCATAATGCTGAGCAATCAAGTTGGACATATCCATCTTATTCTTCTGGAGTTAGACTTCATTACTCATAATAAATAAGTAGATCAAAATGTGTATTTAGGCAAAATCAGCATCACCTATCCATTAAGGCCTTCAGAAAAGATGTTATAATACGATAAAACCCCATTCAGTGAGACTTCATTAATCCATGATATATGATCGTCTTCAAAAACATTCAGGACTTTTGTGCTTAAGGCATATTGTGTAATTAACATAGATCTATTGAGAAGCTCTTTATATTTTTTCATTAACTTGCTTCATTTTATTAGTATGTAGGAATTTTCATTGGCACCACAAATAAAACTATATCATAAAATGTAGTCATAACAATTCTGTGATTCGGTGTTCTTTGAAATTATTCTGTAATTAGACTTCACTAATTTGATCACAACCTTCCTCTATGTTCTTCAGATTCATGAGACTTTATGTGCATAAAGTCTATTGAAAAGGCCAATTCAGCTATGTAAAAATATATGTATCATTTAAGAATCTATATAAGACAGAGTATTCTATGTGTCCTAGTAGTTGCCTAATAAATATTTATTGAATTGAATGTCATTTTTGCTCTGCTTTAAATGTTGAAGTCTTCTATTTTTTCAATAGATCATAACTGTGATTATTTGTAGTAAATATTTATTGCTGTGAAAAAATGTCCTATGTGCTAACTTACTTGGTGAGAGTACTCTATGAAATTGTTAAATGTACATAAATTAAAAATTATTGCTTGGCTTAATCCCATTTGGAAAAGATATTTTTCAAATGAGAAATTCACATTTAAGACAAAGGTTTCTGTGAATGATTCAACTCTTTTGCAATTCCAATACAATGAAAGCTCAGCTATGTGAATATGAAAAAAAAAGTGTTGCTGTGTATTTCCAGCAGGAATTATTATTTTTTCAAACAATACTCTGAAATGCTTATGTTTTAATATTTCATCATGCTTCTGACATAAAATCAAATCCAATGATTCTGGATGAATATTCAAGCTGGAGATGTGAAATGAACTATATATCTCGATGTAATAAAGCATGATTGATGAAATAAAAAGATAATAGAGTCTTTTGTCTGTGAGGAAAAAAGTCAACAGCTATTCTATTTCATATCTATCTCTGGGCCTCTGCCCAAACAACAACAACCTAAGAAAACTTTTGCATTCATCCTCATCAACCAAAATGAGGATAACAAGCTAGAAATCCAGGATGTTTACAGTGTTGTCTGCTGGAGTAAGCTTTTTGTCCTATTTCAATCAGGACCTTGTTTCTTGGTAAGGGTGGGGAATGCAGGTCTGAAATTAGTTCTTAAACAAAGACAATGAGAGCAGTAGCTTTTTGACAGGGAGAGAACAAAAACTGGAGGTAGCTGGCTACTCCTACACAGTAAAATAACAGGGAACAAATTCTCCTCTCTTCCCAGTTTCTATACAATACACAGTTAATCAGTCCCTGCAGGTCCTTAGGCCTACTTAGGCCATTAAAGCTGCCTCAAAGTAAACACCATGAATCATGAGGATTCCTGCAAGTCCAACTGTTATAGCTAAATTTGGCAAATTGCAATGATACAGGCAAGGAGGCTTTAAAAAAGAAAAAGGGATTTCTAAGGTTGATAAACTAGACAGGAGTTAATTTATTTTACAATAGTGATATACGGCAGACTTGCATTATGGTGTACTTTGGATCCGATGTGAAGAACCTGACTGGATTATGAATTAATGAATCAACAAACACTTATTAAGTACTTATTGTATGCCAGGCCATTTATGTATACATATAAGCACTAGGGATATGAAGAAAGACAAAAATAATCCCTGCTTTTAGGGAGATTATATCCTAAGGGAGAGAGACGACATCTATGTAATTGGATAAATACAGAGCAGATTAAAAGAGGGCATTAAAGGGGAAAGTTCCAGCAGCTGGAGGAACTGGGAGAGAATGCTCACACAAAGTGCCTTTCAAGCTGAATTTTGAAAGAAAATGTATATTCTAAGAGGTGGAAGTGAGGAGGGTATGAGAAAGAGTGATCTGTATGAGGAACAACCTAGGGCTTGATAGAGTGATGCTTGGAAGGGAATCAAGTGTGGGAAGACTAAGAAGTTGGGGAAGGGGTCAAGTTTTGAGGAGCTTTGAATACCTAATTAAGTATTTTATCTTTGACCTGAAAGTAATAGAAAACCATTAGAGTTGATTGATATGTGAGGTGACATGTGTTAAACCTATGCTTATGAACAATCACTTTGGTAACTTAGTGGAAAATGGATTAGAGCAGAGGTTCCCAAACTTATTTGGCCTACAGGCCCCTTTTCAAAATAAAAAAAAAATATTCAGCACCCCCTGGAAATCTACTTTCCTTAACGCTTTAATGATTTTTTTTTTTGGAAATTTGCATCATTTCAAAAAATATATAATTAAAAAATAACGATGCATCTTAAACTTAATCATTTATTGTAAATCTGTGGGGGTTTTCCTGCATTGAAATTTTGATGATGCAATATTGCATCATGTAACCATACTGCATGGTAAACAAGTCATTACATGCACATACTCCTGCCCATGCGAGCTGGATAGACTTCCCAACAATGTGTGACACATTTGCTTGCCAATACTTGCTTATTGTTGGACTTGACCATTGATCAATTATAAATTGCATTTTGTGCACTTACTTGGAAAATGTTATTTTGTGATCATTATGATTTAACTCAGTTAAAAAACAGATAAAATATGCACAAATGGTTTTTCAAAACTGTGTGGGACAGAGACCACTACCAAAAAAATCAGTACAAAGACCTAAGATACCTGAAAGCAGAAATAAGTTTATTGCTTTCTCATGAGAAAGGGTACCCCCCTCATCACTCTAATGGTGCCAGCCAGGGAAGTACAAATTGATTCTGGAAAGCAAGGTTCTTTTATACCCCAATACCAACTCCACCCCTCCCTAACTCTCTTCCCCTTATCCTGTTGGCTGGGCTTCAGTGGGCACAATTTTTTCAAGGGAATCTTCTCCAGGAACAAAGAACAAAGGACAAGAAAAGGCGAGAGTTTGCAAGTGAGAAATTTTGCAAGAGTGCACAGTTTAGGTTGTGTTGGAAAGCATGGCTAACTATAGATATTATTCTGTAAGGGAGTAAACTGTGTTTCAATAATACAAAAACTATTAATCCTTTTGAGGAAGCTTCACTTCTGAGAAATCATCCCTCACAAAAATTTTCTTCTTTTTCTTTCTTTATTGCTTCCACCATCCCCTTATTTTTATTCAATGTCCTCCAATTGCACTTGAGGTTACTACTATCCCCCTAGATCATTCAAGTACCCCCCAGGGGGTGGTACACCCACTTTGGGAACCTTTCTATTCTTTAAAGATTTAGAGAGATGCCAGAAGAACAATTAATTAGAAGGCTGTTAGAAAAATCCAAACAAGAGTAAGGTCTAAATGAGAATGAGTTTTGTAAATGTGGGAGAGAGACAGAGACAATGGGGGGAGTGGGGGAGAGTGAAAAGAGAGCAGGAGAGGGAGAGACAGAGAAACAGAGACAGAGGGAAGGGGGGGAGAGAAGGGGGTAGAGACAGAGAGACACAAAGAGAGAGGTGCAAAAAGAGACAGACAGAAAGAAAGGAAAGGGGGGGGTGGGAGAGAGAGAGACAGAGAGGGAGAGACAGAAAAAGAGAGAGATGGAGAGAGAGAAACAAAGAGAATGAGACAGAGAAAGAGAGGGAGAGAGACAGAGACAGAGAGAGACAGAGAGAGATGGAGAGAGAGGGAGAGGGTGTGGGGAAGAAAGATTGACCTAGGTGGTTCAGTAGATAGAGCACTGGGCCTGGAGTCAGAAAGACCTGAGTTCAAAACCAGCATCATATACTTACTAGCTGTGTGATCCTGTGCAAGACTCTTAACCTCTGTTTGCTTTGATCCACTGGAGAAAGAAGTAGCGAACAGTTCCAGTAATTTTGCCAAGAAAGCCCCATGGACATTATGGTTCATGAGGTCACCAACAGCCAGATGTGACTGAACAACATACATGTACGTGTGTGTATTTCTGTGTGTATATGTATATACATGTATAAAATCAGTTATGGGACAAATATCTCCTTTCTGAGTTTATGTGGAAGGTACCAACTGCCAAAATTGACTGCCACAATGCAGAAATTATGGAGGTAAGAAAAACCTAGGTTTTATTATTAGCCTTAAGTACAGGTTCAAATCTCAGACAAAAACAATAAATCTGAACAATTAGAAGGTTCTAACAAGACCTCTTAAAGCCAAAATTATGTCAGAGTAACAGAGAAATAATTCTTTTACATATTACAGACTTAAAGTTAAAGAAAAGACAGATTTATAGCCCCAAGCCTTCTTCAATGTTATAAAAGTTAAATAAACTTAAGCTGAGTCATAATCTCATAGCTAACAAACCTAGTTCACTGAGTTCCCCTTGAAGGTTTAGTGAGGGCATGAATGTAGTCTACAAATATTGAAAGTGCTTACCATGTGTGACCCAATGAATACAATTTATAGCAGAGCAGATTTTGAATCAATATGAAAAATAAATTCCTAAATATAAGTTATCAGCAAGCCCTGTGAGGTAGTAACTTTTCAATCATTGGGGGTATTCAGGTACATAAATTAAATAGATGACAACTTATTAGCAGGGTTATAGATCCCTATCTCAGGCCTATTTTGACCAGATTATTAAGTAATAGAATGATAGATTTATGAAATCATAAAATTTGAGAGTTTGATGGAACCTCAATAGTCATTCTGTCCAACCCATACAAGAAAAATCCCTCACCATAACATATTTGATAAGTAGCCATCTAAACTCTTCTTATTTTTCAATTTTTTTCATTTTCTTATTTCATTAAATATTTTCCAATCACATGTAAAAATATTTTAACAATCATTTTTAAAAATTTTGAGTTCTAAATTCTCTCTTTCCCACCCCTATACCCTTCTTAAGAAGGCAATCACTTTGATTTTGATTATACATCTGAGGTCATGCCAAATATATTTCTATATTAGCCATATTGTAAAAGAAAACAAACAAAATAAAACAATAAAAATTAAGAAGTTGAGTTTTTTGTAAGTATGCTTCAAACTATATTCATAGTTCATCAGTTCTCTCTAGGTAGATAGCATTTTTCCCAAGGGCTTTTCTTAATTATCTTGCATCATTGTCTTTATTGTAAGTCTTTCACAGTTGATCATTCTCACGATAATGCTGTTACTGTGTGCGATGTTCTTCTGGTTCTGCTCACTTCACTTTCATATGTCTTCCCAGGTTTTTCTGATATCATTCCTGTCCAGCATTTCTTAGAGCACAATAGTATTCCATCACAATAATATACCATGACTTGTTCAACCATTCCCCAATTGATTGACTTTCCCTTGATATCCAATTCTTTGCCAACACAAAAAGAGCTGCTATAAACAGTTGTTGTTGCTTTTTTTTTAATTGTTCCTTTTCCCTTTTCTTTGATCTCTTAGGGAGATAGACCTAGCAGTAGTGTTGCTGGGTCAAAAGTTTTACACACCTCTATAACCCTTTGGGCTCTACCAAATTGTACCAAATTGTTTTCCAGAATGGTTGGAGTAGTCAAAACTCCACCCACAATCCCTGTTTTCCACCTCACTCAAGCATTTGTCATTTTCCTTTTCTGTAATGTTAACTAATATGATAGGTGTGAGGTGAAATTTCAGAGTTGTTTTAATTTACATTTCTCTAATCAATATTGATTATGTGACTACTGATAACTTTGAAAATTGCCTCTTCGCATCCTTTAACCATTTACCTTCAGCTGAGGAGAGATAATTGTTTTTTGATTTGACTCAATTCCCCATATATTTGAGAAATGAAGCTTTTATCGGAGAAACTTACTGTAAACATTTTTTCAGCTTCTTGTTTCCATTCTAATTTTGACTGTATTTGTTTTGTTTATGCAAATAATATAATCAAAATTATCTATTTTACTTCCCATCTCTATCTCTTGTTTGATCATAAACTCTTCCCTTATCCATAGATCTGACAGGAATATTTCTATGCTTCCCTAATTTACCTACGATATCACCCTTAAGGTGTGAGATGTTGTTCTACACCTAGTTTCTACCAAACTGCTTTCCAGTGTTCCCAGTAATTTTTGTCAAATATTGAGTTTTTGTCCTCAAAACCTGGATCTCTGGGTTTATCAAACAGTAGATTACTATGGTCATTTACTTCTGTGTATTATGTACCTAATCGATTCCACTAATCTACCACTCTATTTCTTAGCCAGTAACAGATTGTCTTGATGATTATTGCTTGTGATATGGTTTGAAATCTAAAACTGCCAGGCTGTTTTCCTAAACACTTCTTTTCATTGATTCTGTTGATATTCTTGATCTTTTGTTTTCCAGATGAATTTTGTTACTATTTGTTTCTAGCTCTATAAAATAATTGTTTGATGGGTTGATGGGTATGGCACTGAGTAAATAAATTAACAGGTGGAATTATCATTTTTATTGTATTGTCTGAGCATACTCATGAGCAATTAATATTTCTCTAAATTCTTAACTCCATCTTTATTTGTTTTCAAAGTGTTTTGTCATTGTGTTCATAGAATCCCTGGGTTTGTCTTGGGAAGTAGTATCCCAAGTATTTTTTATATTGTTTGTAGTTATTTTAAATGGAATTACTCTTTCTATCTCTTCCTACTGAATCTTGTTGATACTTGTAGCGGCAAGCACCCCAACATCCCCAGGGTGACTGCCAACACAGGTTCTTAGATCTGCTTTTCAAAAGGAAAGCAACTCAAAATGGGTTAACAAGCTTACTTTAATCAAACAAACATACATTACCTAGTTCAGGGAAAAAGGTCAGCACCCCGAACTTCAGAGTTACAGAACTTACAGATCACACAGACAGGCTTCCAAACTGTCCTACCATTATATCAATACCAAATCACAGTTACCAGAGAGGGAAGCATCAACATCTGGGTTTTCAAAGCCGGGGGGCTCTCAACAACTGCTTCCCAGAGTCTCATCTGGTCAAATCACACAACACTTCTCAAAGTGAGCCCCAAAGCAAAGCCTCTCCTAAGGGTTTATATAGCCTTCTCCTGGCTCAGAGAATGTAACAACCCTCTGGACCCACTGCCCAATCACAAAGTGTCAAGGTGTGGGCTTTCCTGAAAAACAAGCCTCCCACCACAGGCTCCAGGTGCACTTAAGCTAGGGGCAGGGAAGATCTTTAAATCTGCATTTCCATTACAATACTATATAGAAATGCTGCTGATTTATGTGGGTTTATTTTATATCCTGCAACTCTGTGGAAATTGTTAATTGTTTCAACTAGTTTTTTGGTTGATTCTCTAGGGTTCTCTAATTATGCCATCATAAAATTTGCAAAGAATAATAGTGTTGTTTCCTCATTGCCTATTTTATTCCTTCGATTTCTTTTTCTTGTCTTATTTGTTATAACTAGCATTTCTAGTCCAATAATAAAAATAGTAGTGATAATGGACATCCTTGCTTTATTCCCATTTTAAGTTTATTCCCATTGCAGATAATGCTTGCTCTTATTTTTATGGAGAGACTACTTGCTTTCAGAAAAGAACCATTGATTCCTATGTTTTTTAATTTTTTTTCATAGGAATGGGTGTCATATTTTGTCAAAGGCTTTTTCTGACTCTATTGATGAAATCATGTGATTCCTATTGTTTTTGTTATTGATATGGTCGGTTATGCTGATAGTTCTCTTAGTATTGAACCAGCACTGAATTCCTGGTATAAATTCCACTTGGTCATAGTGTTTGATTTCTGTGATATATTGCTGCAATCTCCTTGTTAGTATTTTATTTAAAATTTTTGTATCAATATTCATTAAGGAAATTGGTCCATAGTTTTCTTTCTTGGTTTTTGCTTTCCCTGATTTATGTATCAAAACCTATCTAACATTTTCCTAAAGACTTCCAAAGAGCAGGAATTCACCCCCTGTAGTGGCAAGTCATTCTGCTTTTGGACAAGTCAATTGGTTAAGTTTTTCCTGACAGCAAGCTGAAGTTTGTCTTGTAACAACTTCCACCTATGTTTCTGTCCTCTTTGGCCAAATGGAGAAAGTCCAATACTTCTTCCATGCAAAAGCCCTTCAAATACAAAAATGTAGTTTTCCTTTTGAATCTCCTTCTCCTCCTTCTTCTTTGTCTCCTCTCTCCCTCTCTCCCTTTCCCTCTCTTCCCTCTCCCTCTTCCTCTCTCTCTCTCTGTCTCTCTCTCTGTCGCTCTGTCTCTCTCTGTCTCTCTGTCTCTGTCTCTGTCTCTCTGTCTCTGTCTCTCTCTCTCTCTGTCTCTCTGTCTCTGTCTCTGTCTCTCTGTCTCTCTGTCTCTCTGTCTCTCTCTCTCTGTCTCTCTCTCTCTCTCTCTCTCTCTCTCTCTCTCTCTCTCTCTCTCTCTTTGTCTGTCTCTCTGTCTTCCCTGTTCCTTCAACTGATCCTTATATGTCATGGACTCAAACCCCTTTGCCATTCTGGTTGCCCTCTTCTGGATATTCTACAGTTATCAATTTCCTTCTTTAAATGTGATGCTCAGAGCTGAGCATAACACTACAGATGAAAATAAAAGGATAAAACACAGTAAGAACAGAGATCACAGAGAGATGGTCTCTTTTCCAGAGTCCCCCCACCCAAGATTTCATTAGCATTTTTAGTTGTTGTGTTACAGGGGACTTTAACAGTCAATTGATCAAAAAAACCCCTTCTTACATATGAGGAAACTGAGATTAAGTGACTTTCCCAGGAGCAAATAGGAAGTGGTTCTGTTAGGTTTTGAATACATTATCCTCTGATTTCAAATCCACTATTGTTTTTATTGCATTATGCCAGCTCTGGGATACTATAGTTCTATGAAACGGCACTGCCTACATAACTAACATAAAAGTTGGTGCCAACCTGAATGCTCTTCCTCCCCAGGCTAACCAACTAACTAATTCATACACACTTTAGAAGCAAAGACATTTAAATGGACAACTAACTAAAGGTATGTTAACATATGCACATTTTTCAATCATAGTATGGAAGATAGAATTTTTCCCTGGATACATACTGCATACCATAACTACCCTGTCTTTAGGTAGACTCTTTCCCCCAAGAGACTGTATCTTGTTAGGGTCTACAATGTCTTCATTAAAGCCAAAAACAAGAGGCATGTTAGTCCACTGAAGTGAAATCAAAGCAGTAAAAGGTGCTCCAGTTTAATGAGTGAGCCAGGCAGGAGGGGACATAAAGGCTAAGCTCTGAGCTGCCCAACCTCTGGTCAATTTTTTTCTTTAATAAGCCATGGTCACATTTAATGTGCTCTTTCATTTTGACATACTAGTAGCTAAGAAAATTTTAACACATCTTCAAGGTATGAAGTTATTAAAATAACCTCAAGTCTTGAAGTCAAAGGAATAAGTTCATATTTATATTTGGGGGATTAAAATAGATCATCTCTGAAGTCTCTTCCAGCTCTAGCATTCTATGAGCCTGCATATTTGACTATAGCTAACCTTTCCCATAGGCATGCTAAAAATAACGAGTTACAAAACAACAACTTAATGCTATGTACTCTGTACTCTGTGAAAACAAGCATTTAGTCAATAGTTAATAAACATTTATTAAGTGTTATCAGATATCCTGCTAAGCACTGGGGAAACAAATAAGAAAAAGAAAGTCTCTGCCCTCCAGGAGCTTACAATCTAATGAGGGAAGACAATTAACAAAAATAAACTAAAAAGTGGGGAAATATCAGAATATACCCTGCTCTTCATAAAACCAAACCAAGCAGAGTATCTGGTGGGAAATGAAGAGGTGCCTAGAAATTCTGAGCCCTCTATTAGGGGGTGCTTTGGGAGGAGAGGAGACCAAGGAGACAGAAAAGGTAGCCTAAAGATGATCTTGTCCAGCCTCTTGATTTTCCAGATAAGGAAACTGAGACCCAGAGAGATAAAATGATTTGTCCAAAGTCATAAATTCAGTTAAAGGCAAGACTTAGACTTAGAAGCTAAGTTTCTGAGGCTAACTTGGTATATACTACAAAGGGCATTGAAATAAGAGTGAAGAAGGGGATGTTCTCCAATACTGTATGATGATCAACTGTGAAAGACTTAGCTACCCTGGTCAATACAACGTCCAAGACAATTCCAAAGGACCCAAGATGAAAAATGCTATCCACCTTTAGAAAGAGACTTGATGAACTGTGAGTGCAAATTGTGCAGCATATTGTTTTTCACTTTCTTTTGGCAAGATTACTAATATAAAAATACATTTGCATAAAAAATAAAGAACAGTATGCTCTATTTGTGATTCTGTTCTGAACTATATCTGTGACCTCAACCAAACGATTCACTTCTGCATAATAAAAGTGCAACTGTTTCACATGTGATCATGCCTAAATTATGATCCCTGTGCATGCATGCTCACTCCTCCCACTTTGGCATGTATATTTATGTGATATATACTTGACATCTATTTGCCTCAGTTTCCCTTATGTCCTCCACTTATGGAGAAGTAGTCTATTTTAAATCTTAAAATCATATTTCATTAGCAACCTTTGCCTTGAACTAATATTGTCCTCTGGGTGACTTTGGAAAAAGTTAAACACACCATTGGGGTTCAGAAGCTATCACATTGAGTGGGTGCTGACCCAGAGACCTTGAACCTGGAGGAGCTATTCTAGGAGCCTGTTCAGGATAAAATGAATAAAAATTTTTTAAAACTTAAAAAAAAATCTTTTTAACGCTCTATCCATAAAGATAAAAGCAACACTTAAACAAATCAATACAGTAATGATAAAAATGTCAGCACTGACATAGTCTGAATTATTCAATATAAAATATCTATTTAAAAACAGCTTTTAAAATATTTTCCTCTTTGGAGAAAAAAAAAAAGATTAGTTATTTTTTTTAAATCTCCTCCAACCTTTAAGGAAATGGTCCTCTATATAACCATATTTCCCTGACTGATCACTCCACAAAGAAATTAATTACTTCCTATAAAAGGCTGACATCCATTGATGGCATTAATCTTCACCTAATTCCTTCTATCTTTTTTATTAATCTATACTGGTTTTCACATTTACTATCGCTTTCATTAAATTTAAAAAAAAATTCTCCCCTTGAAGCCTTGTTCTGTTCTCAGTTAAGCAACTTTGGGCAACTTATTTGGTTAATGTATCCCTTTGAAAATGGGAATTCATTCATTTAACACTTATTTATAACACTTTTACTGATTTCTTACTGTGTGCAACATACTACACTGGGAAATGAAAGGAAAATTAAAAGAATAAATTGGTCCTGTTCTGAGGGATTGTGATTATTATTTTGGAATATTTCCCACCCAGCTGCACTCTGCTAAATTTCATTATGGCCCAGAAACATTTTCATCCTGCAAGATCACATTAGTAAGTATCCTTGCCCCTGGGGCTCCCTTATTCCTTGATTGGAGGGTGGAGGGTGGAAATCAGAGTCCATTTAAGAACTTCCATTTAAGGGGAAATCCTAGGTCAGTCATCTCTCCTTCATTTGTGACAATGACTGTGCTTGTCTGGATTTCATCTTTTCTTCAGTACATTTTCCCTCTTCTTCTCCCCACCTTTTTCAGCTTCCTTTTCTGTATTATGTTCCCATATTAGCTTGTAAATTCATTGAGGTCAGAGACTATCTTATGCCTTTCTTTGTATCCTCAGTACTTAGAACAGTGCCTGGAAAATAGTAGGCACTTAATACATGTTTATTAATTGACAGGCCATTAACATTCATTTAATGAAAATCACTTACTAATTGTATAACTTAACCACCAGAAGATTGACTACCTGAGGATTTTTTTTAATCAAGGTGACCTTGATTAAGTTAAATTATATTATTAATTTAAATAATTTTTATTAAATTAAAATGTTATATTATTAAATTAATTGTTTTAAATTAAATTGACCTGAAACAGATTAAAAATATGAGTTAGCCTATGGTCCTGTGCAATGACCTTTGACTTTAACATGATGAATTGTGGATGAAAATGGGGACAGAGAGTAATAAAAATGATATAATTCTTGATATGTGTAATGAATATAAAAAGGATGGAAAGATCTATATGAAACAATGCAGAGAAGTAAATAAAACCAAGAAAACAATATACACAGTAACTACAACAAGGTAAATGGAAACAACACACACATCAAAAGTAAGTGTAACAAAAGTATAAAAATCAAATGGGACTTGAATGAAGAGATACTAAAAGACCCCTTCAACCCACCCTTTTGGGGAGGTGGGAGGTCCACAGATGTTATACATTGCACATATTTTCAGATTTTTTCAGTGTATCAGTTGTGCTGATTCTTTTTTTCTCTCCAAAAAATACTATTTTTCATGTGGTATGGCTTTCTAGAAAGGGAAGGAGAAAGAATATGTGGGATAGAGTAGTGATAAGAAAAACAGAAACATATTAATAAAAATCTATTTAAAAATAATATACATTTCTTTGTTTATATCAGTATTGGATGCATTTGTGATCTCAAATTTCTAGTGTCTAGAATGTCTCTCTCTAATGATGCCTCTTTAATTTATTCCTCTCCAAGTTGCTCTTCTAAATTCTCTGGACATTCTCTACCATGCAATAGAAACTTCTTCACCCTGGGAGCTCAGTTCACCTTGGACTTCACTAATTTGGAAATGTCCTCTGCCCCTCCCACCTCTCCCTCTGATTGGCTTATGCAACCTTCATTTTGTGAGGGCTGCCCACACCAGTCATGTCGTCAATTCTCTTCAAGTTGCACTCAGAACTCTCTGGACGTTCTCTACCATGGCCCTGTACAGGACACTTTCATCTTCCTTCAGTTTTCCTGATCAGCTTCCTTTTATGTATTGTCTCCCCCCCATTAGAATGTAAGCTCCTTGAGGACAGGGACTTTCTGCTTGTATTTCTGTTTCCAGGGCTTAGCATAGGGCCTACACATGGTAAGCATTTGATAAATACTAACTTAACTTGTTGCCTATCACAGACCCTTCCTTTTAGTCTATGCAGCGCTTGCTCAGGGGAACTTATAGGTATCTCATCTATCATGACTTGCTCTTACCTCATGATCAGCTCACCTTCTTTTCCAGCTATATTTCTCTGATCACATTCTTCACACTGTTTCATTGTTGTTCAGTCATTCAGTCATGTCCAATTCTTTGTGACCCTGTGGACCACAGTACAGCAATGCTGTCCATGGGGTTTTCTTGGCAAAGACAATACAGCCGTTTGCCATTTCCTTCTCAAGTGGATTAAAGCAAATGGAGGTTAATTGACTTGCCCAGGGTCATACAGCTAGTAAATGTCTGAAGTCAAATTTGAACTCTAATCTTCCTGACTTTAGGGCCACCAGTCTATCCAGTGAGCCATCTAAAAGTCTGTTCTTGTACAACTGTTTGTGAATAATATGAAACCATCCATGAGTACTCACCATGCATCTCTCCATTGCTGTGTATATAATGCTCAGCTTTATTTCTTTGGGAATTGTGGTATTCATAGCTAAACAACTTCAGCAGAAGAATATTCATATTAAAAATAAAGGCTTTTGTTTCAAAGAATAATTTGGAGTCATTAAAAAATCTTTGCAATTTCCCAAAGGCAATCCACCCCACTGTACTGTACAATTCTGGGCCAACCATGATCCATTTGCATTGTCTTGTCCAAATATATTTTTGTAATTACAGAAACACTCTACTGGTAGTACATCTAACATCCTATCATGTTCTGGACAGAGACAGTTTTCAACAACTTGAATTTTCCTGTTTGGATAATAAGGCAATATTCTAGGACCTGATGCAGAGTGCAATGTCATCTTCAAATGGTCATTAAAGTAACCTTACTTATAAGAAATCCCTCTTCAACTTGAACTGGACATGTTCCATTGTAGTGGTGAAGACTTTTAGTAAGTGTGTATATCCATGTTTTATGTCTTATTTGATATTAATTATCAAATAATTATATTTTAACTAGAGGACTGTCAAAGACATTTATCCCTATTGTCAACATATATCAGGGAATCTCATAAGATTTTGAAATATACATGTTGTTGTTGGAAAAGAGTCTTTGAAGAGACATTATTCTCTACTGAATCAAATCTTTTTTAAAGTATTCAACAAAATAAGCAGTGTCATTTTATATTCACTATACCTTTCAGACAACTGTATAACCACAATTGTAGAATATCATTTGCATAATTCAGTATATCATTTTCTCATACTTTCATCAAGAATGTGTTTGATTCAGAAGTAGATAATTATTCTTATTAAAATTTTATATTGATGAGAAAGTCATGAAACTGGCTTGTATTGATGTTCTTATAGTCTTTTTTTTTCAGTAATCATAAGGTCTGAGATTTTTTCACATACATTTTGTATTGCCCCTCTCCTTTAGTTACTTTGAAAACTAATTCCTCAGTACTATAAAAACCTGTGTAGACTCCAACAGAAACCTCCTCTGTATTTCTTACCATGATTCTTAATCTATTTAATCTAATCTTCACTCTTCTGATTTCTCTCCTTTGTGTGCTTTCATTTCCTAATGTAGGACCATGGGGATTACATATAACATTTGCTATCCTGGTCCCCATTGCCTGAAGATCAGATAGGTTATATTTCACTCCTCCTTAAGGTTTACTGGGACCCAGAAGAGAGTTTAAAGTATCTAGGCTCTCTAAAAATGACTCACAATGGTGTCCTCCCAAGTATAAGGGAGGTCACTTGTACCCCACCTCCATTTAGCCACTAACATTCCGACCCCCTTTTACTAAGAAATTTTTACTGCAAAAGTAAAGTATAATCACAAATATACATATCTATTCTGCCACCACCCCTCCTCTCTGTGCTATTTCAGTTTCTGGGGAAGGGAAAGGGATTAGGTTCATAGCTTAGCTCAGTTTCTATAGCAAAGTTCCAGTTCCAAGTTACAAACCATCTATTGATGTGGTACCCTAAGGGTTAATAGTAAGGGTTACTTTCCCAGCCCCCCTGAGGGGGTTTGAGGCTTATTCTTAGCCCATCCTGTAACTTGTGGGTGCCTTAATGCCTCTTCCCCTTAGTTTGAAATACCATGCAACTTGTACCAAAAGAATCACTTTTGTCCCCCTTATCCTGTGTTCCCCATCCTGTGTCATTCATCTTTCCCACCCTGTGTCATGACAATTTTTCCTTATCTTGCAAGCAATCACCTTCCTCAATTTGTTTCTACTTATCCGGTCCCTAAATCTCCAACCCCCTTTAGAAACCCTAGAATTAGATAATCATCCTACAGGCTGTGTAGCTTTCTGGCTGTAAAAGTCTGATCTTTTTCCTATATCATAGCCTTTGTTTAGCTCCTTGCTAAGTCTCCCACCCACCTGCTTTTGTGTTAATAAAGCTCCCTTTGGCTAAAGAGAAGGTCTGATTGAATTCTTTCAAAAATCTGAACCAACTCTCCCAACTCTGACCTTAGCACTGTGGTCTTGAGTCTGAGATGCCCCGGATTCTCTGGGCTTTCCTGCTGGCATGGCTGACTACAGTATCCTCCCTGCAAATCTATTTCCAAAGTCATCATGGCTTAAGCTCCCAGTTCTAGTGGGGACCACTCCTGGCACATAAATCTGAGGACAATTGACATAGAATAGGAACAAACATCCCCAGGCTCATTTATCAAAGCTGGTCTAAAAGAGAGAAAGGTCAAAGGAAGTCCTTTTCTCCCTCATATCAAGTTAAAGGAAACCTTGCTGTGGTTGAACTGTAATCATCACCCTCAGAATGTGGCAGGACAGTGCACACAGTATAAAAGGTGAGCCAGAAAGACTGGAAGAGAGTGACTATCTCAATCTCACCAGTTTTAAAGAGATATCCTGTTCCAGTTAGGTAGTCAATGAAAAAGGTTACCTCACCCACATGAATCAGGAAGGAAAGTGCCTCCATTTGTATTATTTTTCAAATATCCAAATTTTGATTTCTGCTATAACAACTAGATTGACTGGTTCCCATTGACAACTTTCAGACATCATTCATATATGAGTAATCAATCATTCCTTGTGAAAATATAATCAATTTAACTTTCATGATATTATTTGACACTTGACATGTTCAGCACCTTCCAACTCTCTTCTCAAAGAAAATATTCACAATAGATGGGCAAAAGACTTCTGTATAGTGTATTTTGTCTTCTCTAATTTCTTACCCTTGAACTATGTTTTCCAACATTTTTCACCATCTTTTCTCATGCAATGAAGTCACTTAGAATTAAGTTAAATAGTGATTTTATTTGAAGAGTCTTAATAAGTTATTCATAAAACATCTTATTTTCCCATTTTTTGAAACAGATGCTAGAGCATAAGTTTCATTTATTTTCATGGTGGTCTTTTTGCAAATGTTTCTATGAGTATTGTGATATAAGAAGTCCAGATGTTCCATGAAATTATGTTTTTTGTTGTCTTTTGGTCCACAATAAAACCAACTCTGCCAACTCCTTTATATGCCCCTCCAGTGCAAATGTACTATAAAATGACATATTTACATATTTTACTTTAGAGCCTAAGCTCCTCACAAGAAAGGACTCTTTCATCCTTTGTGCTACCTATGACACATTGCTTAGAACACAGTTGGCATTAAAAGGTTGCTTGATGTCCATATAGTCAGTCAACAACTAATTATTAAGTGCTTGCTATATGCCAGACATTATGCTAAACACTGAGGATATAAAGAAAAGCAAAAAAATAGTCCCTACTTTCAAGGAGCTTACAGGGCAATGAGAGAGATAACATGCAAATAACTATTCATATTACATACACACATAAACAGAGTACAAATGGGACATATTCTCAGAAAAATCATATTTAGCTATGATTCTTTTGTCTTCTGATTTCATTTATAGTGAGATGCACTTTTCCTCCCATAACAAGTTCTCTCCTGGGTCACTGAAAAAGCATCTTATGAAAAGCATCTTGCCTCCATGAAGATGCTGAGAGGAATCTAGTGTACACAGGTACCAAAATGAAGGTTAATCTGTGCTTCTTGTAGCCCTTTGCCCCCTTTTCTAAATTAACATTGTAGAAGTAGAGGAGTGGGGAAACGCTCAGATAGTACTTTGGGTCATTTGTTATTTCATGGTTTGCTGTGTCTAAAGAATTCATCATCAGGGGATGGAGCCAAGATGGCAGAGGAGAAACAGTGTGTCCAAGGCACTCTCCCCCCAGATTACTTTCAAACTATGTAAAAGGGGACTCTGAACAACTTCTGGAGCCCCAGCACCCACAGAACAGCACAGAGAAGCTAACCTCCCACTGAGGACAGCCCAGCAGCCCTGCAGGAAGGACCAGCACAGCGCTCTGGGAGCCAGCAGCATGCAGCGCACAGAGAGCTGAGCACAGGTCTGCCTGAGTCGAGGTTTTAGCCCCAGAGCAGCCGGGCCAGCAGCCAGCTGGAGAGACCACAGAACACCAGCAGCTGTGGCGATTCCAGAATTATCAACATAGACATGCCTAGGACAAAGTGAAAGGTTAGTGCCCTATGGACTTTGGGACCAGTATTTGGGGAACATGTTGGCTTCCTCCCCTGGGGGCTGGAAGCCGCTGAGGAGACACGCCATTTTGCAGTTTTAAGAGGCAGCTCCAGCCCCTGGCCTGCAAACAGTAGGGTGATCCAGCAATCAGTCTTGGCAGGGTAATCGCTCTTGCTTTAACCTCCCTGTATCTGGATTGTTATCTGGGGTGGAGGTCGTGGGTGGGTTTCCAGCTTGCCAGAAACAGAAGTTGTCCCCCCACACATTCGGCACAAAAGTTCACCTGTCTGGCAGCCCAGCCATACTATGGTAACAAGCCCAAAAGTCAAGTAATTAAGTGGCAACATGCCAAGGCAAAGGAAACAAATTAAACAGAAAAATGCAACCTTAGACTCCTATTTTGGGGGCAAAGAGAATCGAAGCATAGAAGAGGGAGAGGACTGTGAGGTCAGAAATCCTGCTCCAAAAGCCCCAAAGGAAAATATGAGCGGTTTACAGGCCATAGAGGACCTTAAGAAGGACTTTAAAAATCAAATAAAAGAAATGGAGGAAAAATTGAGAAGAGAAATGAGAAGGATGCAGGAAAAGTATGAAATGAGGGTCAACAGTCTGACTGAAGAAAACAACACCTTAAAAAATAGACTAACTCAAATGGCAAAGGAGGCCCAAAAGGGCAATGAGGAGAAAAATGCCTTAAAAAGTCGAATTTGCCAGATGGAAAAAGAATCTCCAAAGTTCACTGAGGAGATTCATTCCTTCAGAGTTAGACTGGAGCAAATGGAAGCTAATGACTTTATGAGAAATCAAGATGCTGTTAAGCAGATCCAAACAAATGAAAGAATAGAAGGCAATATGAAATATCTCATGGGAAAAACCACTGACCTGGAAAAGAGATCCAGGAGAGACAATTTAAACATTATTGGACTATCTGAAAGCCACAATCAAAGAAAGAACCTAGAAATCACCCTTCAAGAAATTCTCAAGGAAAACTGCCCTGATGTTTTAGATCCAGAGGGCAAAATAGAGGTTGAAAGTATCCACTGATCATCTCCTGAAAAAGATCCCAAAAAGAAAACTCCCAGGAATATTATAGCCAGGTTCCAGAATCCCCAGATCAAGGAGAAAATACTACAAGCAACCAGGAAGAAACAATTTCAATATTGTGGAAACACAATCAGAATAGCACAGGACCTGGCAGCTTCTACACTGAGGGATCGAAGGGCATGGAATATGATATTCCAGAGGGCAAAAGAGCTGGGAATGAACCCAAGGGTCACCTACCCAGCAAAACTGAGTATTTTATTTCAGGGGAAAATGTGGTCATTCAGTGGAATAGAGGACTTTCAAGCATTCTTGAGCAAAAAACCAGAGTTGAATAGAAACTTTGACATCCAGACACAAGAAGCAAGAGATGCCTGAGAAGGTACTCAGGGAAAAGAAATCAAAAGGAACTTATCAAAGTTGAGCTATTTACATTCCTATATGGAAAAACAATAACTGTGACTGATGAAACCTTTCTCAGTATGAAAATAACGGAAGAAGGGTGCATGGTCATATGAATACATATGTGAATGTGTGTATATATGTTTACAGTTATATATGGATAGAGGGCATAGGTTGAATTTGTTGGGAAGGGAGGATACTTAAGGGGTGAAATTATGAGGTGAGAGAGGAAAGTGGCAAGAGGAGATGGGGAGAGATAGGGTAGGGTAAACTATCTCATGTAGAAGAAGCAAGGGGAAGTGGTTGCAAGGGAGGAGGAGAATAGGAAGGCAAAAAGGCAAAACCACATTCTCATTGAATTTGGTTCATGGAGAGAATGACATACATACTAAATGGGATATCTCAACCTGCAGCAGAATAGGGGGAAGGGGGATGAGAGGAGGGATGATGGATGGGAGGGCATCCTTGGGGGGAGGGGAGGTTGGAAGTACCCACTATAGAAGAGGGACAGGATCATGTAGGGAATGGACCAGGTGGGGGGTGGGATGAGTGGGAGGGAATTATAAGCAGCCTTGTACAATATATCTACTATGGTAATGTTTTGCATAGCTAGACATGTACAACATATACTGAATTACTTATCTTCCCAGGGGGAATGGGTGACAAGGGAGGAAGGGAATGGATCTGAAATTCGAGGTCTTAAAATTAAATGTTTCAAATATATATAAATACTATTATTAATACTCTTTTGCTTGTAATGGGGAGATAAGATGTACAGGCATTGGGGCACAGAGATTCACCTTCCTCTAATGGAAAAGTTGAAGGGGGTATGGGAGAAGATATGGGAGAGAGCAGATTGGAGGAATTGATATCTTGTGGGACTGCTATTCTGGGAGGGTGGGTAAGGGAAAAATGGGGGAAAAAATTGTAACTAAAAATCTGGTGGAAATGAATGATGTAAAACAGAAGTTAATAAAGCATTTGTTTAAAAAAAAGAATTCATCATCAAATGGATAACCAATAGATGATCAACTTATATAGCGTCAACTTGGAAGTTTAGTTAAAGGAAGCAGACTAGGTATATACAAATTCATATTATCTATTCCCTTAAAGCTAGCTGGATACATACATGTCTGGAACCAGATAAAATCTGATTTCCTGAACAAAAGAATGAGAAGACTTAAATACATTTTAGAACCATCCCTATTCAGGGTGGCTCTGTCAATCCAATTTATGATCTCCATAAATGTTTAATCATGGTATAAGAAATGAATTTTCTTAATTGAATAGGTGGTAAATACAATAAGAGAGTTGATAAAGTGTCAGTTGAAATTATGACCCAGGATATCTGTGTTTTCTTTCCCATTAACATGTCATAACATAGTATATGTCCATCAAATATTAAGATAAGAGAAAGTCCTATTACTCAAGATAGTGTCTCAGGTTGTCTCATCCTTAATGGGCATAATGTCAATCCCATCTGGCTTTGTTGACATAGGAAGAGGTATTCTCTGAGTTTACTCAGAGAACAAAGAATCTGTTAAGTTCAGGCCCTAATTGTGGTTGATTAGTTCAGGCTCTGGCCCTTATTGAGTTTTATTAAATTGATATTAAATTATTATCAATATATACTAGATATACTTATTCAGAACAATGCTTGGAAAGCAGAAAGGTTCAGTAGCTGGGACTGTACACAAAGCTTTTCTGGTATGATAGAATATACTGGGAAACTCCTTGAATTCTGATTGAATCTTCCCACTTGATGAGGCATTTGCCTGAGGCCATAAGCCTTTCATTATAGCAAGGTCCAAATCTTTGTTACTTTTAACCTAGCTTAGCCCTCCATTGTCCAGCCACTTCTCACCCTTGATCCTATCAAAATATCTATACCCAAATCTCTTACCCTTAAACTAGCCTAGACCTCCATTGCCCATCATCTCCTGGTATCCTTTAGCTATTTCCCACCCTTCATCTTATCACTGGATTCTAACCTCAGTCCCCTTAAAATCCTCCTTAGACTCCTCCTGAAGACCCTCCCCAAACCCTTCTTTTAGACCACCCCTAGATCCCTCCCACATTCTGTATATAAGACCCATCTTGCCTCCATGCAGGTGCTGAGAGGAATGTAGCACAGACTCACTCTGTGTCAGATGATTCTAGCCGGCTTGTCCAATACAAGCATCACAGATATTTAGGCTCCTTAAGGGTCTACCTATTATGGTGAATCTTTAATATACTTTGCTTTACTTTGGCTGAGAGAAGACGAGTTGAATTCATTAAGCAGGACCCTGAGTGTTCGTATTTTGGGGTCTCTCAAGACCCTAAATTCTAACCCTCAGTAATGCCAGAGCTCATACTCCTTTGGTATTGCCCTAGAAGTCACAAGTTCACTTCTACAATGGAATAAGGTATCTGGACAGGACTTTAGAGCTTGAGGCCTCATACACACAAGTGCCAGTCCTTAAGAAGTTGGGCTCCTTAGCATGCTAAAGGATTGGGGGTGAAGGGGGACAAACATATGTTAAATGTCTACACATATCACCTAAGCTATCACCAGTCATCCTGAAATATGTCTTGACACTAGATCCCACTGATGACTGGAGAAGAGAGTGAGGCTTTGCACAGTTCTGCCTCATTTACATCCAATTCACCTTTCGAATCAAGACATCATCCCCCTGATGACACTGGTCCTCTTCTAGAAAGAAGGGCAAATAACAGTCTGTGAGTACTAATAGCTGCTCCAGTGGGGGACCTAACAAGGAAGTTTCAGTTGGACAATATTGCTATTTCCTTCCTCCTCTTCCTCCTCCATACACCTTATCCCTCTGTCCATGTTGTGAAGAGAATAAGAGTGAGAATAAGAGTGAGAACTTGGGTTCAATGTAAATTTAGGTGTGGATTTATTGATCAAGCACAACTGCCTGGAGTATACACTCAAATCAGGCAGCCCTGAATAAGGGACCATACAATGTGTATAAAGGCAAAAACCCCACAACCACAATTGGGGAGGGGAGGTAGCATAAGCAATGACGTAGAGAAACCAAGAACAGCCATTGGTTGGATCTATAGCTCAGGGCTAATTAGAGAATCATGGCACAAGGGTACAGGGGTGCAACCTTCCTTGTGACAGCAGTCCCTCCTAGGGAGGGTGGAGGGTACAGGGTGGAGGGCACAGGGGGAGTGGAATTCCCCAGAACAGGGTGGGGTCATGGAACAAGCCAGGGTCATGTTCTGGGTGGAGGGTGTGGGGGACCCTGTTCAGCTTTCTGGGTGGGGACCTTGCTTGGTCAGCATCCCAGAACAGGGTGGTCTTTTACATGAGATAGACTTGCCCCATGATCTCTATACAGACTTGCACCATGACCCTTATACAAAATGCTGCCTCAAGGCTTACTCATTTAGGGAAGTACTAATTCAGGGAAAGATAAGGGAGCAGGGGACTATGCTTTGGGTGATTCACTTTTACCCAGGACTCTGCCTTTAAGCTATTGGAAGTGGTTACATGATTTAGGATAAAGACAAAGACAAATATAAAGGGGCTTAATGGTGGGCTCCAAATCAGGTGGCATGTGATTTGGGTTAGGGTACAACATCCATGGGGGGAATCATACCTTACATGTGGGTGTTTGGCCGGTCCAAAGGAATATAAATTTTGATCACTTATACTTTGCAAGATAACTTGGGGTTTGGGGGCTAGATTTTTCCCTCCTACTTACTTATTCTATCATTTTTATTCCCAAAACACTGGGACAGTTAACTCTTTTATCTTAAGTAGTTTTTATTGATGATTCCTTGAAATATAGCTCTGAAGAACCAGACATTAGCCATTAGCTACTTGACTTTGCCTTTAAAACCAAATTACTTTGGCTTTCACTGATTAGCCAATCAAAGTTTCTAGCCCAAGCCTCACTTGCTCATTATTTAGGTTTTGATAGCTTAGAGTAAATGTAAATAGCAATTGTTTCTATTCTTGAGGAGGCACAGGCTCTGTGAACCAACCCCGCCCCCCAACTCTGATTGAATCTTCCAATTTGATGAGGCATTTGCCTGAGGCCATAAGCCTTTCATTGTGGCTGGGCCCAAACCTAGGTCACTAGCCTAGCCCTCCTTTGTCCAGCTACCTCACATCCTCAATCTCTCTTCACTGGAGTCTAACCTCATTTGACTCTTCCTGAAGACCCTCCCCAAACTCCTCCTCTAGACCACTCCTAGATTCCTCTCAAAAGCTTTCTGTATATAGGACCCTACCTTGCCTCCATAAGGTGTGAGAGTGCAGGAGAGTGATCTAGTGCAGACTCAGTCTGTGTCAGATGATTCTGGCCTGCTTGTCCAATGCAAGCATCACAGATATTGAGGCTCCTTAAGAATCTACCCAATATGGTGAATCTTTAATAACTTTGCTTTTCTTTGGCTGAGAGGACTTGAGTAGAATTCATTCTGCAGGACCCAGTGTATTGGAATTTTGAGGTCTCGAGCACACCTAAACCCCTAACCTCAACATTTTTATGTTTCCCTTACAACATCATTCTAGACAAAAACTCTGAGGATCTTCTCCTCCCTGACTGATTCTTTTGTGAAGGCAAACTAGGCCAATTTTCCCCTCAGTTCTAGCCTATCCTTTATTCACTGAATGGGTGTGGTCTATGACAAACTGAGACCTGAGAAAGACCTTAGCTTGAAAAGACCAGGGTATCACACTGTCAGTCAATTTGACCTATGTCTTGCTGTTGAGGTTTAGGTTTAGGGGTCCTCAGAACCCCAAAATACCAACACACCAAGTCCTGCTTAATGAGTTCAACTCAGGCCTTCTTTCAGTCAGAGAAAATCAAAGTTTATTAAAGATCCACCATATTAGGTAGATTATTAAGGAATCTGAACATTTGTAATGCTATACAAATGGGCCAGAATAAATCTGAGCTTTTGTCAGGCTAGATAGAATCTGAGCACCTTCATGGAGGGAAAATGGATCTTATATACAGAAAGACTGTAGGAGGGATCTAGAGGTGGGCTAGTAGTCTGGGGTGATGAGAGGAGGGGTTTAGGGTCTTGAGGAGGAGTCTAAGGAGGATCTTGATGGTAATGGGGTGACTAGAGGTCAGATTCTCAGGAATCCAGAAAATGGAATTTTGATGGATCAAGGGTGGGAAGTAGCCAGAGGTAATGCAGAGGTAACCAACAATGGAGGACTAGGCTAGGTTAAGGGTTACAGAGTTTGGGGAATAGCAATAATGGAAGACTTATGGCCTCAGGGGAATACCCAATCAAGTGGAAAGATTCAAGGAGATTTCAAGGGGGTTCCCAGAGCCTGTACCCCATCATTGCCACTATCCTCCCATGATGTCTTTGGAGGAAAGAGTGAGGCTGATGACTTTACACAGCTCTGCCTCACTTAAATCCAATTCACTTGCAAGTCAAGACATCACCCTCAGGAAGTCACTGGTCCTCTTCAAGAAAGGACAAACAACAATAACAGACAATGTGCCATACACTATGATAAGCTCCTTATGAGTATTATTTCATTTGATCCTCACAAAAACCCTGAGAGGCAAGCACCTACATTATCTATGTTTTAAAGGTTGAGGAAACTAAGGCGTAGGGAAGTTAAGAGTCCTGCCCAAGGCCATGTCTGACATATATTCTAAAATCAGATCTTCCTGTCTCCAGTCCCAGTGCTCTCTATTCACTGAGTTACCTAGCTACCCCAATCCACAGTATTGTAATGCCACATCATCTTCTATAAAATGATTTCAGACATGATTACCAAGATAGATTTAATTCTTTTTAATTATTACAGAACATTATCCTGGGATAAGGAGTTTGGGGTAAATTTACTATAATAATTATTTTTTAATTCCATTTTCTAGATATTTTGACATTGGCCTTTTCTCCAAAGTTGTTTTTTCTTTCCTCTACACTGACAGATTAATAATGCAAAGAATAGATCAAAAAGGTCACCCTCATTTCAAATGGAAACATTTTTTTCCATACCAATACTATTATATGGTGTTTGTGGTATTGGACAAACAGCTTCGTTAAAGCAATTACCCTTCACCACAGAACAGGAAAGAAGGAAGAACTTGTCCTGCTTGAATGTCCAGAGAAACACAGGGGTCATTTCTCTTTTGGCTGCTTCTGATAGGTTTAGAAACCCAAGGAGTAGAGACATAGCTTTAGTGCATCAGTGATTCAAACTTTGGCCAAGAAATCTTTTCAAGGGAATGAGTTTTTGTTCCATATTACCATTTTCCTTGATGTTGCTGGTGTAAAGAACTCTTCAAAGGTCTTGTTTTCCCTATTACATAGGGGAAAAATGTGATAGTTAACAGCTAAGGAACTCTATTATTTTAGAATGTTCAGTGGAAGCCCAACTGATAATTTAGGAAATGAAAATGAAGCTTTTCAACTGGCTCTCCAGAGGGATGTTTAGGAGTCAGGCTTGGATAACCCAAAAGGAATTTGTCAAAAAAAAAAAAGAATACATTTCGTTTTTATGTTTGACTTATTGATTGCTAGGCCCTAGGGACATAACTATCAGCCCAAATAAAACTCCTCATAATTATATTTTGACAGGAATTTGTTTAGGGACTTGTACCTTTACCAATTATTTTTTAAATGTCAGAGTATAAAAAATATAATCCAGTCCCCAAAGAAAGAATTAAGAAAGTAAGAAAAGCCAAGGAGAAAAAAATTCTCTTTAGTGATCCAACTCTTCATCACTCCATTTGGGGTTTTCTTGGCAGAGATACTGGAGTGGTTTGCCATTTCTTTCTCCAACTTATTTTACAGATGAGGAAACTGATATAAACAGGGTTAAGTGCTTGCCCAGGGTCACACAGTTATTATGTGTCTGAAGCCAGATTTAAACTCAGGAAGATGAGTCTTCCTGACTACCCAGGTACTATATATACACTGGGCTGCCTAACTGCCCTCAGGCCTGACTACCCACACCAGAAAAACTAAGTGGATGCAGAATTCTACTGCCAAAAGTATTATAACCTAGCTGCCTCAATTCAACTGTATCCCACTTTTAAAAGAAAAAGAAAATTTTAAAAAGATGGATGAAACCTATCTGGGGACTGTTTATTCATTAAAGATACAAGTCAATCTACAGCTCCCTAACTAAGAAAGTAAAAGTGACTGATGTTACCGTCAAAGTTGGAAGATTCTCTCCAGAGCATGAAATGGAGGTTCATACTTTTCTATAAGTCAGGTGTTCCAAGAGGGTGCTGAGAAAATCTTTCATAGTTGTAGTTCCCCTCCCCCATCCCACTTCTAATAGCTAAACTCTTTTGATAGTTTCTTTGATAACCAACCCATTCATCCATAGCACTTGTATGAATTTCATCCTAGAAAACACTGACCAATTTCAGCCTAAAGAGATCTGAGAAAACTCTGAAAGGTGATTGATTATCCTATAGCAACAGCCAGCTGTGACTTACTTGGTCTACTTCACACTAAACTGAGTGGGGTGGGTTGAGGAGGGTTGTTGATTAACCCTTTCAAGTCAAGGGGATTGTGGAAAATCAAACTTTTGTCTGCAAATTTGTGATTTTTTTCGTGACCCAGCTCAAATGCCACCTTCTTTAGGTAGCCTTGCCTGGTTCCCCCAACTGGTAGTGTCTTGCCCCTTAAGGTTACTTTCCTGGATCTTTTATGCACCTGTTGTCTCCCTCATTAAAATTCAAACTCTTTAAAACCAGGGATTATTTTTGCTTTTCTTTGTATCCCCTACCTTTAGCACAATGCCTGGCATATAATGCAGCTAGGTGGACAAGTGGAGAGCATGCCGGACCTAGAGTCAGGAAGGTTATTCTTCCTGAGTTCAAATTTGGTCTCAGATGCTTACAAGATGTGTGATTGGGTGTAATGGGAATGAGAATTTGAGGATCTTCCCTGCCCCTTAATAGACCTAGGGGAGGAGTTTGAAGACCTCCCCTGCTTTGAAGATAAACTCTGCCCCCTTATAGGCTAAATATAATCACATGGAGCCTGTGGTGGGAGGAGTTTGCTGAAGGGAAGCAGAGCCCACAGGCTGGTCAGAGTTAGCCAGGCAGTGGGGGAGAGAGGACACTGAGGCAAGGAGATAGAGAACTTTGTGAGTAAATATTCATCTTGTATTGGTTTGTGGGAAGGCTGAAGGATGCTGTAGCTCTCAGTGTTATTATGGCTTCTCAATATCTTTGGTACTATGTTGAAATCAGCTTACTGGTTTTGGAATTGGGTTTTCTGGCGCCTAAATAAATGCTTCAGTTCTACCCTCTATCTAGAGAGTTTGATATATTTTGTGATGGAATGTCATATAATACTTATAGTCACGGTCTTTATCATGATTGTGGGAGCTGTAAATATTGCATCGGTGCTACACTGGGTAAATCACTTAACCCAGTTTGCCTCAGTTTTCTCATCTATAAAATGAGCTGGAGAAAAGAAATGGAAAAAACCACCTTAGTATCTTTGCCAAGAAAATCCCAAATGGAGTTTCAAAGAGTTGGACATGATTAAAAATGACTTAACAATAAAAAACAAAAACATAGTAAAAGCTTAATAAATGCCTGCCAATTGATTGATTTGGATGTAAGGATAGATTGTGCAAGAGATAAATCTAGATGATTGTATTATGTCTTTCAAAATTGCACACATATGTTATTAAGTTGTAATAGGAATGGGAATTTGAAGATCTTCCCTTCCCCTTAATAAGCCTAAGGGAATTTGAAGACCTTCCCCATTTTGAAAATATACTCTGCCCTCTAATAAGCTAAATGTAATCACATGGAGCCTGTGGTGGGAGGAGTTTGCTGAAAGGTGGAGCAGAGCACAGGAAGCTAGGAGTCAGAGCTAGCTAGACTGTGGGCAGGCTAAAAGATGCTGTGGCTTTCTGTGCTATTATAGTTTATTAACTTCTTTGCTACTGTGATGGAATCAGTTTGGGGATTTGGTTTTCTGGTATCTGAATAAATGTTTTGCTTCTGTCTTCTATTTGGAGAGTCTGTCATATTTTGTGATCAAGCACCATGCAGGTATATTTATAGTGATTGTGGGCACTGTGAATATTGCATTGGTGCTACAGCTGTTTCCATATTTTCACAAATTTGTACACTGGCCATATCCTAAAAAATATTTGTCTCATTCTGCACTGTCTTTCACCTCTCTAGTAGGTGAGTAGCATGTTTCATCACTGATCCTCCAGAATCCTGAATGGTCATTCTCAGTGTAGAGAAGAGTATAGAACAATAGTGTCTCAACATATTTATATATCATAACTTATTCATTTATTCCCCAAATCATGGATGCTTCTCAGATTCCTATTCTTTACCCCCCTCAAAAAGAGCTATAAATATTTTTGTATACATTTAGAATTTGTTTTACTTAGAACAAATTGCTCCCTTAATCTACCCACCTTTTATTCCCCTTCTCTCCTTCTCCCTCTTCTCTCCTATTTCCCTATTATGCAAAATGCATTTCTGTGCCCAACTATATGTGTACATGTATTCTTCCTTCTTTTCATTAGTTCATATGAGAATGAATTTCACATGACAGCCATTCTTTCAGTATTTGGAAACTTCTATGCTTAGTGACACAGCAAAGGATTCACTGGCTGTTTTTTGGCTTTAGGGCTCTGGTTAAAGCAAAGATCTGGGTCAGGGAATTTACAGGAAATTGATACTGGAAAAGTTGATATGAACAAGACCTTTATTATCAAGACCAAATAGACCAAAAATAAAAGCATACACACAGAGAGAGGCACACTATATAGCAATATAAGCTGATAATAGTTCATTCCTATGGATTCAAGAAACTTACCTAGTCATATCAAGAAGGAAACATGCTCACAGTTGGGGTTCAGATGATGAAATCATATACCCTAAAAATGGACTTGTTTGAGAATAGGTAATTGGTGCCAGATGTAGGAGGAGGCATTCCTAATCAGACCTATATGTGGTAGAGAAGGTGTCAGGGGTCACTTACAGACAATAGGCTTAGTTGAAGTTCAGCTAGAGGGAGTTTCTTTATCAGGGCCAGGGAGAGGATCTAAGTTAATTAAGGCTGTAAACTCAAGACCCCTGCAGCTGGTCAAGAGTTTTATTGAGTCAAAAGCCTTGAGTATTATCTACCTGACACAGAAAGCATAAGCTTTGTCTGTCCTTCCTTGTGTGTTTTATGGGCATTAGGACCACTTAGCCTAAGTGACTCCATATTGGAGTCCTACTATTATAAGTATAACATCAAATTTCAAATAATCAAATAATACCAAATAAAGTTTACAGTTATCATGCTGATTAATCATTGGCAACTCCATACCCCTGATATTAGAGACCTTTGACATTTTTATCAATGATTTATAGAAAGGATAATAAAGGAGTATAAGACTGAAGCACATCTCATGGATCTGGCTATATGCTTTCACCCCTAGCTGACATACACATTGTTGTGATGACACAGGCGTCTGTTCATTAAAAAGGTCATTTCTTAGGAAACAGAAAAGCAGAAGAAGGGAGCCAAGGACTCAAGCTCCCCTAGGCAAGATATGTCCCTGATGTTGTGTGCTTTAGCAGTAAGCCACCTTACCTCTGCTTGGGGTTAGGCAGAGGGAGGGAAGAGAAGTTCTGTCCTGCCCAGCCACCCTGACTAGAAGTCCAAGGGAAAGAAAGTAATAGATAAACATTCTAAGGAGAATGGACACAAAGAGGAAGAGTGGAGCCATTTCCAGTTTCTACAGACCACTGGGTGGTGGTTGGTGGGAAGGATTCCTTCACATGCCTTCAGTGACCACCTTCAACCTATTTTTGAAGTAAACCTCCCTCTCTCCCCCCACCCCCCTATCACTTGGTGGCAGGGAGCAGGGGCACAAGAGGCAGGGGGGGGGGAAGCAGAAGTAGAATAGTACTAAAAATTGACATTACTTCAAAAATTGACCTTGGTCTGGTCCTTTCTTTTACCCATACATTTCACTGACCTTCTTCAAAGGGAGAATTAATGAAAACATCCCTTCCTTCCTAAAAATCACCTGTTATATTTCTCAGAAAATATCTCTGGGTTCATGTTATCCATGAAAAAACTCATGTTTTAATCTTCTCAAAGGATCTAACTACATAAACACTTTATTGATTTTACTACAAATGAGTCTTCAAACTATAGCCTGCCATCAATTCCTCGCAAAATTCTAGAAAGTTCAAGGAATGGCTTATGTTGAAGTTATTGTTAATACCTAGCATAATAAGTTCATCAAAAACATGCCAAGCTGGATGGTGGAGTAGAATCACAAACTTGGCCTAAGCTCCTGTTCCAATCACTTCCAATACCTGTAAAAAATGACTCTAAACAAATTTTAGAGCTATAGAACCCAAAAGGTGACAGAGAAACAAACCTCCCACTGAAGGCAGCCTGGCAGTCTATCACAGTCTATCACAGCACACTGGGAGCCAAGCACGGTCTTGCATGAGCTCCTCAGTGCTGGTTTCTGGGCAGCCCTGACCAGCAGCAGGCATAGCAGACTTCAGGAGAGGGAATCACCAGCAGCTGTGGTGGTTTCCAGACTTCTAAACCCATAAATGCCAAAGGCTAAGTAAAAGGTCAGTGTGGAACTATGTTGGAACAGGGGGACAGAAGAGCATGGTTCAGGCCCTGGCCCTGGGGTGAAAGGTGGCAGAGGCATGGCAGCAGCTCTAAGTCCTTCTGCATGGCTGCTTCTGGAGCTCCTGGCCTACAGATTGTAGGGGGACCAAGCAACCATTCAGAAGGTAATTGCTCTTGCTTTAACCTGGTTGGATCTGGATCATGAACTTGGGTAGTGATCCTGGGGTGTGTGGCCAGTGTGCCAGAGCTTGTGGGGGCTGTAGAAAGAGCGCCCTCCTACTAGCACCAGCAGCTGAAAAACCCGTAGTGATTTGGGACAAAGCTCTCTCCATTCTGGAAGCAGAGTTCTACCATGGCAAAGAACTCAAGAGCCAAGTAATTGACTGGCAATATGAGCAAGCAGAGGGAGCACAAAGAGATCAAAGAATCCTTTTTGAGGACAAAAAGTATCAAAGCATGGAACAAGAAGAAGAAAATGAAGTCAGAACTCCTGCATCAAAAGTTTCCAAGAAAAATATGAATTGGTTATAGGCCATTGAAGAGATCAAGAAGGATTGTGAAAATCAAGTAAGAGAAGTAGAGAAAAAATTGTGAAAAGAAATTATAATGATGCAAGAAAATCATGAAAAGTAAGTCAATAGCCTGCTAAAGGAGACACAAAAAAATACTGAAGAAAATAACACCTTAAAGATAGACTAACTCAAATGGCAAAAGAGGCCCAAAAAGCCAATGAGGAGAAGAATGCCTCAAAAAGCTGAATTTGCCAGATGGAAAAAAGAATCTCAATAGCTAACTGAAGAGAATAATTGCTTCAAAATTAGACTGGAGTAATTGGAAGCTAACGACTTTATGAGAAATCAAGGTACTATTAAACAGATACAAACAAATAAAAAATTAGAAGGCAATGTGAAATATCTCATTGGAAAAGCCACTGACCTGGAAAATAGAACCAGGAGAGATAATGTAAAAGACCCCTTCAACCCACCCTTTTGGGGAGGTAGGAGGTCCACAGATGTTATACATTGCACATATTTTCAGATTTTTTCAGTGTATCAGTTGTGCTGATTCTTTTTTTCTCTCCAAAAAATACTATTTTTCATGTGGTATGGCTTTCTAGAAAGGGAAGGAGAAAGAATATATGGGATAGAGTAGTGATAAGAAAAACAGAAACATATTAATAAAAATCTATTTAAAAATAATATACATTTCTTTGTTTATATCAGTATTGGATGCATTTGTGATCTCAAATTTCTAGTGTCTAGAATGTCTCTCTCTAATGATGCCTCTTTAATTTATTCCTCTCCAAGTTGCCCTTCTAAATTCTCTGGACTTTCTCTACCATGCAATAGAAACTTCTTCACCCTGGGAGCTCAGTTCACCTTGGACTTTACTAATTTGGAAATATCCTCTGCCCCTCCCACCTCTCCCTCTGATTGGCTTATGCAACCTTCATTTTGTGAGGGCTGCCCACACCAGTCATGTCGTCAATTCTCTTCAAGTTGCACTCAGAACTCTCTGGACGTTCTCTACCATGGCCCTGTACAGGACACATTCATCTTCCTTCAGTTTTCCTGATCAGCTTCCTTTTATGTATTGTCTCCCCCCATTAGAATGTAAGCTCCTTGAGGACAGGGACTTTCTGCTTGTATTTCTGTCTCCAGTGCATAGCATAGGGCCTACACATGGTAAGCACTTGATAAATACTAACTTGACTTGTTGCCTATCACAGACCCTTTGTGCCATCCTTTTAGTATATGCAGAACTTGTTCAGGGGAACTTATAGGTATCTCATCTGTCATGACTTGCTCTTACCTCATGATCAGCTCACCTTCTTTTCCAGCTATATTTCTCTGATCACATTCTTCACACTGTTTCATTGTGGTTCAGTCATTCAGTCATGTCCAATTCTTTGTGACCCTGTGGACCACAGTACAGCAATGCTGTCCATGGGGTTTTCTTGGCAAAGACAATACAGTTGTTTGCCATTTCCTTCTCAAGTGGATTAAAGCAAATAGAGGTTAATTGACTTGCCCAGGGTCATACAGCTAGTAAATGTCTGAAGTCAAATTTGAACTCTAGTCTTCCTGACTTTAGGGCCAGCAGTCTATCCAGTGAGCCATCTAAAAGTCTGTTATTGTACAACTGTTTGTGAATAATATGAAACCATCCATGAGTACTCACTCACCATGCATCTCTCCATTGCTGTGTATAGAATGCTCAGCTTTATTTCTTTGGGGATTGTGGTATAGAACCAGGAGAGATAATATAAAAATTATTGTACTATCTGAAAGCCATGATCAAAAAAAGAGCCTAAACACAATTTTTCAAGAAATTATCTATCAAAATTGTCCTGATATTCTAGAACCATGGGACAAAATAGAAATTGAAAGAATTCACCAATCACCTCTTGAAAAAGATGCCCCCCCCCCCCCCAAATCCTAGGAATATTATAGCCAAATTCCAGAGTTCCCAGGTCAAGGAGAAAATATTGCAAGCTGTCAGGAATAAACAATTTGAGTATTGTGGAAACGCAATCAAGATAACACAAGACGGGAAGGAGCCAAGATGGCGGAAAGGAAGCAGTAACCTCGATGAGCTCCTCAGTCACTAAGTCTCAAAGGGTGAATCTGAGCGGATTCTGGAGTGACAGAGCCCACTGGAAGACAGAATGTGGCAGAGTCGAGCCCAGGAGGTTGCCCAGTGTGTCCAGACAGGTCAAGCGCAGAGTGTGTGGGGTCTGCACAGCTCAGACCTAAGAGCACACAAGCAGACTACACCAGGGAGAGCAAAAGCCCCAGCCTGCAGACTTACCGAGGAAGAATTGCAGTCATCTCTCACACAGGAAGGGTCATTGGAGCCAGGTAGGAGAGTTGGGCCCCCAGTGGAGAGAGTGGCTTCTCTGGCTACATTCGGCCCCCAACCTGGAAGTTTAGAAACTGCCTGCCTGTATAATACAAGGCCTGGAATGGCAAAGTAAATTCTAGCTGCTCTGATCCTCCCATCCCTCCTTCATGAATCAGAAAACCCAAAGATAAGTCTCCCACCCGGATTGAAATCCCAAGTTAATGGAAATAGCCCCAGGCTTGAGAGTCTCCAAGAAGGGGTGTAACTGAGACAGCCAGGAGTCTGAAGAGAAGAGAGGGTGGGGTCCCAACAAGCCCCACCTCACCTCACCAAAAAAAGCCTACTTATAGCCCAGGGGTATAGAGTCAGAAATCTGAAGTGGTCAGACTCACCTACACCTAAGCATCTACATTCCTCAGTGACTTCCCTGACTTAGCCATAAACTAGCCACCCAGAGGTATTCAAAGTCAAGGATCAGGCCCCAAACTCATAGCCTGAGAAACTAAGAAATAGGAAGTCACAATGGGAAAGAATCTGAGGAGAAGGGGAAGGCAAGAAAGTCTATTCGAGCCTACTATGTAGGGGAAGAACAACAAAATACACAGGACAATATAGACTCTCTACCCCCACCTGAGACCACAGAAGGAAACATGATCTGGTTTCAAGCCCAAATAGCTTTCCTGGAGGAGCTTAAGAAAAATTTTAAAGATCAAATCAGGGAGGCAGTGACCAACTTGGAAAAAAGTCTCAGTGAAGTAATTGGAGAAAATACCTCCCTAAAAAAAGGAACTTCGGGGCGGAGCCAAGATGGCAGAGTAGAAACAGCTCATCCAAGCCACTCTGCCCCCACATTCCCCCCAAACGATGTAAAAGGGGACTCTGAACAACTTCTGGAGCCCCAGCACCCACAGAATGACACAGAGAAGCTAAACTCCCACTGAGGACAGCCCAGAAGCCCTGCAGGAAGGACCAGCGCAGTGGTCTGGGACCTGGTGGTGTGCAGCGCGCAGAGCGCAGGAGCCGAGCCGAGCCCAGGTCCGCATGAGCCGAGGTTTTAGCCCCAGGGCGGCAGGGCCAGCAGCCAGCTGGAGGAACCCCAGAACACCAGGAGCTGTGGCGACTACAGAATTATCAACATAGACTTGCCTGGGACAAAGTGAGAGGTTAGTGTCCTATGGACTTTGGGACTGGTATTAGGGAATGCGTCAGCTCCCTCCCCTGGGGGCTAGAAGCCACTGAGGACAAACGCCATTTTGTAGTTTTCAGAGGCAGCTCCCGCTCCCAGCCTGCAAATTTGTAGGGAGATCCAGCGATCAGTCTTGGGGGTAATCGCTCTTGCTTTAACCTCCCTGGATCTGGATTGTGATCTAGGGTGGAAGTCGTGGGTGGGTTTACAGCTTGCCAGAAATGGAAGTTGCCCCCCACATGTTCGGGACGAAAATTCCCCTATCTGGCCTTAAAGCTATAGTGTGGCAACAAGCCCAAAAGTCAAGCAATTAAGTGGCAACATGCCAAGGCAAAGGAAACAGAAAAATGCAACCCTAGACTCCTATTTTGGGGGCATAGATTGGGAAAAGGACTGTGAGGTCAGAAGTCCTGCTCCAAAAGCCCCAGGGGAAAACATGAGCGGGTTGCAGGCCATAGAGGACCTTAAGAAGGACTTTAAAAATCAAATAAGAGAAGTGGAGGAAAAATTGGAAAGAGAAATGAGAAGGATGCAGGGAAAGTATGAAATGAGGGTCAACAGCCTGACTGAGGAAAACAACACCTTAAAAAATAGACTGACTCAAATGGCAAAGGAGGCCCAAAAGGTCAATGAGGAGAAGAATGCCTTAAAAAGCCGAATTTGCCAGATGGAAAAAGAATCTCAAAAGTTCACTGAGGAGATTCATTCCTTCAGAGTTAGACTGGAGCAAATGGAAGCTAATGACTTTATGAGAAATCAAGATGCTGTTAAGCAGATCCAAACAAATGAAAGATTAGAAGGCAATGTGAAATATCTCATGGGAAAAACCACTGACCTGGAGAATAGATCCAGGAGAGACAATTTAAAAATTATTGGACTACCTGAAAGCCATGATCAAGGAAAGAACCTAGAAATCACCCTTCAAGAAATTCTCAAGGAAAACTGCCCTGATGTTTTAGATCCAGAGGGCAAAATAGAGGTTGAAAGAATCCACCAATCACCTCCTGAAAAAGATCCCAAAAAGAAAACTCCCAGGAATATTATAGCCAGGTTCCAGAATCCCCAGATCAAGGAGAAAATACTACAAGCAGCCAGGAAGAAACAATTTCAATATTGTGGAAACACAATCAGAATAGCCCAGGACCTGGCAGCTTCTACACTGAGGGATCGAAGGGCATGGAATATGATATTCCAGAGGGCAAAAGAGCTGGGAATGAACCCAAGGGTCACCTACCCAGCAAAACTGAGTATTTTGTTTCAGGGGAAAATATGGTCATTCAGTGGAATAGAGGACTTTCAAGCAGTCTTGAGGAAAAAACCAGAGTTGAATAGAAAATTTGACATCCAGACGCAAGAAGTAAGAGATGCCTGAGAAGGTAATCAGGGAAAAGAAATCAAAAGGAACTTATCAAAGTTGAACTATTTACATTCCTATATGGAAAAGCAATAACTGTGACTGATGATATGAAAATAATGGAAGAAGTGGGTGTGGTCATATGAATACATATGTGAATGTGTGTGTATATGGTTATAGTTATATATGGATAGAGGGCATAAGTTGAATTTGTTGGGAAGGGAGAATACTCAAGGGATGAAATTATGAGGTGAGAGAGGAAAGTGGCAAGAGGAGATGGGGAGAGACAGGGTAGTGTAAACTACCCCATGCAGAAGAAGCAAGGGGAAGTGGTTGCAAAAGAGGGGGAGAATAAGGAAGGCTAAAAAGGCAAAACCACATTCACATTGAATTTGGTTCAGGGAGAAAATGACATACATACTAAATGGGATATCTCAACCTGCAGCAGGATAGGGGGAAGGGGATGGGAGGAGGGATGATGGATGGGAGGGCATCCTTGGGGTGAGGGGAGGTTGGAAGTACCCACTATAGAAGAGGGACAGGATCATGTAGGGAATGGACCAGGTGGGGGGTGGGATGAGTGGAGGGAATTATAAGCAGCCTTGTACAATATATCTACTATGATAATGTTTTGCATAGCTAGACATGTACAACATATACTGAATTACTTATCTCCCCAGAGGGAGTGGGTGACAAGGGAGGAAGGAAATGGATCTGAAATTTGAAATCATAACATTAAATGTTTCAAATATGTATAAATACTATTATTAATACTCTTTTCCTTGTAATAGGGAGATAAGATGTACAGGCATTGGGATGCAAAGACTCACCTTCCTCTAATGGAAAAGTCGATGGGCATATGGGAGAAGGTATGGGAGAGAACAGATTGGAGGAAGCGATATCTTGTGGGATTACTGTTCTGGGAGGTTGGGTAGGGGAATAATGGGGGGAAAATGATTGTAACTCAAAATCTGGCGGAAATGAATGATGTAAAACAGAAGTTAATAAAGCATTTGTTTAAAAAAAAGGAGCTTCAAAAACTAGCTGAAGACCATAATTTGCTAAAAATCAGAAACAATCAAATTGAAGCTCAGAACACTATGATGCAGCAAGAGTCAATCAAACAAAACAAGACAATCGAAAAATTGAAAGAAAATGTAAAATATCTCACTGGAAATATAACTGACCTAGAGAACAGATCCAGGAGAGACAACCTAAGAATTATTGGTCTACCAGAAAGCCATGATGAAAAAAGTAGCCTAGACAACATCCTCTAAGAGATTGTCAAAGAAAACTGTCCTGAGGTTCTAGATTCAGAAGATAAAATAGCTATCCATAGAATTCACCAGACTCCTCCTGAAAGAGATCCCAAACTGAAAATTCCAAGAAATATAGTAAGCAAATTCCAGAATTATAAGATTAAAGAAAAAATTCTACAAGCAGCCAAAAAGAAACAATTCAAATATCGAGGAACTACAGTGAGGATCACACAGGACCTAGCAGCTTCTACATTAAAAGAGCAGAGGGACTGGAATTTGATATTTCATAGGGCAAGAGAGCTAGGACTACAACCAAGGATTAACTACCCACAAAACTGAGCATAATCTTTCAGGGAAGGAGATGGTCATTTAATGAAATAAGAGACTTCCAGAACTTCCTGATTAAAAAGCCAGAGCTCAATGGAAAATTTGATCTCCAATTACAAGACTCAAGAAAGACATAAAAATGTAAACAAGAGAAACACAGACTCACACATGCATAAGTGCACACACCCACACCCACAAACACACACTCATTACCTGGGAAGGAACAAGAGCAAAATGCTCACATCCCTATATGTGGAGCTGATAACTGTCAATATTTGAAATTTTTATGATTATCATGACCTTCAAAAGGGCTATACTTAGATAGAGGGTGTGGGTACTAATGCATGAACCTGAAGTCTAAAAAAAAAAATGCTATTAAGGGGATCAAAGGGACTGTAATGGGAAAAAGGAAAGGAAGAGATAGGAAAAGGTAAAATGTGCCATCTGAAGAGGCATTAAAACACACTGTAGAAGATGGGAAAGAAAGAGGGAGAGGAACATCATTTAAACACTATTCTCACTGGTTCTGGTTCAAAAAGGGATCAACTTAATCAGTGAAGTTTAAGATTCTAATGTGAATAGACACACAAATTCATTAAATAGAGGAAAAGGAGGGAGGGAGAGGAGCACTGTTTGAAATTTACTCTCATTGGTTTGGAATCAAACAGGGAGTAATTTACTCTGATAAGTATAAAAACTTATTGTGTCCTATAGACAGTGGAAGGGTAAGGGGGGTGGGTGGTGAAGAGGAGGAGCCCAAAGTGGGGATTAGAAGGGAGGGAAACAGTAGTAAGGGCAAAGGGTAGGTTAAGAAGGGGGATCATTGGGTGGCAACACTGAGGGAGGGGGTGGTCAAAAGGGAAAACTTCAAGGAGGGGAAGGGAGAAGGAAGAAACAAAAACATTAACGGGGGGGGGGAATAGGATGGAGGGGAAGAGGCAGATAGTCATCATTACTGTGAATGTGAATGGGATGAACTCTCCCATAAAACTGAGTCGGATAGCAGAATGGATTACAAACCATAATCCTACAATATGCTGTCTACAAGAAACACATTTGAAACAAAGGGATACCCACAGGGTAAAGGTAAAAGGTTGGAGTAAAATTTATTATGCCTCAGCTAAAGTAAAAAAAGCAGGGGTAGCAATACTTATCTCAGATAAAGCAAAAACAAAAATAGATCTAATTAAAAGAGATAAGGAAGGAAACTATATCCTACTAAAAGGCACCATCGAGAATGAAGCAATATCACTACTTAATATATATGTACCAAGTGGTATAGCACCCAAATTCCGAGAGGAGAAGTTAAAGGAATTAGAGGAAGAAATAGAGAGCAAAACTACACTAGTGGGGGACCTTAATCTCGCCCTCTCTGAACTTGATAAATCTAACCTCAAAATAAACAAGAAAGAAGTTAAGGACATGAATAGAATCTTAGAGAGACTAGATATGATGGATCTCTGAAGAAAACTGAATGGGGATAAAAAGCAATTTACTTTCTTTTCAGCAGTGCCTGGTACATACTCAAAAATAGACCATGTACTAGGGCATAAAAACCTCACAATCCATTGCAGAAAGGCAGCAATACTAAATGCATCATTCTCAGATCATGATGCAATAAAAATTATATGCAATAAAGGGCCAGGGAAAGATAGACTAAAAACTAATTGGAAACTAAACAATTTAATCCTAAAAAATTGGTGGGTCAAACAAGAAATTATAGAAACAATCAATAATTTCATTCAAGAGAATGACAATAATGAGACAACATACCAAAATATGTGGGATGCACTAAAGGCAGTTCTCAGGCAAAGTTTTATATGCCTGAGTGCATACCTAATTAAAGCAGAGAGAAGGGAGGTCAATGAATTGGACATGCAATTGAAAAAACTAGAAAAAAGAACAAATTGAAAATCCCCAATTTAGTACTAAATTAGAAATAGTGAAAACCAAAGGAGAGATTAATAAAATTGAAATTAAGAAAACTATTGAATTAATAAATAAAACTAAGAGCTGGTTTTATGAAAAAATCAACAAAATTGATAGACCCTTAGTCAATATGATAAAAAAAAGAAGAAAACCAAATTATGAGTATCAAAAATAAAAAGGGTGAACCTACTTCCAATGAAGAGGAAATCAAAACAATAATGAGGAATTATTTTTCCCAATTGTATGCACATAAATATGACAATCTTAGTGAAATGGATGAATATTTACAAAATCACAAGTTGCCCAGATTAACTGAAGAGGAAGTGAATTACCTAAATAACCCCATCTCAGAAAAAGAAATCAAACAAGCCATCAATGAACTCCCTAGGAAAAAATCTCCAGGACCAGATGGGTTTACTAGTGAATTCTATCAAACATTTAAAGAACAACTGATTCCAATACTCTACAAACTATTTGGGAAAATTAGTGAAGAAGGAGTCCTACCAAACTCTTTCTATGACACAAATATGGTACTGATTCCTAAATCTGGAAGAGATAAAACAGAGAAAGAAAATTATAGACCAATTTCCCTCATGAATTTAGACAGAAAAATTCTAAATAAAATATTAGCCAAAAGACTCCAACAACTTATCACAAACATAATACACTCTGATCAGGTAGGATTCATTCCAGGGATGCAAGGATGGTTTAATATTAGGAAAACCATCAGTATAATTGAGCATATCAACAATAAAACTAGCAGAAACCACATGATCATCTCAATAGATGCAGAAAAGGCTTTTGACAAAGTACAACATCCATTCCTATTAAAAACACTAGAAAGTATAGGAATAAATGGAGCCTTCCTTAAAATAGTTGATAGCATCTATTTAAAACCATCAGCAAGTATTATATGCAATGGGGATAAACTAGAAGCCTTTCCAATAAGATCAGGAGTGAAACAAGGGTGTCCACTATCACCCCTCTTATTCAATCTGGTACTAGAAACACTAGCAGTAGCAATTAGAGAAGAAAAAGAAATCAAAGGAATCAAATTAGGCAAAGAAGTGACCAAGCTATCACTCTTTGCATATGATATGATGATATACTTAGAGAATCCTAGAGAATCATGTAAAAAACTACTTGAGACAATAAATAAATTTGGCAAAGTTGCAAGATATAAAATAAATCCACATAAATCCTCAGCATTCCTGTACATCTCTAATGAAACTCAACAGCAAGAGATAGAAAGAGAAATCCCATTTAAAGTCACTGTAGACATTATAGAATATTTGGGAATCTACTTGCCAAAAGAAACCCAGAATCTATATGATCACAACTACAAAACACTTCTCAAACAAATAAAATCAGATCTAAATAGTTGGAAAAATATCAATTGCTCATGGCTGGGTTGAGCCAATATAATAAAAATGACAATTTTACCCAAACTAAACTATATGTTTAGTGCCATACCAATCAATTTACCAAAAAATCTACTTTCTAGAGTTAGACAAAATAATAACAAAATTTATTTGGAAAAACAAACGGTCTACAATATCAAGGGAATTAATGAAAAGAAATGCTAGGGAAGGTGGACTAGCTATGCCAGATCTTAATCTATATTATACAGCAGCAGTCATCAAAACTGCTTAGTACTGGCAGAGGTGTAGAGTAGTGGATCAATGGAATAGATTAGGTGCAGGAGACCCAGCAGTTAATGAATATAGTAATCTATTGTTCGATAAACCCAAAGATCCCAGTTTTGGGGATAAGAATGCATATTTGACAAAAAGTGCTGGGAAAACTGGAATACAGTATGGCAGAAACTGGGCATAGATCATTATCTAACACCATATACCAAAATCAAGTCTAAATGGTGCATGATCTAGGTGTAAAGAATGATACTGTAAACAATTTGGGAAAGCAAGGAATAGTTTACCTGACAGATTTGTGGAGAAGGGAAAACTTTCAGACCAAACAAGAATTAGAGAGCATTATAAAATGCAAAATGGATAATTTTGATTACATTAAATTGAAAAGCTTCTGTACAAACAAAGCCAATGTAACCAAGATCAAGAGGGAGGTGGGAAATTGGGAAAGAATTTTTACAACTTGTGTCTCTGATAAAGGACTCATTTCTAAAATTTATAGAGAATTGAGCCAAATCTATATGAATACAAGTCATTCCCCAACTGATAAATGGTCAGAGGATATGAACAGGCAGTTTTCAGAGAAAGAAATTAAAGATATCTATACACATATGAAGAAATGCTCTAAATCACTGTTGATTAGAGAAATGCAAATCAAAACAACTCTGAGATACCACATCTCTCTAGTCAGATTGGCTAAGATGACAAAACAAGAAAGTGACAAATGCTGGAGAGGATGTTGTCAAATTGGAACACTAATACACTGCTGGTGGAGTTGTGAACTTATCCAACCATTCTGGAGAGCAATCTGGAATTATGCCCAAAAGATTATAAATAATTTCATACCTTTTGACCCAACAATACCACTTCTAGGGCTATATCCCAAAGAGATCACAGAAGTGGGAAAAAGACCCGTATGTACAAAAATATTTATAGCAGCCCTCTTTGTGGTTGCAAAGAATTGGAAACTAAAGGGGTGCCCATCAATTGGGGAATGGCTAAACAAGTTGTGGTATATGCATGTAATGGAATATTATTGTGCTATAAGAAACGAGGAGGTGACAGATTTCATAATTACCTGGAGAGACTTATACAAACTGATGCTGAGTGAGAAGAGTAGAATCAGTAGAAATTTGTATACAATCACAGACATACCATATCTGTGATGACCAGTTATGACAGACTGGACTCTTTTCAGCAATGCAGTGATATAAGTCAATCCCAAAAGACTCAAGAAAGAGAGAAATGTGCCATCCAGAGATATAACTAGACAGAACTGAGCCTGAATCCTGATGGAAGCAAACTAAATGATCTTTTTCTTTTCATTGTTTGGTTTTATTTCTTCTTTACCATCTTTCATCCCACCTAGTACAATACGCCTTTGCAGTTGGAATAATGTCTAATATGAATGTATTTGCAGATCCTACACTGGACTATATGCTGTTGTGGGTGGAGGGGGGAGGGAAGTAAAGGAAATTTGAAAATCAAGGAACTATGGAATTGAATCTTGTTAACTGAAACTAAACTAATAAATTATAAAAAAAAAAGATAACACAAGACCTAGTAGCTTCTACATTAAGAGATTGAAGGGCTTGGGATATGATATTGTGGAGGTCAAAGGAGCTAGGATTAAAACCAAGAATCACCTACCCAGAAATACTGAGTATCATGTTTCGGGGGAAAATATGGTCATTCAGTGAAATAGAGGACTTTCGAGCATTCTTGATGAAAAAATCAGAGTTGAATAGAAAATTTGACATTCAAATACAAGAAGCAAGAAAAGTATGAGAAGGTAAACAGGAAAAAGAAATCATAAGGAACTTATCATAGTTGAACTATTTACATGCCTACATGGAATTATAGTTGAACTATTTACATGCCTACATGGAAAAACAATAATTGTAATTTATGAAACCTTTCTCAGTATGAGGACAGTTTAAGAGAATATAACTATATATAGATAGATAGTTACATAGATACATATATATATATATATAACTATATATATATAGCTATATATATATAGTTATAGAATATATATATGTAGAATATAACTATATATATAGTTACATAGATACATATATATATGTATCTATGTATGCATGCATATGTGTCTATAGAGGGGGGTATATGTGCATATGAATACATATGTGTGTTTATATATGTGTACAAGTATATATAGACAGAGGGCACAGGATCAATTGAATAGGAAGGGATGATACTTAAAAGGTGAAATTGAGAGGTGAGAGAGGAATATAATGAGAGGAAATAGGGAGAGACAGAATGAGTAAACTATCTCATATAGAAGAGGCAAGGGAAAACATTTATAATGGAGGGGAAGAACCTTCCACTCCTTGAATTTGGCTTAAGGAGGGAATGACATACACACTAAATTGGGTGTCTTGCCCGACAAGAGAGTAGGGGGGAAGGGGATAAGAGGGCAGATGATGGAGGGGAGGGCAGGTTGGGGTAGAGGGTAGTTAGAAGTACACACATTTGAAAAGAGACAGGGTCAAAGTAGAGAATAGAACAAATTGGGGGTGGGATAGGATGGAGGGTAATATAGTCAGTCTTTCACAATATATCCACTATGGAAATGTTTTGTGTAGCTTCATGTGTACAACCTATATTGAATTATTTATCTTCCCAGTAAGGGTGGGCAATGAGAGAGGAAGGGAAAGAATATGGAAATCAAAGTCGTTAAAATGAAATGTTAAAAATTTTATTATTATTATTATTATTATTACTATTATTATTATTATCATTATGTGCAACTGGGAAATAAGATATACAGGCACTGGGGTATGGAGAGCCATTTTGCCCTACTGGAAAGTAGGAGGGCATATGGGGGAAGATATAGGAGAGAGCAGATTGGGAGAGGGAGTATACAGTGTGATCACTGTTTTGGGGTGGTGGGTAGGGGAAAGACAGGAAGAAAATCAGTATCTCAAAATCTTGTGGAAATGAATGATGTAAAATAAAAATAAACTTAAGACAATTTTAAAAAGAAAAGAAAAGAAAAATGACATTGTAATTCATAGGACTTTTCTCAGTATTAGGATAGTTGAAGGGAATGTGTGTATATGTGTGTGTGTGTGTGTGTGTGTGTGTGTGTGTGTATATATACATATATGTATATACATATATGTATAGGAGGGTGTATGTGTATATAAATATATATGTGAGTGTGGGTATATGTATCTACATGTATGCATAGGCAGAGGGCACAGGATGAGTTGAATATGAAAGTATGATATCTAAAAAAATAAAATTAAGACATGAGAGAGGAATTTATTGGGAGAAGAAGAAAGGGAGGAATAGATCAGGGTAAATTATTCCATATAAAAGAGGCAAGAAAAAACTGTTACAATGGAGGGGAAGAGCATGAAGATGAAAGGGAATGGTACAACTTACTCTCATTGAATTTGGCTTAAGGAGGGAATAACATAACACTCAATTGGGTATCTTACCCTACAGGAAAATAGGGGGGAAGGGGATAAGAGGGGAGAATGATGGAAGAGAGGGCAGATTGGGGAAGAGGGTAGTTAGAAGCAAACACTTGCAAAGGGATAGGGTCAAAGGAGAAAATAAAATAATTGGGGGGAGAGATAGGATGGAGGGAAATATAGTTAGTCTTTCACGATATAACTACTATGGAAATGTTTTGCGTAACTACACATGTACAATGTATATTGAATTGCTTATCTTCCCAGTGGGGGTGGGTGAGGAGGGAAGAAGGAAAAAATTTGGAACTCAAGTTTTAAAAACAAATGTTTTTTTTTTTTAAATTGTTTTTTCTTACATGCAACTAGGAAGTAAGATATACAGGCACTGGGATGTAGAAATCTATCTTCCCCTATTAGAAAGTTGGGGGGAAGGGGGGAGCATATAAGAGAGAACAGATTGGGGGGAAGGGATATTCAGTAGGCTTGCTATTTTGGGGTGGGTGTAGGGGAAAGACAGAGAGAAAAATTTGTAACTCAAAATTTGGTGGAAATGAATGTTAAAAACTAAAAATAAATAAATTGGATAATTTGAAAAAAAGAAAAGGTTAGAGGAAACTAAAAAAATAAAAATCTGATCATTTTGAAAGATTAAGACTTGTCAAGCATATCTCACTTCCTTTTTTTTTTTTTTGGAGGGGGGAGAGTAGGGCAATTGTGGTTAAATGATTTGCCCAAGGTCACACAGCTAGTTGTTTTGTGTGTTAAGTGTCTGAGGCCAGATTTGAACTCAGGTCCTCCTGACTCCAGGGCTGGTGCTATATTCACTGCACCACTCGGCTGCCCCATTCTCTCACTTCCTTTTTGATGGGGTTAAATGTACCTGTACATCAGAAGAAAGGGCTGCATATGATATATAGCTAAATTATACCTAAATTTCCGCAAAATATTTGACCAACTCTCAAGATATCCTTGTATGTATAATCATATGATGGAGGGATAATAGCTATATAGTGGTATAGTTAGATTAAATAGAATTCATTTAATCACTTGATCCAAAGAGCAGTTAAGAGTCTGGTGGTTTCTAGCCCTGGTTCTGTTACATTTAGCATTATTCATCATTGACTTGGATAAAGCCATACATGATACACATTTCATTTGCATATGGCCAAAAGTCGAAAGGGATTGTTAACACACTGGAATCATATTTAACTCCTTCCCCTCTCTCATATCCAATTATCCTGTCAATTTTACCTTCATAAAACCTCTTGTATCCATTCCATTGTTAGCCACTCATAAGGCCACAAGTTTAGTTGTGACCTCTGCCCCACACTGTAAAATGGTTTTATGACTGGTTGCCTCTGGTCTCTCCTCTCTCTAATTGATTCTTTTTTTTTTTTTTTTTTTGCTTTTTGGAGGGCAATTAGGGTTAAGTAACTTGCCCAAGGTCACACGGCTAGGTTTTTGTTTGTGTGTGCATTAAGTGTCTGAGGCCGGATCTGAACTCAGTCCTTCTGACTCCAGGGCCAATGCTCTACTTACTGCACCACCTAGCCGCCCCTAATTGATTCTTTATACCACTGCCAACATAATATTCCTAAACCACAGGCCAACTCAATTCAGTAAGCATTAACTAAATGCCTACTATGGGACAGGCACAGTTAAGTGATAGTGATAGAAATACAGAAGCAGAGCAGCCTCTGCCTTTAAAAAGCATCATGCTCCTGGTCAGATAGAGGAATAAAGGGAGGAAGCAGATGACATGTATGCATGTCATAATAATAATAGAATAAAATAAATAAATATATAAATAAATTATAGATAATTTAGAATTAATGAAATAGATATGATAAATAAATAGAATAAATTAATAAAATAGAATGAATTTGGAAACAGAATACAATCTGGATGAATCAGAGAAGAACTCTAATACATGAAGTCGCATTTGACCTGAATCCTAAAGTAAATTGGTGTTCCAAGAGGAAAAGGTGAAAAGGGAGAGCATTCTGGGTAAGGTCAACTGTGTGGAAAAAGACATGGAGATAGGAGATGGAATATGGTACCCAGGGAATATTCAGTAGGTCAGTTTTGTCTACAATGTAGTTATGAAATGGAATAATGTATTATTAGAGTGGCTAAGTAATGGATTGGATAGAACGTTAGGCTTGGAGCCACGAAGTCTTCTTGTATTCAAATTGGTCTCAGACACTTACTAGCTGTGTGCAAGTCACTGAACCCTGTTTACCTCAGTTTTCCCTTCTGTACAACAAGCCACAGAAGGGAAACTGTCTTTGCAGAGAAAACCCCAAATGTGGTCCTGAAGTTGGATATGACTTAAAAACAACTAAACAACAATATATAGTTAGCTTGGAAATAAAGACTAGAGCCACACTGGTAAGGGTTTTAAACATTAACATATGGGGTTTTAGAGGTGGAGCCAAGATGGCGGAGTAGAAACAGCTCGTCCAAGCCTTTCTGCGCACAGATTCCCCACAAACTATGTAAAAAAGGACTCTGAACAACTTCTGGAGCCCCAGCACCCACAGAACGACACAGAGAAGCTAACCTCCCACTGAGGACAGCCCAGTAGCCCTGCAGGAAGGACCAGCGCAGTGGTCTGGGAGCCAGCAGCGCGCAGAGCGCAGAGCGCAGGAGCCGAGCCGAGCCCAGGTCCGCGTGAGCCAAGGTTTTAGCTCCAGGGCGGCAGGGCCAGCAGCCGGCTGGAGGAACCCCAGAACACCAGGAGCTGTGGCGATTCCAGAATTATCAACATAGACATGCCTAGGACAAAGTAAGAGGTTAGTGTCCTATGGACTTTGGGGCCTGTATTTGAGGAATTCGTCAGCTCCCTCCCCTGGGGGCTAGAAGCCACTGAGGAGACACGCCATTTTGTAGTTTTCAGAGGCAGGTCTGTCTCCCAGCCTACAGATCGTGGGGAGGTCCAGCGATCAGTCTTGGGGGGTAATCGCTCTTGCTTTAACCTCCCCGGATCTGGATTGTGATCTCGGGTGGAAGTTGTGGGTGGGTTTACAGCTTGCCAGAAATGGAAGTTGCCCCCCCACACGTTCGGGATGAAAATTCCTCTAGCTGGCCTTAAAGCCATAGTGTGGCAACAAGCCCAAAAGTCAAGCAAATAAGTGGCAACATGCCAAGGCAAAGGAAACAGAAAAATGCAACCCTAGACTCCTATTTTGGGGGCATAGATTGGGAAAAGGACTGTGAGGTCAGAAGTCCTGCTCCAAAAGCCCCAGGGGAAAACATGAACGGGTTGCAGGCCATAGAGGACCTTAAGAAGGACTTTAAAAATCAAATAAGAGAAGTGGAGGAAAAATTGGAAAGAGAAATGAGAAGGATGCAGGAAAAGTATGAAATGAGGGTCAACAGCCTGACTGAGGAAAACAACACCTTAAAAAATAGACTAACTCAAATGGCAAAGGAGGCCCAAAAGGGCAATGAGGAGAAGAATGCCTTAAAAAGTCGAATTTGCCAGATGGAAAAAGAATCTCAAAAGTTCACTGAGGAGATTCATTCCTTCAGAGTTAGACTGGAGCAAATGGAAGCTAGTGACTTTATGAGAAATCAAAATGCTGTTAAGCAGATCCAAACAAATGAAAGATTAGAAGGCAATGTGAAATATCTCATGGAAAAACCACTGACCTGGAAAATAGATCCAGGAGAGACAATTTAAAAATTATTGGACTACCTGAAAGCCATGATCAAGGAAAGAACCTAGAAATCACCCTTCAAGAAATTCTCAAGGAAAACTGCCCTGATGTTTTGGATCCAGAGGGCAAAATAGAGGTTGAAAGAATCCACTGATCACCTCCTGAAAAAGATCCCAAAAAGAAAACTCCCAGGAATATTATAGCCAGGTTCCAGAATCCCCAGATCAAGGAGAAAATACTACAAGCAGCCAGGAAGAAACAATTTCAATATTGTGGAAACACAATCAGAATAGCCCAGGACCTGGCAGCTTCTACACTGAGGGATCGAAGGGCATGGAATATGATATTCCAGAGGGCAAAAGAACTGGGACTGAACCCAAGGGTCACCTACCCAGCAAAACTGAGTATTTTGTTTCAGGGGAAAATATGGTCATTCAGTGCAATAGAGGACTTTCAAGCATTCTTGAGGAAAAAACCAGAGTTGAATAGAAAATTTGACATCCAGACACAAGAAGCAAGAGATGCCTGAGAAGGTAATCAGGGAAAAGAAATCAAAAGGAACTTATCAAAGTTGAACTATTTACATTCCTATATGGAAAAGCAATAACTGTGACTGATGATATCTTTCTCACTATGAAAATAATGGAAGAAGGGTGTGTGGTCATATGAATACATATGTGAATGTGTGTGTATATGGTTACAGTTATATATGGATAGAGGGCATAGGTTGAATTTGTTGGGAAGGGAGAATACTCAAGGGATGAAATTATGAGGTGAGAGAGGAAAGTGGCAAGAGGAGATGGGGAGAGACAGGGTAGGGTAAACTATCCCATGTAGAAGAAGCAAGGGGAAGTGGTTGCAAAGGAGGGGGAGAATAAGGAAGGCTAAAAAGACAAAACCACATTCCCATTGAATTTGGTTCAGGGAGAAAATGACATACATACTAAATGGGATATCTCAACCTGCAGCAGGATAGGGTGGAAGGGGGATGAGAGGAGGGATGATGGATGGGAGGGCATCCTTGGGGGGAGGGGAGGTTGGAAGTACCCACTATAGAAGAGGGACAGGATTATGTAGGGAATGGACCAGGTGGGGGTGGGATGAGTGGGAGGGAATTATAAGCAGCCTTGTACAATATATCTACTATGATAATGTTTTGCATAGCTAGACATGTACAACATATACTGAATTGCTTATCTCCCCAGAAGGAATGGGTGACAAGGGAGGAAGGAAATGGATCTGAAATTTGAGGTCGTAACATTAAATGTTTCAAATATATATAAATATTATTAGTAATACTCTTTCGCTTGTAATAGGGAGATAAGATGTGCAGGCATTGGGACGCAAAGACTCACCTTCCTCTAATGGAAAAGTCGATGGGGGTATGGGAGAAGGTATGAGAGAGAGCAGATTGGAGGAAGTGATATCTTGTGGGACTACTATTCTGGGAGGTTGGGTAGGGGAATAATGGGGGGAAAATGATTGTAACTCAAAATCTGGCGGAAATGAATGATGTAAAACAGAAGTTAATAAAGCATTTGTTTAAAAAAAAATAAAAAAAAGAAAATAGATCCAGGAGAGATAATTTAAAAATTATTGGACTACCTGAAAGCCACAATCAAAGAAAGAACCTAGAAATCATCCTTAAAGAAATTCTCAAGGAAAATTGCCCTGATGTATTAGACCCAAAGAGTGAAATAGAGGTTAAAAGAATCCACAGATCACCTCCTGAAAATGATCCCAAAAAGAAAACTCCTAGGAATATTATAGCCAGGTTCCAGAATTCCCAGATCAAGGAGAAAATACTACAAGCAGCCAGGAAAAAACAATTTCATTATTGTGGAAACACAATCAGAATAGCACAGGACCTGGCAGCTTCTACACTGAGGGATTGAAGGGCATGGGATATGATATTCCCTTGTGCAAAGGACCTGGGATTAGAACGAAGAATCACCTACCCAGCAAAACTGAGTATCTTGTTTCAGGGGAAGATATGGTCATTCAGTGGAATAGAGGACTTTCAAGGATTCTTAAGGAAAAAACCTTAAGTGTGTTAGAATCCATCAGAACTTCAAACAGAGTTGAATAGAACGTTTGACATTCAGATACAAGAAGCAAGAGATGCTTGAGAAGGTAATCGGGAAAGAAATCAAAAGGAACTTGTCAAAGTTGAACTATTTACATTCCTACATGGAAAAATAATAACTCTGACTGATGAAACCTTTCTCAGTATGAAAATAGTTGAAGAAGGGTATATGGGAATATGAATACATATGTGAATGTGTGTATATATGTTTACAGTTATACATGGATAGAGGGCACAGGTAGAATTTGGTGGGAAGGGATGATATTTAAGGGGTGAAATTATGAGGTGAGAGAGGAATATGCCAAGAGGAGATGGGGAGAGACAGGGTGGGGTAAACTATCTCATGTAGAAGAGGCAAGGGGAAGTGGTTGCAGGGGAGGGGAAGAACAGGAAGGCCAAAATGCAAAACCATATTCTCATTGAATTTGGTGCAGGGAGAGAATGACATACATACTAAATGGGATATCTCACCCTGCAGGAGAGTAGGGGGGGAAGGGGATGAGGGAGGGGATGATGGAGGGGAGGTCATGCTGGGGGGAGGGGAGGTTGGAGGCACCCACTTTTTAAGAGGGACAGGATCAAAGTAGGGAATGGACCAGGTTGGGGAATGGGATGGGTGGGAGGGAAATATAGTCAGTCTTTTATAATATATCTACTGTGGTAATGTTTTGCATAGCTATACATGTACAACATATACTGAGTTGCTTATCTTCCTAGCGGGAGTGGGTGAGAAGGGATGAAGGGAATGGATCTGGGATTCAAAGTTTTAAAATTAAATGTTTCAAATATATATAAATACTATTATTAATACTATTTTGCATGTAATTGGGAAATAAGATGTGCAGGCATTGGAACACAGAGATTCACCTTGCCCTAATGGAACAGTCGAAGGGGGTATGGGAGAAGATATGGGAGAGAGCAGATTGGATGAGAGGATATCTTGTGGGACTGCTATTCTGGGGTGGTGGGTAGGGGAAAAATTGTAATTCAAAATCTGGCAGAAATGAATTATGTAAAACTGAAGTTAATAAAGCATTTGAAAAAACATAGAATAAAAAAATGAACCTGGGAGCAAAAGGCAGAAAAACCCCATGATGTCAGCATATAGGTTTAAGTGGCCCCTGTTATCAACTGCTAGACTATCATGGAAGAAGCAAAGTACCAACCCCTGGGCAGGGAATGGACAGGTGTAAGAATTTCTGCCGGCTTGGAACACAAACATTTGGTCCTGGATTTTTGTTGTATATTTATTTATTATTTTTGTTCCTGGCAGGTCAGGTCTACTAGATCTTGCCAAGGCTAAATTACTGGGTGTTTGGTCTCCATGAATATTTGCAATCCCCAGAGGGGATGAACAGGTGTAAGTGTTGGTGTTAGAATCCATCAGTATCTGACCTGCCTAGAGTTCTGCCAACCTGGAACATGAACAACTGGTCTGGAGTTTTTACTTCATATTTACTTATTATTTTTGTTTCTGTCAGGTCAGGTCTGCTAGAGCTAGCCAAGGCTTAATTATCAAGTTTATGGTCTCTATGAATCCTTGCCAAAGTGACTGATCTTTCAGGTGTCTGCATTTTGGTTTATGAAATAGTGTATCCGTTCAACTAGTTACAACTTCCTGTAATATGGAAGATGATGAAATTAAACTTGCTTAAAATATAGATAGTTCAGCTTTCTGGAAAAAATATATGTACAACATACTTTTAAATTTATTCTTCATCAGATTCCCCCCAAACTATGTAAAAGGGGACTCTGAACAACTTCTGGAGCCCCAGCACCCACAGAACGACACAGAGAAGCTAACCTCCCACTGAGGACAGCCCAGCAACCCTGCAGGAAGGACCAGCACAGTGGTCTGGGATCTGGCAGTGCACAGAGCGCAGAGCATGGGAAGCCAAGCCGAGCCGGAGCTGAGGTCCCCGTGAGCCAAGGTTTTAGCCCCAGGGCACCAGGGCCAACAGCCGGCTGGAGGAACCCCAGAACACCAGTAGCTGTGGTGACTCCAGAATTATCAACATAGGCATGCCTAGGACAAAGTAAGAGGTTAGTGTCCTGTGGACTTTGGGACCTGTATTTGGGGAATGCGTCAGCTTCCTCCCCTGGGGCTAGAAGCCACTGAGGACAAACGCCATTTTGTAGTTTTCAGAAGCAGCTCCAGCTCCTGGCCTGCAATTAATTGTAGGGAGATCCAGTGATCAGTCTTGGGGGGTAATTGCTCTTGCTTTAACCTCCCTGGATCTGGATTGTGTTCTAGGGTGGAAGTCGTGGGTGGGTTTACAGCTTGCCAGAAACGGAAGTTGCCCCACACACGTTCGGGACGAAAATTCCTCTAGCTGGCCTTAAAGCCATAGTGTGGCAACAAGCCCAAAAGTCAAGTAATTAAGTGGCAACATGCCAAGGCAAAGGAAACAGAAAATGCAACCCTAGACTCCTATTTTGGGGGCATAGAGAGGGAAAAGGACTGTGAGGTCAGAAGTCCTGCTCCAAAAGCCCCAGGGGAAACCATGAGTGGGTTGCAGGCCATAGAGGACCTTAAGAAGGACTTTAAAAATCAAATAAGAGAAGTGGAGGAAAAATTGGAAGAGAAATGAGAAGGATGCAGGAAAAGTATGAAATGAGGGTCAACAGCCTGACTGAGGAAAACAACACCTTAAAAAATAGACTAGCTCAAATGGCAAAGGAGGCCCAAAAGGGCAATGAGGAGAAGAATGCCTTAAAAAGTCAAATTTGCCAGATGGAAAAAGAATCTCAAAAGTTCACTGAGATTCATTCCTTCAGAGTTAGACTGGAGCAAATGGAAGCTAATGACTTTATGAGAAATCAAGATGCTGTTAAGCAGATACAAACAAATGATAGATTAGAAGGCAATGTGAAATATTTCATGGGAAAAACCACTGACCTGGAAAAGAGATCCAGGAGAGACAATTTAAAAATTATTGGACTACCTGAAAGCCATGATCAAAGAAAGAACCTAGAAATCACCCTTCAAGAAATTCTCAAGGAAAACTGCCCTGATGTTTTAGATCCAGAGGGCAAAATAGAGGTTGAAAGAATCCACAGATCACCTCCTGAAAAGATCCCAAAAAGAAAACTCCCAGAAATATTATAGCCAGGTTCCAGAATCCCCAGATCAAGGAGAAAATACTACAAGCAGCCAGGAAGAAACAATTTCAATATTGTGGAAACACAATCAGAATAGCCAGGACCTGGCAGCTTCTACACTGAGGGATCGAAGGGCATGGAATATGATATTCCAGAGGGCAAAAGAACTGGGAATGAACCTAAGGGTCACCTACCCAGCAAAACTGAGTATTTTGTTTCAGGGGAAAATATGGTCATTCAGTGGAATAGAGGACTTTCAAGCATTCTTGAGGAAAAAACCAGAGTTGAATAGAAAATTTGACATCCAGACGCAAGAAGCAAGAGATTCCTGAGAAGGTAATCAGGGAAAAGAAATCAAAAGGAACTTATCAAAGTTGAACTATTTACATTCCTATATGGAAAAACAATAACGGTGACTGATGATATCTTTCTCACTATGAAAATAATGGAAGAAGGGTGTGTGGTCGTATGAGTACATATGTGAATGTGTGTGTAGATGGTTACAGTTATATATAGATAGAGGACATAGGTTGAATTTGTTGGGAAGGGAGAATACTCAAGGGATGAAATTATGAGGTGAGAGAGGAAAGTGGCAAGAGGAGATGGGGAGAGACAGGGTAGGGTATAGGATAAACTATCTTATGTAGAAGAAGCAAGGGGAAGTGGTTGTAAGGGGGGAAAGAATAGGAAGGCAAAAAGGTAAAACCACATTCTCATTGAATTTGGTTCAGGGAGAGAATGACATACATGCTAAATGGGATATCTCAACCTGCAGCAGAATAGAGGGAAGGGGGATGAGAGGAGGGAAGATGGATGGGAGGGCATCCTTGGGGGGAGGGGTGGTTGGAAGTACCCACTATAGAAGAGGGACAGGATCATGTGGGGAATGGACCAGGTGGTGGGTGGGATGAGTGGGAGGGAATTGTAAGCAGCCTTGTACAATATATCTACTATTATAATGTTTTGCATAGCTAGACATGTACAACATATACTGAATTACTTATCTCCCCAGAAGGAATGGGTGGCAAGGGAAGAAGGAAATGGATCTGAAATTCGAGGTCTTTTTTTTTTTTTTTTTTGTTGAAGCCGAAATTGTAAAGTTTATTGTTACGCTGTAGAGAAGAGCGGGCTAGATTCTTATGGAACCTGCCTGAAATTCGAGGTCTTAACATTAAATGTTTCAAATATATATAAATACTATTATTAATACTCTTTTGCTTATAATTGGGAGATAAGATGTGCAGGCATTGGGACACAAAGATTCACCTTCCTCTAATGGAAAAGTCGAAGGGGTATGGGAGAAGGTATGGGAGAGAGCAGATTGGAGGAAGCGATATCTTGTGGGACTACTATTCTGGGAGGTTGGGTAGGGGAATAATGGGGGAAAATGATTGTAACTCAAAATCTGGCGGAAATGAATGATGTAAAACAGAAGTTAATAAAGCATTTGTTTAATAGAAAAAAAAGGGAAAAAAAGAATAAACGATGCTGGTTTAACCTTATTTCCTTTTTAATAGAAGTGTTAAACCCAAAAAAGGCAATATACTAGGTGTAGTTTACCTTGATTTTTAGTAAAGCTTTTGATAAATTACTTCACACTATTCTTGTAACTAAGATGGAGAGAAATGGACCAAATTATAATATAGTTAGAGGCATTCAGAATTGTTTGAAGGTCCAAAATCAAAGAGTAATTATTGGTCACTCAATGTCAACCTAGCAGGAGGTCTCCAGTGGAGAGTCCCATGGATATATCCTTGATCCTATGTGTTTAACACTTTTATTTCTGACTTGGAAACAGTCAGAGATAGTATTCTTTTAAAAAAAAAAAACTTTTAAAAACATTTTATATTTTTCCCAATTACATGTAAAGACAATTTTTAATATTCAATTTTTTTTTTAAATTTTGAGTTCCAAATTGTTTCCCTTCCTCCGTTACCTCCCCCTCCCTAAGCAATTTGATACAGACTGTATATGTGCAATTATGTAAAACATATTTCAATATTAGTCATGTTGTGAAAGAAATAGAACAAAAGGAAAAACACACAAAAATAAAGTGAAAAGAGTATGTTTCAGTCTCAAAAAAAAAAAATTTATTCTTCATTATAAACATTTTCTCTGTCACTTTACTAGACAATGAACAAAACAACAAAGCAATCCCTGACTCCAAGACAAATTTTCTATACACAAATGCCAGTGATATAATACTCAGTGATGGTTGTAGCTCACACAATAGAAGAATTCTGCCAGGTCTTTTGCTAATGTTGAGATCTCCTATAGTAATGCACCATCCACCTTATTTAGGGCCAGTCATAACTACCACTGGCTAATTACAACCCCAGGAACCATCTCCTTCTTCTTGAATCGGTACTGCTCCAGCTTGGCAAACAATATATGGAGGACAGCTCAGACCAATTTGGTGTGCCAGATGAGGATTAAGAAGTAAATGAAAACATGTGATAAGATCAACTACTATCCTATGGTCCATCATGGTTTGTAAAATGGAGATCATGAATCACCAAAAGACCATATGAATGTGGCACAGGTCAAACAGTTTGGCTACATGCAGATGGGCATACTTTGTTAATTTTTATATTTCAACACCCAAAACTGATTATATTTTCCCTGGGCTCGAGTTTGCTGAATGCTATTGAAGAGAGAAAATGAAGAAGAAGAACATGAACTGAGACAAGGAACAGCAGAATCTCCCTGAAAGAGTCTCCTGATTGGGAAAGTGAATTGAGCTGTAGAGCAGAGACCTACCCACAGTGAAGGGGGTTTAGCTTAAGGGCCTTTTAAGAGCTGTTATTAAGGAGACTCCTGGGCTTTGAAAGTGAATTAAGATGATGCTGCTGGTAATGTGCTTAAATAGTGTTGTTGCCCTGTTAAGCTTTGTTTTCCCAGAGAAAGAAGCTTCAGGCAAGAGCCCTTGGAGCCTGCTGTCAGGCAGGAGCAGGGAGAACTTGGAATGGAGCAGTTCCTTCCCCCATGAGCTGAGACAAAGAGCAGGAGTAGAGAGCTGCCTGATTGTGAATCCAGACAGAAGCTGGGAGCAATGAGAGTGCCAGGTGGGAGCCTGCAACAGCAGCATACACCCTCAAAGAGACTTTACCTGGACATATTGATTGAGGAGATTGTAACCTTATTGTGACCTAGGGGTGGAGGGTATTTATATTTTCTGCTTAAGGATGGGTTGTGCTAGGGAAGACTCTGGCCTGGGATCCCTGTATTGTATAAATAAGTATTTTCAGATATACAAAATGCAATGATAGATGCTGTGTGTCATGTTACATACTGAGTGTTATGATATATATTGAATGATATGTTTTATTTAAGGTCATGGGGCCATAAGTTGTTATGTTGTTATGAATTGTGAATGCTTTAGTTTCTTAAATAATGTTTAGTTTTGAATAAAAAGAGCGCCCATTATAGCTTGTGATCAGACCCTTAAAATTATTCATAGCAGCAGCCTCCAAGTGTGCTGCTTTGATTGGCATTACAGCTATTACCCCAGTCCAACAGGTCTCAAGGAGAGATAGTCTTGAGCTCAGAATTTATGGCATTCAGGGCTCTATAATCATGACAGTACCTCTAATTAACAAATATCATCTGGGTGCCATCAAGAGAAGTAGCAAGCAGATAAACCTTGTTTTGATATTCTTTAGAAATTCCTTCAGAGTCATATTTTGAAACCAAGTCATGAGTATCACTGGCCAACTCCAACTGACATTCCCCAAAACAGTTCAGTGGCACGATCTATTTTCCGGTAACATTCCTTTCTCAACAATATTAAAAATGGCCCCAAGTTCTGGAGACTGATGGCAAGAAGAATTTTCTAATGAAAATGTACTATGTTTGCTGACCCCAATTGCCCTACCTTCCCCCCTCCAAAGAGAAAAAAATATTATGAAGTCCTGAGTAAGACTGGAGGATCTTAGGATCACAGGTGGTGTTTTCATCACTGCTACTATTAGAAGTTTTAGAAGAAAGATATAGAATTAGGAAGTAATTTTAAGTTGTTAAGAAGATGGTATCAGAATGGCAGTTGGATTCCTGAATCATGGCTTAAAATACAGGAATGAAAGGTTCTTAGCAAGGAACAAAGTGTGTTTAATGAAGAATAGTAAAAAAAAATTATTTGCTTGAAGAATTATAACTTTTGTCCAAGTAGTTTTAAACTGACAATGGAGGGAGAAAGGAAAATTGCCCATGATTCTTCTAAGTCACATGCCATACAGTAATGTCATAGGAAGAAAAGCAGAAGAGAAAACAAGCAATTCACAGAAGGTATATCCAAGTACCAGAACAATGGTAAAACTAATGACTACAGCAGTCTATATCCAAATATATAAAACATAGATAGTCAAAAGCAGAATTTTGAGTCTTTTAATATATGTCTAACATATGTATATGCTTATACATATATATTTACATATAATTGCACATTTTATTTTATATTTTCACTATTCTTAACTTGGTAAATAATGACAAACATGAAAAAATCCATGCAAGATTGGATATGAGACCTCATATATTTATTATAAACCACCTTCATTTATTTTCATAATTATATAATAAATGTCACACAGTTTTAAAGTTGTGTTTGTCCATATCTCCTTCTCTTCTACTCTGCTCATTTAAAAAATATTTGGGGGGTGGGTGTTGGAACCAAGATGGTGGCATAGAAGCAGTAAAACTCCTTGAACTTCACCCATAACCACCTCAAATACCTATAAAAAATGACTCTAAACAAACTTTAGAGCTACAGAATGTAGAAAGTGACAGAGAGAAACCTCCAGCTGAAGGCAGCCCAGCAGATGGACAGGAAGGGTCCATTGCAGAGCCCAGTCCCACGTGAACCCATGTTTTCAGCCTCAGGGCAGCCCCAGCCCTGGAGCAGACTTCGGGAGAGTGGATCACCAACAGCTGTGACAGTTTCCATATTTATCAACCCATTAATGCCAAAGACAAAGTCAGTGGACTTTGGGAACAGGGGGTCCAGGACTGAGGTCCAGCCTCTGCCCCCAGAGGGAAAAGCAGCTGAGGCATGGTGGCTGGTGCTGCATGGCTACTCCAAAGCTGTTAACCTGCAGATTGTAGGGGGACCAAGCAAGCAGTCTGAGGGGTAATTACTCTTGCTTTAACCGACTTGGATCTGGATCTCTGTCTAGGGCGGAGGTCCTGGAGTGCATGACCAAGTGCCAGAGTGGGTGGAGGCTTCAGAGAGGGCACCCAACTAATAGCTCTTACAGTTGCAAAAACCCTGGTGATTTGGGCCATAGCTCTCCTCTCTGGAAGCAGAGTTCTACTGTGGCAAAGAGCTGAAAGTCAAATAATTGAGTGGTAACATGAGCAAGCAAAGGAAGCAAAGCAAGCACAGTAGTCAAATCTTAGATTTAGTTTTGGGGGACAAAAAAAAAGATCAAAGCATGGAACAGGAGGAAGAAAATAGAGTCAGGACTCCTATACCAAAAGCTTCCAAGAAAAAATATGAACTAGTTGCAGGCTAGTTGAGGAGAGTTAAGCTGAGGAGGTTAAAAGGATTTTGAAAACTAAATTAAGAGAAGTGGAGGAAAAATTGGGAAGAGAAATGATAATTATGCAAGAAAATCATGAAAAGAGAGTTAATACCCTGACTGAAGAAAATAACAGCTTAAAAAATAGACTAACTCAAATGGCAAAAGAGGCTCAAAAAGCCAAAGAGGAGAAGAATGCCTTAAAAAGCCAAATTTGCCAGATGGAAAAAGAATCTCAAAAGCTCACTGAAGAGAATAATTCCTTCAGAATTAGATTGAAACAAATGGAAGCTAGTGACTTTATGAGAAATCAAGATACTATTAAACAAACCCAAACAAATGAAAAAATAGAAGGCAATGTGAAATATCTCATTGGGAAAACCACTCACCTGGAAAATAGATCCAGTAGAGATAATTTAAAAATTATTGGACTACCTGAAAGCTATGATCAAAAAAAGAACCTAGAAATCATCCTTCAAGAAATTCTCGGGGCGGCTAGGTGGCGCAGTGAGTAAGAGCGCCGGCCTCGGAGTTGGGATGACCCGAGATCAAATCCGGCCTCAGAAAATGAGCACCCACACAGAAGTAATGACTAGCCGTGTAACCTTGAGCAAGTTACTTAACCCCAATTGCTTAAAAAAAAAAAAAAGAAATTCTCAAGGAAAATTACCCTGATGTTTTAGAACCAAGGGGCAAAATAGAGGTTGAAAGAATCCACCATTTACCTCTTGAAAAAGATCCCAGGGGGCGGAGCCAAGATGGTGGAGTAGAAACAGCTCGTCCAAGCCACTCTCCCCCCAGACTACCTCCAGATTATGTAAAAAGGACTCTGAACAACTTCTGGAGCCCCAGCATCCACAGAATGACACAGAGAAACTAACCTCCCTCTGAGGACAGCCCAGCAGCCCTGCAGGAAGGAGCAGTGCAGTGCTGGCAGCACAGCGCACAGTGCGAGGGGAGCCAAGCACAGGTCCTCCTGAGTCGCGGTTTTAGCCCCAGGGCAGCAGGGCCAGTGGCCGGCTGGAGGGACCACAGAACACCAGGAGCTGTGGCGATTCCAGAATTATCAACATAGACATGCCTAAGACAAAGTGAGAGGTTAGTGCCCTATGAACTTTGGGACCAGTGTTTGGGGCATGTGTCGGCTTCCTCCCCGGGGGGCTAGAAGCTGCTGAGGAGACATGCCATTTTGTAGTTTTCAGTGGCAGCTCCAGCTCCTGGCCTGCGAACTGTAGGGAGATCCAGCAATCAGTCTTGGGGGTTAATCACTCTTGCTTTAACCTCCCTGGACCAGGATTGTGATCTGGGGGGGGGGGGAGTGTGGGGGGAAGGTCATGGGTGGGTTTCTAGCTTGCCAGAAATGGAAGTTGACCCCACACACACACTTTCAGGATGAAAGTTCCCGTCTGGCACCAGGCCATAGTGTGGCAACAAGCCCAAAAGTCAAGTAATTAAGTGGCAACATGCCAAGGCAAAGGAAACAAATTAAACAGAAAAATGCAACCTTAGACTCCTACTTTGGGGGCAAAGAGGATCGAAGCATAGAGCGAGAGGAGAGCTGTGAGGTCAGAAGTCCTGCTCCAAAAGCCCCAGGGGAAAACATGATCGGGTTGCTAGCCATAGAGGACCTTAAGAAGGACTTTAAAAATCAAATAAGAGAAGTGGAGGAAAATTGGGAAGAGAAATGAGAAGGATGCAGAAAAAGTATGAAATGAGGGTCAACAGCCTGACTGAGGAAAACAACACCTTAAAAAAGAGACTAACTCAAATAGCAAAGGAGGCCCAAAAGGACAATGAGGAGAAGAATGCCTTAAAAAGCCGAATTTGCCAGATGGAAAAAGAATCTCAAAAGTTCATTGAGGATTCATTCCTTCAGAGTTAGACTGGAGCAAATGGAAGCTAATGACTTTATGAGAAATCAAGATGCTGTTAAGCAGATCCAACAAATGAAAGATTAGAAGGCAATGTGAAATATCTCATGGGAAAAACCACTGACCTGGAAAAGAGATCCAGGAGAGACAATTTAAATATTATTGGACTACCCAAGAGCCATGATCAGAGAAAGAACCTAGAAATCACCCTTCAAGAAATTCTCAAGGAAAATTGCCCTGATGTTTTAGATCCAGAGGGCAAAATAGAGGTTGAAAGAATCCACCGATCACCTCCTGAAAAAGATCCCAAAAAGAAAACTCCCAGGAATATTATAGCCAGTTTCCAGAATCCCCAGATCAAGGAGAAAATACTACAAGCAGTCAGGAAGAAACAATTTCAATATTGTGGAAACAATCAGAATAGCACAGGACCTTGCAGATTCAACACTGAGGGATTGAAGGGCATGGAATATGATATTTCAGAGGGCAAAAGAGCTGAGAATGAACCCAAGGGTCACCTACCCAGCAAAACTGAGTATCATGTTTCAGGGGAATATATGTTCATTAAGTGAAATAGAGGACTTTCTAGCATTCTTGATGAAAAAACAAGAGTTGAATAGAAAATCTGACATTCAAATGTAAGAAGCAAGAGAAGCATGAGAAGATAAACAGGGAAAAGAAATCATAAGGAACTTATCAAAGTTGAACTATTTACATTCCTATATGGAAAAAATGATAGTTGTAACATATGAAACTTTTCTCAGTATGAGAATAGTTGAAGGGAATATAAATATATATATATATATATATATATATATATATATGTACATACATATATGTCTATATAGGAGGTTATAGGGGTGTATGAATACATATGTGAGTATATATATGTGTGTGTGTGTATAGGTATTCATAGACATATGTATATATGTGTACAGGTATACATAGACAGACAGCACAGTACCAATTGAATAGGAAGGGATGATACTTAAAAGGTGAAATTTAGAGGTAAGAGAGGAATATAATGAGAGGAGATGGGGAGAGACAGAATGGGGTAAATTATCTCATACAGAAGAAGCAAGAGAAACTGTTACATTTGAGGGGAAGAATAGGAAGGCAAAAGGGAATGGGTCAACCTTACTCTTATTGAATTTGGCTTAGGGAGGGAATGCCATACACACTAAATAGGGTATCTCACCCTACAGAAGAGTATGGGGGAAGGGGATGAGAGGGTGGATGATGGAAGGGAGGGCAGGCTTGGGAGGAGGGAAGTTGGAAGCACACACACTTGAAAAGGGACAGGGACACAGTAGAGAATAGAACAAGTTGGGGGCAGGATAGGATGGAGGGAAATATAGTCAGTCTTTCACAATATATCCACTATGGAAATGTTTTGTGTAGCTACACATGTACCACCTATATTGTATTGCCTACTTTCCCAGTAAGGGTGGGTGATAAGGGAAGAAGTGAAAGAATCTGGAATTCAAAATTTTAAAATCAAATGTTTTAAAATATTATTATTATTTCTTTTTACATGCAACTGGGAAATAAGATATACAGGCATTGGGGTATAGAGATCCATCTTGCCCTACTGAGAAGTCAGAGGGGGATTGGGGAGGATATAGGAGAGACCAGACTAGGGGAGGGAGTATACAGTGGGGTTGCCGTTTAAGGGTGGGTGGGTAAGGGAAAGATGGGTAGAAAATTTGTAACTCAAAATCTTGTGGAAATAAATGATGTAAAACTAAAAATAAACATAAAATTTAACTAAAAATATATTAATATTTTTAAATAATGTTACAATGACTCTTTTTGTCCTTTTTTTTCTTTTCTGGAAATGCTATAATCACTTCCTCTCTCCCTCCCAATCCCTATCCCACCATTAAAAAGAAAAATATAATTGTAACAAATAAGTATAATCAATCAAAATCAAGCCACACATTGACTATAACTGAAAATTAGTATCTCAATATGTACCTTGAGTCCCCCACATCTTTGTCAGATTGTCAATGGCATGCTTCTTCATCAGCTTTTTGTAGTCATAGTTTTTCGTTGTATTGAACTGATTCCTTAAGTCTTTCAAGATTGTTTTTCTTTATAATGTTGTAGTTCTTCCATATTTTTTCTCCTGGTTCTCACTTTCCTTTGCATCAGCTCATGTAAGTCTTTCTAGGTTTCTCTGAATCCATCCTTTTAGTCATTTCTTATGGCAAAAGTCATGGCCCTTTACATTCATATACCATAAGTGATTTGGACATTTTCCCAGTTGTTGAGCGCTCACTTTATGTATGTCCAGTTTTTTGCTACATTGATGCAATAAGCTGCATTTTAAAAATATGGATCCTTTCCCTTTTTCTTTAAATTCTTGGTATATATACCTCAGAGTCATATCCATGGGTTAAAGGATATTTACCTTAATGACTTTTGTATTATAGTTTCAAATTTCTTTCCAGAATGGCTAGACAAATTTAAGCCCCACCAACAGTGTGTTAACCTGCCTATTTTCCAACAACTCCTTTTAAAATGGCATTTTACTTTTTTTTCCATCTTTGCCAATCTGATGGGTATAAGGTAGAACCTCAGAGTTGTTTTAATTTGTGTTAATCAAACTAATAGCTTAAACCTTGCTATGAGCACTACCTGGTGGCTTACTCAAAAATAGCAACCAAAGTAGCTAATTATAACTACTTCTTTAGGCACTTCTGAGTTCCCCTAGAAAACAAATTTTTCTGTGAAGCACATACTTCTTTACATAGTAATAGGGAGTTTGCCTGCAAATCCCAAGAAACAATTATATTACCAAAAGGAAACTTGGCCTAGGGAGTTTCATGATTTTTTTTGAGGGCTGGAGGGATAAAGGTAAAATTTATTTAACAATCGGGAAAGACATCTATATTGTGCTAAAGTATTGAAACAGGGTTTCTATACCTGGCAGATATATTGAAATAGGATATAGATAGATAGATAGATAGATAGATAGATAGATAGATAGACAGATAGATATACACCCTGTTCAATATTGTGGCATAGTATGGATGTCTATAAATAGATATAGATTAGATATAGATGTAGAAAGATGGGGTATACATATGTATGTACACATATATACATAATATATACACATATATTATTGTTGTTCAGTTATTTCTTACTCTTTGTGACTCTATTTGGGGTTTTCTTAGCAAAGATCCTGGAATGCTTTACAATTTCCTTCTCCAGCTCATTTTACAGATGAGGAAACTAATAAGGAAACAGGGCTAAATGACCAGGGTCACACAACTAATAAGTATCTAAGACTAGATTTGAACTCAGGTCTTTCTGACTCCAGGTGTAGCATTCTAATCCGCTGTACCATATAGTTACTCCCATACGTAGATATACTCTTTCATTTACCCATTCATCATTTTCTCTGAGAGTACTCATAAATTTCTCATACCAAAGGCAGTTAGGTAGCACAACAGATAAAGCATTAAACCTGAAATCAGGTTGAATCTAGTCTCTGATACTTAGTGGCTGTGGACTTCTCTTTTCTTCAGTTTCCTTACCTATAAAATGGAACTAATAATGGCATCTACCCACAAGGGTTGTGAGAATCAAATAAGATAACATTTGCAAAGTGCTTTACAAACCTTAAATCATTATCTAGATGCTAGCTATCGTTAATATCTGTTGAGTACACTCTCAGAGTGTTTTCTAATATTCTGGAAACTACCAGTGGATAATCAACTTGCATATAAAATGTTAAGGTATTTTACTGGGTGAAAATAGCCACATTCTCATTAGTGTGATTATTAAGAAGCTCAAAATGGAAGCATAGAAGCTTTCAGTCCTTATGCCACCACATTAGTGATTTAATCTAATATCCAAATCAGAAACTGTGAAACCAGATGGGTAGACTGATTGCTGAGACAATTTACTAATACATTTCTTACCTCTCTTGTATTTGTCATTCTGTCAGTTGAACAAATGGTGATAGTAATATTCAAATAAATCTGTGGTTTCATTGTTCTGGAAGTTCCCATTAATGATATAGATCACAACCCACCCATGCCTAACCATTCTTTCTGACTCTAGTCCAAAGTACCCAAAAGTACACCATAGAGGGTCTGCCCAATATGCTATGGGCCTCTTTTGCTTTTTTTTTATCTTTATATCCCTTATTAAATCTGAGGATACTCAAAAGTTACAGCTGATTATAATTTGTCATTGAGTGCTACCTTTTCCATTGAACCACTATTTTTTTTTCTTGTTCTTTAGGGTTAATTGCTAGCACTGGTATCAACTTCACTGTTGACTTTTTGAATCTTTGTATTATTCACCTGTCTACATTATTTTTAATAAACATAAGTTTTGAAACATATAAATAATTATAAATAAGCTGTATTTCATTTAGGAGACTGCAGTATTGTATTATGTATGTATGTATATAAATATACATACATATATATATATGTATATGTATATATACAAACAAACACACGAATGCTTTTTCAACATGATGATGGGACCACTCTGGCCACCTTTGACCTCAGTACATAAGGAGCCCATTTTTCCTGTCATAGAATTTATTAAGGGCATCTTTTATTCTCATTTGGTTATATTTTGTAGCTTGTTCATATCCATCATATTCCTTTCTGATTCCCTCAGTGTGATATTTATCTTTAATTTGGGGGACAGCATTATATTTCATGTATCACTGACACACAGCAACCGGTAGAATATTGTTGTCCAAAGCACAGGCCTTTGATTCCATAGGAAGTTTGGGGTCATTAGAGGAGCTTTAAAATTCCTTGAAAGTAATTGACTCACTCTTCTCCCGTTCTCCAATGCTAGGTCCAGTTTACTGTTCATTGGTACTATCCGTCTCCAATGTATATCCTGATGGACAGACTCTATATTTTGTTGATCCAAATACATGCTCTTGGCAGTAGACTTCTTTCTCCAATTGATTTTTCTTGTGTGGATAGTCAGGCCTCAGGGCAGCTAGGTGGCACTGTGGCTAGACTGTTGGCCTGCAGTCAAAGAGACTCATCTTCCTGAGTTCAAATATGACCTCAGACACTTATTAGCTCTGTGACCATGGACAAGTCACTTAACCCTGTTCTCATCAGTTTCCTCATTTGTAAAATTATCTGGAAAAGGAAATGGTAGACTACTCCAGTATCTTTGCCAAGAAAACTCCAAATGGGGTCACAATTACAATGTCATCTGCAAGCAAGAGCATCAAGAAGACCTCAGAATCAACAGAGAATACTTCTTCAACTCTGTGCTGATGCTGGTGCTGACTCCCCTCAAAGACATCTTTCAACCATGAGTCAAAATAACAATAGTACTGATAATAATGGTTCTTTTTATACTAAGATAAAGCTATTTTTGCAACATTGTTAAGACATGTCTTGAGTCAATGCATGAGAATGGGGACAGATTTGCAGGGAATCTCTTTGCCAGGCCATCTTTTCCACTGGTCTTCCTTTGTGATCAAGGGCAAGGCTGCTGACCTAAGCACAGGGTCTGATGCAATGGTAATGGTGATTTAAAGATCTTCCCTGACCTTTAATAAGTCTAAAGGAATTTGAAGACCTTACCTACTTTGAGAATATACTCTGTCCCCTAATAGGCTGAGACTTCCCTGCCTTGCAAATATACTCTATCCCCTAATAGACTGAATGTAATCACATGGAGCCTATGGTGGGAGGAGTTTGCCGAAGGGTGCAGCAGAGCCCACAAGAAACTGGGAGTCAGAGCTAGACTAGATGGTTGGGAGGAAAGCATGTGTCTTAGGAAGTCAGTCAGGCTTGTGAGTAAATATTGCTCTTATGTTGGTTTGTGGGAAGGCTAAAGGATGCTGTGGCTCTCTGTGCTGTTGTGGCTTATTAATTTCTTTGCTACTATAATAGAACTGGCTTACTAGTTTGGGGATGTGGTTTTCTGGTGTCTGAATAAATGTTTTGGTTCTATTCTCTCTATGGAGAGTCTGTTATATTTTGTGATTGACCACCATGCAGGTATATTTATAGTCATTGTGGGTGCTATGAATATTGCATTGACACTACACCTAACACAAGAAGGGCCTCTATGTAAAGTTACTCCTGTCCATCAAAGATTAAATTTTGTCAGATATCCAAAACTCGATGAACTTTAGATACCAGAGCACCTGTACTTTGAGTGATAAATGCTTATTGGATTAAGTTGTGTTCAACTGAATTCTCTTCCTCTTTGACATAAGACCAAGATGATGGATTTAATCTAGACCACAATTACTAAGTATTTACAGATCCAGTTGTCTGGCTAGGACTACATCTCATACTGGCTCTATCTACCTTGAGACCCTCCACATTTGGAATAGCAATCTGTGAACGTTGATACCTCCATCCTGCTGAAATAATATATAAGATGCTGAAGGGTAGAGACCTTGGTTGTCTGGTTCTTTTCTCAACCTATGTTTGTCAAATTCCCACTTCCTTTTTTTCTTTTTTCTTATAATTCAGATGAATTATCTGCAAAGTTGAAAATACTTTTTCCCTCTTTCCCTTCCCTTTTTCCTTACTTCTCCTCTGGTCTTACCATTCATTATCCAACTCAACCATATCCCTATGCAGTCTATATCCTCCTCTGCCCTCCCCTCCTATTAGTAACAAGTTTCAGTCACCTCAGATCCCTTTATATCACATTCTTTCTATTTTCCTACATTGAGAAATGTGGTTCTCTCCAGAAGATACAATATCCATGGCATCACTTCTCTCATGCTCCCCCTCCACAGCATCCTGGAAGTGGACCAGCATGCTCATAATGTTAGGTTTAGATTCAGATACTCTGGGTGTGAGCCTTGGTTCTGCTCCTTATCACCTGTGCCACCTTGGGCAGGCCACTTCTTTTTTTTTGTCTCTATTAATTTGTTTGTTTACTTTTAGTTTACAAGATTCAATTTCATAATTCCTTGAGTTTCATATTTCCCCTCCCTCCCTCCCCCCACCCACGACAGCATACAATCCAGTACAAGATCTGCAAATACTTTCACATTAGACATTAGTCAGGATACAAAGGCCGATTGTACTAGATGGAATGAAAAATGGTAAAGAGGAAATAAAACCAAACAATAAAAAGAAAAAGATCAAGTAGTTTGCTTCAATCAGGATTCAAACTCAGTTCTTTCTAGTTCTTTGTCTGGATGTAGATATCTCTCTCCATAACAAGTCTTTTGAGATTGACTTATATCACTGCATTGCTGAGAAGAGCCCAGTCTGTCATAGCTGGTCATCACACATATGTTGTGTCTGTGATTGTGTACAAATTTCTCCTGGTTCTACCCTTCTCACTCAGCATCAGTTTGTATAAGCCTCTCCAGGTAAATATGAAGTCCATCTGCTCCTCATTTCTTATAGCACAATAGTATTCCATTACATGCATATACCACAACTTGTTAAGCCATAACCCAATTGATGGGCACCCCCTTAATTTCCAATTCTTTACAACCACAAAAAGAGCTGCTATAAATATTTTTGTACATATGGGTCTTCTTCCCACTTCTATGATCTCTTTGGGATATAACCCTAGATGCTATGGGTCAAATGCTATGAAGTTATTTATAGCCCTTTGGTCATAATTCCAGATTGCTCTCCAGAATGGTTGGATCAATTTACAACTCCACCAGCAATGCATTAGTGTCCCAATTTGTCCATATCCTCTCCAGCATTTGTCATTTTCCTGTTTTGTCATCTTAGCCAATCTGACTGGTGAGATGTGGTACCTCAGAGTTGTTTTGATTTGCATTTCTCTAATCAATAGAGATTCAAAGCATTTCTTCATATGCTTATAGATATCTTTAATTTCTCTCTCGGAAAACTGCCTGTTCATATCCTTTGACCATTTATCAATTGGGGAATGACTTGTATTCTTATAGGTTTGACTCAATTCTCTGTATATTTTAGAAATGAGTCTTTTATCAGAGACATAGATTGTAAAAATTCTTTCCCAATTTCCCACCTCCCTCTTGATCTTGGTTACATTGGCTCTGTTTGTACAGAAGCTTTTCAATTTAAAGTAATCAAAATTATCTATTTTGCATTTTATAATGTTATCTAATTCTTGTTTGGTCATAAAGTCTCCCTATCCACAAATCTGACAAGTACACTATTCCTTGTTCTCCCTGATTGCTTACAGTATCATGCCTAGATCATGCACATATTTAGACTTGATTTTGGTATATGGTGTTAGATAATGGTCTATGCCAAGTTTCTGCCCAGTTTCTATATTCCAGTTTTCCCAGCAGTTTTTGTCAAATAGTGCATTCTTATCCCCAAAACTGGGGTCTTTGGGTTTATCAAACAATAGATTACTATATTCATTGATTGCTGAATCTCAGACGCCCAATCTATTCCATTGATCCACTACTCTATTCTTCAGGCAGTACCAAGTAGTTTTGATGACTGCTGCTGTATAATACACATTAAAATCTGGTATAGCTAGTCCACCTTCCCTAACATTTTTTTTCATTAATTCCCTTGATATTCTAGACCGTTTGTTCTTCCAAATAAATTTTGTTACTATTTTATTTAGCTCTATAACGTAGGTTTGTTTTTTTTTTTGTAAATTGATTGGTATGGATCTAAATATATAACTTAGTTTGGGTAAAATTGTCATTTTTATTATATTAGTTCGACCCAGCCACAAGCAATTGATATTTTTCCAATTAGTTAGATCTGACTTTATTTGTGTGAGAAGTGTTTTGTGGTTGTGATCATATAGGTCCTGGGTTTGTTTTGGCAGGTAGATTCCCAAATATTTTATAATGTCTACAGTAACTTTAAAAGGGATTTCTCTTTCTATCTCTTGCTGTTGAATTTCATTAGAAATATACAAGAATGCCGAGGATTTATGTGGGTTTATTTTATATCCTGCAACTTTGCCAAATTTATTTATTGTCTCAAGTAGTTTTTTACTTGATTCTCTAAGTATATCATCATATCATCTGCAAAGAGTGATAGCTTGGTCTCTTCTTTGCCTAATTTAATTCCTTTCTTTTTCTTCTCTAATTGCTACTACTGCTAACGTTTCTAGTACCAGATTGAATAAGAGGGGTGATAGTGGACACCCTTGTTTCACTCCTGATCTCATTGGAAATCCTTCTAGTTTATCCCCATGGGCAAGTCTCTTCTTGATGCCCTCATTTTCTAGGTGGTAAAATTAGGGATTTGGATTAGACCTTTAAAGTCACTTCCAGTTTAAAGTCTATGACTCTATGATTACTGCCACCTGCAGAGGTCCTTCTGCCATTATCACTCTGCATTGTCTTCTCCACTGACTTTCACTTTGACTGTCTACAATATCCTATTCAGATCTCTGTTGCCATGATATGTTGGGCTCCATGTCAGATAGTCAGTCAGCAGGCATTTACTCAAGTGATTATTATTTGCCTGGAGCAGTTATAAATGCTAAGTGTACAAAGATAAAAATGAAATATTCCCTGTTCTCAAGAAGTTTACATCATAATGAAGAAAACAACATATATATATGTATGTATGTATGTATGTATATATGTATACATATATACACATTTATATGTGTGTGTAAAGGTTCCCATGCACATACACAAAATGTACAGAAGGTGGTTATGGGATGATGGCCACTACAGGCAGGGAGAGCAGAAAAAGTTTCACGTAGAAGGTGACCCTTGTTTTGAATACCAAAGGAAAGCAAAGATCCAATAGGAAAAAGGAAGAGGGATTGTATGAAAGGCCCAGGGAACAGCCAGAGCAAAGGTATAGAGACAGGAGATGGGGAGGGTGTGTGTGCATGCAGAACACTCGGTAAATATACTCACCTCAATTTACTAAGAAAATGAAATGGAGGTTATCTATTATGTACTCTTTCTTCTAGCACCTTCCACACATGAAAACCCTAAAATAAAATATCTTCACTTGTCTGTTTCTTCGTTGCTCCAGTTCCTGAAGAAGTGGTAGTGCTTCTCTGAATAAATGCTAAGCACTCCACTTGTGTCCTTGATCCTACTAATTATCCACCCCTTCCCCTTCTCAGGTTCAAATTCTCTCATTGCTTCACTGCTACATATGCGCATGCCAAGTTCCTCATCCTTTAAAAAACACCTTCACTTGACTTTGACACTTGGGCTACTGTTTTATATCCTTCTTTTCCTAGATGTTTGTAGAAAGAACTGACTTATTTTTACTTACCTTGACTTCTGCACTTTCAATCATTTCCTCTTACTTCTTAATACCATATAACCAATCTTCCATCTCCAGTACTCTGCCAAAAGGTCTCTTTCCAAATTTACCAATAACATCTTTAACTGCTAAATCCAATGACAATTTCTCAGTTCCCATCTTCCTTGAGCTTCTATAGATTGCTCTTTCCTCTTGGATTCTTTTTAGCTTTGTTTCTACAACATTGCTTTCTCCTGATTTTCCTAATGCCTATTACCAGGTTTCTTTTAAATCTCTGTTGATTCATCCTGGATATCCAGACTTCCAAGCATAGATGTGTATCAAGGCATTGCCCTGAGTCCTCTTCTTTTCTCATTCCACATTCTTCACCTGGATGATCTCAATAGCTTGCACTTCATCACTATTCAGATTCTCCATAACCTGCCCATTCAGCATTACCTCACTCTAAGTGAGTACCTGAAAAAGCTTTAGCCTAGAGGGCCATGGTCTCCCATTGTACCCTTGGTCATCTCCAGTCACCCTGATGAATATCTGGTCACTGGACCCAGATGTCTCTAGCGGAGAAAGTGAGGCTGGTGACCTTGCACAGCCCTCCCTCACTCAAATCAAAGTCAACTGTAAATCATGTCATCACTTCCCTGATGCCATGATCCTCTTCAAAAATGAAGGAAAAACATAACAAGGGCCTGCCCATGCAGCCTTGTCCTCTCCTACTCTAGCCCCACAATGTCAAATATTTAATGTATTGCTCAACTTGTATATCCCATGGGCATCTTACAGTCAAAATGTTCAAATCTATTCATCATCTTTTTTCCCAAAACCTGCCCCTCCTCCAAAGTTTCCCATCAGTTTCAAAGGCACTTTTATTCCAGGAGTGTGTCGGTTGTTCAGGGAAAACTTCTAGTGTAAGTATCCATCCTTGCTGTGCACTTGTCACCCAAATCTCACCTGGGGCTCCAAGAAGCTGTAACATGCACAGCAGCTACACTCTGGTAAAATCATCTTGGCAGATGAGCTGAAGAAGATTGAGAGCAACCAACAGGCCTCAACCCCACTGGTGAAGTAAGGGGGTGTCTACCCAATCATGTGAAGACTTCTCCTAGTGCAATGGGTGGATGACAATTTGTTCCAATGGCCAGGAAGGCGGCTGAACCAGGTGATGCATAGACATTGAAGATGCCGAGGTCATCTGCTGCATCCCAGGCCATCACCAGTTGTCCTGACCAGTTGTCTTGCCACTGGGCTCTGATGACTCTGGAAAGGAGAGTGAAGCTGATGGCTTTGTACAAGTCTGCCTCACTTAAATACAATTCACAAACAAGTAAGAACATCAGCCGTGATTCCATCAGTCCTCTTCAGACATGGCCGAGCAACAACAGCCTCTTCCCAGATGCCCAAGTCAGCAGCTTCAGAGCTGTGCTTGCCTTCTCCCTCTCCCTCATGGCCCACATCCAATCAACCACTGAGTCTTCCACATATGATCTTTTTCTCCACATATATCATTTGTAACTGTAATTGCCTCATTCTCTCTATTCTTTCAGTAGCCTAATTCAGGCCTTTATTGCTACTGCATTAGCCTCCTAATTGGTTTAGCTAATTCAGACCCTATTCCATATCCTACCTTCAGAAGAATGTTAAATCTTTAAAGGCAGGGAATTTTTGGTTTTGTTTTTGTATCCCAGGTACAAAAACCTTGAACCAGTAGGTTCTAAATAAATATTTATTATGTTTAACAAAGCAAGTCCATATGCAGAAAATGTTTGTTAATTTTTTGGCCAAGGTCTTCATTCCTACCTCCTCTCTTCTGAAAACTTGAATGATGGTGCAATAACCAGCTTAGGTTCTGATAGATGCCTTTCATCTTTCATCTTATAGTATTTATGGATATCTTTAAGATTTAAAGCACATTACATATGTTATTTCATTTGATCCTGACAATTACCCAGTGAAGTAACTATTGTTATCCCCATTTTATAGATGAAGAAACTGAGTCTGGGAGAGATCAGTTAACTTGTCTAAGATCACACAGCTATTATGTCTTCAAGGCAGGATTTGAACTCAGGTCTTCCAACTCCAAGTCCAGCAAGCTGTTCACTGATTTTCCTAATCTAACACCCGGTTCCCCTGTATGTGTTTTATTCCCCCCATAAGAGTGTAAGCCCCTTGTTTACATTTGCATTCCCAGGACTTAGCACAGTGTCTAATTAAGTGATTCATTTGTCTTATCTTAATGGGAGCACAGAAATAATCATAAAGTTCATAGAAATACCAGTGGCTTATACCTTGAATCTGAATACTCCCAATGCCTGCAAGTGTCCCAATGTGATTATAGTCCCATATCACAAGAAATATAAATGGCTCATGGGGATAAAAGTCAGGAATGGGGCACATTGGCAATGTGCTATAAGCCCTTGAGCCAACCACCTACAGACAGAATAGGTCAGCTTTGATTCAGCTACCTCAAATACACTAAGTAATCGCCCTGCCATTGAAGTCATTTTTCCAAAGGAATGGCTAGCAGCCAAGCTATCATTCTTTATGAATGGAGAATGGGCATTCAGGAAGATTTAGGTGTTCCTTCTTTTGAACTGGTGTGTTAAGAATCCATTTGCAAAAATATTGACACTGGAAGGGTGTTGCAGATGAAAGTGACACTTTTACAGTACTCCAGAACAATCCTCAAAGAGCCATGAAAAGTGGTGATGGTTAATTAGAGCAAGGTTACATAAAAATGGTGTTGGTTTATGCTGCAACTAAGTGTGTGAAATGGGAAAGGAAGCTTTTAGATTTTCTTTCATTCAGAAAGCTTCATGCTTCTTTTTATTCAGTTGTTCAAACATCTGACAGGTTTCAAGTGTCATTCAAGATAATATCCACTATAGGATATTTGGGGGTTTCATACCATGATGGTTTTCTGTTGCAAATTAGCCAATGCATGGAAATTTCCTTTTGCTTAATAAGATTTCCTTTGGGTGCATTGGGCCACTTAGGTGGCACAGTGGACAGAAAGCAAGGCCTGGAGTCAGGAAGACATGAATTCAAATCCAGCTTCAGACACTTAGTACCTGTGTGGCCCTGGGCAAGTCACTTAACCCTGTTTGCCTCAGTTTCCTCATTTGTAAAATGAGCTGGAGAAGGAAATGGCAAACTGTTCCAGTATCTTTGCCAAGAAAATCCCAAGTGGAGTCACAAAGAGTTGGACAAGGGTGAAATGACTAAATAAGAATAACAGCAATAATTATAACTAGAATGCTTATAAGAGGAATATTGGTGATTGTGATAGTGATTTTGTGATTGTCCAATGGGAAGATTTTCCTGCATGGGAACTTGAGCCAGACTCTAGACACCACTAATATAAGGACTACATATCCATTTTCTCCCAAACTAAATTGCTTGGATGAGGACAAGAGTTAACAACTCTATCCTTTCCAGTGATGTGGAAGACCACTAGGCCTTGAGTACTGTCATTCAACCTTCTTATACTACCCTGTGTACACTATCCTTAAAGTTTTAGTCATTAGCATAAGACTACACTAAGATTTATACACCTGAATAAACAGGATTTACCATTCAACTCACCACTGAATCCTTAAGATTTCTGGGCTTTTTCATTTACCCTGAAACTGAAGTTCTTTTTATATGTTGTCTCCCCCAAATAGAGTGTGAACTCCTTGAGAGCAGGGAGTGTTGATTTTTCGATTTTAACTTGTTGTTTCTGTTGTTGTTCAGTCATTTTCCTTTCTTTTTTCAAATTCTGAACTTAAGAAATAAAATAAACATTTCCATAACAGTAGAAAAAGATGCTCATACACATAAAACTGCAAATCTATTATGTACAATTTTCTATTCCATTTAAATATATAATAACATTATTACATATAGTTATCATACATTATATTACATATAATCATGCTATAATAACTCTTTTCCCGCTCCCTGTCTTAGAGAGGACTACCATTAGGCAAAAAATATGAATGTATATGTATATGTATGTATATGTATATACACATATTTATGTAAAACCATCTACATATACTTCTATTTTTCTTTCTTTCTTTGGATGCAGATTGCATCTTCCTTCATAGGTCCTTTGTAGCTAATTTTGTTATTTATGATAGTCAAAATGCATTGTAGTTGCTCAATATTGCTGTTACTGTATTTAGTGTTTTCTTGGTTCTTCTCACTTTACTCTTCACTATTTTCTGCAAGTCTATCTATGTTGTTCTATAATCATGGAGGTCATCATTTCTTGTAGTACAATAGTACTACATCACAATCATATAGCACAACTTGTTCAACCATTCCCTGTTCGGTCATTTTTCAGCCATTTCTGATTCTTCGTGACCCCATTTGGGGTTTTCTTGGCAAAGCTACTGGAGTGGTTTGCCGTCTCTTTTTCTAGCTCATTTTACAGATGAAAAAACTGAGGAAAACAAGGTTAAGTGGCTTGTCCAGGGTCACACAGCTAGTAAATGTCTGGGTTCAGATTTGAACTCAATAAGATGAGTCTTCCTAACTTTAGGCCATGTGTTCTCTCCACTGCATCATCTAGTGATTAACATAGTGCTTGGCACATGGTCAATCAGAGAGCAAGTTTCCATTAAATACCTCCTATGTGTGAGAGAACGAAGAACAAACAACAACTATGTGTGAGGGACCGTACTAAGCACTGAAGATATAAAGAAAACCAAAAGCATTGTCCTTACTCTAAAGTTCATATTTCAATGGTAATATGTTATGTGAAAAATTAATTACATTAAAGATATATCCAAAACAAATGGGTTTAACCTTAGAAGGAACAGACTTGCATGGAGGGAGGGAGCAAGAGTATAAAGGACCTCCTGCAGGACGTAAGATTTCAGCTCAGTCTTGAAGAATATAGGAGTCAGAGCTGAGCAGGGAGAAAATCAAAATTCCAGGCCTGAGGAACAACTGCAAAAATGGTGGAGTGTTATGTGAGAGAAACAGGAAGCAGGTCAGTGTACTTAGACCACAGAATAAATGGAGGGAGCAAAGTATAAGAAACCTGGGAAGGTTGAGAAGGGAGCAGGCATATGGGGAAAGACTTTAACCTGCAAAGTTGAGAATTTTTATACGTGATTCTGTGAGCAATAGGGAGCCACTGGAGTTTATTGAGTGAGTGGTAGGGTTGGGATGGGGTGACATTGTCAGAACTACAACTTAGGAAAGTCAGTAGAAATAAATTTGAGGCAGGGAGACCAAAGAAAAGGTTATTGTGATATTCCAGGTAAGAGGTGATGAGGGCCTAGACAAGGGTGGTAGCTGTGTGAGTGAAGAGAAGAGATGATGAAAAGGTAGAAATGACAAGATATGAAACAGATTTGTTATGTGGAGTGAGAGGAAGGGAGAAAGGAAGAGGGGAGGGAGGATAGGAAGGAAGGAAGGAAAGGAGGGAGGGAGGGGGAGGGAGGGAGAGAGAGAGAGAGAGAGAGAGAGAGAGAGAGAGAGAGAGAGAGAGAGAAGAGAAGAGAAGAGAAGAGAAGAGAAGAGAAGAGAAGAGAAGAGAAGAGAAGAGAAGAGAAGAGAAGAGAAGAGAAAGAAAGAAAGAAAGAAAGAAAGAAAGAAAGAAGAAAGAAAGAAGAAAGAGAGAGAAGAAAGAAGAAGAAGAAGAAGAAGAAGAAGAAGAAGAAGAAGAAGAAGAAGAAGAAGAAGAAGAAGAAGAAGAAGAAGAAGAAGAAGAAGAAGAAAGGGAAAGAGGTGGGAAAGAACAGAAAAAGGGCACTTATATTGGGGGAATCAGTAAAGGTTTCATTTAGATAAAATCTTAGAGAAGGAAAAGAATTCTTTCATATGGAGGTGAGGAAGGAGAGTATGTCAGGCATGGGCAAAAGCCACTACAAAGATATGGAGGCAGGAAATGGAGTATTGTGGGTGAAAGGCAATAAGAAGTGCAATTTCTCTGGACCTAGAACTCAACAAAGAAATAATTCAGGCATGTAACTTCTTATCCATGCTTAAATACAGGAAAGTGTGAGACAAGCAAAGGTTACATAGAATTGACAGTTATAAGATTCAGAGCTCTGGATACTCATTTATTATAAGAGGTGACTGGCTTTTCAAGACTCCTCTGTCTATGAGACAAAATTTCACTAAAAAAAAAGCTAAAGCTCTCAGAAAAAGAATTTACATATATGAAATAACGGGTGAGCAATACACGGACAATTCAATACCATCATAATGGGATTTAGGAGATTTGCTTTGGTCCAATTTGTACCACCCACTAGATATGTGGCCTTGAGGAACTCCTCACTCTTAATTACTGATCCAATAAATATGAGTGGGATGCTTATCATGTAGAAGGTTCTATGCTAAGTTCTGTTTTCTTATTTGTAAAATGTGAGTGATGGCCTAGGTCATGTCTAAGGCACCTTGCTAATCTAAAATCACATGAATCTATGCTTTGAAGTGCCAAATGAAGAGTTGAGAAAATAATAGTTCTGTCTAGCATTTACATAGAGCTTTAAGGTTTATGAAATGCTTTATTGTCTCATTTTGTCCTCCCAACAACTCTGGAAGATAGTTACTATTATTATCATCTCCATTTTATATTTGAAAAAACTGAGGCAAAAAAAAATTAAAGTGATTGGCCCAGGATACCACTGGGCCAATCACTCTCTCTCTCTCTCTCTTTCTCTCTCTCTCTCTCTCTCTCTCTCTCTCTCTCTCTCTCTCTCTCTCCTCTCTCTCTCTCTCTCTCTCTCACATATATATATATATATATATATATATATATATATATATATAATCACTCAGGTCTTTTTGTATTCCAGGTCCCAAGATCTATCTACTGCAGCACCTATACATACACAGTAAGAATTCAGAGGAAGAGGAATTCAATGTGGGTGAGAATTTTTGAGAAAGTGTTCATCAAAAAGGGCCTTGAAGGCTATGAATAATTAGTTTTCAAAAATGAAATGCAAACTATGAAACCTTAAAACTTGCTCAAAATCCTTCAGAGAAAAATGCAAACTAAAATAGACTCAAGGTATCTCTCACATATCTTTCAAGCCTCGTCCTCCCCAAAAAGTAAAAGATGGGAAAACTCATTGTTGGAGGGAGTCCAATTAATTGCTTGCAAGTGGCATTGTGATTTATTTCTACTGTTCTGAAAAAAATAGTAGGAAAAAAAGTTACTAATTATCTTGGATCCAGAAATATCACTGTTGGGTACTTGTGCATCCATGGGGCACAGACCAGGTATTCTAACATACTCCAGAGAAACATCCCCATTGGCTCTTGGCCTAAGAAAAATGCCAATCGGAATGCTTCCCAATGGTATTCTGACACACTTGACTCACCATGCTTTAAGGATACCTATGACTAAGTCTATATTCCAGGGAGGGCAGTGTCAGAAACAAGAGACCTTTTACATAAATTGGGGAAGGACTTCCGTGAAGCTCTGGCTCCCACCTTCCCCAATTTATGTAAAAGAGGACTCTGAAAAAACTATGGAGCTACAGAATCCACAAAATGACACAGAGAAGCTAAACTCCTGATGAGGACAGCCTAGGAGCCCACCAGGGAGCGACTAGCACAGCTATCTCAGAACCCAGCCTAGGTCCCCATGAGTTAGAGGTTTTAGCCCCAGTGTGGGCTTGACCAGCAGCTGATTGGAGGGACTTCAGAACCCCAGTAGCTGTGGCCGTTTCCAGAATTATCAGCACAGAGATGCTAAGGAAAAAGTGAGAGGTCAGTGCAGTACGGACTTTGGGACCCACTAGCACTGAGTGCATCGGCCTCTTCCCCCTGGATCTAGAAGCCGCTAAGGAGCTGCTACTCAGCCCCTGTCACACAGTGGCTTCTTGGATCTGGATTATGGTCTAGAATGGATATCTTGGGGTGTGTGACCAGCTTGCCAGAGCATGTGGAGGCTTCAGAGAGGGCACCCAAATAAAACCTCTGGCAGCTGAGAAAACCCCAGCATTTGGGATGGAAGATCCTGTCTGGTGGCAGAGTCCTACTGTGGCAATAAGCCCAAAAGTCAAGTAATTGAATGGCAACATGACCAGGCAAAGGAAGCAAAACAAACAGAAGAATCCCACATTATATTCCTATTTTGGGGAACAAAAAGGATCAAAGCATGGAACAGGAGGAAGACAGTGTAGTCAGAACTCTTGCACCAAAAGCTTCAAAAGAAAATATGAGCTGGTTACAGGCCATAGAGAACCTTAAGAAGGATTGTGAAAACCAAGTAAGAGAAGTGGAGGAAAAATTGGGAAGAGAAATTAGATTGATGCAAGAAAATTATGAAATGAAAGTCAACAGCCTGACAAAGGAAAATAACACCTTAAAAAATAGACTAACTCAAACGGCAAAAGAGGCTCAAAAAGCCAATGAGGAGAAGAATGCCTTAAAAAACCAAATTTGCCAGATGAAAAAAGAATATCAAAAGCTCACTGAGGAGACTCATTCCTTCAGAATTAAAATGGAGCAAATGGAAGCTAGTGACTTTATGAGAACTCAAGATGCTATTAAACAGATCCAAACAAATGAAAGAATAGAAGGCAATGTGAAATATCTCATGGGAAAAGCCACTGACCTGGAAAATAGATCCAGGAGAGATAATTTAAAAATTATTGGACTGCCTGAAAGCCATGATCAAAGAAAGAACCTAGAAATCATCCTTCAAGAAATTCTCAAGGAAAACTGCCCTGATGTTTTAGAACCAGAGGGCAAAATAGAGGTTGAAAGAATCCACTGACACCTCCTGAAAAAGATCCCATAAAGAAAACTCCTAGGAATATTATAGCCAGTTTCCAAAATCTGATATCAAGGAGAGAATATTACAAGCAGCCAAGAAAACAAAATTTGAATATTGTGGAAACACAATCAGGATAACACAGGATCTGGCAGCTTCAACACTGAGGAATCAAAGGGCCTGGAATATGATATTCCAGAGGGAAAAGGAGCTTGGATTTAAATCAAGAATCACCTACCCAGCAAAATTGAGTATCATGTTTCAAGGGGAAAATATGGTCATTCAGTGGAATAGAGGACTTTCAAGCATTCTTGACGAAAAAACCAGAGTTGAATAGAAAATTTGACATTCAGATACAAGAAGCAAGAGAAACATAAGAAGGTAAACAGGAAAAAGAAATCATAAGGAACTTATCAAAGTTGAACTATTTACATTCCTACATGGAAAAACAATAATTGTAACTGATGAAACTTTTCTCAGCATGAAAATAGTTGAAGGGAATAGAAGGTGTATGAATACATATGTGAATGTGTGTGTGTATATGTTTACAGTTATACATAGATAGAGGGCACAGGACCAATTTAATAGGAAGGGATGATACTTAAAAGGTGAAATTAAGAAGGGAGAGAGGAATATAATGAGAGGTGATGGGGAAAGACAAAATGGGGTAAACTATCTCATATAAAAGAGGCAAGGGAAAGTGGTTGCAGGGGAGGGGAAGAACAGGATGGCAAAAGGGAATAATGGGTCAACCTTATTCTTATTGAATTTGGCTTAGGGAGAGAATGACATATACACTAAATAGGGTATCTCACACTATAGGTGAGTACGGGCGAAGGGGATGAGAAGGTGGATGATGGAAGGCAGGGCAAGTGGGGGGGGGGAGGGAAGTTGGAAGCACCCACTTTTGAAAAGGAACAGGACCAAAGTAGAGAATAGAACAAGTGGGAGGTGGGATAGTAGGGAGGGAAATATAATCAGTTGTTTATAATATATCTACTATGGTAATGTTTGGCATTAGCTACACATGTAAGAACCTATACTGAATCACATCTTCCCAGTAAGGATGAGTGACAAGGGAGGAAGGGAATGAATCTGGAATTCAAAGTTTTAAAATCAAATGTTCATATATATATATATATATATATACTATTAACACTATTTTACATGTAACTGGGAAATAAGATATACAGGCACTGGGGCATAGAGTTTCACCATGCCCTACTGGAAAAGTCAAAGGCAGTATGGGGGAAGTTATGGGAGAGAGCAGATTGGAGGAGGGAATATCCTTTTGGGACCACTATTTTGGGGATGTGGTTAGGGGGAAAATGGGGAGAAAATTTGTAACTCAAAATCTGGCGTAATAAATGATGTAAACCAGAAGTTAATAAAGCATTTGAAAAAAAAAAACAATTTGTTTCAACATTGTAACTTTGAGTTCCAGATTCTTTTCCTTCTTCCTTCCTCCCCCTCCCCCACTGTGAAGTTAAGCAATTCAATAGAGGTTGTACATGTGTAGTTATGCAAAACATTTCTATAGTGCCTATACTGTGAAAGACTTAACTATACTTCTCTACATTCTATCATGCCCCCACTCATTCTATTTTCTACTTTTACTCTGTCCCTTTTCAAAAGTATTTGCTTCTAACCACCCTCTCCCCCAATCTGCCCTCTCTTCCATCATTCTCCCCTCTTATCACCTTCCCCCCTACTTTCCTGAAGGGTAAGATACCCAAGTGAGTGTGTATGTTATTCCCTCCTTAAGCCAAATTCAATGAAAGCAAGTTGTACCATTCCCTTTCACCTTCATGCTCTTCCCCTCCATTGTAACAATTTTTTCTTGCCTCTTTTATATGAGATAATTTACCCTGATCTATCCCTCCCTTTCTTCTTCTCCCAATATATTCCTCTCTCATGTCTTAATTTTATTTTTTGGATATCATTCCTTCATATTAAACTCATCCTGTGCCCTCTGTCTATGTATACATGTATACATATATACACACATTGACATACCACCCTCCTATACATACATACATATGTATACACACACACACACACACACACACACACACACACACACACATATATATATATATATATATATACACACATATAATTCCCTTCAACTGTCCTCATACTGAAAAAAGTCTCATGAGTTACATTTATAATGTTTCCATGTAGGAATGTAAATAGTTCAACTTTAATAAATTCCTTATGATTTCTCTTTCCTGTTTAACTTCTCATGCTTCTCTTGCTTCTTGTATTTGAAAGTCAAATTTTCTCTTCAACTCTGGTTTTTTCATCAAGAATGCTTGAAAATCCTCTATTTCATGGAATGACTATATTTTCCCCTGTAGAATTATACTCAGTTTTTCTTGGTAGGGGATCCTGGGTTTTAGTCCTAGCTCCTTTGGCCTCCAGAATATCATATTCCAAGCCCTTCAATCCCTTAGTGTAGAAGCAACTAGGTCTTATGTTATCCTGATTGTGTTTCCACAATACTTAAATTGTTTCTTCCTCACTGCTTGCAATATTTTCTACTTGACCTGGCAACTCTGGAATTTGGCTATAAAATTCCTAGGAGTTTTCTTTATGGGATCTTTTTCAAAAGTTGATCAGTGAATTCTTACAATTTCTATTTTGTTTCTAAAATATCAGGGCAACATCTAAAATATACAGAGAATTGAGTAAAATCTATAAGAATTCAAGTCATTCCCCAATTGATAAATGGTCAAAGGATATGAATAGGCACTTTTCAGAGGAAGAAATTAAAGATATCTATAAGCATATGAAGAAATGCTCTAAATCACTATTGATTAGAGAAATGCAAATCAAAACAGCTCTGAGGTAACACATCTCACCAGTCAGATTGGCTAAGATGACAAAACAGGAAAATGTCAAATGCTGGAGAGGATGTGGACAAATTGGAACACTAATGCATTGCTGGTGGAGTTGTGAACTGATCCAACCATTCTGGAGAGCAATCTGGAATTATGACCAAAGGGCTATAAATAACTTCATAGCATTTGACCCAGCAATACCACTTCTGGGGTTGTGTCCCAAAGAGATCATAGAAGTGGGAGGAAGACCCATATGTACAAAAATATTTGTAGCAGCTCTTTTTGTGGTGGCAAAGAACTGGAAATTAAGGGGGTGCCCATCAATTGGGTTATGGATTAACAAGTTGTGGTATATGCATGTAATGGAATACTATTATGCTATAAGAAATGAGGAGCAGATGGACTTCATATTTACCTGGAGAGGCTTATACAAACTGATGCTGAGTGAGAAGAGTAGAACCCGGAGAAATTTGTACACAGTTACAGACACAACATGTGTGTGGACTCTTCTCAGCAATGCAGGGTTATAAGTCAACCCCAAAAGACTCATGATGGAGAGAGATGTCTCCATCCAGAAAAAGAACTAGAAAGAATTGAGTATGAGTCCAGATTGAAACAAACTACCTGCTCTTTTTTCTTTTTCTTATTTGGTTTCCATTTGATACAATCCTTCTTTATAACCCGAAAAAAAGATAAGCACAAAAGGAAGCAATATATATAGTTTATGTTATAGAGAAGATAGGGAGATGTATTAGATGGATTCAGAACTGATTGAGTTATTGGATCAAAAAGAATTGATCAATAAATCAAAGTCAACCTAGCAGGTGGTCTTGGGCCACATTTTGCTCAAAATGTTCAAGCATGGACATATAGATGATAAGTTCTGATTCCCAGATTATAAAAACTTATATAATTCTAGATTTCCCATTTGAAACTTCTTTGGTATAGTATAAGAAGAGCGAGGGGGGCGGAGCCAAGATGGTGGAGTAGAAACAGCTCGTCCAAGCCTCTCTGCCCCCAGATTCTCCACAAACTATGTAAAAAAGGACTCTGAAAAACTTCTGGAGCCCCAGCACCCACAGAACGACACAGAGAAGCTAACCTCCCGCTGAGAACAGCCCAGCACCCTGCAGGAAGGACCAGCGCAGTGGTCTGGGAGCCGGCAGCGCGCAGAGCGCAGGAGCCGAGCCGAGCCCAGGTCCACGTGAGCCGAGGTTTTAGCCCCAGGGCGGCAGGGCCAGCAGCCTGCTGGAGGAACCCCAGAACACCAGGAACTGTGGAGACGCCAGAATTATCAACATAGACTTGCCTAGGACAAAGCAAGAGGTTAGTGTCCTATGGACTTTGGGACCTGTATTTGGGGAATGCGTCAGCTCCCTCCCCTGGGGGCTAGAAGCTGCTGAGGAGACACGCCACTGTGTAGTTTTCAGAGGCATTTCCAGCTCCCAGCCTACAAATCGTGGGGAGATCCAGCGATCAGTCTTGGGGGGTAACCGCTCTTGCTTTAACCTCCCTGGATCTGGATTGTGATCTAGGGTGGAAGTTGTGGGTGGGTTTACAGCTTGCCAGAAACGGAAGTTGCCCCCCACACGTTCGGGACGAAAATTCCTCTAGCTGGCCTTAAAGCCATAGTGTGGCAACAAGCCCAAAAGTCAAGCAATTAAGTGGCAACATGCCAAGGCAAAGGAAACAGAAAAATGCAACCCTAGACTCCTATTTTGGGGGCATAGAGCAGGAAAAGGACTGTGAGGTCAGAAGTCCTGCTCCAAAAGCCCCAGGGGAAAACATGAGTGGGTTGCAGGCCATAGAGGACCTTAAGGAGGACTTTAAAAATCAAATAAGAGAAGTGGAGGAAAAATTAGAAAGAGAAATGAGAAGGATGCAGGCAAAGTATGAAATGAGGGTCAACAGCCTGACTGAGGAAAACAACACCTTAAAAAATAGACTAGCTCAAATGGCAAAGGAGGCCCAAAAGGGCAATGAGGAGAAGAATGCCTTAAAAAGTCGAATTTGCCAGATGGAAAAAGAATCTCAAAAGTTCACTGAGGAGATTCATTCCTTCAGAGTTAGACTGGAGCAAATGGAAGCTAGTGACTTTATGAGAAATCAAGATGCTGTTAAGCAGATCCAAACAAACGAAAGATTAGAGGCAATGTGAAATATCTCATGGGAAAAACCACTGACCTGGAAAATAGATCCAGGAGAGACAATTTAAAAATTATTGGACTACCTGAAAGCCATGATCAAAGAAAGAACCTAGAAATCACCCTTCAAGAAATTCTCAAGGAAAACTGCCCTGATGTTTTAGATCCAGAGGGCAAAATAGAGGTTGAAAGAATCCACCGATCACCTCCTGAAAAAGATCCCAAAAAGAAAACTCCCAGAAATATTATAGCTAGGTTCCAGAATCCCCAGATCAAGGAGAAAATACTACAAGCAGCCAGGAAGAAACAATTTCAATATTGTGGAAACACAATCAGAATAGCTCAGGACCTGGCAGCTTCTACACTGAGGGATGGAAGGGCATGGAATGTGATATTCCAGAGGGCAAATGAGCTGGGACTGAACCCAAGGGTCACCTACCCAGCAAAACTGAGTATTTTGTTTCAGGGGAAAATATGGTCATTCAGTGGAATAGAGGACTTTCAAACATTCTTGAGGAAAAAAACCAGAATTGAATAGAAAATTTGACATCCAGACACAGGAAGGAAGAGATGCCTGAGAAGGTAATCAGGGAAGAGAGATCAAGGGGAACTTATCAAAGTTGAACTATTTTCATTCCTATATGGAAAAACAATAACTGTGACTGATGATATCTTTCTCACTATGAAAATAATGGAAGAAGGGGGTGTGGTCATATGAATACATATGTGAATGTGTGTGTATATGGCTACAGTTATATATGGATAGAGGGCATAGGTTGATTTTGTTGGGAAGGGAGAGTACTCAAGGGATGAAATTATGAGGTGAGAGAGGAAAGTGGCAAGAGGAGATGGGAGAGACATGGTAGGGTAAACTATCTCATGTAGGGGAAGTGGGTGCAAAGGAGGGGGAGAATAAGGAAGGCTAAAAAGGCAAAACCACATTCACATTGAATTTGGTTCAGGGAGAAAATGACATACATACTAAATGGGATATCTCAACCTGCAGCAGGAGAGGGGGAAGGGGGATGAGAGGAGAGATGATGGAGGGGAGGGCATCCTTGGGGTGAGGGGAGGTTGGAAGTACCCACTATAGAAGAGGGACAGGATCATGTAGGGAATGGACCAGGTGGGGCGTGGGATGAGTGGGAGGGAATTATAAGCAGCCTTGTACAATATATCTACTATGATAATGTTTTGCATAGCTAGACATGTATAACATATACTGAATTACTTATATCCCAAGAAGGAATGGGTGACAAGGGAGGAAGGAAATGGATCTGAAATTCAAGGTTGTAACATTAAATGTTTCAAATATATATAAATACTATTATTAATACTCTTTTGCTTGTAATAGGGAGATAAGATGTGCAGGCATTGGGATACAAAGATTCACCTTCCTCTAATGGAAAAGTCGAAGGGGGTATGGGAGAAGGTATGGGAGAGAGCAGATTGGAGGAAACGATATCTTGTGGGACTGCTATTCTGGGAGGGTGGGTAGGGGAATAATGGGGGGAAAATGATTGTAACTCAAAATCTGGCAGAAATGAATGATGTAAAACAGAAGTTAATAAAGTATTTGTTTAAAAAAAAAAAAGAAGAGCGAAACAACTGGCCTTTGAAACAAAGAAAAACAAACAATAATCCTTTGACCATACAAGTTTGAGTCTTTTTTGGTCCTGTATTGTGAAGCCTCACAAATAATGACTGGAAATTAATGAAGGAATAAACAGCAATCCAACACTTCCATGCTTCTTCTCCTCTAGCTTTATAAAGGAGAATTTTTAACCCTCAAAAAATGGGGATGGAAGAAGTAAGGGAGACTTTGGCATTTATGTGTTTGGAGGATTGAGGCTGCCTTGACCTGTCTGTGACTAGACTCTGAAATTTGACTTGCTTATGCTGCTGAGTGTTACAAGACTGACTCTTAACTTGAAGCATAACTAATAATAGTAACTCACAAGGGAAGTGTAGATCAGTGCCAAATCATGAAAACTATAGAGCTCATACAGAGATTTTCAGAGATTATCCAGTACAAGTTCCTTATTTTACAGATAAGGAAAAAAATATGAGAGGTACAGAGACTTACCTAAGGTCACACAGAGGGTAAGTGAAATAACTGGGTTTCAAACACAGGTCCTCTGGTGCAAAACCCTGTGTTTTTCCCATTATTACACTTTTTCCTCACTGCACTACCTTTAAAATGAATAACCCACAAAAGTGGATCTCTCGGAAAGGCGAGATCAAAGGGTTGAGTTTCACAGTGAGAGTAGAGGACTGACTCTGGGCAACAGTACTGAATAGTGAAGCCATACCCCACCCTTAATTTATGCAGATAGAAAGCTTGGTAGTCAAGACCCTGCCCTTGTTATCTCTTGGCAGCTGTGATGATGGAAATTCTACATGGAGGGTGAGGGTGGGCAGGGAAAAAAATGAACATCCTACAGATATCACATAGTCCATGAGAATCCCTATCAAATGTCACATCTAAGTTCCAAGAATGACAGCAAAATGGATTTTGTGAAAAGAAGCCTATTTGCTGCTTGACTGATGCTGCCATTCTTTTACTCAAGCACTGACTTGTGGAAAGAAAAGATTATAAATGACATTTGACACCATTTGTATCAATGTACAACATTTATAAAATACTGAGAAAACAAAGGCCATTAAATCGTCTTTCATCACAACCCAGCTATACAGACCCAAAAACTCAGGCTACTTGACCCCTTTGTTTCTTAGGATTTCTTTTGATTTAAAATTCATCCTCATCTGCTTTGTAATGGATAATAATAGTTAACATTTATATCAAACTTTAAGGTCTGCAAAGTTATATAGATATACATAGGAAATTGTTATCTTATTCTCACAATATCCCTATGAGTTCTAATATTATCCCCATTTCATGCATTAGGAAAATGAGACAGAGGGATTTCCCCATCAGTACACAGCTAGAAAATGACCGGGGCAGAATTTCAACTTTGATTTTCCTAAACCCAAGTCCAGTATTCTGTCTACCAAGCCATCTAGCTACCTCTGAGAAGTTAAACACATAGCTAATTGATTTTAGTGACCTAGTTGTTAAATAGTTCAAAGATATGTGAATATAATTCTTATTTTAAACTCTCTAGATCATATTCAAGGGCAGCTAGGTGGTGTAAGGGATAGAGTACTGGGACTATAGTCAGGAGACATCTTCCCGAGTTCAAATCTGGCCCCAGACACTTACTAACTGTGTGACCCTGGGAAAATCACAGCCTTGCTTACCTAAGCTCTCTGATCTGTAGAATGAGCTGAAGAAGGAAATGGCAAACCACTCTAGCATCTTTGCCAAGAGAACCCCAAGTGGGGCCACAAAGAGCTGGATACAACTGAAACAACTGAACAATAACAACATTAATTATATTTCTACTTATAGTTCTAATCATGAAGCAACTATAACATTTTATGAAGTTCATTGCAGCTTAATCTAAATAAAGTGCTGGCACACTCTGCCTTAATCAAGCTATTATTTTGAGTATTATGGGCAATGCCCAGTGTTAGCAAACTACTGTGTGTAAGGAAAAGTTAGCCTTTGTATCATGCTTTCAGATTAAAAAGCACTTTTACATATGTTATCTCATTTAATTCTTTTTTTGGAGGGCAATTGGGGTTAAGTGACTTACACAAAGTCACATGGCTAGTAAATGTGTCAAGTGTCTGAAGCCGGATTTGAACTCAGGTCTTTCAGACTTCAGGGTTGGTGCTCTATTCACTGTGCCACCTAGCCACCCCCTTATCTCACTTAATTCTCATAACAATTCTGTGAAATAGGTGACATCTGTATTTTATGTATATGTAAAATTCATATTTTATGTATGAGGCAAAGGTTAAGTGACTTGCCCAGGGTCACACAGCTATTAAGTGTTTGAGATTGGATTTAAACTCAGTTCTTCCTTACTCCAAGCCAGGTGATCTATTCACTGTACCATCTAGCTACGACCTAGCTGCTTAGTACAGTCCTGGTGCACAGTAGGCAGTTAACAAATGTTTATTGTATTAACAAACACTCTACATATGGAGTTGGAACAAAATGAATACTGAGAGTGGGGGGAGATAGGCATGGCATTCTCAACTAAGGGAACAGGTTAGACTTCTTGGAGAAAGTGTTCTGAAGCCAAGCTTTTAAGGAAGCTAGGGATTCTATAAGGTGGAGGTGAAGAACAGCTGGAATACAAGCATTCCAAACATTGCTTATTTTGCAAAAGTATAGGAATGGGAAATAGGATGTTATGTGCCAGGCCATTTGTGGTGGAAGATGAAATGTGTGAAGAAGAATGATATTCAACAAGCTTAGAAAATTAGAATGGAGACATATGGCAAAGGGCTTTTAAAAGTCAAACAGAGGAGTTTGTATTTCATCTTAGAGGCAATAAGAAGCAAATAAATCTTCTTGAGCAGAGAAGTAACAGTCAGACCTGTACTTTAGGTATATCAATTTAATGGTATTCAAATTTGCACTAAAGTTATAATTATATAAAATATGGTAATAGGTTCTAGTCCAATGGAAATATGTAGAGTGGATTCGAATAATATGATCACTTCAGAGGATTCACCGTTCACACTAAATGGAAAGCACTTTGCATAATATATGGACAATCATTCTTTTGCAATATAATTCACTTTGTTGAGGGGCAAAGATAGCCATGAAATTCAGAACTCCTCGCAGGTGGAGTCAAGATGGCAGAGTAGAAACAGCTCTTGCCCACACCACTTCAAAATTATGTAAAAGGGGGACTCTGAATGAGCTCTGGAGCTCCACAACCCACAAAATGACACAGAGAAGCTAACCTCCCGATGAGGACAGCCCCGAAGCCTGGCATTCAGATTCAAGAAGCAAGAGAAGCATGAGAAGGTAAACAGGAAAAAGAAGTCATAAGGAACTTATCAAAGTTGAACTATTTACATTCCTACATGGAAAAACGATAACTGTAACTGATGAAACTTTTCTCAGTATGAAAATAATGGAAGAAGGGTATATGGGCATATGAATACATATGTGAATGTGTGTATATATGTTTTCAGGTATACATAGATAGAGGGCACAGGTAGAATTTAATAGGAAGGGATGATACTTAAAAGGTGAAATTGAGAGGTAAGAGAGGAATATAATGAGAGGAGATGGGGAGAGACAGAATGGGGTGAATTATCTCATATAGAAGAAGCAAGGGAAAATGGTTACAAGGGAGGTGAAGAACAGGAAGGCAAAAAGGCAAAACCTTATTCTCATTGAATTTGAATCAGGGAGAGAATGACATACATACTAAACAGGGTTTCTCACCTTAGAGGACAGTAGGGGAGAAGGGGACGAGAGGGGGGACAATGAAAGGGAAGGCAGGCTGAGTGGGGAGTTGGAAGTACCCACTTTTGAAAAGGGACAGGACCAATGTGGGGAGTGAACCAGGTGGGAGGTGGGATAGGAAGGAGGGAAATATAGTCAGTCTTTTACAATATATCTACTCTGGTAATGTTTTGCATAGCTACACATATACAGTATATAGTGAATTGCTTATCTTCCTTTTAAAATCAAATTTTAAAAAAATATATAAATACTATGGTTAATACTATTTTGCATATAATTGGGAGATAAGATGTGCAGGCAATGGGGAGTGGGGATACACCTTGCCCTAATGGTAAAGTCGAAGGGGGTATGGGCGAAGAGATGGGAGAGAGCAGATTGGAGGAGGGATAACCTGTGGGACTGCTATTCTGGGAGGGTGGGTAGGGAAAAATGGGGAAAAATTGTAACTCAAAATCTGGCAGAAATGAATGATGTAAACCAGAAGTTAATAAAGCATTTGAAAAAAATTAAAAAGAAATTCAGAACTCCTCACCTCCTCTTGTCTTTTTTCCCCCTTTCCCTAAAACATCACACCCTGACAGCATAAAACTTTGTAAAGTGCACAGCATCACTGGAAAGCAATACCTTTCCAGAAACTTTACTTATAATGGAGTTTGAGACAACTAGGTGCACAGCGAATAGTGTGCTGGGCCTGGAGAATACCAATGACGTCGTCATGTTTTTCTCAAACCTCAGAAACTTAGCCAGATCTGAGTCTCTTTAAGAGCAAGTAAATCTGCCACAAGTTTCCACCATTCATGTGTGCCGGTCTGTTGCTAATGGCAGTAAGGTCTATTTTATGTGTGTACAAAGGGAGCATAGTACAGTGCCAAGATACAAGCCCTGTCCAAAGAAAGAGAAGCTCTGCCTCTGGCGTTCACTGCCTTCATTAACCCTGGGCAAGTCACTTGTCCTTCTTCCGTTTGTTTCTTCTTCAGTAAAATGAAGGGAGGACGCTGGGTGGCCCCTTACGTTCTCTTCAGCTCTAGACATGTGATTCCATGATACTATTTTGCTCATGAACACCCATAATGTTGACATGATGTCCCTCTGCATCCAGCCAGTTGGAACTATCCATTGCTATAGTGCTGATTCAGCTGCTTTTCTCAGCTTCATAACTACCTCTGGCCAAGGTTCTGATAACTAGTGATGCCTAGCTGCCAGAAAGCTGCCACCGTTGATGGCAATTATTTTCTGCCTCCCTAATCCAGAAAGAATACAAATATAAATCACCTCCATAGACAACATATTCATGTTCAAATGCCACCAGGGGCAGTGTGATTCTACTGAGATGTACCTATGTTCTTCGGTAAGTAAACTTAAATGGATCCAAGTTCCTCCTTTCAGGGCTTTACCTCCTCAAATATTTTGTGTTCAAACCTTATAGAAACAGACAAGGAAAGAAAGGATAATTGGTATTTTAGTGTGTCCATGTGTATTAGAGACAAGAATTTTTGATCTTTTACCAGTGTTACCTCACTCCACCTACAATTGGTGTTTCATAAACACCTGCAGGACAAGATGTTAATTTTTTGAGGTTGTCACAGTCATTAGCTCAGAAGAGGAAGGAGAATTGGAACACTAGGGGTAAGAGGGATCAACAAGAATCCCTCAGAATTATCTAGACTTAGTTGGAAATGCTGCATAAGCAAAAGGCACCTCTCTGTCCCCAAGAGCTGAAGAGCAAAGAGACAAATTCAAGACGGATTTTTAAAAAAACAAGATTCAGCAGACAGTAGTGAATAAAGAAAGAACTCTTTGAACTTATAGAAATTTTTTGCATATAGGGTGGATTTGGAAAGCCACTGGTTAAGAAAAAGAAAGGGTAAATAGCCTAGAAAGCTAAAAAAGCTAAAACATTTATAATGTGCCCAGTGTAAACTCTGATAGTCCAGTGTCTTGGCAGCCAACCTCTGGGGAAACAGAGAAAGACAGTAAGGAGATGTATGGGGCTGAGTTTTGGAGGTACAGTAACTGGGGGAAAGTGACAATGAGGTAACAGAGCTGTAATAATTAAAGGTCAGTAGTGACCAGAAGGCAAAACCATGGCAGTAAGCATCTGTAGCAGCAATGACTGCAGTGTCTATAAGTGGTAGAACTGATAATAGAATGACAGAGAATTAACAAGATAAATAATAATAATAATCACTAATGCTTTAAAGTTTGCAAAGATAGATAGATAGATAAATGATAGATAGATGGATGGATGGATAGATGGATGATGGAAGGATAGAGACATGGAGAGATGGATAGATGGATGGACAGACAGACAGAGCCAGATAGAGATGATACACATATAGATAGTTAAAGGGTTAAATGATACTCAGGGTCAAACAGCAAGTATGCTTCTGAGACAAAATTTGAACCCAGGTCTTCTTGACCCCAAGTCCAGTCCTCTATCTCCTATGCCATACTACCTTTGAAAGAAAGACTGGTGGTTACAAGAAGCTGGAGAAGAAAAAAATTACCTGAGACTAGTGCCAGGCAATTAGAGAGGAGCAATTTCTGATTTTGCCCTTTATTGTGACTTTACAAGGGCAGCTAAAGAGTGCAATGAATAGAACATTAGTCCTAGAGTTAGGGACCTAAGTTCAAATCCTGTTTTAGATATTTACTAGCTGTAGGATCCTAGGCCAATATCTTAACCTTTTTCTCAGTTTCCTCATCTATAAAATAGGGTTATGATAACCACAACCTCTCAGGGTTGTTATGGGTTAAAGTACAGTAGTATAGGTAGAATATTTTGCAAATCTTAAACATAGAGTATCCTGAAAGTCTTAGTATAATTTTAAGCTTTAATAATTTCAGAAGTATAAATAAAACAAAAAGCATCATTTAAAAGCTTAATTATTTAAATTTCTTTTACACTTTTTTAGTTTTGTGAATTTTTAATAACAAAATTTCTGGTTAACACTTTTTAAGCATAGTGGATTAGTAGAAGAGGTCCTGTTGCTTCAACACTTTGACCTTCCGATCTATATCTATTTGGCTTTTTCTCATGGGGTCAAATCAAATATGTCATGCATGCATCAAAACCTTGTTCTTTGGATGATATGAAGGCCAGTATTGATTACCAATACAATCCTTTCACATATTAAGCATCAGCAGATGAAAGTTTTTGCAAAGTTCTGAAAATGAACTGGAGTAATTACAATACAGGATGGTGGTTATGTTAAATTTTAATGAGATAACCTATCAATATTTTAAAATTTTAAATAATTAACATCTAAATTTTTAAATAAATTCATAGCATTTGTACTTCTGAAGTTATTAAAAATTAAAACTGCGCCATTTTTTGAATACCCTATATAAAGTTTTCTTCTTCTCCTCCATGGATTAATTATAATTTGTTTGGTTCTTTTTCCCTTGAGGAAAAACCAAACTGGGTAACGGCAGATGAATGAAGGAGATTTATGGATACTTCTTTTATATACTTTTATATATAGATACTTCAATTATATCTTGCTCTTTTATGTGAGAGCCTCTGCTACAGAGTTACAGATATTTTGAAAAGCAGCACATATTAATATCAAAAGACCCAATTACCTCATTCCCTTTTGATTCTAGATTTGCCCATAAGTCAAAGGTTGGATTCTCTAATAACCTTGGGCACAATTAACATTTCCCGAGCATAATATGCCTTAATTTTAAATGGTAGACAGTGCTAATTACTACCTTAAAACAAAATGGCAGGCAGAAACCATTTCAAATGGCATATTTTTTGTTATTTTCCATCTCCTTATGCTACCTGGTAAAATTTAATTAAATAAGAGACAGAAAGAACAAAGGGACATTTATGGCTTTTTAAAATGACTTAAAGGTTTTCAAAACTACTTTCCCTATCAAACATAGGTAATAAGAAGATATGAAGAACAAGTCATCAGCAATTATTGCTAATAGAAAGTAAGTAAAGTTTGTCTTCATGATCCTCCAATTTCTGTTCCATGCTCTTCTTTCCACACCCAAAATGCCATCCAGATGCCCATATTTAAATAGTTTAATTTCTGGTTCCTGATAGCAAGGTAGCAAAAGCTCCTAACAGTTATTTCAGGGGCTATGTAAGGAGACTCTAGGATGTTTAGTCAATGGTACCAATATGCCTCAGGACCCTATGAACTGATTCCTTTCCTTTCGATTACTCTTCTTCTTCCTCTCCACCCCTACCCATGACCATTAACGTTGACATTCTTTAACCCTGCATCTTTCCTGAGCATGTCATTTTCATATACAGCTAAAGTCTTTTATTATTTTATTACTGTTAGTACTGATAACTCACAATTATATATAGTGCTTTATGATTGATAAAGTCCTTTCTTTGCTAGGCAAATTGAATAAATATCATTACCCACATATTTATATGAAGAAAATGAGGCTTAGACAGGTTGTGAGTCACCCTAAGTCATACAACTAATAAGTGCTGGAATCAGAACTCAAACTCCAAACCCCAATTCCTTTTTTTGCTCTACATTATTTTCGAGATTGTTTCTAATAAACAGTGAATTAATATATCGCAAAAACAGGGTTACTCCTAGGCCCCTCTAAAAGCTTCAAAATTGCTGTGTGGTGGTGATCCTTCTCTGGTAACCTAAACCTACCAGGGTGAGAAAAGATTGGAGAAAGTGAAAAAAATAATTATAACTAACTAGTCAGCTAGTGAACTGGTGAACATAACTAGTGAACTGGTGAACATAACTAGTGAACTGGTCACCACGTAACCTGTGTAAGAGGTATGAGACACTACAGTGTGGTTGGCCACCATGTGTAGCCAAGTGTTACATTTTTATTGATTGACTTTATTTTGATAACACTTTCATTTCCAAAAGTTTTAAAAGAAAAGTAACTGTTCAACAAAACCAAGCAGCATATCTGATTTATATTCAATAGCGCACAGTCTTAGTATCCTTCCTTGAAAGGAGGGGAGAAGGCACATTTTCACAACCCTTGTCTGGAGCCAAATGGTCATTTTAATTACAAAGGGTTCAGATTCAGGTTTTTTCATTTTTACATTTTAGTAGTCATTTTATATACATTTTTTTCTGGTTCTGCTTATGTAATGGTAATGGAATTTTGAAGATCTTCCCTGCCCCTTAATAAGTCTAAGTGAATTTGAAGACCTTCCCTGCTTTGAAAATATATTCTGCCCCCTAATAGGCTGAATGTAATCACATGGAGCCTGTGGTGGGAGGGGTTTGCTGAAGGGTGGAGCAGAGTTCACAGGAAGCTGGGAGTCAGAGCAAGCTAGATGGTTGGGAGGAGAGGATGCTACCGAGAGAGACAGATAGACTTGTGAGTAAATATTGGTCTTGTGTTGGTTTATGGAAAGGCTAAAGGATTCTGTGGCTCTCTGTGCTGTTATGGTTTATTAATTTATTTGCTACTGTGATGGAATAGGCTTACTGGTTTTCTGATTTGGTTTTCTGGTGTCTAAATAAATGTTTTGCTTCTGTCTTCTATAGAGAAAGTCTGTTAAGTTTTGTGACTGAGCACTATGTGGGTATATTTATAGTGATCATGGGCATTGTGAATATTGCATTGGTGCTACAGCTTACTTTATAAAAATTCATATATCTCTCCATCCTTCTGTGAATTCATTATATTTACCATTCTTTATGGCACAGTAATATTACATGGCATTCATGTGCCATGATTGGTTTAACCATTACTCATTTGATAGCTATTTATTTTGTTTCCAGTTCTTTGATATACTCAAAATATTATACTATAATTGTGAACCTAGATATCAAATTCAGGTTACCAGTATCTTCATCAGAGTAGGTAGCCCAATCAGACACCAGAGAAAAGATATCAGGCATTGTTTGTGAAAAACACAAATATGCTGAAACATAGATCCTGAGGATGGAGCCTTTCTTTGACATATGTTACCAAACTCACTGGCTCATGACAGGCATATTTTGAGACAGTTTGTTTCTGCATCAGCAAGGTTGACAATGCTAACATTGAAATTCAGATTGTTTTGGCTCTTTAAAATGAGCTGTTAAAAAAAATCAAATCCAAATTAAGAGTTTCAGACTGAAAATCTACTCATAATCTATGACACTTGATTCTATTTTCTCTCTGATATCTGCTCTCTGACAAAACTATTTTTGTATCTATATCTAATTTTTGCTCATTGGGCATATGGTGCAATCCATTTAAGATGGGTTCATATAATGTAGCAAAGCTTATTTCAAATGAATCATCCCCCATTAATTTTTAATAAATCTATGACAGTCATGAAATACTTCCCTGGTAATTAGTATTAGTAGATCACACAGAATGATATGAGACATCATGATCAGTCAAATGAATGAGCCTGCTCTGTCAAGGGCTTCCCAAGTGACTTAGGGCAAGTTGTTGGATTTCTTTTTTTCTGGGGCTATACTTGGAATTTTGGAGCTTCCCCTTCTGGGTTTACCTCATGGGCTTCTCTCAGTCCAAAGTATTTCCTCACTGTTATGCATTGTTTAAACTGATATCTCCTTCCATAGTTTCTAGAATAGAGGCATATGCTTGGATCAAAATCTGATTCCATACTACTAAATGGCCTTGACCTGGTCCTGAGTGTGGTGGCTAAGACTAGTCTATACCTTCTAGAAGAACTGTCTGATCTTGCCTCCTGCTATGATTCAGGCTCAGGCTGCTTGCATGCTGAGTTTGGCTTGAGCTGCTTGAATGTTGCTCTGGATCTGTGTCTTGCTGCAGATATGATTTCTGGGTCACCCTGTGCTAGGTGATACTCTGGTCATGTCTTCTTCCAGGGGACTTGATGCTTCCCCTCCCACCTACTTTGGTTTGTTTCTATCCAGAATTTCACGAGGATTCTACCAACGATTTTGTGCAGATCTGCACTGGATAGAGGATTTTATGGCTAATTCTCCTTGGTTTTCCTTATCATTATTCTTTCTAGTACATGTTTAGATACAAATACTTCACTGGAAGTATTTGTGGGGAATCTGGTCTCCTCTAGGTCCCAACCCACCACCACCTTCCCATAACCCTAAAGTTAAAAAACTTAAGACGAATCTCTGAACTGTAGAAGATAAAGTTGACAGCAGTGACTTAGCAGTTTCAAAGAACTATTTGGAGACTAGGAGTGCTTAATTACAAGGAAATCACAAAATTCATTATGTATCCATAAATTCTAAAAGAGTGCCCCCCAGGTTCTGAGTTCAAAAGCTTAGTGTGGTAGAAAGACTATTTGGAGACAGGTAGGCTACCTGATTAGTCTAATTCCTGGAAGATTTTTTTACTACTTGTGAGACCTTGGACAAGTCACTTAAACTCTAGCCTTCAGTTTCTTTATCTGTAAAATGAGTAGAAATAATGAAAAACTTCTTAGTTTCTCCTTTACATTGTGCAAAATAAATCATAGCTGAGACATAGATGGGACAGATGAGAGCTGTTCAAAAACAGGATGGGCCGCCAACATAGTGAATTCCCTGTCACTGGAGAGATCTTCAGGTGGAGACTGGATAATCACTTGTTGATTCTAAATAAAATTAATGCAGAGTTCTATTTAGATCAATTTTATTCAAGTCCCAGCTCCCTCTTGATTTTCTTTCTACCTCTCACTGGAGTTGTTTATGGCTGTAAACAAGGTCTGGGTGGGAGGAAAGCTCAGCGTGGCAGGCAATGCTCAATTCACACAGTACATGCATTTATACATTATAAATTTCAATAAAAGCCAGAAAGGAGAGAGAAAAATTTACATGCTTTTTTGTTGTTGTTTTTGTCGTTGCTACTCTGAAGATTAAAAAACACACACACTACCCTTATAAAGCATAACGAACAGGAAGACATTAAGACCAGCAGTCAGTATTGTCAAGAGGGTCTACCCTAGGGAGTATTGGGGAAGTAGCAGGTGGTTTGTCTTTGCAGTGCTCCCCACGTCTCTGTTATTGCTGTTTTTTTCCTTTCCTGACACTCATCCCCTGCTACAGGATTTTTCTGTATCTCATTCTCTCAGGAAAAACCCTTCAGAGGTAATCTCAACTAACATCTGTTAATAAGTGTCAAGATGTTTTCCCAGCCAGAGACAATTGTGAGCATCTTGATGGCATCTTTTGACTACATTTCTGCCCTCAGCATTTGGCACAGTGTCTGGTACTCAGTAAGTGATTAATAAATGCTTATTGACTAGGGGATTCTAGAAGACTGAACAGATTTGGAGATCCAAAGAAATTAATCTCTAAGCTTGGATCTTGAGTTCCTGGAGGATCTTTCTGTATGGAGGCAACTGTCTATCTACTCATAAAGTAGAATACTTTGTATGAGAATGAGTACATACTCATAAAGCCAGCATTGCTTATTAATATGTTACTATGGTCACATGATAAAATATAAATAAATTTAATTCTCATTGATAAGTATATATTAAATGCTGACTGTATTCAGAGCAAACATGCTGAGAAGTGGGTGTGGGGGTAGGGGTGGAAGGTTGAAATAAAAATTAGATAAGACAGAGTCTCCACCCTAATAGTTCTTAGATTTTCCCTAAGAGAAAAAGATATACACAGATAACCTATAATATATAATATTGCATAATATATATAAGAGAAGTATGAGAAAAAATGTGTGAGCTCCAATGGATAAAGACAATATGAAAAGTTGGGATGGGGGTGAGATAGAGACTAGACAATGGTACAATGATTAAATCTTTAAACATCACTGAGCTAAGAATGCTAGCTAACACATTGGATAGTGGAGCTTATATCCAGAAAGACCAAGCAGGCTAGAGTTCATTTCAGTCTCTGGGCTAAAGCTATAAGATGACATTTACAAGAGGTAGTTGTAAATGTCTGATTTTCAACTTTTGACAGAAGTTGAAATATCAACTTCACAAATACAAATGGGGAGGGGACACAGATTAACAACATTATATATGAAAAGGATCTGGGCATTTTAGCCAACTGAAAGCTCAATATGAGTCATCAATGCTATGTGGAAATTATAAGAATAAAGAAATAAGGGTCAGCTAGGTGGCATAGTGAATAGAGCACCGGCCCTGGAGTCAGGAGGACCTGAGTTAAAATCCAGCCTCAGACATTTGACACACTTACTGGCCATGTGATTTTGGGCAAGTCACTTAACACCAACTGCCCTCCCCCCCCAAAAAAAGGAAAAAGAAAAAAGTTAATTTGGGGTGGCTAAGTAGTGCAATGAATAGAGCACTGGCCCTGGACTCAGAAGGACCTGAGTTCAAATCCAACCTCAGACACTTAACACAAAAGCTGGCTGTGTGACTTTGGGCAAGTCACTTAACCGCAATTGCCCTCCAAAAAAAAAAAAGAAAAGAAAAAGAAATAATAGAGGAACAGACCTGGAGTCAGGAGGACCTGAGTTCAAATCCAGCCTCAGAAACTTGACACACTTACTAGCCTTGTGACCTTGGGCAAATCACTTAACCCCAATTGCCCTGCCTTCCCCCTCCAAAAAGAAAAAACAATAATAATAAACTAAAACCTGGCATCTACAGGCCTCCCTGAGAGCAGTAATACTCACAGCAGGCTGTATTTCCTCACAATATTTGTCACATCCTTTATTCCTACTTGATACAAAACTCCCTGCCATTTGGGGGAAACTTCCATAACCTATAATGGAATTCCCAATTTAATTAACCTTGGTTATGTTATCAGGAACAAGAAAATAAATGTGTAAACCTGAATAAGAGTCTGTCCCTTCCCTGTGGAACCCAGCATCAGTGATCTGACTTATCGATATGCTAGGAACTCAGAAACCCTATAAATAGTCTAAGAGAATGATCAAGACTTTGACGGAATCCAATGTGCCATGTTTGAAAGCAGTCTCTCTAATGGACTATAATTGCCCTCTCCCTCCTTTTATACAAGAATATCCAGTTGCTTTGCTGACTGAGATCTGGTTTTATTTCTGTAGGTTAAAGCTTTTAGTAACTGACACTCACTTGATGACATACTTTTTCTCAAGTTCTTCCTTTATTGTCCCTTTGCCTCTATACTTCTGCTTCTGTGTATTTCATTTTAAGCTTTGGGCCTTTCCCTGAATGAAATAAAATATGAAATAATAAAGGTTTGTTGCTTTAGTCATTACAAGCCCGTATGATTCTTTTGTGAAAACACCTTAAAGCCAGGGTGTGCTGGTTAAATGTTTAAAAATCAATTCTCTGGGGAAAAAAGTGTATGCATGATACATTTTCAAGTTTAATCTTCATTGTTAAAACATTCACTATTTCTTCCATAAGTCTGGACAATCAATAAAACAACAAATCAAACCCTGATTCATAGCATTTGTGGATTCCTGAGGTGTATATGCTCACATTGAAAATGTAACAACCATCTCTCAGGAGATGGTGCAAACTGGCTCTAATTCTCACTACTGTTAATTATAACCATTATTAATTTTTTAAAGCTAATGAATTATTCAGTTCCATTAAGAAAGCTACAATGTTCAGGTTTGGGAAAGTAATAATTCTGGTGTAGTCTTCCCTAGTTGAACTATATCTGAAGTATTGTGTTTACTTCTAAGTATCACATTTTAGAAGGAATATTAATAAACTAGAGTATCCAGAAGAGGATATTTGGGTTGATGAAGGGTCTTAAGCTCATGCCATATGTTGACATGGATTGGTTGAAAGAACTGAGGCCTTAATCCAGAAAAGAGATGATATGTTGGGGAGATAAAATAACTGTTTTCAAGCATTTGAAGGATTGTCATACAAAATAGAGATTAGAATCATTTTGTTTGGTTCTCTAAGATAGATCTAAGACCATTGTAGGGAAAGTTGCAAAAAAGGCAAATTTAGTCCTAATTCAAAGAAAAGTTTCCCATTAGAGCTAATCAAAAGTGGAATGGGTTACCCCAGACAACAAATGCTCAGTTCTCCTTTGTAGGTCTTCAGGTAAAGTCTCAACAATCACTTATGAGTATTTTGTAAAGGGAATTCTTATTCAGGTTCCAATGACTAGCTTCTAAGACCCCTTGCAAGACTAAGATTCTGTTATTTTGTATCAGATAAGGTGCTAGAGGATCGGATATTTGAGTTGGGTTTTGAGGGATAGGAAAGGATTCAGTAGATGAAGAAGAAGAGGGAGGTCAAGGAAGATACAGGTGATAAGGCGAGAAAAGGCATAAAAACTAGAAATTGCAAGGTGTTTGCTGATGATAGAGTAGATTAGATCAGTTTGGTTTATTTAGGGAAGGAAAGGCAGCACAGACTGGAGAGGGCTTGGAATGTCAGGTAAAGAAGTCTGAACTCCACCTGGAAGGGAACAGGGAGCCACTGAGGAATTATCTGTCAGAGAGGAGTGACCTGACCAGAAATGCATAAAGAATGTTAGTTTGGGGCGGCTAGGTGGCCCAGTGAGGAAGAGTGCTGGCCCTGGAGTCAGGAGGACCCAGGTCGGTTCCAGGGCCTCAGATACTTCGCACACACACACACACACACACACACACACACACACACACACACACACACACACACACCTGGCCGTGTAACCTTGGGCAAGTTACTTAACCCCAATTGCTTTAAAAAAAAGAATGTTAGTTTGGCAGTGAAAATGAAGAGATAAGAGAACCATTGTAGTAATCCAGGTCTTTGGTAAAGAGGATCTAAATTAGGGAATGGTGACAACAGGAAATATAGCAGCTAGGTGGCACAGTGGGTACAGCACTGACCCTCAAGTCAGGAAGACCTGATTTCAAATCCTGCCTAAGATATTTACCAGCTGTGTGACCCTGGCCAAGTTACATAACACTGTTTGCCTCAGTTCCTCATCTGTAAAATGAGGTGGAAAAGGAAATGGTAAACCATTCCAATTACTTGGCCAAGAAAACCCCAAATGGGGTTACAATGAGTTGGACATGACTGAAACAACTCAATAACAAAGACAATAGGAATGGAGAGAAGGAAATAATGGATGCAGAAGGCATTACCTTACATGAAGTACCTATTTATTTTAGCTGGACCATCAAAAATAGTGAATAGGAAGTAAACTTAAGAAGATACCAAATAGAAATCAGTGATGTTATGCAGATTAGAAAATACTGGACAACACACAGTGAGTGAACTTTCCTATTGGGAGCTCAAGCAAGGAAAAACCCCAGTCTTACCCAAGGGAAAATGCCCTGAAGTCTCTAGGGAGCTAAGCTAGAAACTAGGGATACATTGGAAAACTGATTTTCCTACATGTCTACAACTTTCAAAGGCTGTTCTCTTTCTCTTTGGATTCCTTCCTAAAAGAGTCTGGAAGCATATGTTTCATCTCATGAAGAAAGAAGGAAGAAATTCTCTTCTCTCCCAAACTCTCCCACCAACTCTGACCTTCACAAAGACAGGTAGCATCAACCCAACGTTCTCTCCATTAATTAGAGAGCTCATATGCAAATGTTTCAAGCACAAACTCAGGGTTGCAATAAATTAGAGGGCTTTAGAGATGATCTAACCCAACCCCATAATTTTACAGATGAGGAAACTGAAATTCAGAATAATTAAGTTATTTACCCAATATCATCCACGCAGTAACTGGCAAAACTGATATTTGAACCTAGGTCCTTTTGTCAATCCAGTGTTCTCCCAACTGCACTAATGGCCCTAAAATTAGAGTAACTAGAGCAGCTGAGAATTGAAAAAAGAAGTGATACTACTTCTGTAAAGTTCATGGGCATAAAAAAGATAATTCCAGTTTGTGTGATTCTGTTTATTTTATCATTAAGAAAACATCCTAACTAATGTGTTTGGTTGGAAACAAATCCATAACCCCATGCTGCCAAACTGCAGCATACTTCATTAGAAAAGGCTTCCTGCGGTGCTGGAGGAAGACAGGCACACTAATCCACCATTAGTAAAACTGTAACTTGGTCCAACCATTCTGGAAAGCAATTTGGAATTATACTTTTTTAAAAGCCCTAAAAATAAGTATCTATATTTTTTGACACAAAGAGCCCAATGATAGGTATATGGCCCTAAGCAGTCAAAGGTAGAAATATGCATCATATATACACCAAATATATATGCCTATGTACATATATATCACAAAATATAAGCAAACTATATACATCTAACTATTCAGGGCAACACATTTTTGGTAGCAAATAACTGCAAACAATGTAGATATCTATCAACTGGTGAATAGCTAAATAAACTGTGATGCATGGTTGCAATGGAATATTACTGTGATGTAATAAAGAAGGCATATGAAGAATTTCAGGCAAGTTTGCAATCATGCCCTTTCTATCCTCCTTTCCCCTAGTCTGACAAAGAGGTGACTCTTCTCACCAAATCCAGTCTTAGTGATATCTGATCACGTACCCTTGATTGCATCCCCTCCTGTATTCTTCAACAGATGTTTTTCATTCATCATCCCACAGATTCTAATATTCAGTTCCTTCCTCTTACTTATTGGTTCCTTTCTTGCTGCTTACAAGCATTCCTAAGTCTCTCTGATCCTTAAAAAAACTCTCACTATATCCTACAATCTCCATAAGCTAACATCATATATCTCTTCATTTCTGAGTCAAAGTCCTAGAACAAAAAGTATATGCATTGCTTCTACTTCTCCTCTCTCTTCTCAGTCCTTTTGAAATTTGGCTTCCAAAATGATTCAACTGAAACTTCTCTCTCTAAAGTTGTCAATAATGTCTTAACTTCTAAATCTTATGGATTTGTTTTGGGGTTTTTTGAGCCATCATCCTTCTTGGTCTCTGTCACACTTGACATTGCAAACTGCTCTCTTCCATTAGATATTAGACTCCTTTGCTCAATCATCCATATCTCATACCCTAAACAGTGGTATACCCCAAAGCTCAGTAATAGGTCCTTTTCTCTTTTTCCTCTATGTTTGTTCTGTGAGTGACCTCATTATCTCCTATTGACTTACTTATCAACTCCCAGGTCTCTAGATTCAGCCTTTGTCTCTCTTCTGAGTTCTCATTTCATACCATCATTGGAAAGTGCATTAAAATTGGACAAAACAGAACTCAACATATATTTTTAATCCAATTCATCCCTCTCTCAAATTTCCCTGTTTCTGCCAAGGGTAACCCAGGTTTGAATCATATCATCCCAACTCTTGATTCTACTTCACCCCACATAACAGATCGATTTTCAGGTCTTCTTGATTCTACCTTCACAACATTTCTTTCAACTGTCTACCTCTCTTTCTCTTCATCCAGGCACCATTCTATTTCAGTCTTTCATTACTGCTCATCTGTACTATTTAAATGGCCTCCTAATGGGTCTCTCCTGATTCAAGTCTCTTGATTCTTCCATCCATCTTCTATCTAGCTGCCAAGGTGATTTTCCTAAATTCCAGTTCTCAGCAGGTCACTCTCTTATGCAATGAACTCAGTTGCTCCCTATTGCCTCTAAGTACAAAAATGAACTCCTTGGTTTGTCATTTGCGAAACTTCACTACTTTAACCAATCCTTATAGCTTCATCATAAAGTGTTATCCTGGACTCTATAATCCAGCCAAACTGGACTTCTTACTGTGCTTAACATATTATTCTCTCATTTCTCATCTCCTCCCCACTTACCTAGAATGTATAGAATGTATTGCTTCCAGCTCTTAGAACTAGTTTCTTGGAAAACTCACTATAATCCCTGTGCTCTAGATGAAGCTTTTTCTAACTACCCAGGTGCTAGTATCTGCCCCCTATTACCCTGTGCTTAAATAAATGCTAATTGATTGATAAGTGTAATAAAAGTAAAGTAACTGGAATGAGAAAAATTATGAACACTACATCGATATAAGTTGAAAGAACAACAAAAAGTAACCTGAATGCTCTGTAAGCTTGGTCCCAGAGAAGAATTATGAAAAATAAATCTTTCTCCTTTCTTTGAAGAGGTTATGAATGTCTGGAAGTTTCTCAAATGACAAACCAATGAGTTTATTTTTGTTCTTAGAAGCTATGGATGTAAAATAGAGGTATCAAACATGCCACCCACAGCGACACTCCCTACTGAGCCTGGAACACATTGAGTTGTAATTGGAAAATATTGAACAAAATTAATAAAAATAAATAAAACATCCATGATGTTAATTTGCGGTCTTCTAAATCAATATGTGGCCCATAGGGATCTTTATGTGTAGTTTAGTGGTCCCCATTTCTATTGAGTTTTACTGGTAAGGCAGTAGAGAGAGTGTTGGACCTGGAGTCAGGAACACCTGAGTTCAAATCTGTTCTCAGATGCTTCCTAGCTATGTGACCTGAGACAAAGGCATTTAAAGGATTTTGCCTCAGTTTCTTCATCTGTAAAATGAAGATAATAATAGCACATATATCACAGGGTTATTGAAAAGATCTAATGAGATAATATTTGTTTAAAAAATTGCTTAGCGGGGGCGGGGCCAAGATGGCAGAGTAGAAACAGCACTTCCAAGGTGCTCGGCCCCACACAACTTCCAAACAATGCAAAAGGGGAATCTGATCAACTTCTGGAGCCCGAGCACCCAAAGAACTACACAGAGAAGCTAACCTCCCGCTGAGGAGAACCCAGCAGCCCTGCAGGGAGTGGTGAGCACAGCGCTCTGAGAGCAGGCAGCACAGCATGCTGGGAACCAACAGCACAGCGCTCTGGGAGCTGAGCCCAAGCCCACTTGAGCCACGGTTTTAGCCCTAGGGCGGCTGGGCCAGCAGCCAGCTGGAGGGACCCCAGAACAGCAGCTGTGGCGATTCCAGAATTATCAGTACAGATATGCCTAGGACAAAGTAAGAGATTAGTGCCCTATGGACTTTGGGACCAGTATTTGGGGAACACGTCAGCTTCCTCCCCTGGGGGCCAAAAGCTGCTGAAGAAACACTGCACAGAAACCATTTTGCAGTGTCAGTGGCAGCTCCAGCTCCTGGTCTGCGAACTGTAGAGAGATCCAGCAATCAGTCTGGGGGTTAATCGCTCTTGCTTTAAACTGCCTGGATCTGGATTGTGGTCTGTGGGGGAAGTTTGGGGTGGGTATCCAATTTCCCAGAACGGGTGGAGGCTCTACAGAGGCCACCCAATCTGCGAAAGTTGTGAAGACCCCACGCATTTGGGAAGGAAGCTCTCCTGTCTGGTGGCAGTCTTACTGTGGCAACAAGCCCAAAAATCAAGTAATTAAGTGGCAACATGCCTAGTCAAAAGAAACAAAATAAACATCAAAATTCAACATTGGACTCCTATTTTAGGGGCAAAGAGGATCAAAGCATGGAGGACTGTGAGGTCAGAACTCCTGCAACAAAAGCCCCAAATGAAAATACAAGCTGGCTACAGGCCATAAAGGACCTTAAGAAGCAGATAAGAGAGTGGAGGAAAAATTGGGGAGAGAAATGATAAAGATGCAAGAAAAGTATGAAATGACAGTCAACAGCCTGACTGAGGAAAATAACACCTTAAAAACAGACTAACTCAAATGGCAAAAGAGGCTCAGAAAGGCAATGAGAAGAATGCCTTAAAAAGCTGAATTTGCCAGATGGAAAAAGAATCTCAAAAGCTCACTGAGGAGATTCATTCCTTCAGAATTAAAATGGATCAAATGGAAGCTAATGACTTTATGAGAAATCAAGATGCTGTTAAACAGATCCAAACAAATGAAAGAATAGAAGGCAATGTGAAATATCTCATGGGAAAAACCACTGACCTGGAAAATAGATCCAGGAGAGATAATTTAAAAATTATTGGACACTTGGAAGCCATTATCAAAGAAAGAACCTAGAAATCATCCTTCAAGAAATTCTCAAGGAAAATTGCCCTGATGTTTTAGATCCAGAGGGTGAAATAGAGGTTGAAAGAATCCACAGATCACCTCCTGAAAACGATCCCAAAAAGAAAACTCCTAGGAATATTATAGCCAGGTTCCAGAATCCCCAGATCAAGGAGAAAATGCTACAAGCAGCCAGGAAGAAACAATTTCAATATTGTGAAAACACAATCAGAATAGCACAGGACCTGGCAGCTTCTACACTAAGGGATCGAAGGGCATGGAATATAATATTCCAGAGGGCAAAAGAGCTGGGAATGAACCCAAGGGTCACCTACCCAGCAAAACTGAGTATTTTGTTTCAGGGGAAAATATGGTCATTCAGTGGAATAGAGGACTTTCAAGCATTCTTGAGGAAAAAATCAGAATTGAATAGAAAATTTGACATTCAGACACAAGAAACAAGAGATGTTTGAGAAGGTAATCAAGGAAAAGAAATCAAAAGGAACTTATCAAAGTTGAACTATTTACATTCCTACATGGAAAAACAATAACTGTGTCTGATGAAACCTTTTTCATTATGAAAATAATTGAAGAAGGGTATATGGGCATATGTTTACAGGTATACATGGATAGAGGGCACAGGTTGAATTTGATGGGAAGGGATGATTCTTAAGGGGTGAAGTCAAGAGGTGAGAGAGGAAAGTGGCAAGAGGAGATGGGGAGAGACAGGGTAGGGTAAACTATCTCATGTAGAATAGGCAAGGGGAAGTAGTTGCAGGGGAGGGGAAGAACAGGAAGGCAAAAAGGCAAAAGCATATTCTCATTGAAGTTGGCTCAAGGAGAGAATCACATACATACTAAATGGGATATCTTACCCTCAGTATTTGAGTAGGGGAAAGGGGATGAGAGGGGGGATGATGGAGGGGAGGGCATTCTGGGGGGAGGGGAGGTTGGAAGTACCCACTATCAAAGAGGGACAGGATCAAAGTAGGGAATGGACCAGGTGGGAGGTGAGATGGGTGGGAGGGAAATATAAGCAGTCTTTTACAATATATCTATTATGGTAATGTTTTGCATAGATATACATGTACAACACATACTGAATTGCTTATCTTCTCAGAGGGAGTGGGTGACAAGGGAGGAAGGGAATGGATCTGAAAATTGAAGTTTTAAAATTAAATGTTTCATAACACGTCCAGGCATTGGGGCTCAGAGATTCACCTTGCCCTAATGGCAAAGTTGAAGAGGGTATGGGAGAAGTTATGGGAGAGAGCGGATTGGATGAGGGGATATCTAGTGGGACTGCTATTCTGGGGTGGTGGATAGGGCAAAAATGGGGGAAAAATTGTAACTCAAAATCTGGTGGAAATGAATCATGTAAACCAGAAGTTAATAAAGCATTTGTTTAATTAAAAAAGAAAGAAAAAAAATTGTTTAGCCTAGTACCTGTTACATAGCTGCTATTTTTGTTGTTCAGTTATTTTTTGGTTGTATCCAGCTCTCTGACTCCATTGGAGTTTTCTTGGCAAAGATACTGGAGTGGATTGCCAGTTCCTTCTCCAGCTCATTTTACATATGAAGAAACTGAGGCAAAGAAGGTTGAGTGACATACCGGGGACACATAGCTAGTGAGAGTTTGAGGTCAGATTTTGAACTCAGGAAGACTCATTTGACTGATTCCAGACCCAGTACTCTATCCACTGTGGTATCTAGTTGCCCTGGCACATAGTAGGTGCTGTATAAATGCTTATATTTCCCCCCCTTCCCTTATTTGTTGGTAAGTTTTGCTAGTCTTCTTTGTTTTCCTTTTCTTTTTCAATCTCTATTACAAAGGAAGGCTCTCTAAGTAGGGGAATGAAAGCATTGAAGGATATAGTCAGAAATGAATGTGATATAAAACCAAAATATATCAATAAAATTAGCATTAAAAAAACAAGAAAACTCACTAGAAACAAAGCAAAAAAATGCCTCCTGTGATCTAAAAGAATCCAAACTTCCATATAGCAAAGTTATGGAGGACTGGAAAAGAGTAGGAGCACCCAGACTAGCCTAAAGTAGCAATCAGAATGGAATGGCTTTTTGTGCCCTGAGACTTAGGTAGACTTCTAATGCTAAAGGACAAAATTTCAAATTTTGATAAGGTTCCCAAGTAGCAACTTTAATCACTAGTTACTGGTTGTTTTTTGGAAAGTCTTAGAATTGTAGGCTGGAGATCCAAGTGTGAATCTCAGTTCCACTATTTATTAGTGTGTGGCCTTGGGATTTAATCTCCCTAGCTCTAAGTTTCCTTTTCTATAAAATATCAACAGCATATTCCCCACCGGTCACATAAGGTTATTGTGAGGGAACCATTGTATAAATGGTGAAGTTTTATATAAGCATGAATTATAATAATTATTATTGTTTATTATTAGACAAGGAGGTGGCACAGTAGTAAAGTTTTGGTCTCAAGAATATTTGAGTTCAAATCCAGCTTCAGACACTAGCTGTGTCATCCATAGGCAAATCACTTAACCTCAATCTGCCTTCATTCCTCCTCTGAAAAATATGATTAATAATGGTAACTTCCTTCCAGGTTGTTGTGAAGATAAAATGAGATCATATGTGTAAAGGGTTTTAAAAACCTCAAAGTGCAATGTAAATGCTAGCTATTATTATTGTTCATATTATTACTATTATTACATTGAGATTTGAGGTGAATTACTGTCTTAATTTCTTCACATGTAAAATGATGATGTTAATGCCTTTGTCTTTATAAAGATCTAATAAGGTAATCTATGTGAAAATACTTTACAAATTAAAATTTTGCTTTTTAAAGTAAACTATTATTTATTTACTATTATTATCTTTATTATTTCAGTATACACAACAGTTAATCATTTGAAAGCAGGACCAGTGGCAATAATTATCCAACCTGTGGCCAACCAAAACATATTAGAAATCCTTTGGGGAGATTGTTTCCAGGCCCCTTAAGAGAATTTTTTTAACATATTCTCTTGTGAAACAATTTAACTAGTTATTGTATTTCCTAATGGTTGCAGATGACTCATCTTTGAATAAGGTGAGAGATGTCAACTCCATAAAAGAAAGGTATGCTGAAAGAATCATATGTGTGTCTGAAGCCTGGGCACTGTGACTGACCTCCTGCCCAGGAGACAGGCAGTTTGGACTATAATACACATCATTAAACTTTATAGAATCAAGGATTTCATTTTGAAAGTTACCTTAGCTATCATCCAGTCCAAATACCTCATTTTATACCTAAGAAAACTGCGAACAAAAGTAATGTGAATTCATTCAACCTATCAATTAATCAACAAGCATTTACTAAAACATTTGCTCTATGCACTGTGTTGTACACTGGGGACAAAAAGAAAAAATAAAAACAGTTTATAAAAGATAAAAACTTCAAAAAGCTTACTTTCTAAAGGTGAGGCAACATATAAATATCTAGGTACATGTAAGGTACAAACAAAGTAGCTATATAAGGCAAGTACAGCTAGGTGGCGCAATGGATGAAAGTCCTAGGCCTATAGTCAGAAAGAGATTCATCTTCCTGAGTTCAAATCTGACCTCTGACACTAGCTATGTGACCCTGGGAAAGTAACTTAATCCTATTTACCTCAGTTTCCTCATATTTAAAATAAGCTTGAGAAGGAAATTACATAACCACTCCAGTATCTTTGCCAAGAAAATCCCAAATAAAATGACTCAACAACAACAAAAGCTACCTTAGAGGGGAAGGCATTAGTAGATGACCATTGCAATAACTTCTTCTTGGTATCTTCTCTCTCTAGTCCATTTGCTGCTTTTTTTTCTTTTTCTTTTGCATTTCTTTTGTGTTGGAAGAAATGGATAGCTGTTCTAAACTTTTAAGAAAAATTATTCTACTTTTAGTTTACAACATTCAGTTCTGCAAGTTTTTGAGTTCTGAATTTTCTCCATACCCCAACTCTTGGCAGAATGCAATACGATGTAGGTTCAACATATACCTTCACATTAAATATTAGTCACAAGTAGTTTCCTTCAATCTGCATTCAAACTCCAGAATTCTTTCTCTGGCTGTGGATAGCCCTTTCCATGTGAGTCTTTTGGAGTTGTCTTCTAACCTTGCATTTCTGAGAGAAGCCCAGTCTATCAAAGTTAATCATCACAGATACGATGTGTGTACAACGGTGTCATTCTGCTCTGCTCATTCAGCATCAGTTTATGTATACTTCTCTCCAGGTTATTATGAAATCCATCTGCTCCTCATTTCTTATAGCACAATAGTATTCCATTACATTCATATACCACAACTTGCTTAGTCATTCCCCAATTGAAGGGCATCCCCTTGATTTCCGATTCTTTGCCACCACAAAAAGAGCTGCTATAAATATTTTTGAATATACTGGTCCTGTCCCTACTTGTATGATCTCTTTGGGATACATCCCTAGAAGTGGTATTGCTAGATCAAAGGGTATGCACATTTTTATAGCCCTTTGGGCATAGTTCCAAAGTGTTCTCCAGAATGGTTGGATCAGTTCACAACTCCACCAACAATGCATTAGTGTTCCAATTTTCCCACATCTTCTCCAGCATTTATCATATTCCTGTTTTGTCATGTTAGTCTATCTGACCAGTGAGATTTGGTACCTAAGAGTTATTTTGATTTGCATTTCTCTAGTCAATAGTGTTTAGAGCATTTCTTCATATGCTTATAGATATCTTTAATTTCTTCCTCTGAAAACTGCCTGTTCATATCCTTTGACCATTTATCAACTGGGGAATGACTTGTATTCCCACAAGTTTGACTTAGTTCTCTGCATTTTTTAGAAATGAGGCCTTTATCGGAGACACTAGTTGTAAAAATTCTTTCCCAGTTTTCCACTTACCTCTTAAACTTGGTTGCATTGGCCTTATTTGTACAAAAACTTTTCAGTTTAATGTAATTAAAATTATCCATTTTTGCATTTTGTAATGCTCTCTGTCTCTTGTTTGGTCATAAATTCTTCCTTTCTCCATAAATCTGACAGGTACACTATTCCTTGCTCTGCCAGATTACTTATAGTACCAGCTTTTATATCTAAATTGTGAACCCATTTTGACTTTATTTTGGTATATGTTCTAAGATATTGGTATATTCCCTGTTTCTACCATACTATTTTCCAGTTTTTCCAGCAGTTTTTGTCAAATAGTTCTTATCCCAGAAACTGGAGTCTTTGGATTTATCAAACAGTAGTCATTAACTTTTTTTGTGTTTTGTGTGCCTAATCTATTCCACTGATTTATCACTCTATTCCTCAGCCAGTACCAAGTAGTTTTGATGACTGCTGCTTTATAATACAGATTAAGATCTGGAATGGCTAGGCTACCTTCCCTAGCATTTTTTTTTTCATTAATTCCCTTGATATTCTGGACCTTTTGTTATGCCAGATGAATTTTGTTATTATTTTTCTAGCTCTAGAAAATACTTTTTTGATAGTTTGATTGGTATGGCACTAAGTAGGTAAATTATTTTAAGTAAAATTGTCATTTTTATATTAGTTTGGTGTAACCATGAGCAACTGATGTTTTTCCAATTATTTAGGTCTGACTTTATTTGTGTGAAAAGTGTTTTATAATTGTGTTCATATAGTTCCTGATTTTTGCTTTCGCAGGTAGACTTCTAAATATTTTATAATGTCTACAATAACTTTAAATGGAATTTCTCTTTCTATTTCCTGCTAGAAATAAATAGGAATGCTGAGGATTTATGTGCATTTATTTTATATGCTGCAACTTTGCTAAAGTTATTTATTTTCAGGGACCTTTTTTTTTTACTTGATTCTCTAAGTATGTCATCATATCATCTGCAAAGAAGGATAGCTTAGTTTCTTCTTTGCCTATTCTAATTCCTTCAATTTGTTTTTCTTCTCTTATTGTTACTGCTAACATTTCCAGTTCCAAATTGAAAAACAAAGATGATAGTGGATATCCTTTCTATCCCCACCCTGATCTTACTGGAAATGCTTCTAGCTTATCCCCATTACATGTATACTTGCTGATGGTTTTAGGTAGATACTACTTATCATTTTAAGGAAGACTTCATTTATTCCTATGCTTTCTAGTGTTCTCAAATAGGACTGGGAGTTGTATTTTGTCAAGTTTTTTCTGCATTGAGATAATTATATGGTTTCTACTAGTTTTGTTGTTGATATGATCAATTATGTTGATAGTTTTCTTAATATTGAACCAGTCTTGCATTCCTGGAATAAATCCTACCTGATCATCATAATAAGTTGCTGTAATATTTTTGCTAATATTTTATTTTAATTTCTGCATCTATATTCATTAGGGAAATTGGTCTACAATTTTCTCTCTTTGTTTTGACTCTTCCAAATTTAGGTATCAGTACCATATTTGTATCATAAAAAGAATTTGGTAGGACTCCTTCACCTATTTTGCCAAATAGTCTATATAGTATTGGGATTGATTGTTCTTTAAATATTTGATACAATTCACTTGTAAATCCATCTGGCCCTGGAAAATTTTTCCTAGGGAGTTCATTGATTGCTTGTTCAATTTCTTTTTCTGAGATGGGGTTATTTAAGTGTTTTACTTCCTCTTTTGTTAATCTGGGTAATTTATATTTTTGTAAATATTCATCCATTTCATGAAGATTTTGTTTTTACAGAGAAGGAAAGGTGCATGGTCAAAAAAAAATGGAGACCACTGTGTTAGACTATCAAAAACCCTCAGTGGACCCCCAAAGTGAGAATGTTGGCCAAATTCTAATGTTGCTGGCAGAATTGGTTTTATTACAGGTATGGAATATGCCTTCATATTAATAATATATAAGGCATCAGAAATTCCTTTGATCAATAATTTCTTCCCTGGTTTTGTTTTTCACTCATGCCTGAGATGTCACCTTATAGTTCCATTATTTTGGCTGAAAGCATTTTTCCTTCCTAAAATGAAAAATAAACCTATATGATTATAGGTTTTAAGGTATTAACAATTATTTATACCTTAGTGTGAATGTATTCATAAAATCTATTTCAAAAAAGCAGGTACACCCTGGCTACTAATGTGTCTGTAATGCCCACCTCTTGGAATTCAGAGACCCTCATCCCTCTTGAGCTCCTTAGCACATTTCAATTGCCACATTGCCATATCATTCATAATATCTGTACTAATTGACCTAGGGTGTTAATGCCCTTGCCCTTTGTATATATTTTGTAGTATCTCATCTGCATATATGTTGTTTTCCTCTAGTAAAATATATGCTCCTTGAGGGCAGGGACTATTTCCTATTTTGTCTTTATATACCCAGTGAATTGTTCTTGATATGTACTTAATAAATCCTTATTGAAGAAATGTTTAATGGAGAGAGAGAGAGAGAGAGAGAGGGAGGGAGAGAGAGAGAAATGACACTTTGAACCAGAGATCTTACTGCTAGGAATATAGCACAATTATTGCAAAACCAGGAAGAAATACCCCATGTATAATAAAATATCCATAATGACTCTCACTGGTACCAAAGAATTGAAAACAAAGCAGTTATCCATCAGCTTTGATGAAACTGAATCAATGGTGGTATATGAATGTAATTAAATAGTACTGTACAATTAGAAGCAATAAATATAAATAAAAGTGAATATGAATAAATTAGAGAAATATCAGAAAGTTTATATGGACTCCTACAGAATGAAGTAAGCAGAACCAGGAAAACATCCATAGGCATTGACTACAACAATGTAAATTGAAAGAAAAAAACAAAAGCTGTAATCTAATACTGTGTCATTGTAATGACCAAGCGTGGCCTCAGAAAAAAGTTGAAAAAACATACCTCCCCCCTTCAGTAAAAATGTGAGTGATTATGTATATGGAATGTTTGATACTGTCAGATTCAGTTGTGGTGCTATTTGTGCTGAACTGCTTTTTTATCTTTGTTATACAAGACAGTTTGCTGGATAGAGAAAGGGAAGATAATGTAAAATTAATATATTTCTATTTAAACAACACTGGGCATATGTCAAAGAGTTGCAGGAAAGGAGATAGTGGATAATTTTACTTCTTCCACAGGTTTGAATAAGGTTGGCCATATTGGTCATCGAATTTGGGGTTTTTGAAAGTATCAGTGAATACAACTGACCCAGTACACACACCATTAGGAAAACACTGTACCTGGAGCTCTGAACTTATAGACAGAGGAAAAACAAATGCCTTTTCCCTCTCATCCTATTTCTCCCTTTTTGCTATGTAACTGGCCTACCTCCCTTTATTATACTTACCCTTGACGATACCTTTCACTCTCTTTCTTACATGCAAAGTACCATAGGCCATATGCCACAGCCTATTTATATCCACAATGAGACTTTCATTTCTCCTTGAATTGTTGGTAATAATTTTTCTGAGGTGATTATGTTCCATGATCCACAGCTATAAAACTATAAAATGGTTTTGCAGCAACACATTTTGCAGTCTGAAATCATCAAAAGCACTGGTAATTTTCTGAATATAATCCAGTCTGATTCGATTCTTTTATTCAGTTCCAGATCTAGCTATAGCATTTGTCCTAGATTCCTCAATACAAGATTATGCAGGATGCCCCAAACACACACACACACACACACACACACACACACACACACACACATGCTGTCCCAAAAGTCTTAGTGCAGTTTGAAGACTTTGGGGACTGCAGTGGAAACTGCACTAAGACTTTTGGGATACCATTTGAATGTGAGTGTGTGTGTGTGTGTGTGTGTGTGAGTGTGTGTGTGTGTGTGTACACATTTATGTGATGAAGTTCGCTTTTACTGGCTTATAAGAGACCCATTGTTAAAATTTTCAGCGTGAACTTTCAAACCTTAGAAGTAATCAAACTCTACAAATCAGGACCTGACATCATTTTGTTGATTATCTAGACTTAAGGAAGTAAAGGGGAAATGTTAATAATGTAAATTAAACTTAAAAATGAATCTCGTCTACATCTCTTGTTCAGTCAGTTCCTAACCATTTATTAGCCTACCCCTACACACATATATGTTTATTTATATATGTATATATATATTGAAAGACATACATATCTCATCCGCTTTGTTTTTAAGTGTGGATAATTATAGGAATCTCTTTTGCAGCTGGTAATAAATTGAAACACAAATGTGCCCAGTCCTGTTTTAGTAGTCACTAAGCGATTATAACACTTTGTGCACCATAGTGCTACAAAAGGGAAAAGAAATGCTACCTGAAAATTTGAGCAAAACTAATTACACAGGCCTTTACTTTGACTTATATTTGTTGTAATGTATTTAAAAAATCAGGTTGACAAGAGCTAATTTGTAAATAGCATGTTGTCAGACTGTATCCCACTGGTACAAGCCCTAGCTTAAAGATCATGTGCTTCATGTTACAGAACCAGGCAATAATATAGAGTCATTTATATGGTGGGAAAGGGAGAGAATAAGCATTTAGTAAGCAACCACTGTATGCAAAACTCTGTGCTAAAGGCTTCACAAAATCCCATCTCCTTTGATTGGTAAGACCTTTACTTACTAGGTTGTTACTTTTGTAGTTTATCCTTGTTTCTTTGTTTTTAGTGTGCCATTCACCAACATCAGCTGCTATAAAAAAAGTAAACACCACCATAGTAAAATAAATCACCTTTGGGCATAGTTTCATCTTAAATCTACAGAGGCAAAATATTACTTTCTAGGTTGGTTTATTAGAGTGGTAATTAATTTTAAAATAACTCTTCCAGTTACATGCTACAAAAAGGGGAGCTGGCACCTCTCATGTGCTGAGCCTTTTTCAGGACTCCTCATCCACCTTCGGTTTCCACCTTCACCCATCTCTCACCTGTAACTCCAAGAAGCTGGAGCATGCACAGCAGACACAAAATAGTAAAAACATCTCGGTAGACAGGCTAGACCAGGTTGAGGGCCTCAAACCAGTTGGTGAGTTGAAGGGTGTCTACCCCCAGCATGTGAAGACTTCCTCCAGAGGAATGGGCAGATGAGAATAGTATATTCCCATGGCCATGAAGGCAGCTCTGTGGAACACTTAAGAGTTTGGTTAGGCATGGAAGATGCCAAGGTCATCCACTACATCTTGGACCATCATTTTTCATTCTTGACTTTTGTCCAGCCACTGGACTTCAGTTACTCTGGAAGAGAGAGAGTGGCTGAGAGCTTTATGCAGGCCCACCTCACTTCCATCCAGTTCACAAGCAGGTCAATACATCACCCTATGATGGTACTGGTCCTCTTCAAAAACTAAGGACAAACAATAAAAACATAAAAAGGGGAGTTGTTCAAATGACTGGATCATGGGATCATTGATATAGAGCTAGAAGAGACCTTAGGGCTATTCAACCCAGCCCTCATTTTATAAAGGAAGAAACTGAGTCACAGAGAGATTAAGTGACTTGTTCAAGGCCACACAGTATATGGCTGAGGCAAGATTCAAATTTGGGTCTTTTTCCCCCCAAATTGAACCTTTCCTATATCACCAGGTTACAGTAGTGTGACTTATTACATATAATATGACTTTTAATAATTGACAGGGATGTTGGAATAGACTGAAACAGCAGACAGAAATGGCATTCCATAAAATCTTGAAGAGAGCCAAGAGGGACAACCATGCCATAACAAAGGAATAAGTGTGATATAGAGGGAAGCACACTGGACTTGGAGTCAGAGGACCTGGTTTCCTTTCCCATCTTCACCTCTGTGAAATTCACCCTTCTGAGCCTTAACTTCCTTATTTGAAAAAGGAACAAATTAGACTAGATCATCCCTACAGGCCTTTCTGCATCTAAATCCCATGATCTTCGCAACTAAACCTATAAGGACATAGAGCACCAGGACTGGTGTCAAGAAGACCTGAGTTCAAATCTGGCCATAGACACTTACTAACATTGGTAAACCTAGGTAAGTCACTAATCTTATTCCTGCTTCAGTTTCCTCCTCTGTAAAATGGACAATAATGGCATACTCCCCCCTCCTCCCAGGGTTGTTGTGAGGCCCAAATGAGATAGTAACTGTAAAGTACTTAGCACAGAGCCTGCTACATTGTATTTTGTTGTTCAGTCATGACTAAGTCTTAGGGACCCCATCTGGGGTTTTCTTAGCAAAGATACTGGAGTGGTTTGTCATTACTTTTCTAGCTCACTTTACAGAAGAGGAAATTGAGGCAAACAGGGTTAAGTGACTTGCCCAGGGTCACACAGCTAGTAAGTATCTGAGTAAGTATCAGATCTGAACTCTAGAACATGAATCTTTCTGACTCTGGGCCCAGAGTCTATCCAGGGTGCCACCTTGCTGCCCACCGTATACTGTAAGTCCTATATAAATGCTAGCTATTATTACTATTATTATTATTATGAGCACAGGAATAGAGGGAAAACATAGCTAAAATAATCCAATCAGGAAATCAGATGGCCTGTCTAGGACACAGATGTGGGAAGTCATAGGAACAGATGGCAGTCAAGAACAAGCAGGTACTGGTTGAGGCAGATAAAAAGCAAAGGGAATAATCAAAGTCAGGCTGGGCGAGAGTTAGGAAAAATTGCTGGTCTCAGTTCAAGTCAGGAGAGCAAGGTTTAAGACAGGGAGAACACAGGCCATATGTCAGACATCAAGATGGAGTACTCTGGTGCACTGGGTGGGAGATTCAACTCCAGTATTTAAGAAAACTTTTTGGAAGATAAATTACTCTACCAATCACTTCAGACTTTTAATTTTCACAGACCCCAGGTACACCCAGTACTGACCTCCCTGTAGAACTGTCTGATTGTTAAAGGCCTCTTGCCAGGTCTCACTCCCTAGTGATCATCTTCATTTCCAACAGAGAGCTTTTGGCACCCTCATCAAAATAAGATGCCACTCTTTTGGCCTGCCTCCAAGTCGTAAAAGAGCTTCTTTGGGAGGCGGGGCGGGGGTGGGAGTGGGGGCTATGTCAAAGACAAACAAGCTCAGGTGGCCACAAGTTTTCTTTTTCCAAAATGCCTTATTTGTGGCTGCTGTGACCCTCCCCACTCAGGTTAGGTTTGTTTGCTATTCGGGATTTTTGAAGCTAAGCAATCAATCGATGAGTATTTTTATTAAGCACCTACTACACACCGGGCTTTGTGATAGGCATTGGGGATACAGAGACAAAAGTGAAGCACTCTCAGCCTTTTAGGACCTTGTATTCTATCAGGAGAAAGAGACAGAGACAGACACAGAGAGACAGACACAGAGAGACAGAGAGAGGGAAAGGGAGTTGTCGTTGAGTCATTTTTCAGTTGTGTCTGATTCTTTGTGACCCCATTTGGATTTTTCTTGACAGAGATATTGGAGTGGATTGCCATTTCCTTCTCCAGGTCATTTTATAGAAGAACTCAGGCAAACAGGGTTAAGTGACTTGCCCATGCTCACACAATCAGAAAGTGTCTGCAACTGAATTTTTTGTGATTTGTGATTTGAACTCACAAAGAGGAGTCTTCTTGACTCCAGGCTCAGCACTCTATCCAGTGTGCCATCTTGTTGCCCCATCTTGTATGGGTAGCTATATTATCTACTAACACAAGATGGAGCAGCAAGGTGGCACACTGGATATATGTATATTTTTATATATCTATATATCTATACCTCTATACATCCCATATATCTCTATATATCCCATATATTTATCCCATATGCGTATGTGTGTCCCAAAAGTCTTAGTACAGTTTCAAATAAATGCAAGCTAGACTATTTCAGGGGGGGAGGGTGCCAAGAAAATAGATGCCAAGAAAAATGATAGTGATGCCTATTTCCTCTTCTTTTCCCCCTCTGCCAGGGACAGTGAGTGCCCATTCCAAAGTTATCTGTTATTTAAAGTTTGCCTCCATTTCTGTTTAATTATACTTAATTCCAGCTTAAGATAAAGGTGGAACAACCATGACAACTTCTGATTTGTCTATGTCTCTTTACTGAGAATGGGGAGTCAGAGAGAAGGGCTATGATGACCATGGAATAAAGAGAGAAAGGGACATTGTGAAGATTATCAGAATCTTGTCCCAGCTGAATCCAAATTTTTCCTTTGCAAAAGTCCAAGCCTTGAGCAAGCAGATTTAATTGAAGGAAAGAAATGTGGTGAATAAGGAGTAGGAGTGAGTAGCTGCTCTTGGGGACTTAACTTCACAGTCTTGGGAAGTTTACTTGAAATGTAATGAAAATTCCTAGGGGTTAATATGGGTTTATATGCTCCTTAGTGAGGGATTTAGTGAAGTCACTGAGCATTAGGTCAAGCCTCTGGGGCAGAAGATAGAGTGAATTGGAAAAGAGAATCTCTGCTTTCATGAACGCAGAGGATGGCTAAGAGGGAGGAACAGGTTTTACTGCTAACCCTCAAATATCCCAAGCCCATGTATTTTTTCATAGAGATATTGATTCATCACAAAATCACTCATTTGGAGAAGCTTTTGCAACCAAATAAGGACATTTAAGTAGATGTGAAAATTTGATTGGCTTTTCCATTACATATTAAAAGGAAAAAAATTTTATGGAATCAGAAAAAAATAGCACTAAATTACATCAAGTAGATTAAGGGGCTCTCTTTTCTTTATTAATAGGTGATTCCTCCTCCCTAAAACAGGGCCAGTAGATTGTCCTGGGGCCAGTGACCTGACAGCCATGGTCCATCAGAAGAGCATAAACATAGCTGATTATGAGAAAGAATTGAAGAAGAAATCAGAATACTGATGAAAGTTACTATCCATCTGGAGGTGAGCTGGAAAGAAGTGCTGTGGACAGTGTCAAGAAGTATGTTGAATATTCCGGTCAATGAATAAACAGAACTCAGCACTATGGAGTGTACAGTATGAGCCCTAGTGGTATAAAGAGGAGAGCTCTGAGGTTGCAATCAGGAAGACTTGGGTTTGAATCCTACTTCAAAGTGAAAAAAACTGAAAAATCATTTGCTAATGGAATCCTTGCATTGTTGACCAATTGTCTGACGTCTGGACAAGCTAAATAACCTTTTGCCCTCGGTTTTCTCATCTTTAAAATGGAAGTAAAGATAGTCCCTGCCTCATTGGATTCTTGTGAGGAACACTTGAAATAATGTATGTCAAGTGCTTCACAAACTTCAAATATGAATGTTAGCTATTATTATCATTCTATTATTATTGGTCAGATCCAGAAACAGCCCATTCAGGTCAGATGAATAGGGACAGAGCAGTAACTAATTAGTAAGAGCTAAGAGGTGTTGTGGATCAGAAGGAAGCTGGATTACAGAGTCTGGGTATGGATATAGGCAGGCTCAAATGTGTATTTTAAAATATCAGTGCCTGGAAAGAGTATGCCACTGAAGTCAGGAGATCTTAAGTTCCCCAACTAAAAATGTGTGTTTGTGGGCAAGTCAAATAACCTCCTTCAGCTTCCAATACCACTTCAAAATAAAAGGGATGCAGCCAGGCAGGCCATTGGTAAGGGGCCAGAGAACCACTCTGGGAGCCAGGCCCAAGCCTGCCCCAAAGATGTTAGCCCCAGGGCGGCCACAGCCAGCCACCCACTAGAGTTACTTCAGATCACCAATAGCTGTGGTGATGTCCAGCATTATCAACAAAAAGATGCCAAGGACAAATTAAGTGGTGAGTGCAGTGTGGACGTGGGGATCCAGTAGTTTGAGAACGCAGTCAGCTTTTGTCCCCAGGGCGAGAAGCAGCTGAGATGCTGAGACCGTACAAAAATTATGAAATAAGAGTCAACAGCCTGACTGAGGAAAACAACACCTTAAAAATAGGCTAACTCAAATGGCAAAGGAGGCCCAAAAGGGCAAAGAGGAGAAGAATGCCTTAAAAAAGCCAAATTCGCTAGATGGAAAAAGAATCTCAAAAGCTCACAGAAGAGAATCATTCTTTCAAAATTAGACTGGAGTTGGGTGGAACCAAGATGGCTGAAAGGAAGCAGTCACCTCTCTGAGCTCCTCGGTCACTAAGTCTCAAAGGGTGAATCTGAGCGGATTCCGGAGTGACAGAGCCCACTGGAAGACAGAGTGTGGCAGAGTCCAGCCCAGGAGGTTGCCCAGTGTGCCCAGACAGGACGAGCGCAGAGCGTGTGGGGTCTGCACAGCTCAGACCTAGGAGCAGGCAAGCAGACTACACCAGAGAGAGAAAAAGCCCCAGCCTGCAGACTTACCAAGGACGAATCACGGTCATCTCACCGACAGGAAGGATCATTGGAGCCAGGTAGGAGAGGTGGGCCCCCAGTGGAGAGAGTGGCTTCTCTAGCTGCATTCGGCCCCCAACCTGGAAGTTTAGAAACTGCCTGCCTGTATAATACAGGGGCTGGAATGGCAAAGTAAATTCTAGCTGCTCTGATCCTCCCGTCCCTCCTTCATGAAGCAGAAAACCCAAAGATAAGTCTCCCACCCAGATTGAAATCCCAAGTTAATGGAAATAGCCTCAGGCTTGAGAGTCTCCAAGAAGGGGTATAACTGAGACAGCCAGGAGTCTGAAGAGAAGAGAGGGTGGGGTCCCAGCAAGCCCCACCTCTCCTCACCAACAAAAGCCTACTTATAGCCCAGGGGTATAGAGGCAGAAATCTGAAGTGGTCAGACTCACCCCCACCTACACATCTACATTCCTCACTGATTTCCCTGACTTAGCCATAAACTAGCCACCCAGAGGTATTCAAAGTCAAGGATCAGGCCCTAAACTCATAGCCTGAGAAACTAAGAAACAGGAAGTCACAATGGGAAGGAAGGAAGCTGAAAAGGAGAAGGGGAAGACAAGAAAGTCTATTCGAGCCTACTATGTAGGGGAAGAACAACAAAATACACAAGACAATATAGACTCTTTACCCACACCTGAGACCACAGAAGGAAACGTGATCTGGTCTCAAGCCCAAATAGCATTCCTGGAGGAGCTTAAGAAAAATTTCAAAGACCAAATCAGGGAAGTAGTGACCAACGTGGAAAAAAGTCTCAGTGAAGAAAACAAATCCTTAAAAAGTAAAATTAGTGAAGTAATTGGAGAAAATACCTCCCTGAAAAGGAACTTCAAAAACTAACTGAAGACCATAAGTCCCTAAAAATTAGATACAATCAAACTGAAACTCAGAACTGTATGATGCAGCAGGAGTCAATCAAAAAAAAAAAAAACATCGAAAAATTGGAAGAAAATGTAAAATATCTCACTGGAAAAATAACTGACCTAGAGAACAGATCCAGGAGAGACAACTTAAGAATTATTGGTCTACCAGAAAGCCACGATGAAAAAAGCAGTCTAGACAACATCCTCCAAGATATTGTCAAAGAAAACTGTCCTGAGGTCCTGGAATCAGAAGATAAAATAGCTATCGATAGAATTCACCGGACTCCTCCTGAAAGAGATCCCAAACCGAAAATTCCAAGAAATATAGTAACCAAATTCCAGAATTACAAGATTAAAGAAAAAATTCTACAAGCAGCCAAAAAGAAACAATTCAAATATCGAGGAACTACAGTGAGGATCACACAGGACCTAGCAGCTTCTACATTAAAAGAGCAGAGGGACTGGAATTTGATATTTCATAGGGCAAGAGAGCTAGGACTACAACCAAGGATTAACTACCTGGCAAAACTGAGCATAATCTTTCAGGTGAGGAGATGGACGTTTAATGAAACAAGAGACTTCCAGACTTTCCTGATGAAAAAGCCAGAGCTCAATGGAAAATGTGGTCTCCAATTACGAGACTCCAGAAAGATATAAAAAGGTAAACAAGGGAAACACAGACTCACACATGCATAAGTACACACACCCACACACACAAATACATGCTCATTACTTGGGATGGAACAAGAGCAAAATGATCACATCCCTATATGTGGAGCTGATAACTGTCAACATTCAAAATCTTTATGATTATCATGACCTTCTAGAGGGTTATACTTAGATAGAGGGTGAGGGTATGAATTCACTAATATGAAGTCTAAAAAACAAAAAAGACTATTAAGGGGATCAAGGAGACTGTAATGGGAAAAAGGAAAGGATGAGCTAGGAAAAGGTAAAATATGCCATCTGAAGAGGCATCAAAACACACTATAGAAGAGGGGAAAGAAAGAGGGAGTGGAACATCATTTAAACATTATTCTCACTGGTTCTGGTCCAAAGAGGGATCAACTTAATCAGTGAAGTTTAAGATTCTAATGTTAATAGACACATAAATTCATTAAACAGAGGAAAGGGGGGAGGGAGAGGAGCACTGTTTGAAATTTACTCTCATTGGTTTGGAATCAAACAGGGAGTAATTTACTCTAAGTATAAAAATGTATTGTGTCCTATAGATAGTGGAAGGGTAAGGGGGGGGTGGAGGAGACTAAAGGGGGGATTAGAAGGGAGGGAAATAGTAGTAAGGGGAGAGAGTAGATTAAGAAGGGGGGTCACTGGGTGAGAACACTGAGGGAGGGGGCGGTCAAAAGGGAAAACTTCAAGGAGGGGAAGGGAGAAGGAAGAAATAAAAACATAAACAGGGGAAGGGAATAGAATGGAGGGAAAGAGACAGATAGTCATCATTACTGTGAATGTGAATGGGATGAACTCTCCCATAAAACAGAGGCAGATAGCAGAATGGATTAAAAACCATAATCCTACAATATGCTGTCTACAAGAAACACATTTGAAACAAAGGGATACCCACAGGGTAAAGGTAAAAGGTTGGATTAAAATTTATTATGTCTCAGCTAAAGTAAAAAAAGCAGGGGTACTGGGTGGCTAGGTGGCGCAGTGAGTAGAGCGCCGGCCCTGGAGTCAGAAGGACCTGAGTTCGGATCCGGCCTCAGACACTTAACCCGCACAAACAAAAACCTAGCCGTGTGACCTTGAGCAAGTTACTTAACCCCAATTGCCCTAAAAGGGGCGGCTAGGTGGCAAAGTGAGTAAGAGTGCTGGCCTCAGAGTTGGGATGACCCAAGATCAAATCCGGCCTCAGAAAATGAGCAACCACTCATAAATAATGACTAGCCATGTAACCTTGAGCAAGTTACTTAACCCCAATTGCTTAAAAAAAAAAAAAAGCAGGGGTAGCAATACTTATCTCAGATAAAGCAAAACAAAAATAGATCTAATTAAAAGAGATATGGAAAGAAACTATATCCTACTAAAAGGCACCATCGAGAATGAAGCAATATCACTACTTAATATATATGCACCAAGTGGTATAGCATCCAAATTCCTAGAGGAGAAGTTAAAGGAATTAGAGGAAGAAAAAGATAGCAAAACTATACTAGTGGGGGACCTTAATCTCCCCCTCTCTGAACTCGATAAATCTAACCTCAAAATAAACAAGAAAGAAGTTAAGGAGGTGAATAGAATCTTGTAGAGACTAGATATGATGGATCTCTGGAGAAAACTGAATGGGGATAAAAAGGAATTTACTTTCTTCTCAGCAGTGCATGGTACATACTCAAAAATAGACCATGTACTAGGGCATAAAAACCTCACAATCCAGTGCAAAAAGGCAGAAATATTAAATGCATCATTTTCAGATCATGATGCTATAAAAATTATATGCAATAAAGGGCCAGGGAAAGATTAGACTAAAAACTTATTGGAAATTAAACAATTTAATCCTAAAGAATGGATGAGTCAAAGAAGAAATTATAAAAACAATCAATAATTTTATTCAAGAGAATGATAATAATGAGACAACATACCAAAATCTGTGGGATGCACTAAGGGCAGTTCTCAGGGGAAGTTTTATATCCCTGAGTGCATACATGAATAAATTAGAGAAAAGGGAGGTCAATGAACTGGACATGCAATTGAAAAAGCTAGAAAAAAAAACAAATTGAAAATCCCCAATTTAGTACTAAATTAGAGATATTGAAAACCAAAGGAGAGATTAATAAAATTGAAATTAAGAAAACTATTGAATTAATAAATAAAACTAAGAGCTGGTTTTATGAAAAAATCAACAAAATTGATAGTCCCTTAGTCAATATGATAAAAAAAAGAAAGAAGAAAACCAAATTTTGAGTATCAAAAATAAAAAGTGTGAATCTACCTCTAATGAAGAGGAAATTAAAAAAAATAATGAGGAATTATTTTTCCAAGTTGTATGCATATAAATATGACAATCTTAGTGAAATGGATGAATATTTACAAAATCACAAGTTGCCCAAATTAACTGAAGAGGAAGTGAATTACCTAAATAACCCCATCTCAGAAAAAGAAATCAAACAAGCCATCAATGAACTCCCTAGGAAAAAATCTCCAGGGCCAGATGGGTTCACTAGTGAATTCTATCAAACATTTTAAAAAAATTGATTCCAATACTCTACAAACTATTTGGGAAAATTAGTGAAGAAGGAGTCCTACCAAATTCTTTCTATGACACAAATATGGTACTGATTCCTAAATCAGGAAGAGATAAGACAGAGAAAGAAAATTACAGACCAATTTCCCTCATGAATTTAGACACAAAAATTCTAAATAAAATATTAGCCAAAAGACTCCAACAACTTATCACAAAAAATAATACACTTTGATCAGGTAGGATTCATTCCAGGGATGCAAGGATGGTTTAATATTAGGAAAACCATCAGTATAATTGAGCATATCAACAATAAAACTAGCAGAAACCACATGATCATCTCAATAGATGCAGAAAAGGCTTTTGACAAAGTCCAGAGGAGATTGAAAAGGAAGAGCAGGCTGCAGCTGAGAAGGCAGTGACAAAGGAGGAGTTTCAGGGTGAATGGACTGCACCCCCCCCCAGAATTCACTGCAACTCAACCAGAGGTGGCTGATTGGTCCGAGGGAGTACAGGTGCCATCTGTGCCCATTCAGCAGTTCCCCACCGAAGATTGGAGTGCTCAGCCAGCTACTGAGGACTGGTCTGCGGCTCCTACTGCTCAGGCCACTGAGTGGGTAGGAACTACTACAGAGTGGTCTTAAAACCCAGATGCTCTAATAGTGTTGGAAAAATGCTGATTGAAAATAAAACATTGATTTCTTAAAAAAAAAAAAAAAGAAAAGAAAAAAAACGCTAGAAAGTATAGGAATAAATGGAGCCTTCCTTAAAATAATTGATAGCATCTATTTAAAACCATCAGCAAGTATTGTATGCAATGGGGATAAATTAGAAGCCTTTCTAATAAGATCAGGAGTGAAACAAGGGTATCCACTATCACCCCTCTTATTCAATCTGGTACTAGAAACACTAGCAGTAGCAATTAGAGAAGAAAAAGAAATCAAAGGAATCAAATTAGGTAAAGAAGAGACCAAGCTATCACTCTTTGCAGATGATATGATGATATACTTAGAGAATCCTAGAGAATCAAGTAAAAACTACTTGAGACAATAAATAAATTTGGCAAAGTTGCAGGATATAAAATAAACCCACATAAATCCTCAGCATTCCTGTACATCTCTAATGAAACTCAACAAGAAGAGATAGAAAGAGAAATCCCATTTAAAGTCACTGTAGACATTATAAAATATTTGGGAATCTACTTGCCAAAACAAACCCAGAATCTATATGAGCACAACTACAAAACACTTCTCACACAAATAAAATCAGATCTAAATAGTTGGAAAAATATCAATTGCTCGTGGCTGGGTCAAGCTAATATAATAAAAATGACAATTTTACCCAAACTAAACTATATGTTTAGTGCCATACCAATCAATTTACCAAAAAACTACTTTGTAGAGTTAGACAAAATAATAACAAAATTTATTTGGAAAAACAAATGGTCTAGAATATCAAGGGAATTAATGAAAAGAAACGCTAAGGAAGGTGGACTAGCTATGCCAGATCTTAATCTGTATTATACACCAGCAGTCACCAAAACTGCTTGGTACTGGCAGAGGTGTAGAGTAGTGGATCAATGGAATAGATTAGGCACAGGAGACCCAGCAGTTAATGAATATAGTAATCTATTATTCGATAAACCCAAAGACCCCAGTTTTGGGGATAAGAATGCACTGTTTGACAAAAACTGCTGGGAAAACTGGAATACAGTATGGCAGAAACTGGGCATAGATCACTATCTAACACCATATACCAAAATCAAGTCTAAATGGGTGCATGATCTAGGTGTAAAGGATGATACTGTAAGCAATTTGGGAAAGCAAGGAATAGTTTACCTGACATACTTGTGGTGAGGGGAAGATTTTAGGACCAAATAAGAATTAGAGTGCATTATAAAATGCAAAATAGATAATTTTGATTACATTAAATTGAAAAGCTTCTGTACAAACAAAGCCAATGTAACCAAGATCAAGAGGGAGGTGGGAAATTGGGAAATAATTTTTACAACTTGTGTCTCTGATAAAGGACTCATTTCTAAAATTTATAGAGAATTGAGCCAAATCTATATGAATACAAGTCATTCCCCAATTGATAAATGGTCAAAGGATATGAACAGGCAGTTTCCAGAGAAAGAAATTAAAGATAGCTATAAGCATATGAAGAAATGCTCTAAATCACTATTGATTAGAGAAATGCAAATCAAAACAACTCTGAGATAGCACATCCCTCCAGTCAGATTGGCTAAGATGACAAAACAAGAAAGTGACAAATGCTGGCGAGGATGTGGACAAATTGGAACACTAATACATTGCTGGTGGAGTTGTGAACTTATCCAACCATTCTGGAGAGCAATCTGGAATTATGCCCAAAGGATTATAAATAATTTCATACCCTTTGACCCAGCCATATCACTTCTAGGGTTATATCCCAAAGAGATCATAGAAGTGGGAGGAAGACCCATATGTACAAAAAATATTTTTAGCAGCCCTTTTTGTGGTTGCAAAGAATTGGAAACTAAAGGGGTGCCCATCAATTGGGGAATGGCTAAACAAGTTGTGGTATATGAATGTAATGGAATTTTATTGTGCTATAAGAAACGAGGAGGTGACGGATTTTATAATTACCTGGAGAGACTTATACAAACTGATGCTGAGCGAGAAGAGTAGAATCAGAAGAAATTTGTATACAATCACAGACATACCATATCTGTGATGACCAGCTATGACAGACTGGACTCTTTTCAGCAATGCAGTGATGTAGGTCAATCCCGAAAGACTCAAGAAAGTGAGAAAAGCGCCATCCAGAGATATAACTAGAAAGGACTGAGCCTGAATCCTGATGGAAGAAAACTAAATGATCTTTTTTCTTTTCAGTTTGTTTGTTTTTTCTTCCTTACCATCTTTCATCCCACCTAGTACAATACACCTCTGTAATTGGAATGATGTCTAATATGAATGCATTTGCAGATCTTATACTGGCTGTTGTGGGGGGAAGGAGGGAAAGGAAATCTGAAGATCAAGGAACTATGGAATTGAATCTTGTTAACTGAAACTAAACTAATAAAGTAATTTAATAAATAAAATTGAAACAAAAATTTAAAAAAAGAATTAGAATGGAGCAAATGGAAGCTAGTGACTTTATGAGAAATCAAGATACTATTAAACAGATCCAAGCAAATGAAAAAATAGAAGGCAATGTGAAATATATCATTGGGAAAACCACTGACCTGGAAAATAAATCCAAGAGAGAGAATTTTAAAAAATTATTGGACTACCTGAAAGCCATGATCAAAAAAAAAAACGAATCTAGAAATCATCCTTCAAAAAATTCTCAAGGAAAATTGCCCTGATGTTTTAGAATCAGAGGGCAAAATAGAGGTTGAAAGAATCCACCCATCACCTCCTGAAAAATATCCCACAAAGAAAACTCTTAGAAATATTATAGCCAGCTTCCAGAATTCCCAGATCAAGGAGAAAATATTACAAGCAGCCCGGAAGAAACAATATGAATATTGTGGAAATGCAATCAGGATAACTCAGGATCTGGCAGCTTCTACACTGAGGGATCAAAGGGCATGGAAAATGACATTCCAGAGAGCAAAAGAGCTGGGATTAAAACCAAGAATCACCTACCCAGAAAAACTGAGTATCTTGTTTCAAGGGAAAATATGGTCATTCAGTGGAATAGAGGACTTTCAAACATTCTTGAGGAAAAAACCAGAGTTGAATAAAACATTTGACATTCAGATACAAGAAGCAAGAGATGTTGAGAAGGAAAACAGCGAAAAGAAATCATAAGAAACTTATCAAAATTTAACTATTTACATTTCTACATGGAAAAACGATAATTGTTAACTGATGAAACTTTTCTCAATATGAAAATAGTTGAAGAAGGGTATATGGACATATGAATACATATGTGAATGTGTATATATATGTTTACAAGTATACATAGATAAAGAGCACAGGTAAAATTTAATAGGAAGGGATGATACTTAAAAGGTGAATTTAAGAGGTGAGAGAGGATTATAATGAGAGGACATGGGGAGACACAGAATGGGGTAAACTATCTCATATAGAGGAGGGAAGGGAAAATAGTTATAAGGGACAGGGAGAAGAGGAAGGCAAAAAGGCAAAACCTTATTCTCATTGAATTTGGATCAAGGAGAGAGTGACATACATACTAAATAGGATATCTCATCCTACAGGAGAGTAGGGGGAAGGGTATACACACACACACACACACACACACACATATATATATATATATATACATACATATATATGTCTATATAGGAGGGTATATGGGCATATGAAAACACATGTGAATTGTGTATATATGTGTACAGGTATACATAGATGGAGGGCACAGGACCAATTTAATGGGAAGGGATGATACTTAGAGGGTGATGTTGAGAGGTGAGAGAGGAATATAATTAGAGGAGATAAGGAGAGACAGAATGGGGTAAACTATCTCATATAGAAGATGCAAGGAAAAATAGTTACAATGGAGGAGAAGAACAGGAAGGCAAAAGGGAATGGGTCAACCTCATTCTTATTGAATTTGGTTTAGGGAGGGAATGACATACACACTAAATAGGGTATCTCTCCCTACAGAAGAGTAAGGGGAAGCAGGATGAGATGGCAGATGATAGAAGGGAGTGCAGGCTAGGGGGTAGGGAAGTTGGAAGCACCCACTTTTTAAAAGGGACAGGATCAAAGTAGAGGACAGAACAAATAGGAGGTGGGATAGGAGGGAGGGAAATATAGTCAGTCTTTTACAATATATCCACTATGGAAATTTTTTGCATACCTACACATGTACAACCTATATTGAATTGCTTATCTTCCTGGTAAGGGTGGGTGACAAGGGAGGAAGGGAATGAGTCTGTAATTCAAAGTTTTAAAATCAAATGTTTAAAAATATCTATATATACTCTTATTAATACTATTTTACATGTAACTGGGAAGTAAGATATACAGCCAATTCACTTGCATATCATGGTATTACCTTCCTGAGGTCATGGTCCTCTTCAAGAATGAATGACAAATGCAGGGGACAGAGGCAAGATGGTGGTGTAGAAGCTGGAAAGCCCTGTGTGCTTCTACTATAACCACCTCTAATACCTACAAATAATGACTCTAAACAAATTTTAGGACTACAGAACCCACAAAGTGACAGAGAAAAACAAATCTCCCGCTCATGGAATCCGGGAGAGCAGACAGAAAGGGTCCATTGCAGCACCTGGGAGCCCAGGGTTTTAGCCTAAAGGAATCCATAACTAGCTGAGGCTGGAGCAGGAAAGTGGATCACCAGCAGCTGTGGTGGTTTCCAGAATTATCAACCCATAAATGCCAAAGACAAAGTAAAAGGTCAGTGTAGAACTCTGCTACAACTGGGGGTGATGGAGGAGCAGGTGTAGCCCCTGCCCCCTAGGGTGAGAAGTGGCAGAGGCACAGCAGCCCTGCAGCCACTGCCATGTGGCTGCTTCAGAACTCCCAGCCTACAGATGGTAGGGGGGCTAAGCAACCATTCAGAGGGTAATTGCTCTTGCTTTATCCTGCCTGCATCTGGATCTCTGTCTTGAGTGGTGGTTCTGAGGTGTGTGACCAGTGGGCCAGAGCATGTGGGGGCTATAGAGACAGTGCCTTCCTAATAGTTCCAGCAGCTGCAAAATCCCCAGCAATTTGGGACAAAACTCTCCCCTCTGGAAACAGAGTTCTACTGCAGCTAAGAGCTCAAAAGTCAAGTAATTGATTGGCAACATGAGCAAGCAAAGTAAGCAAAGCAAGCATAGCAATCCAACTTTAGATTCCTTTTTTGGGGACAAAAAGGATGAAGGCATGGAGTGGGAGGAAGACAGTGAAGTCAGAACTCCTGCATCAAAAGCTTCCAATTAAAATATGAATCGGTTACAGGCCACGGAGGAGCTCAAGAAGGATTATGAAAATCAAGTAAGAGGAATGGAGGAAAAATTGGGAAGAGAAATGAGAATTATGAAAGAAAATCATGAAAAGAGAATCAACAAGATGACTAAAGAAAATAACACCTTAAAAATAGACTAACTCAAATGGCAAAAGAGGCCCAAAAAGCCAATGAGAAGAAGAACACCTTAAAAAGCTGAATTTGCCAGATGGAAAAAGAATTTCAAATGCTCACTGAAGAGAAACATTCTTTTAGAATTAGATTGGAGCAAATGGAAGTTAATTACTTTATTAGAAATCAAGATACTATAAAACAGATCCAAACAAAGGAAAAAAAATAGAAAGCAATGTGAAATATCTCATTGGCAAAAGCACTGACCTGGAAAATAGAACCAGGAGAGATAACTTAAAAATTATTGGACCACCTGAAAGCCATGATCAAAAAAAGAGCTGAGACACAATCTTTCAAGAAATTATCAACCAAAATTGTCCTGATATTCTAGAACCAGAAGGTAAAATAGAAATTGAAAGAATTCACCAATCACCTCTTGAAAAAGATCCCCCACCAAAAAAAAAAAAATCCTAGCAATATAATAGCCAAATTCCAGAGTTCTCAGGTCAAGGAGAAAATATTGCAAGCAGTCGGAAAGAAACAATTTGAGTATTATGGAAACACAATCAAGATAACACAAGACCTAGCAGCTTCTACATTAAGAGATTGAAGGGCTTAGAATATGATATTCTGGAGGTCAAAGGAGCTAGGATTAAAACAAATAATCACCTACCCAGCAAAACTGTGTATCATGTTTCAGGAGAAAATATGGTCATTCAATGAAATAGAGGACTTTCAAGCATTCTTGATGAAAAAAACCAGAGTTGAATAGAAAATTTTATATTCAAATACAAGAAGAAAAGTATGACAAAGTAAACAGGGAAATCATAAGGAACTTATAACTTGAACCATTTATATGCCTACATGGAAAAACGATAATTGTAACTTATGAAACTTGTCTCAGTATGAGGATAGTTAAATGGAATATAAATGTGTGTGTATATATATTTATATGCATATATATACATACATACATTTATCTCTATAGAGGAGGGTATATGTGTATATGAATACATATGGGAGTGTTTGTATGTATGTATATATGCATAGACAGAGGGCACAGGATCAATTGAATAGAAAGGGATGATACTTATAAGGTGAAATTGAGAGGTGAGAGAGAAATATAATGAGAGGAGATGGGAAGAGACAAAATGAGTAAACTATCTCATATAAAAGAGACAAGGGCAAACTGTTATAATGGAGTGGAAGAACAGGAAGGCAAAAGGTAATGGGTCAACTTTACTCTCATTGAATTTGGCTAAGGGAGGGAATGCCATACACACTAAATAAGGTATCTCACCCTACAGGAGAATAGGGGGAAGGGGATGAGAGGGGGGAATGATGGAAGGGAGGGCAGGCTGGGGGGGAGGGAAGTTAGAAGCACACATTTTTTAAAAGGGACAGGGTCAATGTAGAGAATAGAACAAGTCAGGGGTGGGATAGGATGGAGGTAAATATAGTCAGTCTTTCATAATATATCCACTATGGAAATGTTTTGCATTACTACACATGTACATCCTATAAATTCCTTATCATCTGTAAAGGTAGTGACAAGGGAGGAAGGGAAAGAATCTGGGATTCAAATTTGTAAAATCAAATGTTAAAAAAAATTAGTATTAGTATTAGTATTTTATATGCAACTAGGAAATAAGATATACAGGCACTGGGGTATAGAGATCCATCTTGTCCTACCTGGAAGTCAGAGTGGGAATGGGGGAGGATGTAGGAGAGAGCAGATTGGGGGAAGGGGTATACAGTGGGATCATTGTTTTGAGTGATGGGTAGGGGAAAGACAGGCAAAAAATTTGTAACTCAAAATCTTGTGGAAATGAATGATGTAAACTAAAAATAAAGTTCAATTTTTTAAAATAGACTTTATAACTTGCAGTTTGTATAATTTGTGTACACAGTATGTCATTTGACCCTCACAATTGTCTTGAAAGTAGGAAAGTCATAAGTTCATAGATTTAGGGTCAAAAGAGCGATTAAGGGTCATATGGGCAACAAGCATTAAAGGTGGGATTTGAACCCAGGTCCTCTGACTTTCCAGCCAGAATGTTTGCTTTAGTTTTTTATTGTAGCTCTACAAGGAAGCAGAGACTCAGACAACAAAGAGATTTCCCCAATGTAACACAGCTATTAAGTGGTGGGGCAGGGAATAGAACCCAGATCTTCTGATTCCCATCCTAGGATTCTTTCTCACTGCACAATTCTGTAATCACATTGTAACAATGAATGATAAACATTAAAAAGACTGCTTTCCCAGACAAAGCTGAGAGGAGAGAATTCCTTACACAGAATATAGCTTCACTAAGTAAATAACCTCATCAGCCTTATTAGGAAGGTGGCATACTGGAAATAATATTGCTCAAAGAGAGTCAAAGGTCTGTTTGTACACTTGGATTTTTGTCTTTTGTTCCCCAGAAGAAGAAAAAACTAACAAAAGAAAGCTAATCACTTGGCAAAAATCAATAACAAAAAAAAGAAACCTGCTTAGGAGGCTTGGCGCCAACATTTGCCCAGAGTCTTAATCATGGTCCCTGAGAGCCCTGGGAATGTCTGGCAATAGTTATTCTGGCATAGGCTGAAGCTAGCTGCTAGACATGCAATGCTTCGGATGCAAAAAGAAAGGATGGTTTTCTACTTGGCAATGTTAGAGGAGCAGTACAGAAAGGCCCAGCTGATAAAAGTTTCTTGATGATTGGACTGCTGTGATTCTTTGAGTTCCACCCTTACTTATTCTTTGTGATTTAATTAGACTAATTTGGTTTTCGTGGGTTCAAATATGTTACAATATACACTGTTTGTGGGGAGCCAAAGAGACTTGTCCCAGGACTCTGATAATTACCCCGATATCAGTGGACCTGAACAAAGACCTCCTCATGATGTGACTTTTCACTAAGTCAGCTCTGGAGTTCTTTTGATATGGGTTGCACTTAAAAGGATGTTGTTTGAGTTCTGAGGTCAACAGGCTCTGGCCCAAGATATATCTGATTCTGCACTCAGGTATCTTTGGGTGGCCAGCTCTAAACGGGATGACTTGAGGGCCCTTCAGCTTTGAAGTCTGCTCTCAATTGTATCCATTTATGACTGCGGCTGCATTACCTGAGGCCTAGATCAAAGGTCTTACCCTAAGACTTTAGGCTCCTAGATAACAAATCCTTATCAAATTATCTAACCTGTGTTACCTCCAGGATACAGCAGGCTAAGGTAATGATTAGAAAACTTGAGTCCCCTTCCTTTGTCTCTGCTCTATAAAAACCTTGTCCTAAGAATCAATAAATGCAGTTCATGGTTCTTCCTTGAGCTACCCACATGGCCTAGTCATTTCTTATTCACGTCTCTGGATCATGCTAAGTGCTGGACACTGAGCAGCCCACGGCAACTGTTGGGAAGAAGAACCCACATCGACCAGCTCACAGATTCATTTAACAATTGAAGCATTGCACAGTTTCTTAATCTTTTTCTTGTGTCTTGGACCCTTTTGAAAATCTGATAAAATCTATAGAACTCTTGTAAGAATAACATTTTTGTCTATATTCCTATTTTCACAATTTAAGGAAATGTTAAATTTCAGTTAGAGGACCATGAATATAAAAATTCAATATTTCCCCTCTACATTCACAGACCCCTCTGAAATCTATGAACTCCAAGATAAAACCCTCCGAATAGAGAAATTTCCTTTTCAAAACATACGATGTGAGACAATATCACCCACTAAAGACTAAAGGATAGCTCCAAAGTATTTGGAGAATTTAAAGAAAACTAACCTCCATGAATTGACAGAATTATTAGAATATGCCTGAATCTTACTGCTGTTTGGAATGTTTGGTAAAATTCATGAGGAAAAGGAATGCTCAAAAAGACTCAAGCAGAAAGTGCAACTGCTGTGATTTTGAGACCAAATTAAGTTTGTGTGTGAATTATGAAGGATAACGTTTAGCCTGGGACTGTGGAAAAGACTAAAACTTAGTCATATAGAGAGACAGCAGGTCTTACACAGACTGGCAGTTGTTTGTTGCTAACACCTATCTCACCATCTAGTCTTGATCTCTGATTAGCTTCTTTTCTTCCTTCAATGTAAAGAAATGCAACTCCTAAGAGGTTTTTTTGGGGACTTAGACCTTCCTTTAAGGCATCCATTCCAACCCTTGGATAGTAACAGGATTGTTATAACATGAATCCTATAACTACATAATATACATATATGTGTATACATCATATACACACACACACACATATATAAAATACATGCACATAAGTATATATACTCCATAATATATCACATTAATTCTTACCCTATTATATGTACATATTTCACATAAATGTATGTATGTCCTACTACATATTGAATGTTTATATATGTGTGTATGTATACACTCACATACATACACACACACATAGGAAATAATATGATAAAGTAGAAAAAACTCTGCAGTCCTAGGACCTTGATTCATATCCTATCCCTGACTATCTGGGTGACTGTGGGCAAATCATTTTGCTTCCCTGGGTCTCAGTTTCCCCATCTGTAAAATAATGAGGTTGAACTAGATGGTCTCTGAAGTTCAGTGCAGAATCTTTCAGACAGCTGTTATGGTATCTGCCTTCACTTTCACAAAAAACAGCTTTCATTTTAAGCTTTTTCCCAGAACCTGAATGAATGCTGCTTTTGCAAAGGGATATGAATTCCTTTCTCTTCTACAGTATCCTGTTGAGAGATCCCTAGAGAGAGAGGAGGAGGGGAATTAAGAATACAGAACTCCAGTTCCACCAGTAAATCTGTTTCCTCACAACATTTTTCCTGTAATTCCAATTTTTTAAATTATCCAGCAACCACAGGCGCAAGGCAGGGATAACAGTAGTTACATGGGGTTGGGAGAGGGGAAAATTTTGTCTCTCCTATAACAGCATAGGTTGTTTCTGAACAAATACAGAGAAATAAAACATAATTATTTATTTGAACAACTTGAGTCACATTGAGCTGACAGAGCTTCCCTTAGAAGACTCACTTACAGGATTATCTCCAGACCCCTCCAGTGTCTGTGGCCTAATTACCTGCTTCTAAAGATCCTCTGGTGCCTGGCAAATATTACTAATCCCATTTTACAAATGGAGAAATCAGAGAACAGAACAGTTCAATGACTTGCTTAGAGCAGTAGAGTGAGTCGATGTCAGAGTATTTGGTATATACTATTAGGCTATGGCTGCCTCTCTGAATCAGCAGGGTTTGTTTTTTTTGTTTTGTTTTGTTTTGTTTTTTGGGTTTTTTAACTTGGATTGATATTATTACCTGTTTCATGGCACCAAGGTTATGCTTTTGAGCTCGCAATAATAGCCAACATCAATAACTTTCATGGGTGTCAAGGGTTTTAATTTGTTTTAATTTCCCATTTCCCAAACTTTTGTTTACTTTCCTTTGCATTGGGGACCTACCAACTGCTGCCATGATAGGAGATGAATCTCAGAGTGTGTAGAAGCATACTAAGGTCCCCCAGTTTCCTCTTTAAGAAAAATATTAAGAAAAAATATTATTTTAGTCTGAACTCCTTTTGGACTAATTAGAATAAAATAATCCTTATCTGTATTCAATCAAATTCTAAGGAGAGAGTGATCTAATCTAAAATAATATTTACTCCTTATCAAAAGCCTAAGTAGTTTCTAAAGGTAATGTAAGTCAAAGTTCATGGAGTAAGGCTTAACTCTAGGAATATGGATTAGAGTATAACCAGACCAGTCAGAAGATTCTTTGATTAAACCAATCAAAAGCAGTAACCTCTTTCTTCAGTAACCTCTTAAAAGCAGTAACCTCTTTCTTGATCAGATTGAATTATTTTAGGAGAACAATTCGGTAGGGTATGAGAAAGTTTCAAGTTACTTTTGTTCTGTTCAAGAAAATCAATAGGGGCAGCTAGGTGGTGCAGTGAATCGAGCACCGGCCCTGGAGTCAGTGGGACCTGAGTTCAAATCTGGTCTCAGACACTTACCACTCTCTAGCTGTGTGACCTTGGACAAGTCACTTAACCCCAATTGCCCTCCAAAAAGAAAGAAAGAAAGAAAGAAAGAAAGAAAGAAAGAAAGAAAGAAAGAAGGAAGGAAAAGAAAATCAATAACCCTACAATTAAATTGTCTTTATTTTACCTTTCTGTATAATTCTGTCTTTGCCTCTTAAACCTCATAATGTCTTTATTTTACCTCTCTGTAGAACTTTTTCTTTGTTTCTTGAAGCCTGTAAATATTATACTAGACTGCTTAAATGAGAGAGATTTTCAATGATCAGGGTGAATCTATATCCTTTTGGATTTCTGTCCTTTCAGGTCTCTGTCTCTCCATCTCAGCAGAGATGCTTAGATTTAAATGACTAATATATTAGTCTCTGATAGTCTTGTGCCAAATAAGCAGAGTACTGGAGTTTTTCTTTCACAGAGAATATATATTATCCAGATTTCCATGGCAATGGAAGACATGTAGAGAAGTCCTCAAAAGGCTTTAAAAATATGACAACAGGGGCGGCTAGGTGGCGCAGTGAGTAGAGCGCCGGCCCTGGAGTCAGAAGGACCTGAGTTCGGATCCAGCCTCAGACACTTAACCCACACAAACAAAAACCTAGCCATGTGACCTTGGGCAAGTTACTTAACCCCAATTGCCCTAAAGGGGCGGCTAGGTGGCGCAGTGAGTAAGAGCACCGGCCTTGGAGTTGGGATGACCCGAGATCAAATCCGGCCTCAGAAAATGAGCACCCACACATAAATAATGACTAGCCGTGTAACCTTGAGCAAGTCACTTAACCCCAATTGCTTAAAAACAAACAAACAAACAAAAAATATGACAACAACTGCTACTTATAAAATTATATATCTACTAGTCATTCACTGCCATTTCTACATAACAGTATTGCCAACTAATACTAAAGTACAATCCATATTCTGGTCACACAATTTTCAGAAACATATATAAATGATCTTCTAAGAGCATAGATCATCACAGTCTTTTTAGTCTTTGTTTCTTTGATCCTTTTGTCATCCTTCAGAAAAGCTTGGAGGATTTAAAAAGTTAAATTTTCATTCTTGAAAATTTTAACCGTATCCTTCTCTAAACTCCTACTGTTTCTTCTGAGAATGAAATTACTTCCCTAATTTTTTTTTCCATATTGTGATTTTCCATATAATTGTCTATGACCAAACTCCATTCCCATGTTCCATTAGTAGAATCAGAATATCTGTTTCCTAGAATGCAACAAATACACATCTCCAATTAATGGATATTTGAACTAAATTAGTGCATCCTTCCTTCCTTCCTTCCTTCCTTCCTTCCTTCCTTCCTTCCTTCCTTCTTTCCTTCCTTCCTTCCTTCCTTCCTTCCTTCCTTCCTTCCTTCTTTCTTTCCTTCTTTCCTTTCTTCTTCCCTTCCTTTCTCTGTCTTCATTCCTCCCTTTCTTCCTTGTTTATTTCCTCTTTTGTTCCCTTTCTCCCTCTCCCAGCATGTTTCCCTCTCTAACTAGAGGTCTTTTTTCTCCCTGGGGGGGGGGGGGTCCTCCAGCAAATTTCCATCAACCAATCAAGATTGCTTTCCAACTGGATTCAGGAAGGCACTGAAAGCAGGAGTCAGTCCTTGAAACAATCTGCTAGCTTGAGTCACAGGTGGGTTTTTGTTATACCTTTAGCTATAGGTGTTCCTAAATTGTTCACTACATTTGGTGGGTAGTTTATTTCAGAAGTGTTGATAAATTGTTTCTTTGGAGGGTCTGTCTTATCAGAGTATCCACATGTGTTTATAAGTTGTTTGAAACTACACATATGTTGTATGCTACATCATATCACACAAGTTCTTATCTTATTATTGAAAAACAAATGACTGAAAGATGGCTACTCAAAATAGCTCAGTCATAGAATGGAGTCAGCTGTGCTAAGTTGATGAACTTATTCTTGCTTATCCAGGTAATGAAATCTATTTTCACTAAAGGGCCCAGCCCCCTGGAAGGTATGTACCAGATCAATCAATCAAAAGGTGAGAAGATGGGTTTCTTTCTCACCTTCATTACAATAGCCAATCTCAGGGCTTGTCTCCAATATAATCACACCACACCCTTCAACTATTACTACCTTACATTGCTTCACTCTATTCCCTTCCACTGCTGGCCTCCAATGGCTGGGCAAACTGCCTTTCTGCATCAAATATTGGTCCCTCGGGGAAGTTAGAACTTGACTACAACCTGGCCAACCTCAACCAGGCAAAATTCTTGCCTTTCAGAGCAACTGGCTGCCACAAGCCCTGAGAGAATGGACATTAATAGGCTCCATGCTTAAAAGCGGTGATCAGTGAGTAAGAGACCCTCCCTTTTATTTTCCATTGACCACACAGGATGAGCATCATCTTTGCTCCCAACCCCATCCCTCTTCTGACTCTATTTCTGTCATGGGTACCACCCATGTTGTAGCTACCCAGGTTTATGACCAAGACATCATCCTCAACTCCTCACTCTCAAACTACATATGTAAGCAATTGCAAATCTTGCCATTTCTATCTCCACAAAATCTCTCCCATTTTACTCCTGGACTCCTGAATGTAACAATGGTCAGAACGTATCCACGGCAGGATTTAAAGCCGAACCATCTGACTTTGAGGTTAGCCCTCTATTCATCATGCCATGTTGCATCTCATATAAACTTTTATAGTTTCTAAGATACTTTCTTCATAGTAACTTTGGGAAATTGTAAAAATCTTACTGTCCCTATTTTATAGGAAATTTGAGGTCTAGCGATATAAAGTAACTTGTTTGTCAGGAAAGTAATAGAGTCTGGATTTCAGTCTTCTGACTCAACGACTGGGGCCCTTTCTCTTATATCTTGTTGCTGTCAGGATACAATAAAGATGCAATTGAAATACTAGAGAAAAAAATCTCTAGTGAGCCTCCAAACAGTTGAGCTAGTGCTATCTCCTTGCCTCAGAAGGAAGAAATATTGCCTCCAGTAGAATATTGGTTAACTTAGCAACAAGTCCATCAGTTTCCTAGTTGACTTCATTTAATCAAAGTCCCAGGAGTTCAAAGATAGAAGGAGAGAGATAGTTACAGAATAGTCTAACAATTTCTGCAGAAGCAGTCTATCAGAATAGCCTCTCGTTGCCTTCCTGTAATAATAATTCACATTTATATATGGCTTTAAGATTTACAAATCAGTTTCTTCACATTATCCCTAGCAGGTAGGTGGGATAAGTTTTATCAGCCTCGTTTTTCAGATAAGAACATGAAGCTGAGTTGTTAGACTGAGTTGTAACAGCCTATAGTCCAACTAGGTCTCTTGACTACAGTTTCAAGAACTTTCCATGGTGCAACATGGACGTTCTGTAGGTTAGCATTTAAAACCACAGGATGTTAGTTCTGGAAAGGAGCTAGTCCAACTCTCTCATTATACAGACAAAGAAAGTGCTATCGAGAAGTGAAGTGTTTGGCCAAAAGTCATTTAATGAGCTGGTGATAGGTTGAACTAGAATCAGGTTTCTGACACCCCATCCAATGGTTTTTACACACTATGCTGCCTCTCTCTAGAGACTTCATGTTTGTTAGTTTTTCCCCCACCAATAGAGTGCAAGTTCCTTGAGGGCAAGAGTTATGTATTTTTCCTCTTTGGTTACCACAGTATCTTCCATGAGGCTAGGTACATAAAAATTGTTTAACAAAGACTTGTTGATATTCATTACAAAAGGAGACTATGCAAAAGGAAGACTTGATAAATAAATGACCCATGTACAGACATCACAAAAGAGAAAGTCCCAAAGAAAGAAAAACTAAGAGCTAGAAGCTTAGAGTTTAGAATTTTTGTTGTTGGTCAGTTGTTTTTCATTCACGTCCAACTCTTTGTGACCCAATTTGGGGTTTCATGGCAAAGATACTAGAGTGGTTGGCCATTTCCTTCTCTAGCTCATTTTACTAGATGAAGAAACTGAGACAAACAAAATTAAGTTACTTGCCCAGGATCACATGACTAGTAAGTGTCTGCGTCCAGATTTGAATTCAGGTCTTTATTTTTATGTCTTTTGAGTGGCATTATTTATGTTTTTTTCTGGAAATAAGCATTCAAAAACACGATCTTAAAAGGTTTGTTGTATTGCTTTATATCCTATAACCCTCAAATATTCCCTTTGAAATACATTCAAAATATTATCATAAAAGTCAATCACACAATGGATAAGTGGTCAAACAACATAAACACTTTTAAAAAGAAAAATATGCAAACTATTTAGAACTATATGAACCTATTAAGAACCATATGAAAGATTGTACCAGATCACTTATAGTGTGAGAAAGGCAAATCAAAACAACTCTAAGGTTCCACTTCACATATAGGAAATTGATAAAATGACAACATGGGAATAATTAATGTTGGAGGGGCTATGGAAGATAGGTACACTAATATACTGTTAGGGGAGCTATGGATTGATCCAATTATTCCAAAAGCCAAGTCACAATTTTATTGTTGTTGTTGTTTTAAATAGTAAGTAAAATGACCCTATTGTCTGACACAGAGATCCCACTACTAGGCATATGCCCCTAGAAGATCAAAAACAGAAGGCACTTGCTAAAGGAACAAAGAATTGGAAAGAAAGTGCATGCCCATTGAAGGATCTGTCTAAACAAATTGTGATACACGAATGTAATGGAATATTACATTTTTAAGAAACAATATGAAAAATTCAAAAAAGCATGGGAAGACATATTCTTTAAGATAGCTAGATGGCCTAGTAGAAGAAAACCTATCTTGGAGTTAGGAAGTCCTGAGTTCAAATTCTATTATAGACCCACTACCTATGTAACTCTTGGGGCAAGTCACATAACTTCTCGGTTTCTTCATCTATAAGATGATACAGTTGGATTTAAAGATCTTTAAGGTCCCTTCTAGTTCTAAATCTACAATCTGATCCACCAATGATGTTGTGATTTATTATCCAGTACAAAATTTTTAATTAATTTATTTACTTTTAGTTTACAACATTCAGTTCCACAATTCCTTGAGTTCCAAATTCTCTCCCCTTTTCTCCTACCCCCTCCCCCCATAGCAGCATGCAATCCAATATAGGTTCTACAAATACCTTCACATTAAACATTAGTCAAGTTGTAAAGAAGAATGGAGTGAACAACAAGAAAGAACAAAACAAAACACAAAAGAGAAAGAGCAAGTAGTTTGCTTCAATCTGCATTCAGACTCTGCAGTTGCAGTACAAATATTTTTGGGGGGTTGTTTTTTTAAGGGGGTGGGCAGGGCAATTGCAGTTAAGTGACTTGCCCAAGGTTACACAGCTAGTGAGTGTTAAGTGTCTGAGGCCAGATTTAAATTCAGGTCCTCCTGATTCCAGGGCCTCTGCTCTATTTACTGCACTACCTAGCCACCCCAGTACAAATTTTTTTTTTTTCAGGAAAAATATTTCTTTATTAAGTACAGCTATTCTACAATGAATCACATATACAAGATCTTGAATATTACACAGATAGTATATTTTAGGGGAAAAAACATTATCTTGGACTGGTAGCTGTTTTTCTGATTGAATCTTTTGAAAGAAATAGTCATTAACATATCCTCAAGGCACACACATTTCTTTTACTCATTGAAGGGAAAAATTGGCAATACCTAAGAATTCTGCAAATTAATTGTGAACACTTGTCCATGAAGTTATTTTCAAAATAATTATAACAAATAAGAGATGAAATGTTACTGTAAAACTTAAATGATAACCCACTAAAGCTTGCAGAAAATGTATTAAAGTTGTTCATGTTTATGCTTAATAATTTGAACATCTAAATTTTAAATTTATGTTTGAAATCCAAACTTTAGGATTTGGAGGAAAAGTCATAGTAAGTAATTATCTTTAAGAAACTAAAATGTAGCATATTTAAGTTATCTACATTATTCTTACATATAAAAATATATTTCATTAGAATCAACTGCCATATGAGAGAAGATGCATTTTCAATTGAAAAAAAAAGATATATTAAAAAGTGTCTGTGGATTATTGCAATGGCACAAGAATACAAGATGTTTTAATTTATTAAAAATGTAAAACAAATTGTGAAAGCAAAAGCAGGCTAAAAACCAGAAAGTTGCTCTATAGCCTTTCCCTTACTTAATCATGTTACAAGATAATGTGACACAGTAAATAAATGCTATCATTTGATAATATAGATTTTAAACATCCCATCCCAAACAGTAGGCAAAAAATGTATATACACATGTAATTGTATACTTTTCCTCCTTCAAGTATCACAATCTCGTTGTTACATAATCTTCGTGTATTACTGTCTCTGTGATTTTTAATTCACAGCCTTTAGCACTGGCCTCTTCCTTGGCATGCGCGTCCTTTGGTATTATGGGCACAGTGTCCTCTATCATCAATTTCTCTGATTCCAAGCTGCAAAGGCTGTCGCCGAAGTGTAAATTCAAAGTCTCTCTGGTCCTTCTTTTCATGTCCCCTAATACACACTGTTCACTGAGGCCTGGGATACTCCGTTCAGCTTTGCTGGCCAGTACTCTTGTTTCCAGTTGAAAATGTTTCCCAAATTCTTCATCCACCTGTTGACGTGAAACTTCTTCGGAAACCGAGAAGATCTGGTTGGTGTTTGCTTCCACAGAGTGTGGTTTGGATTGCTTATGAAACAGCCCAAAGTGTTTGACATCAGACACAAAGTTCACCTTCTTCTGCTTCTCTTTGGGGGCTTCATGAACCATCAGGGCAGCACCATTGCTCACGCTATGTCTTTCTGAAGCGATGGCTGCTGACCTTGGATGAATCATGCTAGTTATATCAAAGAGGCTGAAATTCTTTTTCTTTGTCTTGTCACTCCCTTCACTATCACTCTTCTCCTCAGTCTCCAATGGAGGCTCCTTTATAATTTTTGAAGATCGTAAAGAAGCAAGCTTGCTTCCTTTCAGCAATCCTAGGACTTCAAAACGGAAGCTGGAAATGTCTTGTTTTAGCTCCTTAAAGTTTTCCTCTGTAAGGCCTTCTTCAGTTTTAGCATCTCTGATCATTGCTGCAACATATCTCTTCACCAGGTTCCTCATCACTTCCTGGTACTGATGATGTCTTCTTAAGTTATCAGCTGTCCTTCTCAAAGAAGAATCGCAGTCATCTCACAGAGGGAACGGATCATTGGAGCCAGATAGGAGAGTCGGGCCCCCAGTGGAGAGAGTGGCTTCTCAGGCTGCATTCAGCCCCCAGCCTGGAAATTGAGAAACTGCCTGCCTGTATAATACAGGGGCTGGAATGGCAAAGTAAATTCTAGCTGCTCTGATCCTCCCATCCCTCCTTCATGAAGCCCAGTACAAATATTTTTAAAGGCAATAGGTGAAATGAGTCCTGAAACCCACCTCACAATGAGACTCTAAAAGAACTAACCCAATTTGAAGGCAGAATGTGGGTTAGTACCCATTGAAAATCACCACTTATGAACTCCAATCAGTGTATATACTTTTGCCAGCCATAGAACATATTAGTTCAAATTTTTAAAAATCTATGCAAAAAGCATAGGAGCGGCTAGGTGGCGCAGTGAGTAGAGCGTCGGCCCTGGAGTCAGAAGGACCTGAGTTCGGTTCTGGCCTCAGACACTTAATGCACACACAAACAAAAACCTAGCCGTGTGACCTTGGGCAAGTTACTTAACCCCAACTGCCCTCCAAAATGCAAAAAGAAAAAAAAAAGAAAAAAAGAAAGTAGTTGTAAAAAAAAAAAAGCATAGTACATAAAGACTCAAGAAAAAAGATTATACCATAATCATCTGGAGATGACTACACTATCAGTGAGTAAAGGCACTTGCACAGATATCATATGTGATCAGAGGACTTGGACAGCAGGAATGCTGTAGTAAGGGAATATTCATAAAGGGACACACATTTGGAACCTGTCCTGGAGCAAATGTATGAAGGGCAGTCACATAAGGAACATGTATAGACAAAATGCACCACTCATGGATGGATATGAACTCACTCCCACCTCCCACTACTACCAATGTCCTCTAATGCTGTCATCACAGTTGAATGTTGCAACCTGGTTGGGTATTGCATCATCTCTGCAGGGTGTGATATCTCTGCTCTCCACTGGGAATTATGTTGTACTTGATGGAAGTCTCTGCTGGTCTCCACGTTGCTGAACAACTCTCTTGCCACCATCTTTGGTACTTCAGTTTTTTCAGAGTTATCTGTTAGGATTTTTGCTCTCATTTACTAAAGGACAATAGCCAGAAATCCTTGCCCTGTCAAGGGATGCTCTTTTAATGCATATTCACTGAGAATATCCCCAACCAGAAAATGCCAGGATAATGTCTCAGGCAAAGATGATCTATTTCTTAAACTAACCGTTATCCTGGTATAGACTGATAGCCCTCAGTCTCAGGCAGCTCCAACTCACTGTTAGAAAATTTCTTTTAATTCTTATTATATCCCTGATTGGGATCCTGTTTCCCCAAAACATATTTTGGAGACCACCAAAATAAAAATTATGCTTTCTAAATTCATTAATTAGAATCTCCTGTTGTGTGTTTTCATTTGATTAAAGTAAAAAAGTTCCTCCAATCTCATATACATGTTTAATTTTAAAATATGTAAACATTTTGCAAACTGCAATGTGTAGCACCAATGCAATATTTACAGTGCCCATGATCATGATCAAGACCATGACTATAAATATCACATGACAATTTATCACAAAATATACCAAACTCTCCACGTAGAGGACAGAACTGAAACATTTATTTAGACACTAGAAAACCAAATCCCAAAACCAGCAAGCTGATTCCATCATAGTATCAAAGATATTGAGAAACCATAACGCTGAGGGCCACACCTTCTTTTTGCCTTCCCACAAACAAATACAAGATCAATATTTACTCACAAACCTCTCACTCTCCTTGCCTGAGCACCTCTCCCATCTCTCTAGCTCTGATTCCCAGCTTCCTGTGGGCTCTGCTTCCCTTCAGCAAATTCCTCCCACCAGAGGCTCCATGTGACTATATTTAGACTATTAGGGAGTTTATTTTCATGGCAGGGAAGCTTCCTATGGGCTCTGCTCCACTCTTTAGCAAATTCCCTCCATCACATGCTTCGTGTGATTACATTCAGGCTATTAGGGGGCAGAGTTTACTTTCAAAGCAGGGGAGGTCTTCAGATTCCCATTCCCATTACATTTGGCCCCAAGATCTTTCATGTGCCTTACATAACAAAAGTACATTAACAATAAATGAAAGTTTAGGGATAACTTGTGGAAAAACTGGTGTCAACAGAACTTCGCAACAGATACAACAGGGATAATAGAAAAACTCTGCACATAAAACAATAGCTTAGGGTGAGGGCTTGGGCACAAGCATCCCATAATGTGTAAACTACACTAAGAAGCTACGGTAATGCTTCTCAGATTTGGTAATTGCAATCATATATAACTGTTATTCAATTAACAAGAAATTTAGCATAGAATAATGGAAAGAAGGCTAGCAATTAATTCACAAGAACTGGATTCAAGTCCTGCCTTTCAGACAACTAGCTATGTAGCTTGTATAGGCGTCATTTAATAAAGATTGGCATTTATATAGTTTATTGCATCATGATCTCATTGGGTCCTCACATCAATAGTATAATTCAAATATTATATTCAGGTACTACACTACACTATAACAGAAATACAAATATAATTAAAGATGAGAATTCTGAGGCCCATACAGTTTAAATGATTTATCCATGGTCACATGGTGTTGGAAGGGAAAATGGAATCCAGGTTATTCTGACTCCAAGTTTAATACTCTCTTTACCATGCCAGATTTCTTCTTAAACTGTTGGCTCCCTGGGCAATTCTTTAAGACTGTAATTTAAGTTGCGTTGATACTGCAAGTCTGTATACCAGGAGTTTCCTATACTGATAATGAAAAAAATTTTCTGGATCAGAAAAAACAAAAACATCATGGCAAAGGCTCTCACCTAGAACATCACAGCAGTGTGCTATATTTTCCAGATAGAGAGAAGTAATATTTTGATTGAACACTGATCATTTTCTCATCAACAATGCAAATGTCATTTCTTTTTTTAAAATAATCAAATTTTCATCTGAATACCATGATACTACTTCTAGGTTTCATAAGTTATTGGAGCTTTGGAGATCACCTAGTTCAACTCCCCTCACTTCCTTATTTAAGGAAATATGTTTATATTTCTCCTTTTTTTCAGGTCAAAGTATTTCAATTCTTCATCTTTCATGATGTGTTCTAAAATTACTTTATAATATTGAAACATAGTGGGAGGAGAGGAAGAGGGAATGAATGGAAGGGCAAGATGGTAATAAGAAAAAATATCACAAATTTCAGCAAGACCAGATGTTCTTAAAATTAAAACACCTATTCATACATTCGATCAAGTGACTGTGGCTATAACTTTATTACAGAGATGAATCATTCTTGAATGCACAAACTCCAGAGGAGCAAATGGGTATTTAAATATGCTCAGTATCCCCATCAAATGAATGTTTACCCTTAAATCCAAATAAATGTGAAAAGTTCAAGACAAGCAAAAGAAAAATAAGTTAGTAGCTGAATGTTGAGAAATCAAATGAAAAATACAGTAGGAATAAAATGGGATTAGAAAGTAAGGGACTTAAAGGGAGGAATTGAATACAAACACCATCATTTTTATGTATTCATAGATCCAATTCATTACAATGATGGCTGGGTAAAGTTAGGTGCTAACACATAAGATATAAGTGTAGTTAAATCATTTCTACTTCAGATTTCAAGCTTAAATAATCACCATGGTATATGATGAATTACAAAGAATGTAGAGCTATAGCCAGCGATTTGGGCCCCTTGGACAAGCAACATAAAACATGGTCAGGGATATGAAGGGAAAGAAATATGTCATCTGCTAGTTCCCTCTTTTTTAATTAATTATTTTTGCTAATTACCTGTTCAATCCCATTACTTCTACACTGTTGAAGATCTTCTTGCCCCAGTATCCTTGTAGTCCAAATGAAGCTATTAATTCCTCACCTGTAGGCTTAGACCCAATTCTGGTTCTGGGAACAATCTGTCTCTTACAGAGAGAAAATATTAGCAGTGTTGGATATAATTTTTATTGCATCATGAAAGGAGGCATTTAATATTTCTGCCTTTCTGCACTGGATTATGAGGTTTTTATGCCCTAGTACATGGTCAATTTTCTGTGTAGGCGCCATGTATTTTTGAGAAAAAGGTATATTTTTATCTATCTCCATTCAGTTTTCTCCAGAGCTTTACCATATCAAACTTTTCTAAAATTGTATTCACCTCCTTAACTTCTTTCTTGTTTATTTTGTAGTTAAATTTATCTAGCTCTGAGAGAGGGAGGTTGAGTCCCCCTCTACTATAGTTATTCCTGTAACTCACTTAATTTCTCCTCTAAGAATTTGAATGCTATACCACTTGGTGCATATATGTTTAGTGTCGATATTACTTCATTGGCTATGGTACCTTTTAGCAAAATGTAGTTTCCTCCTTTATCTCTTTTAATTAGATCTATTTTTGTTTTGCTTTGTCTGAGATCAGGATTGCTATCCCTGCTTCTTTTACTTCATCTGACACACTATGTAATCTGCTTCAGCCTTTACTCAGTGTGTATCTCTCTGCTTCAAATGTGTTTCTTGTAAACAACATATTGTAGGATTCTGGTTTTTAATCCACTCTACTATCTGCTTCAGTTTCATGGGAGAGTTCATCCCATTCACAGTTATGATTACTAACTGTGCCTTTCTCTCCATCCTATTTCCCTTCACCCTGTTTATACTTTTCTCTCTCCTTTCACCCTTTCTCTCCTCACCAGTGTTTTGATTCTGACCACTGTCTCCCTTAATCTTCCCTCCTTTCTATCAACCCCCTTCCTTTTCTTTCCCTTTTCCCCATCCTATTTCCCAATAGAGTGTGATAAGTTTGTATAATCAACTGAGTACATATCTTATTCCCTTTCTGAGCCAAATCCAATGAGAGTAATGTTCAAACACTTTGTTCCCTACCTTCTTTCTCTCTACTGTAATAGGTCTTTGTGCCTCTTTCTGTGATGTAATTTACTCCATTCTGCCCCCCTCTTTCCTCTGATCCCAATACAACCTTTTTCCCCACCCCTTAATTTATTAATTATTTTTATCATTGCATCAAATTCAATTTATTTCCACACTCTCTGTCTATGTATACCCCTTTTAAATGCCATAATAAAAATACAATTTTTAAGAGTTACAAGTATCATCCTCCCATGTAGGGATGTAAACAATTTAACCTTATTCAATAATATCTTTTTTTCTTTCCTGTTTACCTCTTCATGCTTCTCTTGAGTCTTGTATTTGAAGATCAAATTTTCTGTTCAGTTATGTTTTTTTTTTAAATCAGGAATGATTGAACGTCCCCTATACCACATAATTTCCATCTTTTCTCCTGAAATATTATGCTCAATTTTGCTGGATAGTTGATTCTTGGTTGTAATTCAAACTCCTTTTTCTTCCAGAATATCATGTTCCAAGTCCTGCAATCCTTTAATATTTTGCATAATCCTGACTGTGCTTCCATAATATTTTAATTGTTTCTTTCTGGCTGCTTGCAGTATTTTCTTCTTGACCTGATAGTTCTGGACTTTAGATCTGATATTCCTTGGAGTTTTCATTTTGAGGTCTCTTTAAGGAGGTATTTTATGGACTCTTTCAGTGATTATTTTACTCTCTGGTTCTAGAATGTTAGGGTAGTTTTCCTTGATAATTTCTTGAAAGATGCTGTCCAGGCCCTTTTTTTGATGATAGCTCTCAGACAGACCAATAATTCTTAAATTATCTCTCCTGGACCTATTTTCTAGGTCAGTTGTTTTTACAATGAGGTATTTTACATTTTCTTCTATTTTTTCATTCTTTTGATTTTGTTTAGCTGATTCTTGATGTCTCAAAGTCACTAGCTTCCACTTGCCCAATTCTAATTTTTAACAAGTTGGGTTTTTTTTATTAGTTTTTTTGCCTCCTTTTCCATTTGGCCAATTCCACTTTTTAAGAAGTTGTTTTCTTTGGTGGATCCCCTCCCCATTTGAGCAATTGTATCTTTTTTTTTTAAAGCAATTGGGGTTAAGTAACTTGCTCAAGGTTACACGGCTAGTCATTATTTATGCGTGGGTGCTCATTTTCTGAGGCCGGATCTGATCTCGGGTCATCCCAACTCCGAGGCCAGCACTCTTACTCACTGCGCCACCTAGCCGCCCCTTTAGGGCAATTGGGGTTAAGTAACTTGCCCAAGGTTACACGGCTAGGATTTTGTTTGTATGGATTAAGTGTCGGAGGCCGACTCCGAACTCAGGTCCTTCTGATTCCAGCGCCGGCACTCTATTCACTACACCACCTAGCCGCCCCTTCAATTGTATCTTTTAAAGAATTGTTTTCTACATTTAATTTTTGTCCTTCCTTTTCCAAGCTGTTTGCTCTTTCTTGCATACCTCTTTTTTCTTTTCCCCATTTTCCCTCTACTTCTCTTATTTGATTTTTAAAATCCTTCTTGAGTTCTTCCAAGAAGGCTTTTTGGACTTGAAACCAGTTCATATTCCCCTTTAAGGTTTCATATTTGGGTATATTGACAACATTGTCCTCTTTTGAGTTTGTGTTTTGATCTTCCTTGTCCCTATAGAAACAGTCTATGGGCAGTATTTGTTTTTGCTTTTGCTCATGTTGTTTGCCTATTTCCTGGCTTTTAATGTTGAGTTTTCCTGCTGGAGCACAGCAGGCACTGTCCCAGGCTTCTTGTGCTGGGAGCCAGGTGTCTAGTCACTGGCTTTGTGTGCTAAGGCCTCAGGTGCTGTCAGCTGGAGGATATATGCATCTGGCAATTTACCTGGTGCTGAGGTGGGGTCCCAGTGGTGGTGCCTGGTGTGTGCTGAGGCCAGGTGGGGTTTTTCTGCATTTCTCTCTGGCTGAACTGAATCATGTAGAGGTCCACAGAGATCTGCCTCGCAGCTCTCCTGGCTATGCTAAAGTATGTGGGGAGGAGAGAGGGGAAGTCCCGGTGTTGGCATTTGCCTCCTCTACCACACTGGGACTCAGGATCTCCTCCTGGTTTATTGAGGTAAGGCTTGCCACCAACTTGCTGGGACACTTCCAGTCTTGGAATGCATTCTCTTTTTACCTGAGTGAAACAGACTTTTCCTGATGGTTTTTCAAGTTTCCTGGCCTAAAAGATTTCTCCACTCCATCTTTCCACTGGCTCCACTGTTGCAGAATTTTTCCTGGGGCACTGTTTTTCATTTTTTTAGAGATTGGTATGGAAGACTGACAGCAATTTACTGCTTACTCTGCCATCTTGGCTCCTGAAAGTCTCTCTGTTATCATTTTAGATGAATTCCATTCTGAACAGAATTCTCAAATTACTAGTATAGTATGATAGATTTACAGATAGAAGGGACTTCATAGACAATCTTCCTCTTTTTATAAATCAGGAAACTGGGGACCAGAGAGGTTGAGTAACCTGTCAAATGACATATAGGTAGCAAGTAAGAGGAATGAAATTTGAATCAAAGACTCTTAACTCCAAATCCAGTATCATTTCACTGCACCATATAGCCTCAAGGTACTGTTTCAGGCACTTGGATGAAAAGACGAAAATAAATTAAGAATAAATAGTAATATTTATTGAAGCACTAAATATTAACATATTAGCATAATATTAAAATAAATAAGTATGAGGAATAATAATAAATTAAAAACAAAAATGAATAATATGTTTTAAAGATAGTATTATGTTTTGAACAATGTTAAATATGTAATTCTGTTTGCTAGGACCAAATGCATATTCTACAATCAGAAATAGGACCTAATTTGGAGCTCATTTGTACTATTTGGTTCAATTGTGAAGTTTTAACAATCATGTCATGTGAATAGGAGAAGCAGCTGCCTCAAATGATACATTTTTTGTGACTAAAAAAATCAGTGCTTTTAGGAAAAGGTTCCTTGAGAAAAATCAACTTCTTCCCAGAATGATAGGTTAAAAGGAAAACTTCTAATTGAGTATTTGGTGAAATTAATTACAATAATGAATTAATCTACTAAACTGAAACCTTTAAGTATTCTCTTTGGAATTCCAGTTTTCATTAAGTCACATATTATAAAAAGACTCCAAACTATCTTTGGAGGCTTTGTCTACCTGAACAAAGACACTGTCTTAAAGTTATTGTGATGTCAATGAGAAAATGTAGAGAGGTATTGAGAAAGGAGGAATAAATAGGCTTTTCTCTGTGGGTTATTGAATATAATTGTTTCCTTCACCTAGACTTAATCTCTGGCAACATAATCTCCAAACTATATAAAATAACCACTTTGTAATCAACAAATAATAGCTCTTAACATTTTTCTTGGCTACTGGTACAAAAAGGAGGAAAAGGTTGTACAAAGGAGGAACTTGCAAATACAATAAAACCTTGATAAAACAGAATTAGCTGGGAATAGAAGGTTCTTATTAACTAGAAACCTTTTTCTCCCTAAATTCGTACTTAGGAAAACCCCACTGGAATATCAATCCACTTTGCTTCCTAAGTAAAACTCAAATAATAGGGTAGGGTTGGAAGGGATCTTAGAATTCTATCTAGATGACAAGATTTTGATCCAATTCCCTTATTTTACAGATGAGGCTTGGAGAAATTGACTAACTTACCCAAGGTTACATGGGTAAAAAGCAGCAGTGCTAAAATTCTAATTTGGATCATGTGACACAAGTTGAATGTTCTTTCTACTTTACCCCTAGACTGGTGCTCAAATGATGATCCATTACCTGAGCCAATACTCATACTTTCTAGCTTGGCAAGACTTGCCATACATGAATCCAAGGTCATGTCTATGTTAAGATCAGATACTAGACTAGTCCATCAGTGAAAGGAAGTTTTACCATGATTTGTAGAGATAATGACTCAACAACTTCACCTTTTAACAGCAATTATAATGATTCTACAGAGCTTTCATTTCATAAAGAATAGGGAATGAGAGAAAGTGAGACAGAGACACAGAAAGAGAGAGGAAAGGGGGAGAGGTGTGAAGCCAAGCATGAGCAGCTTTCAAGAGAACTGCTGCTGTGATTAGCTGTAAGGTTCTGATCACATAGTATAGTGAACTTTCTTTTTATTCAGCAGTAAACTAAAGGAAAACATTTGCAGAAACCAAAGTACAGCATTTACAATGATATGGCATAACAACTTATCACTACAGTGGCCACATAGTTTTAAACAAAAGATATCATTCAGTAAGTCCTTAACTCAATCATCCTTAAGGAGCAGTCCTTCTCAAGGGATATAGAGTACAAAACTCTCCCACCCCTAGGTCACATTGCCTTAATCTCATCAGTCAGAAAGTCTTCTTTCTTCTTGTTGGAGACTAGCTGCCAACCATCCTTAAATCAATCATCCTTAAGGGTTACAATATCCAAAGTTCTCCCACCCGTAAATCACAGTAAATCATGATCTTGTATTTTCTTCTTGACTTGAAGCTGGCTCCCAGATTAGTACTTGTTCCTCTTCCATGGTCCCAGCTTTTGCCTGAATTCAACCAACCATCACCTGGATTCATAGGTAGGTAGCTCTCATCTCTTTGTCAGCTCCTCATCTAGCTCCTCATCCAGTTCCTTGTCCAGGTTCCTATTCCATATGGAAGCTCGCAGTGTCCAGTCCACCTCAAATCCTTCACAGTTTCTGTTTCTGGGAAGACAAAGCTTAACAGAGCCAAAACAACATTCTTGCACATTTCTGGCACCATCATCAATTCACTATCTGCTTGTGAAATCAACACAGACCCACAAACAAGGTCTGAGAAGTCAACACAAATCATCAACATATTCCCAGGACCTCTGAAATCCTCCTCCAGGACTTCTGTAAACAGACAACATGAAAATCCTCTTTAAAGGCTTCCAGTAAGGTCCCAGGGCTTCTCTGCACAAAGTATCACAAACACAAATCAACACAGACAAGAACAGACAGAGTGCTGGCCACCACAAGTGTTCTCCTCAGTTCTGCTCTGTCCCAACTTGTGCTCCTCCTTTTATATGGTCATTTCCTTCCTGTTCTGCCCCTTCCTGTTGCATCAACAAGTTCCTCCCACCTTCAAATCACAAGGGGCTCAAACAAGGTGCTAAATATTAAGTAGTTGAGACAAGGTACTAAGTACCTTTGCTTGCCATTACAGGAGGGAAAAAAGAAAGAGGGGGAGAGAGAGACAGAGACAGACAGAGAGAGAGAGAGAGAGAGAGAGAGAGAGAGAGAGAGGAAGGAAGGAAGGAAGGAAGGAAGGAAGGAAGGAAGGAAGGAAGGAAGAAAGAAAGAAAGAAAGAAAGAAAGAAAGAAAGAAAGAAAGAAAGAAAGAAAGAAAGAAAGAAAGAAAGAAAGAGAAAAGTCATCTGGAACTTTGAATTTTTTCTTTAAATTCCATAGTTTTTTTCAAAATGAATGTATACAAGTATTATGAATTATGTACTTTGTTAATATGGTTTCTATTCTTCCTCTACAATCACTTGTTTCCCTCTTAGTTTTCAAGAGAGTTTTTGGTACAATGTCCTGAAAATCTGTAGTTTAAATGAGAAAAGTAATTAACCATCTTGAATTTCACTTTCCTTATCTATAAAGTGAAGATTTAAAATATTTATAATACCTACCTCACAGGGTTATTGTGAAGCAAGCATTTTGTAAACTTTGAAGTGATAATTGATGTGAGTTTTTAGTTTCTCCATCTTATTATCCTTACTTGCAAGTTCACCTATTCACAAGGACTTCACCAATCTGTGTTCGCAAGAATGCTAAAGGTTTCCAATAATTAATTTTATTACTTTGAAGGGAATAAGAGAGATGAGAATCCATGTGACCTTGGCCATAGTAATCACTTAAATGCAGTTCTCTCATCTGTAAAATGATAATATTAGATTAGATAATCACAAAGGTCCCTTTCAAGTATATGATTATGAATTCTTATTGCTATTACTGCATAGCTTCTGTCTCAAACTCTTTTAGAACAAGATGAATCAGAGATTCAAAATATCCATCTACTTTACAAAAAAATAAATTTAAAAACCACAGAATTATTTTTCTACTTTTACATAATCTTTTAAATAGGAACATGTTAGCCTTTATCTAATGAATCACTAATTAAAGAGGAAAAAATAGAATTCCAGTGGAGATTATTTGTCATATTCAATATCTGAAATTTATTCCAAAATTATAATCATTCAGCACAGAAACCTGATGTAAATTTTGCAAGTAGCATTCATAGACATAATTCACTTATTCATTCTCCTGAGTAATTAAAAAAGAATATTGGCTTCCTATAAACCAAAAGTAAGAATCACAAACCAAATTAGATTCGCCACTCTGAAAAATAATAAAGAGAAACCACATTATTTAATATTCACAATTAACTTAGAACAGATTTCAAACAGTTGTAGTGAAAATAGCGTCTTGGGGGGAGGGGGGTGGAGCAAGGATGGCGGAGTAGAAAAAGCACTTCCAAGGTGCTCTCTCCCACACCACTTCAAAATCATGTAAAAGTGGACTCTGAACAACTTCTGGATCTCCAGCACCCACAGAACGACACAGAGGAGCTAACCTCCCGCTGAGGACACCCCAGCAGCCCTGCAGGGAGTGGCCAGCACAGCACTCTGGGAGCCGACAGTGCAGTGCTCTGGGGAATGACAGCACAGCACTCTGGGAGATGAACACAGGCCTGCATGAGCTGCAGTTTTAGCCCCAGGGCGAACAGACCAGCAGCAGGTTGGAGGGACCCCAGAACACCAGCAGCTATGGTGATTCCAGAATTATCAATGCAGATATGCCTGGGATAAAGTGAGAGGTTAGTGCCCTATGGACTTTAGGACCAGTATTTGGGGAATGCATCGGCTTCTTCCCCAGGGAACAAGAAGCAGCTGAGGAGACCTGGAACAGACAACGTTTTTAGCTTCAGTTGCAGCTTCAGCTCCTGGCCTGCCAACTATAGGGAGATCCATCGATCAATCCTGGGGGGTAATCACTCTTGTTTAGCCTCCCTGGATCTGGATTGTGGTCTGGGGTGGAGGTTTGGGGTGGATATCCAGCTTGCCAGAGCATGTGGAGACTTCATAGAGGCCACCCAAGTAATACCTCTGGAAGTTCTGAAGACCCCAACGTTTGGGACAGAAACTCCCCTGTCTGGTGGCAGAGTCCTACTCTGGCAACAAGCCCAAAAGTCAAGTAATTAAGTGGCAACATGCCTAGACAAAGGAAACAAAATAAACAGAAAAATTCAAAATTAGACTACTATTTGGGGGCAAAGAGGATCAAAGCATGGAACAGGAGGAGGACTGGGAGGTCAGAAATCCTGCACCAAAAGCCCCAAATGAAAATGAGTGGGTTACAGGCCATAGAGGACCTTAAGAAGGATTTCAAAAACCAAATAAGAGAAGTGGAGGAAAAATTGGGAAGAGAAATGAGAAGGATGCAGGAAAAGTATGAAATGAGAGTCAACAGCCTGACTGAGGAAAATAGCACCTTAAAAAATAGACTAACTCAAATGGCAAAGGAGGCTCAAAAGGGCAATGAGGAGAAGAATGCCTTAAAAAGCCAAATTTGCCAGGTGGAAAAAGAATCTCAAAAGTTCACTGAGGAGATTCATTCCTTCAGAGTTAGACTGGAGCAAATGGAAGCTAGTGACTTTATGAGAAATCAAGATGCTGTTAAACAGATCCAAAAAAATGAAAGAATAGAAGGCAATGTGAAATATCTCATGGGAAAAACCACTGACCTGGAAAATAGATCCAGGAGAGATAATTTAAAAATTATTGGACTACCTGAAAGCCATGATCAAAGAAAGAACCTAGAAATCACCCTTCAAGAAATTCTCAAAGAAAATTGCCCTGATGTTTTAGACCCAGAGGGCAAAATAGAGGTTGAAAGAATCCAGAGATCACCTCCTGAAAAAGATCCCAAAAAGAAAACTCCTAGGAATATTATAGCCAGGTTCCAGAATTCCCAGATCAAGGAGAAAATATTATAAGCAGCCAGGAAGAAACAATTTCAATATTGTGGAAACACAACCAGAATAGCTCAGGACCTGGCAGCTTCTACACTGAGGGATTGAAGGGCATGGAATATGATATTCCCTGGGGCAAAGGACCTGGGATTAGAACCAAGAATCACATACCCAGCAAAACTGAGTATTTTGTTTCAGGGGAAAATATGGTAATTCACGCATTCTTGAGGAAAAAACCAGAGTTGAATGGAACATTTGACATTCAGATACAAGAAGCAAGAGATGCTTGAGAAGGTAATCAGGGAAAAGAAATCAAAAGGAACTTATCAAAGTTGAACTATTTACATTCCTACATGGAAAAACAATAACTGTGACTGATGAAACTTTTCTCAGTATGAAATAATTGAAGAAGGGTTTTGAAGGGTATTGAAGGGTATGTGAATGTGTGTATATATGTTTACAGGTATACATGGATAGAGTGCACAGGTTGAATTTGGTGGGAAGGGATGATATTTAAGGGGTGAAGTTAAGAGGTGAGTGAGGAAAGTGGCAAGAGGAGATGGGGAGAGACAAGGTGGGGTAAACTATCTCATGTGGAAGAGGCAAGGGGAAATGGTTGAAGGGGAGGGGAGGAACAGGAAGGCAAAAAAGCAAAACCATATTCTCATTCAATTTGGCTCAGGGAGAGAATGACATACATACTAAATGTGCTATCTCACCCTGCAGGAGAGTAGGGGAAAGGGGGATGAGGTGGGGATGATGGAGGGGAGGGCATTCTGGGGGTATGGGAGGTTGGAAGTACCCACTTTCAAAGAGGGACAGGATCAAAGTAGGGAAGGACCAGGTGGGGGGTGGGATGGGTGGGAGGGAAATATAAGAAGTCTTTTACAATATATCTACTATGATAATGTTTTGCATAGCTATACATGTACAACACATATTGAATTGATTATCTTCCCAGAGGGAGTGGGTAACAAGGGAGGAAGGGAATGGATTTGGAATTTGAAGTTTTAAAATTAAATGTTTCAAATATATATAAATACTATTATTAATACTATTTAGCATGTAATTGGGAGATCAGATGTGCAGCCATTGGGGCACAGAGATTCACCTTGCCCTAATGGTAAAGTCAAAGGGGGTATGGGAGAAGATATGTGAGAGAGCAGATTGGATGAGGGGATATCTTGTGGGACTGCTATTCTGGGGTGGTTAGTAGGGGGAAAATTGTAACTTAAAATCTGGCAGAAATAAATGATGTAAACCAAAAGTTAATAAAGCATTTGTTAAAAAAGAAAAGAAAATAGGGTCTTTCCCTTAAAGAATAAAGAATCTGGGATTCATTATGGATTTTGAAGATTCATTTTAAAATTAATAAATCTTTCCTTAGAACCTTCTGAAAAAGAAATCCAAAGTGTTGATTTATCTCACTTTATGTACCATGTCCATTTCTTTAAAAAAAATCAAATACAAATCATTTTTTAAAAAATTAAATCATGCTTTAAATATCCTTATGACACATATTATATATTAAGTGACTTACATTAATTCTTTTGTAAAATAGAAGATCCTTCTGTAAAGTAGATAGTTACTTTGTGCTTGATTTCTCTTTTGTACATCTAGATTTTTTTATATTGGGTTTATTCAATTGAAGTGAGGAGTATAAGTCTTTCAAGTAATACTCATTCAGTCCTCCCCCATTTTATAAATAGAAAGAAAAAATTCTTCATGGTTAAATGAGTCACTTTAACTCAAAGGGTAGTATGATTGCATGAGTCCTAAAACTACTGAACAATAATAAAGATGAAGATGGGAATAAGACACATGTATAGGTTTTTATGAAGAAAAATCTAAAATGAATCTAAAGTTCTGAAATTGCAAACTATTATTAAACTCATTAGATGATACTTCTTCCTACAACCACCTATTTATTTATTTGCTTACTTATTCTATAATTTTTTCAAAAAGCTGGGATGATTAACTCTTTGGTCTCTTGCAGTTTCATTTATGATTTCTTTAAATATAGCTCTGAAAAAAATAGGCTTTGGAAAAGCCCACTGTGATTCAAATAGACTCAAATGGATCAAATGGAACCCAAATCAATCTGCCTTTCATTGATTGGTTAATACTAGGTCCAGCCCAAACCTCACTTGCTCATTATGTGGGTTTTGATGGCTCAGAGTGAGAGCAATTACCATATTTTACTATGTAATTGCCTTTTTTCAATAAAAAATGTGGGGTGCGACCATTATGTGAAGCTTTTAAAAATGTTATTATTACTTGTCTTTTAGTTTCCACCAGTCTCAAACCTACTTTTCACTCAATGAAAACTGTCTTTCTGCAGCTGTTTCCACGCTATTTAGCAAAAGCAATCACTTTCAGCTTGAAGCCCACAGAATAGTTTTTATATTTACCCATTATCAGAAAGAAATACTTAACACATTAATATATTGCTGGCAGACAAACTGTATAGTTTAGCTATCTCAGGAAGATGCAAGTCTTACCATATCACATGACTTACTCATGATAGCTTCACCTTCCCTTGAACCTATAGCTCTTCGTTAGGTTGAGTGACAATACCATTAATTCTACAGGACTCTAAACAAACCACACAAGTCAGCTTTTGGAAATATACTGACAAAGCACGTGAACTGAGAATTCTAGGCTCATGGCTCATGCTGTGCAAGACATGAATGTGTATTCATGTGCTACTAGTGAATACATTGCTGTTCGTTTTACTTTTTAAGTGGTAAGACAGATTAAGTGACAGACAATTATACCATGTGAAAATTATGCAATGAAAGGTTATAAACCAATTTTAGACTGAAAGAAACAGGCTGTGATGATTATGCAGAGGCAATTATTATGTGGTGAAATATGGTAATTAGTGTTTTCTGTTCTGGCTGCAAACTCTGAGGGTCTTCCCCTCCCAGACTGATTCTTTTTGGAAGGAAAACTAGGCTATCTTTTGCCTCAATTCTAACTTAGTCTGTAATCACTGAATGGGCGTTTCCTCAGACAAGCCGAGACCTAGAAAAGACTTTTAAAATGTTTAAAAAGGCCAAAGTCATCTTGACCTATGTTTTGCCATTGGACTCTGATAACTGGAGGCTGATGATAAGTGAGGCTGATGACTTTGTACATCTCTACCTCCTTTAAATTCAATTGATTTGCAAATCAAAACATCACTCTCCTGATGTCATTTGTCTTCTTTGAGAAGAAAGGAAGAACTGCAACAGCAGTAACAATGAAATTTCATCTGACCTGTACATTGTATTGTAACTAATACCAAAGTATTTACAGCAAGCATTGTGATAATAAAGAACTGGAAACAAATTGGGTGTTCAAGAGTTGGGGAATGACTTGAAAAAGCTGTGGAATACGAATGTAATGAGCTATAATTGTGCAATAAGACGTGAAGTATTTGAATAATTCAGAGAAAGAGGGAAAATTTGTATGAACTAATAATAAGTGAAAAAAGCAGCATCAAAAGAACAATATATGGCATGCCAACAACACTGAAAGAAAAGCTCATTAAGAAGAAAAAATGAACTCTTAACAATGTCAAACCCAGTTATGGTCCTAAGGATTGGGTAGGAAAAAATACTTCCTTCTTTATTACAGAGACATAGGAGAATACTATGGCAGAAGGTCACATAAATTGTCAAAAGTAGTCATTGTAGTCAGAATTTTTTTTATTATTCTTGGTTGCAAGGTAAGGTTTAATCACAAGGTCAGTGTGAGGAAGAGAGGGGAAAGGATGTATATGTGTATATACACATATACATATAAACATATATATGTAGTTACATATGTAATTGGTGTATATATGGAGTATATGTATGTGTGCATATATATATGGGTGTGTGTGTATGTGTGTGTGTTTCCATATAAATATAGTTTCTCATATATAAGAAATTTGATATGTATATTATGTGTATATATATTTATAGATATATGTATGTACACATATATGTGTGTTTATATATAATTCCCTGCTATATGCTGGATGTTTTACAAATATTATTTCATTTGATCCTTACAACAACAGTGGGAGGCAATTACAATGGCAAATTACATTTATCCCCATTTTACAGTTGAGGAAACTGAGGCAAACAGAGGTTAAGTGAATATATGAAATGAAAATAAATGAAGCATACAAATCCCCAGGGTCAGACCACAGTTATTCAATGTCTGAGGTCAGATTTGAACTCAGGTCTTCCTGACTCCAAGAGTCAATGCTCTATCCACTGTACCACCCAGCTGATTTTTATGCATGTGGGTATGTGTGTGTGAATATTAATACCACTTGAAAATAATTTTTAAAAATTTTAAACGTTTAAATTTTTGAAAATTAGAAATTATGGGGTGGTTTTTTTTTGCCTTTTTTGGAGGGTAATTGGTGTTAAGTGACTTGCCCAAGGTCACACAGATAGTTTTTATGTTAAGTGTCTGAGGCCAGATTTGAACTTAGGTCCTCCTGACTCCACGGCTGGTGCTCTACTCACTGCACCACCTAGCCACCCCAGAAATTATTTTTAATGAAGGACTAGGTCTAGATAAACTAAGGTACCTTCCATCTGTAAATGCCATGATTTGTCAGAATCAAAGCATTATATGACTCTAATTATTGTATAAGTCAAGGAGGCCTCCCAAGAACTTCACTTTTCTGTAGATAAATTCAACATTTCTCTTTACTTCCAGAATAAAATATAGATTGTTTCAGTTATCAGTATGACACCAGTGAGTCATTGTTTCTTTGCATTTTTACACAGCCTTACTTTCCCCCATCCCTCCAGTTTAATAATACAGACTGTCCATGCAATAATCCATAAAAGCTTAAAACCTCAAAGGAAATATTACCATACAACTCCAAGTCTCAAATCAAAATAAATGAAGCATACAAATTATATCTAGTGTTGCTGAGTGCATATCTGTGGTCAAATGTATTAATCACATGTTCAAGAAATGTCAAAAAAAAGTCAATAAAACCAAGATTTTCGGACCTAGAAAGAAGCTTCAACCCAGTTAAACAATTCAGCAAGCATTTCTTAAGTGAACAACTATTAGCCTGTAGGGGCAGGTGGCATAGTGTATAGTATACTGGGCTTGGAATCAGGAATTCATCTTCAGACACTTAATAGCTGTGTGACCTCAGGCAAGTCACTTCACCCTGTTTGCCTCAGTTTCTTCATCTGTAAAATGATCTGGGGAAGGAAATGGAAAACCACTCCAGTGTCTTTGCCAAAAAAAACCCCAATGGGCTCACAAAGAGTTGGAGACTACTAATTGACAAAACAACAACAAATCCAGAAGATATACTGTTGTTCAGAAACCCATGAAACTAATGGAAAGAGAGGAGAGACATGGTCGAGAGAACTTAGGGAAATATTAGTGGGGAGAGTAAAGGAATTGATATTTTGGTGGAAGTAGATAACAGGCCAAAAGTAACAGTTAGATAAAGAGTAGATTTCAAAGTTGACCTGGATTTGGTATGGAGTTATAACAGGGTATTGCAATTATCTGGAAATCTGTTTGAGTTCTCTCTCTGGTAAAATCAAAGCAAGTTAATGAATTTTCCATTTAGACAGTGGATCTCATCCTTCATAAAATAGAGGAAATGTTAAGGAGGACAGATCATCTGGACCTTATGATTAATCTTAGAGTTAGAAGAACACAGTTTAAATATTGGTCCTTAATCTAGCTGTGTGACACTGATCAAATCACTTAATTTCTCTGAGCTTCAGTTTCCTCATCTGTAATATAAGGAAAATAATATTTTCACTAGCTACATACTGCCATTATTGTGAAGAATGTACTTTATAAATCTTGATGCATCATACAAATGTAAATTATTGTTATATGATTGTTGAGCCCCTGTGAGAAAACTTTGAAAAACTATAGAGAATTATAGCCATACCAGAGGTCATTAAATTAACTTCTCTAAGACAACCTGGAAGAGACATGGTTAGTCTAAGTTTATGTGAACATGAACTAGGGATTTCTGTGAACTTTAATCACAATATGAAAAACATCATAGCCAAAGCAGTTAATGCAGTTTTAAGTTGAAGCAAGAGAAACATGGTTTTCAGAATGAGGGAAATAATGATCCTGCTATCTTTTTCCCTGGTCAGACCATATCTAAAATATTCTGTTCAGTACTGGACAACATCCTTAGGGAAGCCAAAATGAGAACCTGAAGCTTGTCTAGAGGAAGGTAACCAGGATAATGACTATGTCATATGATGATTGTCTGAAAGGACTGAGAATGGGATAGAGAAGGCTTCGGGTAGACACGATAACTCTCTTCAAATATTTTTAAGGACTTTTCTATGTTAGAGGATTTATATTTTGTTCTGTTTGGCCCCATAAGATAGATTTAGAACCAATGAGTTCTAGTCTGGTGCTTAGCACAATGTCTGGCACAAAGTAAGTGCTTAATAAATATTAATTGAGTGTTTGATTGAAATAAGTTGAAGTTATAGGAAGGCATATTTCAGCTCAACACCGGGAAGAAAATAATCTTTATAATAATTAACTAGAGCTTACTGCATTTGAAAGTGCAATGGACCATCTCAGGATGTAATTTCCCCTTCACTTGAAGTCTTTGAGCAGAGACTGGATTACTATTTGTCAGGGACGTTGTCAAAAAGGTTTCATGTTTCAGGTCTGGGATGAACTAAAGAACTCCCAAGGGCCTTCCTCTTCTGAGATGCTAAGTCTCTATTGTTCTTTACTTTTGGGAAACTGATTTGATCAGTCCAAAATTTATAGGGATATTCATATATAAGTACACACAATCATACATGTATACATGCATATACACAAACATATACAGACACACATAGATACATACATATATAGAGAATATCCCTATAAGTGTGTATATATAAGTAGATAGATGTTTATATCCACAAAAGTGTATAAACATGCATATATGTACACATATGTATATACATGTACATATATTGTAAATTAAAATAGGTACTGTTTCTTTTCCCATAGTCCTCCAAGAGTTCTCAGAAATAACTAAGTGATTCTTCTTATACTTCAACTAATTTCTAAAGTAGCCAGGACCAGGGGACTTAAAATACGCACATAATTTGAACATATATATATATATATATGTATATATATATATATATGCTTCAGGAATTTACCATAAATTAACAAAACAAGATTTATACAACAGCTTTGAAATCAACACCTCTAATAGTAGTATCAAAGTACCCACCTACCCCCCATGAATTTAAGTCATCAGATTCAGAACATAAAGGGAGCTAGATAAATAAAGCACTTTTTAAGACTTACTTTTCTTACTATGTTCCAAATGCCATGCTAAACTGGGAATAAAATATAAGCAAGAAGCAATACAGTCCCTCCCCTAGAGAGATTTAAATTACAATGGGGGCGATGAAGGAAAAAGAAGATGAGAAACGAATCTCAGGGTACTTGAAGAAATTAAGATAATAAATAAACACCAATAAAGTCCAACAGTGATTAGCATTTCACACTCATGGGTGATACTCTCAAAGCTCAGCTATCCAATAAACAAACCCTATTCTTCACCATAAGATTTAATATTATATGGAACTTTTTAAATTAGTATTGAGATTAGTTGGAATTTGAACTTTAGCCAAGATGTGTTTTCATCCTGTCTTACTGTAAAGATTTAAACTAAGCAAAGAAATAAAATCTGATGAAAATGAAAAAGATGTCTTTTTTAAACAAGTTAATGTTTAAAAGTGAAAAAGAATTGAAAATCCTAATGAATAAACTCTCACATATCTGCCTGATAGAAGAGACAAAACATGACTAAAAAAAAAAACAAGAAAAAAGCTATGCCAAAGAAATTATTCTTATCATCATCGAAATTATTTGGCTAAATCACTCACAATAAATGGATTTTTAAAATTTTCCCTAAAAGTTAAATTATTTTTATTAATCCTTCATAATTTATTCTGTTGGACAGTCTGACATGCTCAACACTGAGTTATTTCCTATAAACATCATAACTCTAAGAAAGTAATTTGCTTCACTGTTACCAAACAAAAATATATACTTTTGCCTTCTACTTTGTTAGCTACATTTTCATGCAAATGGTTAAAACTAGGAGCATTTTGCCAGTAATTCTATATTTATTGTAGTACATTGACAGGAAATTACATCTTCTGAAAATTAATGGGGATTGAATCAAAAGAGTATCTGTTTGTTTTTTCCTTCCAAATTGTCTTAGTGTCCAGGATTTTCACTCCATTAATGGTCAGCTATTTGTTTTCATGGTACAAATGACAGAAGTGACTCTTAAATTATTTTACCAATTTATCTAGTTGATTCACCATGGAGCATTGATTTCATTACATCACTAAAACCTCTGAGTTACAGAAATTAGCCAAGAATGTCAGCTTTTTGGTGCTCCATCAAACCCAAAACAAGACCTGTGTCAATGGAATTGCAAGGCATGTCTGAAAGCCACTTCTAAGAATGAAATTACACACAATTTAGCCAAAGATATAATCAATAAAGCACAAATGAGAAAGTTACATAAGATATATGGAGGGCTGAATTTAAGAATTTTTGCCCTGAGAGAACAGGCAGCAAAGACTTCTTAGTTTGGGATGTGAAAAGAAACTCAAGATGGGTTCTGCAGAGAGGTTTCCTGATCCTAAGCCATGATTACTTGCTATAGCTTTCTTTTTAAAAAAAATGGTCTTTGTTTTTATATCACCTATACTTCACAATACATTCGTCTTCTTCCCCCTTCCTCCAGAGAATCATCCCTTATAGCAAAAGATTTTTTAAGAGAAAAAAATATTTCAACAAAACTAGTAAACACATTGGAAAAAAAAACCTCACATTACATGATCATTCCACACCTGTAGACCCTCGCTCACCTCTGTAAAAAAAAGTAATCTTTTCAATTTGTTTTCCAGAATGATTAAATTCCTTCTTACCTCCAACAACAATGCAATAGTATGCCTGTCTTTGCACAAATCCTGCAATATTGACTATTCCTATCTTTTGTCATCTTTGAAAATTTCCTGGGAGTTGCCTTTTATTTTAATTTCCTCTTATTAGTAATGATTTGGAGCATTTCTTATATGGTTATTAATAGTTTGCATTTCTTTTTTTTCAGAGAACTAAGTTTTTTCTAAGGAGTTCCCCTTAACTTGGAGTAAGTCACCAGGTCTAGAAATGTTGTAGAATACGCTGAAGGGCAGAGCCAGCTACTTCAAAAACCTGGCTACCAGTGACAGGACCATGAGAATACATGATATCTCCTTTGTTTTGATTTGGTTTGTAAAGGAGGAAGACCTAGAAAAGAAATCTATGATTTGAATTTAGGATGAGCTAATGGATGGATAAGCTGAAGAAGGAAACATTAAGCCATACTAATATCATTGCCAAGAAAATACCAAAGGGGGTCATGGAGAGTCATGCAGAACTGAAATAACTGAAGAACAATAACAATGGTTGGAAGTTCCCTGAGAATCATTTTGAGTCTAGTCAACAAGCATTTATTGTATGTACAGAACTGTTTTAAAAAAGAAAGACCCCCAAAAAGTACTTACTGTCACGAAGCTCCTGGTTTTTTTTTGTTTTGTTGTTGTTGTTTTTTTCATTTCTGTAGTATTTATTTATTCATTCATTCATTCATTCGTTTGTTTGTTTCTTTGTTTGTTTGTTTTTACAAGTGCTTTATTAACTTCTGGTTTACATCATTCATTTCTGCCAGATTTTGAGTTACAATTTTTCCCCATTTTTTCCCTACCCACCACCCCAGAACAGCAGTCCCACAAGATATCCCCTCATCCAATCTGCTCTCTCCCATATCTTTTCCCATACCCCCTTCGACTTTACCATTAGAGCAAGGTGAATCTCTGTGCCCCAATGCCTGCACAATTTATTTCCCAATTACATGCAAAATATTATTAATAATAGTATTTATATATATTTGAAACATTTAATTTTAAAACTTCAAATTTCAGATCCATTCCCTTCCTCCCTTGTCACCCACTCCCTCTGAGAAGATAAGCAATTCAGTATGTGTTGTACATGTATAGCTATGCAAAACATTACCATAGTAGATATATTGTAAAAGACTGCTTATATTTCCCTCCCACCTGTCTCCCCTCCCACCTGGTCCATTCCCTACTTTGATCCTGTCCCTCTTTGATAGTGGGTACTTCTAACCTCCCCTCTCCCCAGAATGCCCTCCCCTCTATCATCCCCCCTCTCATCCCCCTTTCCCCTACTCAGGAGAGTGAGTGAGGGTAAGATATTCCATTTAGTATGTATGTGATTCTCTCCTTGAGCCAACTTCAATGAGAATATGCTTTTGCCTTTCTGCCTTCCTGTTCTTCCCCTCCCCTGCAACTACTTCCCCTTGCCTCTTCTACATGAAATAGTTTACCCTACCCTGTCTCTCCCCATCTCCTCTTGCCACTTTCCTCTCTCACCTCTTAACTTCACCCCTTAAGTATCATCCCTTCCCACCAAATTCAACCTGTGCCCTCTATCCATGTATACCTGTAAACATATATACACACATTTACATATGTATTCATATGCCCATATACCTTTCTTCAATTATTTTCATACTGAGAAAGGTTTCATCAGTCACTGCTATTGTTTTTTCCATGTAGGAATGTAAATAGTTCAGCTTTGATGAGTTCCTTTTGATTTCTTTTCCCTGATAACCTTCTCAAGCATCTCTTGCTTCTTGTGTCTGAATGTCAAATTTTCTGTTCAACTCTGGTTTTTTCCTCAAGAATGTTTGAAAGTCCTCTATTCCACTGAATGACCAAATTTTCCCCTGAAACATGATACTCAGTTTTGCTGGGTAGGTGATTCTTGGTTTTAATCCCAGCTCTTTTGACCTCTGGAATATCATATTCCATGCCCTTCTATCCCTCAGTGTAGAAGCTGCCAGGTCCTGAGCTATTCTGATTGTGTTTCCACAATATTGAAATTGTTTCTTCCTGGCTGCTTGGAGTATTTTCTCCTTGATCTGGGGATTCTGGAACCTGGCTATAATATTCCTGGGAGTTTTCTTTTTGGGATCTTTTCCAGGAGGTGATCTGTGGATTCTTTCAACCTCTATTTTGCCCTCTGGATCTAAAACATCAGGGCAGTTTTCCTTGAGAATTTTTTGAAGGGTGATTTCTAGGTTCTTTCTTTGATCATGGCTTTCAGGTAGTCCAATAATTTTTAAATTATCTTTCCTGGATCTATTTTCCAGGTCAGTGGTTTTCCCCATGAGATATTTCACATTGCCTTCTATTCTTTCATTTGTTTGGATCTGATTAACAGCATCTTGATTTCTCATAAAGTCACTAGCTTCCATTTGCTCCAGTCTAATTCTGAAGGAATAAATCTCCTCAGTGAGCTTTTGAGATTCTTTTCCCATCTGGCAAATTTGGCTTTTTAAGGCATTCTTCTCCTCATTGCCCTTTTGAGCCTCCTTTGCCATTTCAGTTAGTCTATTTTTAAGGTGTTATTTTCCTCAGGCTGTTGACTCTCATTTCATGCCTTTCCTGCATCCTTCTCATTTCTCTTCCCAATTTTTCCTCCACTTCTTTTATTTGGTTTTTGAAATCCTTCTTAAGGTCCTCTGTGGCCTGTAACCCACTCATATTTTCATTTGGGGCTTTTGGTGCAGGTGTTCTGACCTCCCAGTCCTCCTCCTGTTCCATGCTTTGATCCTCTTTGCCCCCAAAATAGGAGTCTAGTGTTGCATTTTTCCTGTTTATTTTGTTTCCTTTGCCTAGGCATGTTGCCACTTAATACTTGACTTTTGGGCTTGTTGCTAGAGTAGGACTCTGCCATCACACAGGGGAGCTTCTGTCCCAGACGTTGGGGTCTTCTCAGCTTCTGGAGATATTAGTTGGGTGGCCTCTGTGAAGCTTCCACATGCTCTGGCAAGCTGAATACACACCCCAAGACCTCCACCCCATACCACAATCCAGATCCAGGGAGTTTAAAGAAAGAGTAATTATGCCCCAGACTGATAGCCAGATTCCCCGACAGTTTGCAGGCCAGGAGCTGAAGCTGCAATTGAAGCTGCAAAATGGTGGCTGTGCAGCATCTCCTCAGCTGCTTCTCACCCCCAGGGGAAGAAGCTGTGCAGCATCTCCTCAGCTGCTTCTCACCCCCAGGGGAAGAAGCTGACACTCTCCCAAATACTGGTCCCAAATTCCATAGGGCACTAACCTCTCATTTTGTCCTAGGCATATCTGCATTGATAATTCTGGAATCACCATAGCTGCTGGTGTTCTGGGGTCCCTCCAGCCTGCTGCTGGTCTGTTCACCCTGGGGCTAAAACCGCGAATCCTGTGGGCCTGGGCTTGGCTCCCAGAGTGCTGTGCTGTTGGCTCCCAGAGCACTGTCCTGGCTGTTCCCTGCAGGGCTGCTGGGCTGTCCTCAGCAGGAGGTTAGCTTCTCTGTGTCGTTCTGTGGGTGCTGGAGCTCCCTTTTTACATGAGTCCCCTTTTACATGATTTTGAAGTGCTGTGGGCTGGAGTGCTGTGGAAGTGCTATTTCTACTCTGCCATCTTGGCTCAGCCCCCCAAGAAGCTCCTGTTTTAATGGAGGAGATAACATGCAGTTAACTATGCATATGGGACATACTACAGAGCAAATTGGAGATAACCTCAGAAAGAAGACACTAGCATTAATGGAATATTGGGAAAGGTTTCTTGCAAGAAAGTGAGATTTTAGTTGAAATAAACCAAGGAAGCCAGGGGGCATAAATGAGGAAGGAGACCATTCCAGGCATGGGGCACAACCAATAAAAGTGTACAAAGTCCTCAGAAGGAGGGCCATGAGTAAGAAGCACAGAGGAAACCAGAATCAGTGATGGCAGAGTACGTAGATGGGAAATCAATGTACGAAAGGGCTGGGAAGGCAAGAGGAGAGCAGACTGCAAGCATTGTTGCTTCAAAGTCAAGCAGAGGGTTTTCATAGTTGATTCTGATGGTAATAGCGACGTTTGGCTTAAAAGAAACCGTGCACAGCAAGGTCAATTTGAACCAGACTTGGAACTGGAGGTTCCCCTAGCCATGCAGTTGCTCTAATATGCAACTAGAAAATAATCTGGAATTTTAATCTACCATGAAGGGGAAAAATCTATTGCTTCACCTGGCTAGTTCACATTTTTAGGTCCAAAGAAGGAAATCAATTAGAAAGGGGGAAAGGTTATATCCATTTTAAATAGTAGTCTTTTAAGACCATATCTTTTCTATAGTGTCTCTAGGTCTTTGAAGTATATGTGTGTATGTATATATGTATGTATATATGTATATATATACATACACACACACTCTTTCCACAGCAGGAGAACCAAAATGCTTAGCAAAATCAGATAAGTACTATCAGATAATCAGCCTCCTAAGGTTACTTTTCTCATGAATAAGTCAAAGATGATCAGTTATATAGTGAGTCTTCACCTGTCTTCCCTGGATATTATATAATCAGTGATTCAAAGGAACTATCATGTCTCACAGGTTACCCCATGGATAGAGTGCTGTCTATAGAGTTAAGACGTGAGTTCAAATCAAGCCTTAGATACTTAATCGCTGTGTAAGCCTAGAGAAATAAATTAACCTCTGTTTGCCTCAGTTTCCTTATTACTAAAATTAAAATAATAATAGCACCTGCCTTCCAGGGCTGTTATGAGGATCAAATGAGATAATAATTATAATGTGCTTAGCACAGTGCCTGGCATATAGTAAGATATATATTTTTATATGTATACGTGTATGTATAAGTATGTGTGTATATGTATATGTGTAAGCATATATGTGTATATCCACTATATATTTCTATACATATATGCACACATATGTGTATACACATATTTATACACAGATATATTCAATTATTATTGTTACCACCTACCTCAGATATTTATTGGCTGTGTGATCTTTTCTTTATAATTCTCTTAATTAGTCTGTGCCTCAGTTTCCTCACTCACGAAATGAGGGAATTGAACTCAGTGACCTCTAAGATCTCTTCCAGTCATAAATCTATAATTATTTTATTCTATGTGTTATAGAAGAAAGAACCCAGAATCCAGTGGTCCTTAAGGTCAGAGACTTTGTATTCCCCAACCCTAGCACAGTGAACATGAGTAGGCACTTAATGAAATTTTGTGAAACAGCTGAACAGAGTCCAAAGACCCAGCATCCATTCACTAGCTGACCTCTATATGCATATCATCATATTTAAAATAAGAATAAAAATTCCTGCATGCCTCATAGAGATGTTGATCAAAAATCCATTATGTTATTTGTTCCTCGTCATGTTTTGCTATTTGGTCCTCTTTTCTGGGTCATCCTCCTTCACAAACCAAACTAAAATGATGGAAATGATCATGTGTTCCCATGGTCCTGCCCTGGTGGTTAGGTTTGTGAAGTAGGGGGCTCTCCCCTTCAGAATATTCTACAACATTCCCATACTTGGTGGCTTGCTCCAAGTAAGAGGAACACCTTAGAAAAGTTATCTAAAAAAGAAATACAAACTATTAATAACCATATAAAATAATGATCTAAACCATTAGGCAGGTAATCAGTCTATTTATCCTTCATCAGCATTTACTAAGTTACTATTATGTTCCAAGAGCAGGAATTCCCCTAAAACTCCTGCATACCACATTCCCATAGGCTGGCTTTTGTATGCAACAAGGCAGCAATGTTCATTCAAGCGAGTTCAAGTCTTAGACTCCGCAGACCAGCCAAATTATTAGGACTTTTGACCCCTTAAAAGAAAATGAACCCAGGCAATGTAAAACAAATGGTGTTCCTACCATGACCTATAGGTTAAATAAAAAGTTTTATTCTGAGTATCATTTAATGGTGTCAACTGTCCTGAGAGCATTTTGTGTTCTAAAAGAGAGAGGCTGAGAGGCCATTCCTTCACATCTTCTCTCAGAGATGAATCATTAAAATCATTTCAGACATGGGTAGAAAAGAGAATTGGGGGGTAAAATATTTTCTCAAAACAGCTCAGATCAATCAATCAATATTTCATGAGCACTTACTATGTAACAAGCACTATGCTAAGCACTAGGGATACAAAGAGACAAAAGATAGTCCCTGGACTAAAGGAGCTTACAATCTAATGGGCCTAATCACATCAGGAAGCCTTCTGCTTTCCTCCACCCATAAATAAGATCAGATTTAGACTTCAAATATCATCCCATCGAGGTTATTTTGGTTTCTTTGTTTGTTTGTTTTTAACAGCAAGTAATTATTATGCCTCACAGCTCAGGTATCAAGGACTAGCTGCTTTATCCTTGGAAAAACATGATTTTAAAAAGTGTTGCTCAAATGAAGTAACTTTTTAAATGTTGTCATTTGGAATAGCTAATTTAAAATGCCCCCATACAGAGTTGGAAATATAATTATATATAACCTTAGAGATGAAATATTTCAAGTACCTTTATGTCAATTAGCATGGAACACAGCCCCATAGTCCCAACACACACAAATGAAATATTGCTCTGAAAAAAAATCACATTGTAATTAAGCTCTAGCTGAACATCTTATTGGAAAATTATATATTGGCCAAGCACAAATGACAGTCATTTTCTATGTAGGGTCCAAAGGAGGAAAGAAAAATCAGTAACATTGAATTCAGAACAGGCTAACCTTAACTTATATTCCCAAGTATGAAAAGATATTACAATTCTTTCAAGCAAAACTTAATCACTACAAACTTATGGCTTCTGACTGCTTTTCCCAACTCTCTAGTTGATCCTTTCCTGTCTAATTCTTTTTATCCATAAAAATACCATATTAGGATTCAAATGAACTGATTTCATAGATAATAGGATCACAAACGTAGATTTTCAAGCAACCTTAGAGACTGTCTAGTCCAAACCTCTCATTTTACAGAAGATAAAATCAAGGCCCCAAGAGATGACATGCCTGTCCCCATTAGAATGGAAGCTCTCAGAGGGCAGGAACTGTTCCTGCTTTTCTTTATGTCCCCAACATTTAGCAAAGTTTGTTCAGTCATTTTTTTCAGTCATTTCTTAGTCTTTGTGACCCCATTTGGGGTTTTCTTGATAAAGATACTGGAGTGGTTTGCCATTTCCTCCTCCAGCTCATTTTACAAATGAGGAAACTGAGACAAATGGGATTAAGTGACTTTCCCTGGGGTCACACAGATAGTTGTCTAAGGCCAATTTTGAACTCAGAAAGATGAGTCTTCCTGACTCTAGGCTGGGCACTCTATTCATTGTGTCACCTAGTTGCCCTTGGCACATAAGTAAGTACTCAATAAACATTTGTCAACATGCCTTGTTGACTTGTCCAGGGTCACACAAACAGTAGTACTCTTTTCTTTATACCATATAGTAGGGATAAAATATCATTTGGGACCAGGACTGAAGTGTTAGGGTTTCAATGCCTCTCCTAAAGATACAAAATTCATCCATTGTTCCAGAAGATTTAAGAACAACTTGAGAATGTAGTTCAGTATCTTTCCTAGAGTGAGCAATCCCTCCATGAAATAAGGTCTGCAGTATATCATGATTACCACAGGTAAATAAAAATATCCCTAGTATAACATGTCTACCCTTTGAAGAGAGATTAAAGAAACTTGAAGCTTGGAGATTTTAAGCAAGTGGCCACCCATATGAGTTATAGCTTCTGATAAATATTAGCTTTGTTCTCACTTCTAACAAGATCATTAGAAGTATTAAATTTTTTCCCTTCAAATGGTTTCAGAAAGACCTGGAAAGATTTATATGAGCTGATGCAAAGTAAAGTGATCAAAACCAGGAGAACATTGTATATACAGTAACAGAAATATTGTAGCAGTGATCAACAGTAAAAGCTACTGTGATCAATATAATAATCCATGACAATTCCAAAGGATTCATGATAAAATATGCTATCATAGCAGCAAACACCCCAACATCTCCAGGGTGACTGCCAACACAGTTTCTTAGATCTGCTTTGCTAAAGGAAAGCAACTCAAAATGGGTTAACAAGCTTATTTTAATCAATCAAACATATATCACTTATCTAGTTCAGGGGAAAAAGGTCAGCACCCCGAACTTCAAAGTATACAGACAGAACTTACAAGACAGAGAAACAAACAGATGAAGCAGACAAGCTTCCAAACTGCCCAACCATTACATCAACAGGCTCAGAGAATACCACAACCCTCTTGACCCCACTGCCCAATCACACAGCATCAAGGTGGAGGCATTCCTGAAAACCAAGCCTCCTGCCACAGGCTCCATGTGACCACATTCAGCCTATTGGGGACAGAGTATATTTTCAAATCAAGGAAGGTTCTCAGAATCTCTTTAGCCTATCAAAGGGCCTAGGGGCAGAGAGGATCTTTAAATCTGCATTTCTATTATGTTCTGCCCTAAGATCTTTCATACCTATAGCATACACAATTTACATTTGGATTAGCACTAAAACATTTCTTAGGTCACATTTTCCAGGTACATAAGAAAATCACAATATAATCTCAAAGTACAATAGTCCAAGTCTTCCACTCATGGGGCAGCTGTTAACTCAGTCACTTATCAGTAACAATCATATAAATATTATATTGTGACTATTATATACTTAGTAAGACTTTGCTGAATAAGTGACTGATTGTACTTTGACTACTTTGAGATATTGTTACTGATAAGTGACTGAGTTAATCAAGACTTTGCTCCATGAGTGGAAGACTTTGACCATGCACTTTGAAACTACTGATAAGTGACTGATTGAATTAACTTAAGAGACTATTTTACTTTGAGACTATGTTGTGAATATCATATTGTGACTATTATATGATTGTTACTGTTGTGGTTAGATTTGAAATGGTTACAGGTCACTTTGTCCTCCCAAGTATAAAATTCTGTCACTCTTTACCACTGCTTTCCTTGGGGAGTAGCCCTGCAAATCTAGATGTATGCATACCAGGAGTGTGCTAGTAAATGTTTAACAACAGGTTTTGGAGACAGGGGTGGGAAAGAGAATGCGACACACTTTTAAGTTTAATCTCTATTAATAACATGTTCTTCATTACTTCTTTAAGTCAAAACAAGGAAGCAGTGGCAGGCTGTAAAAACACAAGATCAGTTCTATTGTACATTTATTTATTGTCCTTTTAGTTTCATTTTAAAATGCTCTCAGTATGAAAGGCTACTGTTGTGCTTCATGCCAAGTTTTGTACAGATCCCCCCACCTCTATTTTCTTCAGGTGTTTCCAAGGGAACTCTTCCTCTTTTGTGGTTTCCAAGTGGGCTTATATTCTAAATCAATGTTGTCCTTGGCTGACTAGGTATTTGGTAAAGATACTTGGAAAAGTAAAGAAATATAGAGCACCTAAGCACCTCCCTCCTTCCTTCTCTCTCCCTGTCTCTCTCTCTCTCTGTCTCTTTCTCTCTCTCTGTCTCTCTCTCTCTCTCTCTCCCTCTCTCTCTACACATATATGTATGTGTGTGTATATGTATGTATGTGTGTATGTTAAACTTTTCTAAAACATTTAAATGATCAGAATGAATGCCTTTCTTTTAATGTAGATCCCAACAACTAAATTATAACCAAGTTTTTGAGACACTAGCTATGCATATTGGGGCTAAGGTTCTCCTTCTGTAAAGATGGCAAGATTTCTATAGGAGGTTGGGGTACTGCTACAATGCAATTCTGTAGCTATTGCCACAGAACAATGAAGGATGCCAATAAAAGGAATCCCTTGAGTTCTTTATATAGCAAGATCATTCGATTTGGGGGATGTTTTTGTTCCAATCATTATTTCAAAGAGTTAATTGATATATATCTTACAAAGAGAAAAGCAATAATGTTTTCATTAAATGGCAAAGAGAAAGTTGCCATTAGAAGGTCTAATGCAAAGAATTACAAAGAAAAATCATCTTTCATTTTTCAAAGTATGTCTTTAATTTTTTAAGCTATAAAGGCTAATGTGGTAGCCTACAGTAATTTCTTTTGACAGATTTTTAAAGAGAGAGGATTTGAAAATCTTCATTATAAAAATCAATGACATTTTTCCTCCTTTTAAAGCTGTATGTCTTAGTCAACTTATACCTGGCTCATTTTTTGCTCATAACCATATTTCTTTGTTTCTTACTCAAAATTCTGATGAATCCTTTCTTTTTTTGTCATTGATATTTAGGGTTTATTCTCTGTTATTGCAATTGAATGGTTTTCATTTAGCACTTCCTTAATCAACAAAGATTGAGTGCCAAACACACACACACACACACACACACACACACACACACACACGACTATTTAAATATCTAATTAATTGTGGTTTTTTTTTTAAGGATGACTTTTGCTTCTGCACTTTGTGCATGTCTTATCATATTGATTATATCCAAGTGTCTATTCCAGTAAGTATTAATAGACAACTAAGAAATAAGATCATTCCAACAGTTGTCTTAGGATTCATTTTTTCTCCTTGTCAATATGATCTCCTTATTTTCATTACTTTTCATATTTCTGAACTTCTGATTTAGAAAGAAAGCTTCACAAATACTTTGGTATCTTGAGTAAAATGATCTTCCTCATTTTTTCCAAAAATTAACCAGGCTCTGGTAGAGATATTGTACTATGTGGAGTATTGAATCACTATGGTTATTAGACCATATTTATTTTTTATAAATTACTTTTTTACTTCTTTTGTTCCTTTTATCATCTGAACTAATTAGTTTTAAGAGTATTCAGTTTGCTTCAGCTGATTAGTTATGTATACATGTCATTTATGCTGTTTATAACACTGCTACCTAGTCAATTTTTGCAGGCACCTTTCTACATATTTGTGCCATGATTTTATGAAGAATTTTGGTTTCATATCCTTGATTTCCTAATGATAATCAGGACTAATCTTATATTTAAGTAAGGATAGAGGTTAGTCACTTCATTTCATAAACCAATTGTGTATATCTCCCACTGTGACTCTTTGGAGAATATAAATGGAGTTTTTTCCTTTCCAAGTGTTAGTTTGGTTTAATATAATATGTATGGCTATGTTTGCTTACACTTATGCTTCTTTGTGATTTACTTATATGCTTATAACTTGGAGGCTTATAAGCCTCCTGGTTATCTCCATATGGATATCTTTCCTCAAAGTATGTTACCCCCAAAAGGTCCCCAGTGCCTAGGTTAGCATGTACCTAGAGGAATAAAAATGGGTAGGGGAATGGAAGCCAAATTGGCCCTCACTCTTAGAAACAGTGCTGTACAATACGTGTTTCCAACAGTTGAGTTATAAGCTGTTGTCAACCTGCATATCATGTGTTGATGCAACCAACATACAACGCTGCATAGTTTTGCCACAAGGTGTTGACAGAAAAGGCTAGAATAAAATACAAAACCTCCAATTAGCAAATCCTTTTAGTTCTGCAACATCAGCTCATTATTCTTAGCTCTAATTCCAAATTGGATTATTCTTTATGTACAGAAGTGTTTGGAAAGATGAATAAACATGTCCATTTTATAATGTTCCCTTAAGAATCCTTTGACTGAATGGCTTCATACAGGACTGGACACCTTTATTTACAGTCTGACTTGCATAGCTAAAGAAGTGCTAAATGAAAACCTCATGAATGATTAGGATAGTTTGTACCATAGTTCAAGAGCTGGAAAAGACCCCATGAGTCATCTAGTCTAGGCCACTTATTTTATAGATTAAAAAAACTGAGGCCGAACAGGAAAGTTAAAACATTGTCTAAAGCCACACAGGTCATATCAGAGGAAGGATTTGAATCCATATCCTCTGATACTAAACCAGTACTTTTCCCACTGTACTATGCTGCCTCCATAGAGAAAGTCAATGAAACCACAGGTCCCTGAAAAATTGAGGTGATAAAGCATCTGTCCTTTAATAAGTCCAAATACTTGTAGAAATATAATTTATTTTTTCTTCTTTTCTTTCTGAATTTTTCATAGAGAGCTTTTATTTTAGACCAATGGATACATTAGATTATGACAGATTGCTAACATTTGTAATACCATCAACAGTGAGAAATTGGTTTCTGGAGTAGAAATGGTGGGACCTTTGGAGAAAGTGCCCACTCCTTCGAATTTATGGTAGAGAAGGAGAGGAAAACTGGTTATGCTGTGTGCCTTGAATTGTAAGAAAAGAGATTTGAGGAAATTCAGAGGAAGGATAGGCAGAATTCTGTGAATGAAAAATCTATAAGGAAAGTCAGCCCAGGATAAATGAAAAACTCTCAAGAATAACACCCTGGAAAAATAAAGTGGAACTATTCCACATTAAGGAGGAGAAATTGGAAATGTTTGAGAAAACCAACATGGATACATGGAAAACTCACCAACTAAATCAAGTTTTTAAAAGATATGAACAGAGGATTTAAACAAGGAGAGGGAACAAAAAATTAATATAAAATCAGGAGCAAGGCTGAAGGATAAGTATCAGAAACAGTAAAATTCAAAATGAGCTGAAGTTAATAGGGAAAGCTAAAAACAATAAATAAACCTTTTGTTTTCAGGCTTTTTAAAACCTATGTTTGGGGAAAGAGGAACATTCAACAAGAAATAGAACAGTGAATTAGCATAATAATAATTGCTAGAAGGCAATATTGCTTAATTCTTAGTTTGCTTGTTTTCCACCAAGGAGAAAGACCAGAAAGAGAAAGGACAGAACCAGATCATCTAATAAGAATGTTGATAACCAAGATAAATAAGAAGATAATAAACTAGTACAAAGCTACCACTGACACGTTCAAGTTACTTGGGTGAGAGAACAGGCAGATGGGATTTCTGACCCAATGCAAGGGATATTTGAAAGCACATGGAGAAAAGGAAAGGCACCACAGACCTGGAGAGAGGCCAATTACATACCAATTTTCCATGTGGGGAAGAAAAGGAACTTGACTTCAATTTCTAAGAAAATTCTAGGATGCATTAAGGAAAATAATTTGTCAAAATTACTGAGTTTACAAGCGTAACTGTTCTTGAAATACCAACAACCCTTATGACTGATTGTCCCTTTTCTCCTTGTAAATTTCGGCAGGGCCAAATGTGTGAGAGTGAGACTGTGGATAACCACCGTATGGGTATGCACACATTTTAAGAACCCTAGTTATCAAAAATGACTTTGGTACAAGTCTGAATGAAATACAGAGGAAATACTCAGCACAAGTTGTCTGACAGGCTTGTATGTCCTTTAACGAGTAGTATGTACTTTGAGGCTTGTTGAATCCTACAACATCAGCAAAAAGAAAACACTGTTCAGAACAGAAAAACCTTCCTGAAAACATGTGCTGGCTCCTTTGGCCACTGTTATTCTCTGTGTTTATGAAATGGTGACCAGTCTGACTTGGGGATAGCTGAAGAAACCTCTGGAAGGGGAAGCAGTGATGACAAGAATCTGAACGACTTCATCAAGAACAGTTTGGACCAAACTAACCTTGTTCATATAGGCCTGCTAAACAGAGTAAAGCTGTAAATGTAGTTTGCCTGTATTTTAACCAAATGTTTGATAGAATATCTACTGCTATTCTTATGGAAAAGATAGAGAAAAATGGACTAGCTGGTAATAAAAGTAGATATATGCTGAGACTGGTATCATGGGTGGCCTCAATGAATAGTTGTTAGTATTTCCAGGTCAACTTAGCAGGAGATTTCCAGTAGAGTGCTCAATCGATGTTTACTTCACCCTGTGCTATTTAACCAAGCATCATAATGCAGCCCATATAAGGTCAGAGGGTTCTTATTCTAAGCACACAGTCACAGATCAGTCTTGGACCCCAGAGCAAAGCATCATAATCAACATCACAACAACTAGCATTTATATAAAACCTTAAGATATATAAATTTGTTTTATATTTGTTATCCCATTAGATATTTTTCTCCCTCAGGGTCTTTGGAGCTATCTTTGAGGAGACAAAAATGATTCACTAATACCATTGGCTTGAAGCCAGTGTGCTTCTCCCCAAGACTATCAATTGAAAATCACTTTAATCAATCATTTTCAAGTGGTTTTTGTAATGCAGAATTTGCTAAGGTGGTACAGGAAATGCAATTTTTACAAATCATCACATTCCCACAAACATTTGAGATATACCTTCCCATCATAAAGAGTCTCAGGCAAAGTGATCTCAGCCTTTGGGGATCACATATAGCAATGGATTAACACAGCCCCTGGTTCCTGGAAGTCCTTTCCTCCTAATCATGGGGTATTCAATAAGTTCTTCTTAAGAATGGTTATTTTCTTTAGTGGACTCCTTGAGTTATCATGAATCTATGTCAGCTTCTCTTTGGCTCCCAATTCAGACACTTCCATCAGATGATCTGGGGATGGCAGACAGAGATAGAAAGATGGGAAGTACAATATCCCAAGGGCCCTTCAAAGCTCACAAGGTCACTGCCAGTCAAAGGAGTAGGAAGGAAAAGAACTAAACCAAAAGCACCTTTATCTCCACTGCCTCCCAAGGGGTTCCTTCGTAGGGAATTCCCTGGAATTATCACACTCTGATATCTGCAATGACTGGTTCTAAACTAACATGATTATTTGTAGATAACCTGTAATGCAAGACCAAATTTACTCAGTTTATCCAAAAATATTTTTAAACATCACTCAAATTTCAAGGACTTTTCACACTTAGTCTGAAGCATACACTTCTTGATTGAAACAAAAGCCTACCCTAAGTTTGAAATAAATTGTTTTGATTTGGTAATGACACGGGATGCTATCACTTGCTTTATTGGGTAGAACACTTTGATTGAGTAAGTCAATCAGCCTAACCCCTACAGTATGATCTGCGAGGTCATCTAATCCAACCCCATCATTTTCCAAATGAGAAGAGGAGGAGGTTCAATGATTTTACTAAAGTCAAAAAGAGGCAGCATTTGCACCAAGGCCCTTTGATTCCATAGCTAATGATTATTGAGGCATAGAGGCATGCTTATCTAGCTTATAGATAAGCAGAAAGGATAGATGACCTTGAGATGATAGCCTCAGAATCCAAAATGGATGACAGGCTACAAAGGCAGCAGGGAGTAGTAGATAGAATGTTGGACACGGGATCTGAAAGACCTAGGTTCAAATCTCAATGCATATACTTACCAACTGCATGATCTTGGGCAGGTCACTTTACCTCTCTTTGCCTCACTTTCCTCATTTGTAAAACGAAGATGTTAGTTTTGATGGCATCAAAGGTGAGTTCCATCTCTAGATCTATTATCCTATAAAAATTAGTCTGAAACTAGTTAGGCAGAATACATTTTTATTAATTGTCATCTACAACCTTCTTTTTTGTCCCCTTAATTTCTCCTTCCTCTAAAAAGAAAGAAGACAAAAAGCAGTTTGCTTGCTACTCATTGCTTTAGCTTTGAGCCCCCAGAAGTGAGCACCCCATTTATAAAAATCAGCCATGACAACTCTCAGGCATGAAACATGAACCAAATGAGATAGCAAGGATAATTACAGCATAACATTTACTAAACAGAAAGCAAAAGCAGAAAAAATAAAAATATGAGAGTCCATCTATAAATGTGGATCATACTCTCCCTCTAATTATGTACACAGTGTCAGGTACAGGGGAAGAGGAGGGGAGACTGCACAAATTTACAAGGACCTAGTAGTAAGGCACATTTTTGAAAAAACTCAAATGCTCAGGGCAATTCACAACTATGGACTATAAGTCTGGAATTCAGTGGTCCCTTGATGGAATATTTTGCAACAAGTGTCACCCACTGTAGTAAACTCTGATATTCTCTCTTCTCCTTTAGATGAGACTGCTTCTCTGATACTAGGGTGCTGAATTCTTTTAGCTGACAGAAGACTTAAACCCAAGAAATTCAGAAATCCCTAAGTTCACTGAGGCAATAATCCTTTTTCAGAGAAAAGTAGTTCCCTTTAAACCTGGAATCTGCAAAGTTTTTCAGGTTGACTCTTTGTGTGCTAAAGCTATAAGGGGCAATAAAGGGCAGTGTAGGCAGGTCTTGGGGGGATTTATTCTCTAGATGATGCTAGAAAGTAAGGCAACCTTTTTCTAGTCACTTCAAATAGTGGGTATTGCTTTCTCTAATAAGCTCCCAGCATGAAGATTTTCCTCCAATCAGATCAACTCTCTCCAACAATTGCAGGTCCTGTTTGTCTCTAGTCATCTTGTCTTACCTCATTACACTCCTGTTAGACTTTCATTAGCTACTAGTAAAGAATGCATTCTGACCACCTTTGCAGTCGATACTTTTGTCTCTGAGGAGCATGCTTTCACTCTGGTCCTCTCTGAACTTTATCTTTCTTCAAACATTTTTATTGAAGGGACTCCTTTTCTCCCAGGTTCTTTCAGAACCATTCATGTTTCTTCTCAAGCTGCTTCTTTCTGTATTTCATATAAAATATCCTTTTTCTGCCTCTTTGAGTAATAAAATACCCACATAAGAATTGAGTAGTACTTTACACTAACATTTCTAAAACTTTTTAGTAAAGGAAAAAGGACATTCTTGCTTTATTTCTGTATTTCCTTGGACAGCTTCCAGTGTTTTCCCATTAAATATAATGTTAACTTTTTGTTTTACATACTTTACATCATATCTAAAATAAGTTTTTTCTTTATCTACTAGCACTTTAACTTAAGTGTTGTATTTTGTCAAAAGGTATTTTTCTGCATCTATTGATATGATGATATTAAAAATATGTTTACTTATGTTAATTGCTTTCCTAATATTGAACCATTTTTGAATTCCTGATGTCAAAATGAATAATTTTTGGATCAGTTGCTATGTTATTTTTGCCAAGATTTTTTTAAACATTTTATTTTAAAACTTTGAATTCCAGCCTTTCGGATAGTCTGAGGTGCCCGTGAGGAGGGCTCTAAGTAGCCATGGCGCCCAGCCAAAATGGCATGATTCTTAAGCCCCATTTCCACAAAGACTGGCAGAGAAGAGTTGCCACATGGTTTAACCAGCCAGCCAGGAAGATCAGAAGGGGAAAGGCTCGGCAAGCAAAAGCCCGACAAATTGCTCCTCACCCTGCATCTGGTCCTATTCGGCCCATCGTGAGGTGCCCTACTGTGCGATACCACACCAAAGTCCAGGCCGGGAGAGGATTCAGCTTGGAAGAACTTCGGTTAGCTGGTATCCATAAAAAAGTGGCACAGACCATTGGTATCTCTGTGGACCCTCGTCGCCGAAATAAGTCTACCGAGTCTCTCCAAGCAAATGTGCAGCAACTGAACGAATATCATTCCAAACTAATCCTCTTCCCAAGGAAACCATCTGCACCCAAGAAGGGAGATAGCTCTGCTGAAGAGCTCAAGTTGGGAACCCAGCTTACAGGACCAGTTATGCCCATCAGAAATGTCTACAAGAAAGAAAAAGCTCGTGTCATTACTGAAGACGAGAAGAATTTCAAGGCATTTGCTAGTCTTCAAATGGCCTGGGCCAATGCCCGTCTCTTTGGAATTTGGGCGAAATGAGCCAAGGAGGCTGCAGAACAAGATGTGGAGAAGAAAAAGTGAAAAGTCTCCAAGAACTTTGAATAAAATAATACACAATAAAAAAACCCTTTGAATTCCAGATTAATTCCCTTCCTCCCTTGTCACCCACCCTTACTGGGAAGATAAGCAATTCAGTACATGTTGTACATGTGTGGCTATGCAAAACATTACCATAGTAGATATATTGTAAAAGACTGACTATATTTCCCTCCCTCCTATCCCACCTCCCACTTGGTCTATTCCTACTTTGATCATGTCACTTTTCAAAAGTGGGTGCTTCCAACTTCCTTCCCCGCCATCCCTCCAGCCCTCCCTTCCATCATCCCCCCCTCTCATCCCCTTCCCCCTACTCTCCTGTAGGGTGAGATATCCTATTTAGTATGTATGTGATTCTTTCCCTGATCCAAATTCAATGAGTATAAGGTTTTGCTTTTTTGCCTTTCTGTTCTTCCTCTCCCTTGTAACCATTTTCCCTTGACTTTTCTATATGAGATAGTTTACCCCATTCTGTATCTCCCCATCTCCTCTCATTATATTCCTCTCTCACCTCTTAAGTTCACCTTATAAGTATTATCCCTTCCTATTAAATTTGACTTGTGCCCTCTATGTATACCTGTAAACATATATAAACACAATCACATATGTATTCATATGCCCATATACCCTTCTTCAACTGCTTTCATACTGAGAAAAGTTTCATCAGTTATAGTTATTGTTTTTCCATGTAGGAATGTAAATAGTTCAACTTTGATAAGGTCCTTATGATTTCTTTTCTCTGTTTACCTTCTCAAGCATCTCTTGCTTCTTGTATCTGAATGTCAAATTTTCTGTTCAACTCTGGTTTTTTCATCAAGAATGCTTGGAAGTCGGAGGCAGAGCCAAGATGGTGGAAAGAAAACAGTAACCCCGCTGAGCTCCTCGGTCACTAAGTGTCAAAGGGTGAATCTGAGCAGATTCCGGAGTGAAGGAGCCCAGTGGAAGACAGAGTGTGGCAGAGTCCAGCCCAGGAGGTTGCCCAGTGTGTCCAGACAGGTCGAATGCAGAGCATGTGGGGACTGCACAGCTCAGACCTAAGAGCAGACAAGCAGACTACACCAGAGATAGAAAAAGCCCCAACCTGCAGACTTACCAAGGACAAATCACAGTCGTCTCTCAGACAGGTAGGATCATTGGAGCCAGGTAGGAGAGTTGGGCCCTCAGTGGAAAGAGCGGCTTCTCTAGCTGCATTCGGCCCCCAGCCTGGAAGTTTAGAAACTGCCTGCCTGTATAATACAGGGGCTGGAATGGCAAAGTAAATTCTAGCTGCTCTGATCCTCCCATCCCTCCTTCATGAAGCAGAAAACCCAAAGATAAGTCTCCCACCCAGATTGAAATCCCAAGTTAATGGAAATAGCCCCAGGCTTGAGAATCTCCAAGAAGGGGTGTAACTGAGATAGCCAGGAGTCAGAAGAGAAGAGAGGGTGGGGTCCCAACAAGCCCCACCTCTCCTTACCAACAAAAGCCTACTTATAGCCCAGGGGTATAAAGGCAGAAATCTGAAGTGATCAGACGCACCCATACCTACTCATCTACATCCCTCATTGACTTCCCTGACTTAGCCATAAACCAGCCACCCAGAGGTATTCAAAGTCAAGGATCAGGCCCTAAACTCATAGCCTGAGAAACTTCAAAAAATAACTGAAGACAGTAATTCGATAAAAATTAGAAACAATCAAATTGAAGCTCAGAATTCTATGATGCAGCAAGAGTCAATCAAACAAAACAAGACGATCGAAAAATTGGAAGAAAATGTAAAATATCTCACTGGAAAAATAACTGACCTAGAGAACAGGTCCAGGAGAGACAACCTAAGAATTATTGGTCTACCAGAAAGCCATGATGAAAAAAGCAGCCTAGACAACATCCTCCAAGAGATTGTCAAAGAAAACTGTCCTGAGGTCCTGGAATCAGAAGATAAAATAACTATCGACAGAATTCACCGGACTCCTCCTGAGAGAGATCCCAAACTGAAAACTCCAAGAAATATAGCAGCCAAATTCCAGAACTACAAGATTAAAGAAAAAAATTCTACAAGCAGCCAAAAAGAAACAATTCAAATATCGAGGAACTACAGTTATGATCACACAGGACCTAGCAGCTTCTACATTAAAAGAGTGGAGGGACTGGAATTTGATATTTCATAGGGCAAGAGAGTTAGGACTACAACCAAGGATTAACTACCTGGCAAAACTGAGCATAATCTTTCAGGTGAGGAGATGGTTGCTTAATGTAATAAAGGACTTCCAGAAGTTCCTGATGAAAAAGCCAGAGCTCAATGGAAAATTTGATCTCCAATTACAAGACTCAAGAAAGACATAAAAAGGTAAACAAGAGAAACACAGACTCACACATACATAAGCGCACACACCCACACCCACAAACACACGCTCATTACTTGGGATGCAACAAGAGCAAAATGTTCACACCCCTATATGTGGAGCTGATAACTGTCAATATTCAAAATCTTTATGATTATCATGACCTTCAAAAGGGTTATACTTAGAGGGTGTGGGTATGAATGCACTAACCTGATGTCTAAAAAAAAAAAACAAAACTATTAAGGGGATCAAAGGTACTGTAACGGGAAAAAGGAAAGGATGAGCTAGGAAAAGGTAAAATATGCCACCTGAAGGGACATTAAAACACACTATAGAAGAGGGGAAAGAAAGAGGGAGAGGAACATCATTTAAACACTATTCTCACTGGTTCTGGTTCAAAGAGGGATCAACATAAATCAGTGAAGTTTAAGATTTTAATGTGAATAGACACATAAATTCGTTAAATAGAGGAAAAGGAGGGAGGGAGAGGAGCAATGTTTGAAATTTACTCTCATTGGTTTCGAATCAAACGGGGAGTAATTCACTCTGATAAGTATAAAAATTTACTTCGTCATATAGAAAGGAGAAGGGTAAGGGGGGGGTGAAAAAGAGGAGACTAAAGAGGGGGATTAGAAGGGAGGGAAACAGTAATAAGGGGAGAGGGTAGGTTAAGAAGAGGGATCACTGGGTGGGAACACTGAGGGAGGGGGTGGTCAAAAGGGAAAACTTCAAGGAGGGGAAGGGAGAAGGAAGAAACAAAAACATAAACAGGGGAGGGAATAGGATGGAGGGGAAGAGACAGATAGTCATTATTACTGTGAATGTGAATGGTATGAACTTTCCCATAAAACAGAGGCAGATAGCAGAATGGATTAAAAACCATAATCCTACAATAGGCTGTCTACAAGAAACACATTTGAAACAAAGGGATACCCACAGGGTAAGGGTAAAAGGTTGGAGTAATATTTATTATGCCTCAGCTAAAGTAAAAAAAGCAGGGGTAGCAATACTTATCTCAGATAAAGCAAAAGCAAAAATAGATCTAATTAAAAGAGATAAGGAAGGAAACTCTATCCTACTAAAAGGCACCATCGAGAATGAAGCAATATCACTACTTAGTATATATGGATCAAGTGGTATAGCATCTAAATTCCTAGAGGAGAAGTTAAAGGAATTAGAGGAAGAAATAGATAGCAAAACTATACTAGTGGGGGACCTTAATCTTCCCCTCTCTGAACTCGATAAATCTAACCTCAAAATAAACAAGAAAGAAGTTAAGGAGGTGAATAGAATCTTAGAGAGACTAGATATGATGGATCTCTGGAGAAAACTGAATGGGGATAAAAAGGAATTTACTTTCTTCTCAGCAGTGCATGGTACATACTCAAAAATAGACCATGTACTAGGGCATAAAAACCTCACAATCCAGTGCAAAAAGGCAGAAATATTAAATGCATCATTCTCAGATCATGATGCAATAAAAATTATATGCAATAAAGGGCCAGGGAAAGATAGACTAAAAACTAATTGTAAATTAAACAAATATGGTACTGATTCCTAAATCAGGAAGAGGTAAGACAGAGAAAGAAAATTATAGACCAATTTCCCTCATGAATTTAGACGCAAAAATTCTAAATAAAATATTAGCCAAAAGACTCCAACAACTTATCACAAAAATAATACACTTTGATCAGGTAGGATTCATTCCAGGGATGCAAGGATGGTTTAATATTAGGAAAACCATCAGTATAATTGAGCATATCAACAATAAAACTAGCAGAAACCACATGATCATCTCAATAAAATAGTTGATAGCATCTATTTAAAACCATCAGCAAGTATTATATGCAATGGGGATAAATTAGAAGCCTTTCCAATAAGATCAGGAGTGAAACAAGGGTATCCACTATCACCCCTCTTATTCAATCTGGTACTAGAAACACTAGCAGTAGCAATTAGAGAAGAAAAAGAAATCAAAGGAATCAAATTAGGCAAAGAAGTGACCAAGCTATCATTCTTTGCAGATGATATGATGGTATACTTAGAGAATCCTAGAGAATCAAGTAAAAAACTACTTGAGACAATAAATAAATTTGGCAAAGTTTCAGGATATAAAATAAACCCACATAAATCCTCAGCATTCCTGTACATCTCTAATGAAACTCAACAAGAAGAGATAGAAAGAGAAATCCCATTTAAAGTCACTGTAGACATTATAAAATATTTGGGAATCTACTTGCCAAAACAAACCCAGAATCTATATGAGCACAACTACAAAACACTTCTCACACAAATAAAATCAGATCTAAATAGTTGGAAAAATATCAATTGCTCGTGGCTGGGTCAAGCTAATATAATAAAAATGACAATTTTACCCAAACTAAACTATATGTTTAGTGCCATACCAATCAATTTACCAAAAAACTACTTTCTTAGAGTTAGACAAAATAATAACAAAATTTATTTGGAAAAACAAATTGTCTAGAATATCAAGGGAATTAATGAAAAGAAACGCTAAGGAAGGTGGACTAGCTATGCCAGATCTTAATCTGTATTATACAGCAGCAATCATCAAAACTGCTTGGTACTGGCAGAGGTGTAAAGTAGTGGATCAATGGAATATATTAGGCACAGGAAACCCAGCAGTTAATGAATATAGTAATCTATTGTTCGATAAACCCAAAGACCCTAGTTTTGGGGATAAGAATGCACTGTTTGACAAAAACTTCTGGGAAAACTGGAATACAGTATGGCAGAAACTGGGCATAGATCACTATCTAACACCATATACCAAAATCAAGTCTAAATGGGTGCATGATCTAGGTGTAAAGGATGATACTGTAAGCAATTTGGGAAAGCAAGGAATAGTTCACCTGACAGACTTGTGGAGAGGGGAAGATATTAGGACCATACAAGAATTAGAGGGCATTATAAAATGCAAAATGGATAATTTTGATTACATTAAATTGAAAAGCTTCTGTACAAACAAAGCCAATGTAACCAAGATCAAGAGGGAGGTGGGAAATTGGGAAATAATTTTTACAACTTGTGTCTCTGATAAAGGACTCATTTCTAAAATTTATAGAGAATTGAGCCAAATCTATATGAATACAAGTCACTCCCCATTTGATAAATGGTCAAAGGATATGAACAGGCAGTTTTCAGAGAAAGAAATTAAAGATATCTATAAGCACATGAAGAAATGCTCTAAATCACTATTGATTAGAGAAATGCAAATCAAAATAACTCTGAGATAGCACATCCCTCCAGTCAGATTGGCTAAGATGACAAAACAAGAAAGTGACAAATGCTGGCGAGGATGTGGACAAATTGGAACACTAATACATTGCTGGTGGAGTTGTGAACTTATCCAACCATTCTGGAGAGCAATCTGGAATTATGCCCAAAGGATTATAAATAATTTCATACCCTTTGACCCAGCCATACCACTTCTAGGGTTATATCCCAAAGAGATCATAGAAGTGGGAGGAAGACCTATATGTACAAAAATATTTTTAGCAGCCCTTTTTGTGGTTGCAAAGAATTGGAAACTAAAGGGGTGCCCATCAATTGGGGAATGGCTAAACAAGTTGTGGTATATGAATGTAATGGAATATTATTGTGCTATAAGAAACGAGGAGGTGACGGATTTTATAATTACCTGGAGAGACTTATACAAACTGATGCTGAGTGCGAAGAGTAGAATCAGAAGAAATTTGTATACAGTCACAGACATACCATAACTGTGATGACCAGCTATGACAGACTGGACTCTTTTCAGAAATGCAGTGATGTAGGTCAATCCCGAAAGACTCAAGAAAGTGAGAAAAGCGCCATCCAGAGATATAACTAGAAAGGACTGAGCCTGAATCCTGATGGAAGCAAACTAAATGATCTTTTTCTTTAAAAAAAAAAAAAAAGAATGCTCGAAAGTTGGCTATGCCCAACCTGAGGCGGGGGAGGGGAGTTATGGTAGCTGTGGGACTGACAATCCCTGCTGCAGGATTCGCAGGCCAATATGTTTTGCAAACAATGGAGCCTCAAGTAAAGCAAAGGTGCCTTCAGTGGTGGCTATTACAGAGGTGGGTTTGAACCCAAAATGACAAAGCGAGAAGCTGCACTAATATTATGAGTAAGCCCTACAGCCAATAAAGGGAAAATCAGGGATGCTCACTGACAAATCATGCTCTTAAACCACCCAGACAAGGGAGTATCTCCTTATATAGCAGCCAAAATCAATGAAGCTAAAGATTTATTAGAAAGTCAAGCCAAGAAGTAAAATTAATACACAAATAATTTTAAATTTATATATATACATGAATTACTTTATGTATAGGAGTTCTGATGTTTTATAATTACTTCATAAAAGCTGTAATATTTCTTTACTGGTTGCATTAGTTGGTATAATTTTGGTTTTCCTTTTAATTAATTTTGGTGCTATTATAATTATTAGATTACAAATGTTATGTTATAATTCCTAATAGGAATTGACTAGAACCTGAAACTTACCTTAGTTAACTTACCTATATTTAGAATCCTACATTAACAAATCATCACTCTTGTGACCCAACAGATTGGTGCACATTTGCCTGCAGTATTTTATTTTGATATGTCATATTGATTCCACAAGGATCAAATAACTCTACAGTTTTATGAAATAGATAATGTTCATACATTAGAAATATAGTCAGTACAAAAAGTCATGTAACAGAAAGGTGCTGGTGGAGATCTTGTTTTATTGGGACATTTTTTGATTAAGTACATTGTCCCATAATTTTATAAACTTTTGTTCTTTAGAATTTTTTAAACCATTTCTGCAGAACACTTTTACCTTTTAAAAAAAATCAGTCCTCATTGTTTAGCCATAGTAGTATTAAAGCTCTTATGGATCACTGGGAGGTCTGGGAATTTTACACATGGACAAATTTCATATGGCAATCTAGTAGCATTCTGACTTTCAGAAACCAGTGCCTCCCATGCAGGTGGACACCTGAAGTATGCAAAGGATAGCCATGAACTCACCCAGTGGACCTGTACAAAAACATGTATTCTAATTTGTGTAGCAATGTTTTCCATGATATTCATGAGTCATCTTCTACTTTTTAACATTTAAACATAATTAGCTACAGAATTTGGGAGTAGAGTTTATTAAAGCAAATTCTCAAGAATTGGAAGGAACAATACTTGGCAGAAGATCCAGAAAAAGTCATTTTTGTTCTGCAGATGTTGAATATGGGTGTTTCTGATCTGAAAATTTACAATACTTTAATGAAACTTTAATGATGACTTCATTTAGGAAGATTAGGAAACCTGCAAATCTAGATCCACGAAGGTTAAAGCAAGAGCGATTGCCCCCCACCCAGACTGATCGCCAGATCCCCCTACAGTTCGCAGGCCAGGAGCTGAAGCTCCAACGTGGCCATGGCTACTCAGTGGCTTCTTGCCCCCAGTGGAAGAGGCCACACACTCCCAACTACTGGTCCCAAAGTCCATACCACACTGACCTCTCACTTTGTCTTTGGCATCTATGTCTTGGTAATTCTGGAAACGCCACAGCTGCTGGTGTTCTGGAGTCCCTCCAGCTGCCTGCTGGACCTGCCACCCGGCCACCCTGGGGCTGAAACCTCTGGCTCACATGGGCCTGGACTCAGCTTCTAGAGTACTGTGCTGGCTGCTCCCTGCTGGGCTACCAGACTGTCCTCAGTGGGAGGTTAGCTTTTCTGTGTCATTTTTTGGGTTATGTAGCTCCAGAGTTTGTTCAGAGTCTCCTTTTATATAAATTGGAAGTTCTGAGATCCGGAGCTGTGTGGAAATGCTGTTTCTACTCTGCCATCTTTACTCCGCCCCTTTTTGCCTAGATTTTATTGAACAGTGTCCAATCAATAGTCATTAATGACATTGGTCTATAGTTCTCTGTATATGCTTTGTCCTTCCCTGGTTTAGGTATTGGGTACATTTAGGTATGTATTTCTATCATTAAAGGGAGTCTAGTAATATATTTTTATTCTCTTTCTTGTTGAGAATAATTTAATATATAGATACTGTTCTTTAAAAGTTTAAAAAATAACCCATAAATACATTTGACCTAGGAATTAATAAAATGAAATAAAATGGGAATACACAAATCTTACATTTGGGTTCACTAAATAAACTTCACAAATGTAAGATGAAGAAGGCATGGTTTATCTTAAAATGCCTGAGGGTTTTAGGAGATTGTAAAATCATGATGACAGTATGGTACCCCAAACCAAAATGCTAGTGTACTCTTGGGTTACATTAAAAGAGCTACAGCTTCCAGAAAAATGGAGCTGATAGAGCTGCTCTATTCTGGTCAGAAAATATTTGAACATTCAGTTTTAAGCACCACAATTTTGTAAAGGACATTGATAATGCAGAAAACATCTGTTGTTGTTCAATCTTTTCAACAGTGTCTGATTCCTCATGATTCCATTTGAAGTTTTCTTAGAAAAGTACTAAAGTAGTTTACCATTTCTTCCTCTAACTTATTTTACAGATGAGGAAACTGAGGCAAATAAAGATAAGTACTTGCCCAGAGTCACACAGCTACTAAGTGTCTGAGGCTGGATTTGAACTCAGGTCTTCTTGACTTCACACCCATTGTTCTATCCATTATGCCACCTAGGTGCCCTGCAGATAGCATCTAGAGAAGGAAAGAGTGGTTACACACTGTGAGTTCATTTTCATATGAGAATCATTTAAAGGAACAAGGGATATTTAGTTTGAAGAGAAGTCTCAGGGGGTGAAATCTGATAGCCATTCTCAGATAATCTGAAGGGCTGTCATGTGGAAGATGAATTGTACTTGCTCTGTTTGGTCCAGAATAAAATTAGGAGCAACAAATAAAAGTTACAAAGATTCAAATTTAGACATAATATAAGGAAAAATTTTGTAGCAAATTAGCTTTGGAAGGAAATGGATTCCCTCTCACTAGAATCTTTGATCAAAGACTAGGTGGTCACCTGTCAAGCAGGCATGTTGTAGTAGGGTTTCTGTTGGGAATTTGGGTTGGACTAAATGACCACTGAAGGAAGTCATTCCCAAAGCTGAAATTCCACGATTCTAATTTTATCTCTTTAGCCTTAAAACATCTATTCCCTAACTGCCTCCCACATTCCCCCATCAGAAATATCTCACCCATGTTATCTCCCCATTGAAGAAGTATCTCTAGTCCCAAAACATCATCTAGTTTAACCCAATTTCCCAAGAAATACATCTCCTTTAGCCTAAAGCACTTTTGGAAGAAGCTCATGATGTATATTTAAAACATTTATTTCTTTTTTTCTCTAGTAACAAAAGTCACCATTTCCAATAGCATATTAAATAGTTATAACTGGTAGCATCTTTTGTTGTCTTTGTGTTGTTTTTATGAGGAAATGACTAGACAATAAATTTTAGTGCACTAATAGAAGTAGACCAATAGAGATGATAGCATTGATTAGAACACCTCTGGAGCTTTTTAATCTTTTGAACACCTTATTTTAGGAAAAACTTTGACAAACTGGATTACTTATAAGGAATGTGAACAGGATTGTGAGGGGACTCTAAACTATGATGATAAGTAGCATTTGTATAGCACTTTAAGGTTTGGAAAGAACTTTGCTTATGTTAGATTATTTGATCTTCACAACAATAGTAAGTCCTGGGAAATAAGTGCTATTAATATTCTCCTTGTTTCACAGATGAGAAAACTGAGACTACACTGAAGAATTGACTAGGGACTGTCAGACCCTGAAAGAACCTGAGACTGTTGTAGCCTGAAACATAAGAGATCTCCAACTGCCTGCTTTCCCCTGCCTCTCCATCAATGCATATGTTACATGGGTGCTAAATAAACTTGTTTCCATCTGTATAAAGATGTAAATCAGTCTTTGACCCACTGCCTTTTAGAATGGGCAACACTCACTTCTGCTCAGGCAGGTCATATGTAGAAGACCGACTCCTCCCTAGGGTCAAGGTTTACTGCATTGTTATCTTTATTTTTTCATTGTGATTTGTTTAGTAACTTTAACCCTAAAATGTAGGGTTTGTGCTGTTTTAGAGTTGGTGTTTTTTTTGTTTTTTTGTTTTTTTATGCAATTGGGGTTAACTTGCCCAGGGTCACACAGCTGAGCACATAACTCAGCTGTCTGAGGCTAAATTTGAACTCAGATCTCCCAACTCCAGGGCCAGTGCTCTCTATCCACTATGCCACCTAGCTGTTCCTAAAATGCAGTTTAAATAAAATTTGAGCTTGTCTGTTTAAAAGAAAAAAAAGGTAATTTGCCTAGGGTTATATGACTCAAATTTCTGAGGCAGGATTCAAACTCAAGTTTTACTGATGTCCAGTCTGGCATTCTATATACTGCAAAACCTAACTGATTTATAACATAAATCAAGTTATATGAGAGATGTTTGAAGGAATTAGGGGTATTTAATCAATAAAAATAAGAAAGGGGGAACATGGTAGTGCAAGTGCCCTTAGCTCTATTTTATAGATGAGTTAATTGAGAACTAAATTAATTCACCCAAGATCACACAGCTAGTGTTCAATCTAGGATTTAAATCCTAGAGTTATTCAGTATTTGGAGTTTCCTTGTGAAAAAGGGATTTGACATACTGCATGACTGAGAGAACAGAGGTGGGTCCAGTGGGTGAAGTTATAGAGAGTCATTTTTTTTTCAATATTGTGAAGAACAACCTAATAATTGGAACTGTCCAATAATAAAATGGTCCACCTCAATCAGAACCCTGGAGGTGTTTGGACCAAGGCTGGATAATTGCTTTTCTGCCTGCTTGTAGAGGAGAGTCCTGTGTGGGCAGTAAATTGAACTGACTGGTAAGATATCTTGCAATCAGATTATATGACTTAATTCTAATGTTTTGCCACTAAGTATAATTTTGCCTGTTAGTTTTAAAATGCATATTCCTTGTCCTTCCTGTCAGAGAAAGAGGTTCCTATTGCCTATTTATTTTAGAGTTTTATTTTTTAAAAATAGAAGAAAATTTTGCCAGATATCTTCTCAGCATCAATCTTGAAAATTATAATGATTTTTAGTATTTTTCTGTTATTGTGACATATTATGATGATAATTTTCTTTGTAAGACACCAGACTTACATTCCTGGGTTGAGCCCATCATGGACATTATAACAGGTTGTTTTTATGTTATATTTTTAAAAGCCTGCTAAAATTGTATTATGATTTGTCTCATTTTGATAGCAGCAATTTTCATTTTGTTTGCTTTTTAAGTATTCAGTTGCAAGTCTTGATTAATTGGTTTCTGGTTATCTAAGATTTGATGTATTTATAAACTCCTCCAGATCACAGACAGTATTTTTTACCTTTTGTCATAATTCTGTTAAAGTTTACAACTGTGCTCTGCAACCAATGAGCCCGGAAAAACAATTTGATATTTGTTTGAAGCACAATACACTCAGCAATATATAGATAAGAATGCAATTCCAAGGTCAGAAAAGAAGTGTAAAAATATATCCCAGCATACATTTCCCAATTCTTCTCCTTTACTTGCATCATGGAGACTTAAAGAAAGAAGACAAAGACAGCCCACTGTAGGGAAAGTAGTCCTGGGAATCAAGATACCTGGTTCTCAGTTCTGGACCTGACACTAATAGTAGTAGGAATAGCTGCTACCATTTTTATAGTGGTTTAAGATTTGCAAAGTGCTTTACAAAATTGTTATCTGATTTGGTCCTCCCAACAGCTCTGGGAGGCAAGGGTTATTATTTTTCCTATTTTACAGATGAGAAAACTGAGGCGGGCAGAGGTTTAGTTACCACACAGTGTCATAGAGCTAGTAAATGTCGGAGGTAAGGTTCAAACTCAGGTCTTTTTGGCTCCAAGTTCAGTACACTATCCATTGTGCCACCTCCCTTCCGCTGGTGGTGTGTCTCTGGACAAGTCACTTTAGCTTTCAATCTCCCTCTCTGTAAAATGAAACTAATAATAGCTGTACTACGTACTGCATGAAGTATCATGGCATAGGGGGCAGAGTGCCAGTGTTGGAAGTCAGAAAGACCTAGACTCAAGTCTGGCCTTTGCAGTAGAAGAAAATCATCATGTCCCAGGGAAGTCTCTGAGAGTAAGAAAGACTAAAAGATATAACAAAGTATATAGGTGTTCACCAATGGAAACATGGGTCTAGAACAAAATTTTTAAAAAATGAAACATCCACTAAATATCTCAGAGGGTTGTTGTACAGAAAGTGTTATGTAAGCCTTACACCACAATCAAAATGAGCTTTTTTTATTGAGAAGAACTTTAGGCTTTGCTGCTCTTTGTAGGCAAGAAAGTTAATAGATTGAGGGAAAGGACAGTACAGAATCTTATCTAAACTTAACATCTCCCCTAGAATTCTGTATGTAGTAGAGACTTAAATATTTGGGGCCTGAATTGTATGCTGCACAAATGAATAATGAATGAAGGAAAAGCTAATAAGCCAAAAGAAGAGAAAAAGAATAGATGTTAAAATGACTGAGTATTCAAGTAGGATTGCACTTGAAAGACCAATAGCCCTTTCTGACTGATTGCCATTATTGTCCTTGTAAATTTAGACAGGGTCAAGTGTACGTCACTAAGTCTGTGGGTAGTCATGATACAGGCTAAACATTCTCAAGAGCTCTAGTTGTTGAGTGAATCTGGTACAATTCCAAACAAAATATGAGGGCCACACTTAGCCAAGTAGGTCTAACAGGTTTGTGTGTATTTTAAGGCATGGTGTGAACTTGTGGGTTTGTTATCAAATTTGAAGTCAGCAGCAGCAGAGCATTGCTTGTTCAGAGCCAAAATACCTTTCTCAAAGCTCACTTTTGTTCTTATGGTTTCTGTCCACATTTCTGAAATGATATGCAATTAGATATAGTGATGACAAGTCTGTATGGCAAAATGTCATCTAGCAAACACTATTGGAGTCCTTTTGAAAATAATGTATCTATTATGCTTTGAGTCATGGCTAATTGTAGCAAAATTGTCTCATGGAATGAAGCATCACCTACCCTGAACCTATTAAAGATTTTTTTATTTTATTTATTTTATATTATTTATTTTTTATTTTTTATTATAAATTTTTTTCAATCAGCAAAAATTTGCCCTATCTCCCAACCTACCCCCTACTCTGAATATGAGAACAAAAAATAAACAAATCCCTTGTTATAAATATATAACATAATATACATATATAGTCATATATATGTATATATGTATATATAACATAATATATATAGTCATATATATGTATATATGTATATATAACATAATATACATATATAGTCATATATGTGTATATATGTATATATAACATAATATACATATATAGTCATATATATGTATATATAACATAATATACATATATATAGTCAAACAAAACAAAATTCATTGTTGGCTATATCTAAAAGAAAAAATACAAAATATATGTATCATATATATATTAATATACTTGTGTGTATGTACATAAAGATATGCACTCACACACACACACACACACGCACACACACCATTCTACACTCCAATCTCTCACTTCTCTATCTGAAGCTAGGTAGCTTGTTTCATCATGAATCCTCTGAAGTAGTGGTTGGTCATTATACTGATCAAAGCTCCTAAGTCTTTCAAAATTGTCTTAAGATGTAGGATCAGGCAGCATCTACTGAAGATGCTACAACCCAAGTGAAGGATAATGGGAGGCTACAGAACGCCACCAACAAGCATTTAAGCACTTTGTTGTTGTTTGTCCTTCTTTCTCAAAGAGAAATCAGGAGGGGGATGTCTTGGCTTGCAAATGAATTGGACTGAAGTGAAACAGGACTGTGCAAAGTAACCAGCCTCACTCTCTTCTCCAGAGTCATTGGAGTCCAGTAGCAAAACATAGGTCAGGATGACTAGCAATGGACCAGGATGCAGTGGGGGACCTTAACCGTTTGAAGCTGAGGTCTTTCCCAGGCCTCAGTTTGTCTGAGACAAGACCCATTCAGTGATTAAAGGCTATATAAAAACAAAAGCCAAAGATACCCTAGTTTGCCTTCACAAAAGAGTCAATGGGGGAAGTAAGCATTTACTACTTGCCAGGTGCCTGGGGTATTATGAGAGGACTAACACCTCTGGTGTAAGGGCTTGCTGCACCCTTTTCAGGGTTGCTCATCCACTTTGGTGTTCAGCTTTCAACACCTCTCTTCCATGGCTCTGAGAAGCTGTAGCATGCCCAGCAGTCCATGCCTGGGTAAGCCATCTCAGCAGGCAGGCTGAACCAGGATGACGGTAACCCAAGGGTCATGTTGCAATAATGGTCAACAACAGGGAACAAATTGTATTGAGGTGTTGAAGGAAAGCAAACTATTATTCCTTCCCAGGTCAGCCTCCCCAGAAAAGTGTGTGTTTGAGGGAAAAGGAAGAAAGAGGAGAGATTATGTAGCAGTAGATACTGCCTAAGATCAAGGAACTGTGTGAACTTCTTGGTTGCTTTATATTTTCTGAATTTTTATGTTTTGATTTTTTAATTTGAATTGAAAATTTCAATTTTCTGATAACTGTTTAGAAATCTAAGGGAAGGTGGGGATAAAGAGTAGACACAAAGCAGGAGCAGAAATCTATTTGACAATGCCAAAAGCAGTCTGTGGGTGGTGACTACATGCTTCAAGGCAGTTATTCATTAAACACGAGCTGGTTACAACACTAGTGAGATAGCAAAGAAACAAGGAAACAAAACTGATAGACAAGTGTACAGAAAACTTGGGAAAGTGACAAAATTGCCATCCTTCTAAAGAGTTAGAGGTGGATTGGGTGAACTCTGATTTGGCAAAGGAGGCCTATGCTTTTTAGGGTCCTTAAGTAAGATCCTGTGATATTAGAGAAATGTAGGTTTTCAAGGTTGTTGCTCCAAAAGCTGTATTGAAAACACCATCACGATGGTTACTTTTTTCCAATCAGTAGTTTTATTTCTCTGCGTCTGGCTGAACATCTTGCTCCAAGTTGTATCGTTGGTTGCATATCCGAGGAAGAGGAGGGAATAAGCCTTTCTATAGCACTTACTATGTGCTATGTACTTTCCAAATCTTTACTTTGATCCTGCAGCAATGTTGTGAAGTGCTATTATTATCCCCAACTTACAGTTGAAAAAAATGAGGTTAAATGACTTGTTCAGGATCTCATAGCTTGTGTCTGAGAATTGGATTTGAACTCAAGTCTTCCTGAACCCAGATCCAGTGCTCTAGCTAGCTAGAATCTGGCTGTTAGATGTTTTTTACTCCTTACAATCAAGTCAACAACATTTTTAAAGAACTTGCTCTGTTTCAGGCAATGTACTAAGCTTATTCAGTCTCTTCTGGGCAAATTTGCATTTTTTATAGACTGTTCTCTGTCACAGATTGCTTTGTTTTAAAGGGTCCATAGCCACCTAGCCACCCCCGTAGTAAAACTTTTTAAAAGATAGAAAGCATTTTCTCTATAGTCCCATTGAGCTCAAAGATCTCTCTAGCACTATAACAGAACTCATAGAATGTGTCAGTTCAATGAACGTGGGAGGTGAGGGAGAAGAAAAAGTCAGGTGACTGAAGTATTGTGCCAAAGTTATTTCTCTGTGAGATAAATAAATGCAATGAGGTATGATTTTTGTCAGCATAGGAAATTTCCAGTGTGGCAAAGAAAGATTTGAGCCACCCATGACTTGATAACTAAGCCTAAGGGCAGTATTTCTTAATCTGCGGTCTATGCATGTTTTAAAAAATGAATAATTGTATTTAAATATGATAGATTTCCTTTGTATTCCTATGTATTTTATTTTGTACCTTTAATACATATTTTATACCTTAAGATGTTTATACATTTAAACATTTCATTTTATACATTTATTCTAGAAAAGTTTCCATAGACTTCACCAGACTACCAAAGGGCTCAATCACACAAAGACATAAAAAGAACCCCTGCTCTGAGGAGTTGTTAAGAGAGCACAGAGGTAAGATACCTTGCCTGGGGTGTCACACCAATTTAAACTAGGTCTTCTTGATTCTACACCTAACATACTATATACATCATATGTGGGTGCTTAACAAATGAGCTTCACAATTAACAGACACCTAATAACTGTTTGTCAAATGATTATATCCAGTCTGACAAGTCAAGATTTAGCCACACGATTTCAATTTTTCATGTAGTGTCTCCGAACAAATCTGAAAGGTTTCCCCAACACAAGTTGTGACCATCAAGTGGGAGACATTTTTATGTGTGGCTTTGTAAATATACTGTGGAGAGCATAGTGCATTTTATATTGGTTGCCATGGTAAAGAATATATTGTTTGTTGTTTGCAGTTTAGGGGTTATACAGAAAGAAGACTTCCAATGTTGTCTACAATTTATTGATCTGTACTTTCAAACATCTGATCCCAGAGAATGACTGGCAGAAGGCCCAAACTAAATAATTCAGCTTTCATAGGGGATGGGAATTGGACCTGTGATTTCATTGGCATACAGAATTCCCGAATGAATGAAAGGCTGGCACCTTTTCTTCAACTTATAGTCTTAAAGAGATAACTAGGATATTGAATAAATAAGTTACTTGCCATGGTCACCCAACCACTATGCTGCACAGATGAGACTTGAACACAGATCTTCCAGGATCAGAGACTACTTCTTACTCATTTTAACGTGCTAACTCTCAAAACTTTAATAATGACTTACTAACGATATCATCATCACATTGTGCTCAAGTGTGGTGGCTGGTTATAGAGATTAATGAAGAATCCTTTTGGTAGCTAGGTAGAAGATATACTGGAAATAAAGGGATACAAGTTATAAGTTTAACTATTATGACTATAACTATTATAAGCTATTGAAATAGTCCAAGTAACAAAGGACAAGTGCTTGAGCTAGGGTGACAGCTGGGTTAGTGGAGAAGAGGAACAGTACAAGAGATGTTGTAAAGGTAGAAATAGCAAGATCTTGTAATGGTTTGGATATGTAGGGTGAATCCATCTATTCAAAAGGAATTTAAATAACACCATAAGTCTAGAATAGAAGAGGTCAGCTTCAAGAAAATAAGCAAAGAAAGGGTGAAGCAGGCATTTACTTTATATCTTCCCAAATGACAATCAAAATGGTCTACACAGCATGGCACTTAATGAAGTTTATTGAATTGAATTTTTCAAATTGGAGAAATGTGCCTAATGGCATGCCTCCAGGCTCATTGAGATCCTTCATCACTGAGGATGATCTCTTAACTTCCCAGGTCATCTCTCTTAGTCTATTGATAATAGGTGAAGTTATATTGAATAAGCATGGATAGATGTGAAGAAGCTATCTGAAGTCATCAAGAGAACACCAAACTTGGGAGATTCCTGCCTATGTCCTCATAAACCCCATTTTTCTCCCCTGTAGAACTCTTGCTTCAACATGTTAAAAACAAAAGTCATTATATTTTCCCAAAAATCTCCCCTTTCTGTACTTTTTATTGCTGTTCACTATTTTCCCAGTTACCTAGGCCACCAATCTCAGTGTCATGTTCAACTCTCACTCATGCCACATATCCAAACCATTAGCAGATCTTGCTATTTCTACCTTCACAATATCTCTCATATTTGTTCCCCTCTCCATTCACCCAGCTATCACTCTGGTTCAAGCCCTTGCCCCCTGTTACTTGGATTATTTCAAGAGCCTTATAACCGGTATCTCTTTATTTCCCTACCTTCTAGGCAGCTATAAAAGTGATTTTTCTAAAGCTTAGGTCTGTCCATGTTGTCACCACCACCACTGCCACCTCCCCTCATCCTGCTCTATAAGCTCTGGGGCTCCCAAACATCACTGACAAGTAACTCAGTAATTATATCTGCTAGTTCTTTCAGGACCGGAGAATTGTCCAAGTTACTTGCTGCTATCACAGCAGCAAGATTTTCTCTTACTAGTTCCTTTACTTACTTGGATATCAGTTCTCTGGTCTCTACCCAACAGTGGAATATCTGAATCAAAGTGTATAGAGTTTTTCCAGTGTTAGTTCAGTTGAATTTTACCTTTCTGAGCACTCTCTTCTTTGTGCTGTGTATTCATTTCTAATTGTTCTGTCTCTGACACATAATTTTGCTTGGGAGATTAGAGATATAAAGGGACCTAGAGAAAGTGATTTAATCCAGTGTATTTCTAGACACATGACTTCTTTTGCTGACTTTTAAAATTGACATTTTCCATGGAAAAGAGAAAAAATAAAAGTCTAGAATGAGGGTCAGAGTGAAATTTGGACCCAATGTTCCTCTTATTCAGCCTTCATGTTTCCACTTCACTAAACAGTTGAAGTCTCATGGTGAAAAAAAATTGTATATTAAGCTGAGTTGTTTTAATACAAATTGTCCTAATTTTCTCACTACCCAGACTCAGAGTAGAATAAAAGATGATCATCTCTCAGAGGTGAGTAGGGCACCCTAATTGTTCACCTTTAGCAGGGAAAAATCTCAAAACTGATTTCATCCTGTTGGTTTTCTCATTAAGAAATGGCATTGACTTGAGTTCATGTGTGATTTACCTAGGTAATATTTTTTTTAAAAACCAGAACTGAGTTACTAATAAGGAATCACTACAGAGTAGCTACTGCTCTGTAACTTATAGTTGTAGAGGGTTGTATGGGGTCATTAGAGAAATTAAAATACTTGCCCAGGGTCACACAACCAGTAAATGTCAAAGGCAGTACTTTCAATAATCTCCCTGACTCTGAAGACAGTTCTCAAGTAATCACTTGGAATAATACAGGAATAAATATACATGTACATATACACATATACATATATGTACATATACATATATGTACATATATGGATATATGTATGTATGTGTGTGTGTGTGTATATATATATATATATATACATACCAGTAATCTAAATTTGCAAGTACATGTACAAGTGGTTTCCAATTTCAAGTAATCATCTTTGTGTGTCCATGTATGTCTAGAGAATGTATTTCTGCTCCATGTTCAAAGCTATGTCTCCTACAGATGTGGTGTGGGGATGCTGGGAACCCTGAAATGTCAGGGTATAAGATGCATATGCCTAGAAAGAATTTGTGCACTCACATCTTCTTCCAATCAAAGTGACAAGGGAAGGAGTATTAAGTAGTCTGGAGTGGGTCAAGAGCAACTGTGAAAGGAATATTAAGTGGTCTGGGGCAGATCAGATGCCTTGGGTAAGATGCCAGTGATCTGGGATGCTAAAGTGTATGAGAAAGTTCAGGGACTGGTTTGCTTTCAAAAGCATGGTCTTTTCTTTTAAGGGTCCAGGCCCTATCACCTCATCATTACCAGATATGTTGCCCAAGGACAAAATACCATAATAGATGAAAGAATGTGGAGGGAAGAAAAAATTCCCTCCTTCCATCCATACTCAGGAGACTGAAGAGGTTGAGCTCCTCTTAGGAGCTGGTTTCTCTCTTGACTATTGAACTGGACTTTCTCAGAGCTATTGAACTTAGTGCTTTGAGGTGTGGGCTATATTCATCTAGTATTTCTACTTCCAATTCAGTCAAGGAGAACTCTCTCATACTTTATTTGAGTTCGGGGGAGGGGGCACGGAGTAAAGATTGCAGAGTAGAAGCAGGGACTTGTTTGATCTTGCCCCAAATACCTATAAAAATGATTAAACTATTTATAGAGCTACAGAACACACAAAATGACAGAGTGAAACAAATCTCCAGCCCAAGACAGCCCAGAAAGTAAGGGTATATTGCACTGGACTGGGAGCAAAGCACAGTCTAGTACAAGCTGCACAGGTGCGGACAGGGCCAGAGCAGACCTCAGGTGACTCAATAGCTGGCAGCTATGGCAATTTATGGACTTATCAAGCCAAAATCAGTAAGAATAGCATGGAAGGTCATTGGGAGAACTCTGTGGGACCTAGGTGAAAGAGGAGCATATGGTCCAACCCCAGCCCTGGGGTAGCAGGGATGGCAGAAGAGGTGGAGGCAGCAACAGTGGCTGCTTCTGGAGCTCTGGGGTCAGGGATGGTGGGGGATCTAGTGACTGATACAAAACCCCTGAAGCCTGGGACAGTATACCCATCCCCAATCTCACCCCCACCCCCATGAGAAGCAGAATAATGCCTTGACAGGGTGTTTTAAAGTCAAGAATTTGGCTGGGAAAATGGATTAACAGCCTAAAAAGTGTTGGACTGGTGGAATCTTACTTTGATGAAAAAGATGATCAAAACACACAACCAGAAAAAGACAACAAAGTCAAAGGTCCTACATCAAAGGCCTCCAAGAAAAATATGAAGTGGTCACAGGCCATGGAAGAGCTCAAAAAAGATTTTAAAAATCAAGTAAGAGAAGTAGATGAAAAATTGGGAAGAGAAATGAGAGTGATGCAAGAAAATCATGAAAAACAATTCAACAGCTTGCTAAAGGAGACCCCAAAATATACTGAAGAAAACTAACCCAAATAGCAAAAAAAAGGTCCAAAAAGCCAAAGAGGAGAAGAATGCCTTAAAAGCAGGATTGGTCCAATGGAAAAGGAGATCCAAAAGCTCACTGAAGAAAATAATTCCTTCAAAATTAGAATGGAATAAATGGAAGCTAATGACTTTATGAGAAATCAAGAAATTATAAAACAGAACCAAAAGAATGAAAAAACACAAGAGAATGTAAAATATCTCATTGGAAAAACCACTGGCCTGGAAAATAGATCCAGGAGAGATAATTTAAAAATTATTAGACTACCTGAAAGCCATGATTGAAAAAAAAGCCTAGACCTCATCTTTCAAGAAATTATCGTGGAAAACAGTCCTGATCTTCTAGAACCAGAGGGTAAGATGGAAATTATAAGAACTCACCAATTGTCTCTTGAAACAAATTCCAAAAAGGAAAACTCCTAGGAGTACATAGCCAAATTCCAGAGTCCCCAAGACAAAGAGAAAATATTGCAAGAAGCCAGAAAGAAACAATTTGAGTATTGTGGAAATACAATCAGGATGACACAAGACCCAGAAGCTTCTAAATTAAGGGATTAAGGGGCTTGGAATATGACATTCCTGAGGTCAGAGGAGCTAGGATAAAAGCTAAGAATCACCTACCCAGAAAAACTGAGCATGCTTCAGGGGGGGAAATGGATACTCAATGAAATAGAGGACTTTTAAGCATTCTTGATGAAAAAGCCAGAGCAGAATAAAAAAATTTGATTTTCAAAAATAAGAATCAAGAGAAGCATGAAAAGGTAAACAGGATGGAGAAATCATAAGGGACTATTAAAGTTGAAATACTTACATTTATACATGGAAAGCTGATACTTGTAGCACATGAGACCTTTCTCAGTATTAAGATAGTTGGAGGAGATAGATAGACAGACAGATAGATAGATAGATAGATAGATAGATAGATAGATAGATGATGCATGGATGGTACCAGATGAGTTGAATATGAAGAGATGATATCTAAAATATAAAATTAAAGAGTGAGAGAGAAATATATTGGGAGGAGAAAAGGAGAGAGGGAAAGGGGGTAAATTATCTCAGATAAAAGAGGCAAGAAAAAGTTTCACAATGAAGGGGAAGAGGGGGGAAGTGAGAGGGAATGAGTGAACCTTACTCTCATTGAATTTGGCTTAAGGAGGGAATACCATACACACTCAACTGGGTATCTTACCCTACAGGAAGGTAAGGGGGGAAGGAGATAAGGTGAGAGGGATGATAGAAGGGAGGGCAGATTGGAGGAGGGGGTAGTTAGAAGCAAACACTTTTGAAAATGGACAGGGTCAAAGGGGAAAATAGAATAAGTGAGAGAGCAGAATACAATGGAGGGAAATATAATACCCTCAGGGTAGAAGCTGCCAGGTCCTGGGCTATTCTGATTGTGTTTCCACAATATTGAAATTGTTTCTTCCTGGCTGCTTGTAGTATTTTCTCCTTGATCTGGGGATTCTGGAACCTGGCTATAATATTCCTGGGAGTTTTCTTTTGGGGGTCTTTTTCAGGAGGTGATCAGTGGATTCTTTCAACCTCTATTTTGCCCTCTGGATCTAAAACATTAGGGCAATTTTCCTTGAGAATTTCTTGAAGGATGATTTCTAGGTTCTTTCTTTGATCATGGCTTTCGGGTAGTCCAATAATTTTTAAATTGTCTCTCCTGGATCTACTTTCCAGGTCAGTGGTTTTTCCCATGAGATATTTCACATTGCCTTCCAATCTTTCATTTGTTTGGATCTGCTTAACAGTATCTTGATTTCTCATAAAGTCATTAGCTTCCATTTGCTCCAGTCTAACTCTGAAGAAATGAATCTCCTCAGTGAACTTTTGAGATTCTTTTTCCATCTGGCAAATTCGACTTTTTAAGGCATTCTTCTCCTCATTGCCCTTTTGGGCCTCCTTTGCCATTTGAGCTAGTCTATTTTTTAAGGTGTTGTTTTCCTCAGTCAGGCTGTTGACCCTCATTTCATACTTTTCCTGCATCCTTCTCATTTCTCTTTCCAATTTTTCCTCCACTTCTCTTATTTGATTTTAAAGTCCTTCTTAAGGTCCTCTATGGCCTGCAACCCGCTCATGTTTTCCCCTGGGGCTTTTGGAGCAGGACTTCTGACCTCACAGTCCTTTTCCTGCTCTATGCCCCCAAAATAGGAGTCTAGGTTGCATTTTTCTGTTTCCTTTGCCTTGGCATGTTGCCACTTAATTACTTGACTTTTGGGCTTGTTGCCACACTATGGCTTTAAGGCCAGATAGAGGAATTTTCATCCTGAACATGTGGGGGGCATCTTCCGTTTCTGGCAAGCTGTAAACCCACCCACAACTTCCACCCTAGATCACAATCCAGATCCAGGGAGGTTAAAGCAAGAGCGATTACCCCCCAAGACTGATCGCTGGATCTCCCTACAATTCACAGGCCAGGAGCTGGAGCCGCCTCTGAAAACTACAAAATGGCAAGTCTCCTCAGCGGCTTCTAGCAGCTTTTAGCTATGGCAGCTTTTAGTATGATGTAGTTTCCTTCCTTATCTCTTTTAATTAGATCTATTTCTGCTTTTGCTTTGTCTAAGATCAGGATTGCTACCCCTGCTTTTTTAACTTCATCTGGAACATGATAAATTTTGCTCAGCCTTTTACCTTTATTCTATGTGTATCCCTCTGCTTCAAATGTGTTTCTTGTAAACAACATATTGTAGGATTATGTTTTTTTTTAATCCACTCTGCTATCTGCTTCCATTTTATGGGAAACTTCATCCCATTCACATTCAGTTATGATTACTATCTGTCTTTCTCTCCATCCTATTTCCCCCCATTTATGCTTTTCTCTCTCCTTTCTCCCTTTGCCTCTTTGCTAGAGTTTTGCTTCTGACCACCACCTCCCTCACTCTGCCCTCCCATCTCCCAGCCCCCTCACTTTTCTTCCTCTTTACCCTCCTATTTCCTTTGGGTTAGATTTCTTTGCCTGATTATGTTATTCTCTCTTTGAGCCAAATCTGATGAGAGTAAGGTTTAAATAATGCTCATTTCCCTCCCTTTTTTCTCTCTACTGTAATAGGTTTTTGTGCCTATTCATGTGATATAATTTGCCCTGGTATGTCCTCTCCTTTCCTCTTCTCCCAGAACAACCCTTTTTCACCACGTAGATTTTTTGTCATCATATCAAACTTAACTTGTACCCATGCACTCTGTCTATCTATACCCTTTTTAAATGGCATAATAACAGTATAGTTCTCAAGAGTTACAAGTGCCATTTTGCCTTCTAGGGATGTAGTTTGACCATACTAATAAAATGTTGCTGTTTTTTTTCTTTCCTGTTTACCTTTTTATGTCTCTCTTGAATCTTGTATTTGAAGATCAGGTTTTCTGTTGAGCTCTGGTCTTTTCATCATGAAAGTTTAGAAGTTCCCTATTTTGCTGAATATCCATCCCTCCCCCTGAAAGATTATGTTCAATTCCACTGGGTAGTTGATCCTTGGTTGTAATCCAAGCTCCTTTGCCTTACGGAATATCCAATCTTTTAATGTAGAAGCTGCTAGGTCCTGCATAATACTGACCCTTCTGTGATATTTAAATCGTTACTTTCTGATTGTTTGCAGTATTTTTCTCTTTTACCTAGTAATTTTGGAATTTGGCTACAATATTCCTTGGAATTTTCAATTTGGGATCTCCTTTAGGAGGTGATTTACAGATTCTTTCAATGATTATTTTATCTTTTGGTTCTAGGATCTCAGGGCAGTTTTCCTTGATGATTTTTCTGAAATATGCTGTCCAGGCTCTTTTTTTCATCATGGCTTTATGGTAGACCAATAATTTTTAAATTGTCTCTCCTGGATCTATTTTCTAGGTCAGTTGTTTTACCAATGAGGTATTTTGCATTTTCTTCTCTTTTCATTCTTTTGTTTCTGTTTGACTGATTCTTTATATCTCATAGAGCAAGTTTCCACTTGCCCCATTCTAATGTTTAGTGAATTGCTTTCTTCTATAAGATTTTGTATCTCCTTTTCCATTTGGACCATCTTTCTTTTTAAGGAGTTCTTCCCTTAAGTGAATTTTTGTGCCTCCTTTTCCATTTGACCAATTCTACTTTTTAAGGACTTCTCTTCTACAGTCAATTTTCATCCTTCCTTTTCCAAGCTATTGACTCTCATTTTTTTTCCCAATTTTTCTTCTACCTCTCTTAATTGACTTTTAAAATCCTTTTTGAGTCCTTCCAAGAAGGCTTTCGGAGCTTGAGATAAGTTCATATTCCCCTTTGATGTTTTAGATGTGAGTATAACAACAATGTTGTCCTCTTCTGAATTTGTGATTTGATCTTCCCTGTCCCCATAATAAGAATATATGGTCATTATCCATTTCTGCATTTTTCTCATGGTGTTTGCCCAATTCCTAGCTTTTAGAGTTGAGCTCTCCTACTGGAGCACAGGGGGCACTGACCCAAGCTTCCTGTGCTAGGAACCCTGAACCTGGTCACTGGCTTTATGTGCTGGGGCCTCAGGTGCTGGCAGCTGGAGGCTGTAGGGGTCTAGTAGCTTACCTGGTCCTGAGCTGGGGTTGGAAACACTGGAACTCTCAGGGTGGGGTGGGGTGGAGAGTCTGATCCCTGGATGACACCTGTTCACCCAGGACTTGCACTCAAATATTTGACTGCTGGAGAATGTCTGCCAGTGTGGAGCTATGCCTCCTAGAGTTGGGCTGAAGCACTGGGAGATTTGGCTGCTGGGGAATGGTGGTGCACATGGTGGTTTTCTGAGCTAGTGTTTATCAGTTCCCCAGCCTGTGCTGAGGCTTTGAGGGGAGGGGAGAGGTTCTTGGTTTTGGTGCTTGCCTGATCCACCACACTGGATCTCAGGATCTCCCCTGGTTTACTTGAAGTGGGGCTTGCCACTGTTCTGCTGAGATGCCTCCCCTCCTGTACTGCTACCCCTCCCCCAGAATGAGAGGGGTCTTCCCTGTTAATCCCCTGTAAAGCCATACATGAGCAGCTTTCCAGATGATTGCTGCTGTGAACAGCTTTCAAGTTCTGATTACATAGTATAGTGAACTCTCTATTTATTCAATAACAAATCCGAGCAAAACATTCACCGAAAATCAAGGTACAGCATTCACAATGTTACAACTTATCACAGAAAATCAAAATACAGTATTCATAATGTCACAACTCAACAACGTATCACTAAAATGGCCACATAGTTTTCACCAAAGTGAAATAGTTAGGGTTAGGTTAGGGTTAGCACATTCATTTAGTAACTCAATCATTCTATCATCCTCTAGGAGGCTTGCCTCCTTAAGGGTCACAAAGTAAAAAAGTCAAAGTTCTCCACCCATGGGGTGCAATTAAGTTACAACTTCAACAGTCAGTATTCAATACCCTCTTAAGGGGTAGTGGAAAATACAAAAGCCATCCATCCCTAGGTCACAAGTAAATTACAATTTCATCAGTCATTAATCAGTATACTTTTTAATCAGTCACTACTCAGTCAATTTTATCAGCCACTACTCAGTACCCACGGAGAGGTCTTTTCATCTTGATTTGGGGCAGGCTTTCAGCTTCCCTGGTTCCTCTTCCATGGTCCCAGCTCCAGCCTGAATCTAACCAACTGCCACCTGAGTTCAAAGGCAGACAGTTCCCAGCTCCTTGTCCAGCTCTCTGTGCAGTTCCTGCTCCACATTGGAGCTCACAGTGTCCAGTCCATCTCAAATCCTTCACAGTCTCTGTTCCTGGGAAGACAAGGCTTAACAAAGCCACAAGAAGACTCACACACATTAACAAAGCCACAACATTTGTACAAAATACCAGCACCACAGTCATGCTTCCTCAGTCTTCAGCAACTCCAGATGGCCCTTGAAAGTCTTACCACCACAAGTCCAAGTTCTGTGTCAGTTCTCAGTTCTCAGTTCAGTCTTCAGTAGTAGCAGCCCAGCCTCCACAATGCTTACCCCAGGAAATTCTGTCTGTCCAGCTTGTGTTCTTCCTTATGTACAGTATAGGTCCTCCCTGTTCTGCCCATTTCTGTTATATCAGCAACTTCCTCCCAAGGTGTTAACTACTTCTGTGTTAATTAAATAGCTTAAATAAGGTGTTAACTTGAAACAAGGTGCTAAGTACCTGCTTACTTGCCAATACAAAGGGGCATGGAAGATCTTCAGATTCCATTAACATTACATCCCCCAAGCTTCCTCAACTACAAGAACCTGCACCTCTTCTTTCTACGAGCTCAGCTGTTCCAGGGTTTTTCCTGGGGTGACATTTTCTGGGTTTTCAAAGAGAGTGTGAGTGTGATTTCCTTCTCATTCTATCATCTTGGCTCCCAGAAGCAGAACGCCCTCAGAGTTGCTCTTAAAACAATATTGCTGTTACTATATACAATGTTCTCTGGGTTCTGCTCATTTGGCTCTTCATTATTTTGTGCAATTTTCTAAAATCATTGATCTCACCATCACTTATCACTTTTTTACTAAACCACTTTAATTAAGGTCTTTATCATGCCTTGACAGGATTGCTACAGCATCCTAATTTGTCCCCTTGGTTCCAGCATCTCCTTCCTCCAAACCATTATATATAACACTAACAAATTAATATTCCAAAATACTAATTTCATCATATAATTCATCTATTTGAAACCTCCCAAAAGTTCTCCAACACCCATTGTTATTGTCCAGTCATTTTTTCAGTTGTATGCAACTCTTTATGACCTCATTTGGGGTTTTCTTGGCAAAGAAACTGGAGTGATTGGGGCGGCTAGGTGGCGCAGTGAATAGAGCGCTGGCCCTGGAATCAGAAGGACCTGAGTTCGGAGCCGGCCTCCGACACTTAATCCGAACAAACAAAAACCTAGCCGTGTAACCTTGGGCAAGTTACTTAACCCCAATTGCCCTAAAGGGGCGGCTAGGTGGCGCAGTGAGTAAGAGCGCCGGCCTCGGAGTTTGGATGACCCGAGATCAGATCCGGCCTCAGAAAATGAGCACCCACGCATAAATCAAATGACTAGCCGTGTAACCTTGAGCAAGTTACTTAACCCCAATTGCTTTAAAAAAAAAAAAAAAAGAAACTGGAGTGATTTGGCCATTTCCTTCTCCAGTTTCTTTTACAGATGAAGAAACTGAGACAGAGTCAAGTGACTTGCCTAGGGTCACATAGCTAGTAAGTGTCTGAGACCAGATTTGAACTCAGGAAGATAAGTCTTCCTGACTACAGGGCCAGCACTCTATCCACTGAACCACCTAACTGCCCTCAGTATTCAGTAGGTGATGACCTACTGAATAAAATACAGTTTTCTTAGTATGGAAATCAAAACTACTCACTTGTCTTTCGAAAGTTACATCCTCCTTTCTTTCACTTTCAGTGTCTTTTCACTATCAATAAAAACTCCATACTCATCCCCAAGTATGTCTTCTACCAGTGATGAAATATGCTAGTCACTTAAATCTAATTCACTTCCAAGTCAGGATATTACCTACCTCCAGACATTGAGGTCATCTATAAAACAACAGATTTGGTTTGGGTTTTGTTGTTTTTGTTTTTGTTTGGGTTTTTTTTTTTTTGTCTTTTTGGAGGAGGGAAGGCAGAGTAATTGGGGTTGACTTGTCCAAGGCCACATAGTTAGTAAGTGTTAAGTGTCTGAGGACAAATTTGAATTCAGGTCCTCCTGATTCTAGGACATGTGCTCTACTTATTGTGCCACCTAGCTGCCCCCAATTTTTTTTTTTGGAAAGACATTGTTTACATAGCTAGTGTAGGAACTTGCTTTTCCTGATAATGCATATTTGATTAAAATTTTGTTTTTCTTTTTGGTTTCATCAAAAGAGGATAGATTTGGGAGAATGAGGGAGCATTATTCAGTAGGCCCATTGGCTTATGAAGAATGAAAAGAGCCTCTAAAGCCTTTTTTTAATTCACAGAACAGAACAAATAGAAAGTCAGAAGGAAACAGGCAGTACAAATGGAAAGTTACATGTTTTATTATAAACTTAAAAGGAAAAGTAAATTATATATAATAGAGTTTAGTAGGTTCTTCACAATCCTCTTTTTGTGTTCTACTTTTTATATGGAAATGTTCATTTTATAATAGTGTTTATGAAATTTAGAAAAATGATTGAAATTGCAACAAGCAATACCAATTCAACAGATGAGGAAACTGAAGTATTGTGATGTTGAATGACTCACTTGGCCCATAGAGTCAGTAAGTGTCTAAGGTAAGATTTAAGCCCAGATTTTCTTGTCTCCAAAACTAGCATTCTAGCCATTACACCGTGGTACCTCCCTAGATTTGTGGGAGTCATTTCTTTTGTTGTTGCTGGAATTTTTTTGTTTTGTTTTTATTAATTTATTTATTTTTCATTTTCAATGTTCATTTCCATAAGATTTTGAGTTCTAAATTTTCTATCCCTTCTCTCCTCCCTCCCCAAGATGGCATGCAATCTGATGTAGGCTTTACACATACATTCATATAAGCATAATTTAACATTAGTCATGTTGTAAAGAAGAATTAGAATCAGTGGAAGGAAACACAAGAAAGAAGAAACAAAACAAAACAACAAAGAGAGCAAATAGTATGCTTTGACATGCATTCAGGCCCCATTGTTATATTTCTGGGTGGCATTTCCCATCATTAGCCTTTTGGAGTTGTCTTAGATCCTCGCATTGCTGAGAAGAGCTAAGTCTATCAAGGCCAGTCATCCCACAATGAGGCTATTATTGTGTGCAATGTTCTCCTGGTTCTGCTCACTTTACTCAGCATCAATTTGTGTCTTTCCAGCTTTTTCTGAAATCTGTCTGCTCATCATTTCTTATAGGACAATAGTATTCCATTTCATTCATATACCACAACTTGGTCAGCCATTCCCCAGTTGTTGGGAATCCCCTCAATTTCCAATTCTTTGCCACCACAAAAAGATTTACTGCAAATATTTTTGTACATGAGGATCCTTCTCCATTTGTATGATCTCTTTGGGATAAAGACCTAGAAGTGGTGTTGCTGGGTCACAGGGTAGACACGGTTTTATAGCCCTTTGGGCATAGTTCCAAATTGCTGGCTAGAATGGTTGAATCAGTTCACAACTTCACCAATAATGCTAATGCATTAATGTTCTAGTTTTCTGTGGGAAGCATTTCCCCTAGGATCTGAAGACAACAACAGCATCTCTGAGATGCTCTCCAATATAACCTTGTTTCTGGGATGGACACCTGCTTAAAAGATGAAGTGGCAACTCCTTTCAGACTGAAAGCCATAATTCTGAGAGGCTACTGCTCAGCAAAACTGTGGAGGCAGGCAGAAATCCAGAGGAGGAGAATGGATAATCCATTGTTTGGCACTCTATCAGACTTATATGCAAGGAGATCAAATGTCTCATCTTACAAAGACTATGGGACAGCACTCTGATACAACTGAAGAAAGGATGCCTGGTTTATGTCAGAGGCGCTGTGGCTATCTATAATAGTATCAGCAAACACTCCCATCTGAGCTATGAAAAAGGTGGTTTGGGCTATCATCTTCTGAGAGTTGTGAAAACCTCCAGAACGAGTGGCAGCAGACATTGATGACTCAAAGTTATGGAAGATGACTAGAACTGCCCAAGAAAAATAGATTAATACTAATACTGCACTCTGCATTTTTCCTTTTTCATTCAAGTTGGTTCTATACAAATGACTAACTGCTCTAATTATGAACATTTTTGTGGGTAGGTGGTTGTATACTCATATATATATATATATATTTGCAATATATATATATATTATTATATTTGCAATGTATATAATTTATACTATAAAATACATTGTAATTTACTTTATTGCTTAAGTTCACTGCAAAGCAGTCACAAGAGTAGTCACTTTTGTAACCAGATTACTGTTAACCATGAAACAGCTCCTGAAAATTAGTTCATTCCTACCACAGCAGAATAAATGAATCTTTGTTTCTGAGATTTGAGGCAAAAGTACGAAAAAAAAAAGAAGATGATGCCACTCTAGAGGAAAGAGACTGTCTCTTGTGGTAGAGTATCTGCCATCTACAGGACAAAAGACTGTTCATTAGTTCCTGAGTAATGCCTTTCTGGAAAGACTCAGGGAAAGATTTAGCTGGGAACGTGAGCTGTATTGTTACTCTGGAGCAGCCAGCAGCATTTACCATTCTGGACCTTTACTTGCCACTTTCTACATCAGTGGCCAATTTTTTTCAAGACTTCAGTCTTCCTGTCTTACCCAGGCTAGAAGTCCAGTGGCTAATTATGGACCTGAAACTACCTGAGCCAGTTTGTCCCTCTTTAGGGAACCTAAGAGGCACTTTTTGAGAGAGAGAGAGAAAGAGAGAGAGAGAGAGAGAGAGAGAGAGAGAGAGAGAGAGAGAGAGAGAGAGAGAGGAGTTAGGGAGAAGAGGGGGAGAGAACAGGAGAAGGAGAAGGAGGAGAAGGAGGAGGAGGAGGAAGGAAGGAGAGGAAGGAAGGAGAGGGAGGGATAAAGACAAAGAGAAAAAAGGATAGAAAGAAGAGAGAGAAAGGGAGGAAAAGAGAGAGAAGGAGAGACAGTTGACAAAAAAGGAAGGAAGGGAGGAAGGAAGGAAGGAAGGAAGGAAGGAAGGAAGGAAGGAAGGAAGGAAGGAAGGAAGGAAGGAAAGAAGGAAGAAAAGAGGGAAGTCAGTCATTATTGTCATTCAATATGTTATGTTTGTTATATTATTATAAGAATAGCAGCTACAAATAACTATCTGGTTGAATTCCTTTGATAATCAATAAATCAACAATTCAAGTCAATAGACAGTTGTTGAACACCTCTTATGTGCAAAGCAATATGCTCCCCAGCAAAATTTTAAAATAAAAAAGCAAAGTAGTTTTTTTTTTTCCTGAAGCTTAAGTTCTATTGGCAGATATAAAATATAAACAGATAAATGAAGATGATTTGAAGCAGGAGGGAATGCCTAACTAGGGAATCAAGAAATTTTTTAAGTAGACCACTCACTTGAGATGAGCCTTGAAGGAAGCAAAGGAAGCAGTCTCGAGGAGGGGATGCATTCCATGTCTGAGAGGAAGCCTGTGGAAAGATGTATATACAGGAAATGAAATGTTAAGTTTGAGGAACAGCAAGTCTGAAAGAGAGAGTACATGAAGGGGAGTAATTCGAAATAAGATTGGTAGGCAACAACAGATTCTAAAGTGCCAGTGCCAGTGCTAGTGCCATTCTTTCAGTGCCAGTCTGAGGAGTTCGTTTTCCCTGAGTGCTTACCATATGTTCAGCCTTCATAATACTACACCGTTCTGAAATTCTGCTTTCCTTTGAGTTGTACTAATTGAGCAATAGGTTGTTATGTGCCTTCCTGTGAAAGGATAAATGTCAAAGCTTCAGAGTTTGTCAGCTTCCCTTGGGGCACTGAATTGGTTCAAAATTTGAGCATGGGAACAGATAACATAACTGTCCCCAAAAGAAAGAAGATATTTGTGTAATGCCAAAATAGGCTGATTAAAAAAATGAGATTTTTATGATAAGCCTGGCAACAAAGAATTGTCTCAGTATGTTAACAGTACCTGGGGGTAAAACAAACAAACTCCCATGGACAAAGAGTCCTGTGCTCAGAACACAAAAGACAAGTATCATGGAATATACTAGAGACACCATAAATATCCTGAGAGCTTTAAGAAGTGTATTTCAGAGCCAGTGAGATTTGTAGGAGATTACGATGGTTCACTTTTAACAGACAATTACAAACACCAAGTATTGATTTCTTTGGATATCTCAGAATCCGTCTAACACCAACAGGTACACAGATTGACTGATGAGTGGAGTTTGCTAACATTTGGAAAGGGGACTTTGAAAGTACTTTATTGTCTTCTTAGGGTTTTTCTTTGATTCTGAAACACATTTGTTTCCAAATATACCTCTTCCCTATCAAGTCTGAGCTATCATTTCTGAAAAGAAGAGTGAAAAAAACAATTCTACAAAAATAACCAATGTATTGATCATACCTCATGGTAAATGCAAAATTCTGCATCAATCCCACCCTTATTCCCCAACAAAGTGAGGGAAATTGATTTTTCTCAACTCTCTTCTGGGTCAAACTTGATCATAACGTATGACATTTGGTCTCTTTGCTTTTTTTTTTCTCTCCAGTCACATTGTTGCAGTAAACATTTGTATAGTGTTTTCTTAGTTCTATTTATTAATGAAGTAAATAGCATTAGTTCATATAGGGAAAAGACCCCTTTTTGCAGGTCTGGCCCTGGAGTTGGTCAAGGGAATGATGGATGTAGTTGGAGGAAAGGTGAAGGGGCTATAGTTTAAAGGTCAGAAGGAACTTGTGGAAGAAGTCTGGTACTTCATAAAAATCTCAATAAGAGAGATGGCTCAGATTTGTTCATTTGGCTCATTTATTCCTTTGGTTGGTTCCAGATTCTCTGGTAACTTCTACTTGTGGGAGAGGTTTCATCCTTTTCTCCAAATTTAATGCTTATGGAGCTAGTGAATAATCTTCCTCCCCTCATGATAATAATAATAACTAATATTTATATAGCACATACAGTGTGCTAAGCCTGTACAATTATGTCATTTGCTACTCACAATAACACTGTGAGGTGGATTCTATGATTATCCCCATTTTATAAATGAAGAAACTGAAGCAAACAGAGGTTAAATGATTTTCCCAGGATCACACAGTTAAGAAGTGTGTAAAGTCACATTTGAACTCAGGTCTTCCTGACTCCAAGCCCAGCACTCTATCTACTGAACTACTTAGATGCCCCTAGCATTCATTAGTATTCTGTGTATGTCAAGAGATAGAACTACATCTTCCAGCTTCAGTGAGATGGTAATGATTTCTGAGGGTCTAAAGGGTTCATTAAAGAGTACCCTCATCATAGTGTTCATCCATTGGCACATACTCTAAAGAATCTTCCTCTCTGGGACCTGGATCCCACAATAAAGGCAAAGAAGCCCCAGAGAAGCTCAAAACCCCTGAGTAACCTTGTCAAAGCAAGGACAGCAGTAATGCCTTAAAGCCCCTTTCCACCAAGGAATCTGAAAATCACCCAGCCCCTAGTAGGGTTCCCACACCATAAGTCAACACCAGTCCTAAACTTTGACTTATACTCCAGGTTGTTAAGGGATGTTAAGGGGTCCCCTGAACTTGTCTTTTTGAGTTGCCATATTTTCCAGAAATGCTGGACTCGGAGCATGCAAGAGGCTATGAATATGTCAAGTATGAAGCTCCCTCTGAGCTGACATAACTTGTTCTGTCCAAGCTGGACTCCCTATGTGTCTTTGGGAGGCAAAACAGGTATCAGCCAGTGGTGCCAGGTGGAGATAATGCTGGTGAAGCTGGGGTTCTTTGCAGATAAGCAGAACCCTCTTTTCCTCATAGTCTAACAGATCCCAAGGGAAAAGAATGCAACTTTTGCCATCACTTTGCTCCTCCTTTTTCCCATCTTTGCTACATTGTTTTTCCTCCCATATCATTCCCCTTCCTGGTATCCACTCCTCCCTTTTTCTTGCTGTTATAAAAATATAAACTTCTGTAAAGATTGATAACACTTTGAGTTTCACATGCATGTTCATTTCTCTTGTAATAAACTTGGTTTTCACATAAGTCTCATGGCATAGTGATTGCCTGTTGACAAGGTCAAAGTTCACCACTCTGTGCCACCAATACTTGGTCCTGTTTGACTCAGGTAAAAATTTTTTTAAAATCCACCCTGAATATACATATGTATATACATATATATGAATATATATACATATATGAACATATACATATGTGTATATATACATATGTATGTAGTAATAGGAGGGTGTAAGTGTGTGTGTGTATATATATTTATGGGGTGTGTATATGTGTACATATATACATAGACAAAGGGCACAGGATGAATAGAATATGAAGGGATGATCTCTAAAAAATAAAATTAGGAGGTGCAAGAGGAATATATTGGGAGAAGGAGAAAGGGAGAGATAGAATAGGGTAAATTATCTCATATAAAAGAGGCAAAAGAAAACTGTTATAATGGAGGGGAAGAGCAGGAAGGAGAAAGGGAATGAGTCAAACTTAATTTCATTGAATTTGGCCTAAGGAGGGAATAAACTACACACTCACTTGGGTATCATACCCTACAGGGAGGTAGGAGGGAAGGGGATAAGAGGGAGCTGATAAAAGGGAGGGCAGATTGGGGGAGAGAGTAGTTAGAAGCAAACACTTTTGAAAAAGGACTGAGTCAAAAGGGAAAATATAATTAAGGGGGAGGCAGAATAGGATGGAGGGAATTACAGTTAGTCTTTCACAATACTGTGGAAATGTTTTGCATTACTACACATGTACAACCTATATTGAATTGCTTGTCTTCCCAGTGGGGATAGGTGAGGAGGGAAGAAGGGAAAGAATCTGGGATTCAAAGTTTTAAAAACAAATGTGAAAAAAAAATTGTTTTTTTACATGCCACCAGGAAGTAAGATATACAGGAAATAGAGTATAGAAATCCATCTTGCTGCCAGCCCTTTTCCAAGATGGCGGTGGCTGCTCTTTCCTGGCTCTTAGGGCGGCTGTGAAAGGGGATATGAAAGAAGGCCAGATGATGCCCCACAGACCTACCCCTCCAGAGTCCCCTGGACCCCCTACTTCCCTTCAAGCCACCTCCTGAGTCCAGTGGGTCTGGTGTCGGTGTCCTTTAGCCATGTGCCATCATTGGCACAGATTTTGGAGAGGAATCTTTGAGTGGAGCTGGGGGGCTGCTACCATCCAGGAGACTGTGAGCCTCACTCTCGAACCACCATCATTGTGCCACATCGGGCTTGGGAGTCCCATCTTCGTCTGCTGCTCTACCACCTGCATCCTTTTCTGCAACATCAGCAGCTAGCCTACAGCATCTATGTCATCCACCAGGCTGGAAATGGAACTTTTAACAGGGCAAAGCTGCTGAATGTGGGGGTTCGGGAGGCCCTTCGTGATGAAGAGTGGGACTGCCTGTTTCTGCATGATGTGGACTTGCTGCCCGAAAATGATCCCAATCTTTATGTCTGTGACCCTGGGGGTCCCAGGCATGTTGTCATAAACAAGTTTGGATATAGACTTCTATACCCCCAAATTGGGGGTGTTTCAGCTCTTTCTCCAGATCAGTACCTGAAGATGAATGGCTTCCTCAATGAGTATTGGGGTTGGGGTGGAGAAGATGATGATATTGCCACCAGAGTTCATCTAGCTGGGATGAAGATCTCTGTGGGACACTACAAGATGGTGAAACACCGAGGAGACAAGGGAAATGAAGAAAACCCCCACAGGTTTGACTTTCTGATCCGGACACAACGTTCATGGACACAGGATGGAATGAACTCACTGACATACCAACTGCTGGCTCAACATACCAACCACTTTATACTAATATTACAGGAGACATTGGGGTTGATCCCCATGGCCCCCGGCCTCCCTCAGGTCCCAAATTCCCACCTGGTTCCTCTCAGGCCTTTCGTCATGAAATGCTACAGCGCCGGCCCCAAGCAGGGCCTGGTCCTCTGCCTCCTGCCAACTACACTGGTTCCCACTGACAGCCCCTCTTTTCATTTGAGATTAGAGGGAATGTGTCCTCTCCTGGTCCCCTTTCACTGCTGCCTAAGGGGGTTACCTCTGCTCTGCTGTGCTGGAACTGGGCTCCTGCAGCCCTGGAGGGCCCTACTTCTGAGTCCCCCAGATAGGGCACATGACTGTGATTCACAGATGTGTTATACATAATGCTGACTCTCCACCTCTGTGGAGTACCCTGCCACTAGGGTAGGAGTAGGTTTGGGCCCTAGGGTTCTCCTACTCCCTCCTCACTTCCCACCCCCAAAAGAGGGCTCAGGTATGACCCTCCTCCCTAGGCCCCTGTGAATATTTATTTTATTTATGGCCCCTGGGGAGGGCATATGTCAGTTGGGGAGGGCATGATCCCTCCCCTTCAGGATTCTCTTCTGGGGTGTCTCTCCTCACCAGGTCTGTCTGGAAACCCTGACATTTTTATATATTTTCTAATAAAGGACTCTCTTGTGTCTCTCCGAAAAAAAATCCATTTTGCCCTACTAGGAAGTTAGCAGGGATGGGGGAGAACATAAGAGAACAGATTGGGGGAAGGGGTATTCTGTAGGCTCACTCTCTTGGGATGGGGGTAGGAGAAAGATGGGGAGAAAATTTGTAACTCAGAATCTTGTGGAAATGAATGTTGGAAACTAAAAATAAATAATTTTTTAAGTTAAAAATTTTGAAAAAAAAATCTACCCTGTTTCACCCTTTGGGAGCACCTAATTCCATCCAAGATGTGATAGCACTAACAACCAGCAGTTGTCCTGACACAACTTCTTTCCCTCCTCCCATTCAGGCCCCTCTTCCTTCCCTAATCCTTAAAGAATAAGTTCTTTTTCAAAAAAAAAAAAACAAGAATAAGTTCTTTAAAAAGAGACACAGTTGGCCCCAGATCCTTTGAAAAAGGTTCCTGGTCACTTAAAGTAATAATGTCAAATTCAAATAGAAACAGAATAATCACTAGACCTTACATAAGGCTCCCTGTGGGTCACATACTGACTTAGAAAACCATATATTAACATTATGTTTTACTATATTTTTACTCATTTTATTAAATATTTCCCACTTACATTTAGTCTGGTCCAGGCTGCTCTTGGGAGTGTTGTGGGCTTCATGTGGCAGGTCCAAGTTTGACACTATATTTTGGGCCTCCTGGCTTAGAGTGAATGTCAATTGTAACTGTTTCTCTTTTAAACAGCAGCCCTGAGGGTCTTCCCCTCCCAGTTTGATTGACTCACTTCTTAAAGAGGCCTATTCACTGAATGGGCCTCATTCAAAGTGAGAACCTGAAAAGGCTTTATTGATGAATATGTGGCCACTGGACCCAGATGGCTCTGGAGGAGAAAGTGAGGCTGGTGACCTTGTACTGCCCTTCCTCACTCAGATCAAAGTCAACTGCAAGTCATGTCATCCTCTCCCTGATGGTCCTCTTTGAAGACTAAAGACAAACACAAACCTGATGACCAGATGCATTTCCATATAGAAAGGGAGACTGCATCCAGATACATTAAGTGCTACCGTATTCTTGCTGCACATTTTTGTTGTGTTAGGGCAAAGTAAACCTCCTTTTGTTAACTGTTGAATGACTTTCAAGTGCCTTATTCATCCCAATTTCAAACTTGAGCTAAGACAGTGCTAGGTTAGAGCAGTTTCCCCACACAGGACTCCAGACAACTGTTTTGTATCCATCCTCCCCAACAACCCATTTGTATTGTGATCATTTTCCCCTAATAAAACTATTTCACTTCACTTTCTCTCTTCCCACTCCCCTCTAGGGCTACTTGCCATGCTCTGCCTTCCAAACATCCTGGTTTTCTCCTTAGAAGCATCAGCCATTGTCCTGATCTGGAACCAATGGTCTGAGCAGCCATACCTCCTACTCAAATCTCTGTATAAGTAAGATAGAATGAAAGAGGAATGGTAGGGTCTGCTTCATTTTGCCCAATGCCAAAGCTGTGACTAAAGATGCTGTCCCTACCAGGTGCCCATAAGCAGCAAAGAAGGGAGATTTCCTCTTTTCCTTATACTGTCCTTTAGGATCCAGAGCCTTACTAAACTTGTAACAAGTCATGGGGTCTCTTGCTAAGCAATGTGTTCCCCCTTTTAAGTAGTATGATCCCTACATTTGAAAATATTCAAATGGAATGAATGACAAACTATTAACTCTGTCATAATAATAATCTGTGCTAACTGCTTTACACTTATCTCCTTTGATCCTGTGATGAATGAAAACCCTGAGAGACAGAGTTTCTGGAAAATAAATAATCTATTTATTAATTAAGCTAAACAGTAATCAATAAATTGATGGCCAGTGGTTTCTTTTGATAACCCAAAAGGTGGACCTTGAAAGACCTTACATCCCTTCTAACAAGAATCCCATTTATAACATTTCCAACAAGTGATCAATTTTACCTTTGAAATCCCTTCCAAAGCTGACATTCTTTGGGGGGGCGGAGCCAAGATGGCAGAGTAGAAACAGCTCATCCAAGCCACTCTGCCCCCACATTCCCCCCAAACGATGTAAAAGGGGACTCTGAACAACTTCTGGAGCCCCAGCACCCACAGAACGACACAGAGAAGCTAAACTCCCGCTGAGGACAGCCCAGCAGCCCTGCAGGAAGGAACAGCCCAGTGGTCTGGGACCTGGCAGCGTGCAGCGTGCAGAGCGCAGGAGCCGAGCCGAGCGGAGCCCAGGTCCACATGAGCCAAGGTTTTAGCCCCAGGGTGGCAGGGCCAGCAGCCAGCTGGAGGAACCCCAGAACACCAGGAGCTGTGGCGACTACAGAATTATCAACATAGACTTGCCTGGGACAAAGTAAGAGGTTAGTGTCCTATGGACTTTGGGACTGGTATTAGGGAATGCGTCGGCTCCCTCCCTGGGGGCTAGAAGCCGCTGAAGACAAATGCCATTTTGTAGTTTTCAGAGGCAGCTCCCACTCCCAGCCTGCAAATTTGTAGGGAGATCCAGCGATCAGTCTTGGGGGGTAATCGCTCTTGCTTTAACCTCCCTGGATCTGGATTGTGATCTAGGGTGGAAGTCGTGGGTAGGTTTACAGCTTGCCAGAAACAGAAGTTGCCCCCCACACGTTCAGGACGAAAATTCCTCTAGCTGGCCTTAAAGCCATAGTGTGGCAACAAGCCCAAAAGTCAAGCAATTAAGTGGCAACATGCCAAGGCAAAGGAAACAGAAAAATGCAACCCTAGACTCTATTTTGGGGGCATAGAGCGGGAAAAGGACTGTGAGGTCAGAAGTCCTGCTCCAAAAGCCCCAGGGGAAAACATGAGCGGGTTGCAGGCCATAGAGGACCTTAAGAAGGACTTCAAAAATCAAATAAGAGAAGTGGAGGAAAAATTGGAAAGAGAAATGTGAAGGATGCAGGAAAAGTATGAAATGAGGGTCAACAGCCTGACTGAGGAAAACAACACCTTAAAAAATAGACTAACTCAAATGGCAAGGGAGGCCCAAAAGAGCAATGAGGAGAAGAATGCCTTAAAAAGTCGAATTTGCCAGATGGAAAAAGAATCTCAGAAGTTCTCTGAGGAGATTCATTCCTTCAGAGTTAGACTGGAGCAAATGGAAGCTAGTGACTTTATGAGAAATCAAGATGCTGTTAAGCAGATCCAAACAAACGAAAGATTAGAAGGCAATGTAAAATATCTCATGGGAAAAACCACTGACCTAGAGAATAGATCCAGGAGAGACAATTTAAAAATTATTGGACTACCTGAAAGCCATGATCAAGGAAAGAACCTAGAAATCACCCTTCAAGAAATTCTCAAGGAAAACTGCCCTGATGTTTTAGATCCAGAAGGCAAAATAGAGGTTGAAAGAATCTACCAATCACCTCCTGAAAAAGATCCCAAAAAGAAAACTCCCAGGAATATTATAGCCAGGTTCCAGAATCCCCAGATCAAGGAGAAAATACTACAAGCAGCCAGGAAGAAACGATTTCAATATTGTGGAAACACAATCAGAATAGCCCAGGACCTGGCAGCTTCTGCACTGAGGGATCGAAGGGCATGGAATATGATATTCCAGAGGGCAAAAGAACTGAGAATGAACCCAAGGGTCACCTACCCAGCAAAACTGAGTATTTTGTTTCAGGGGAAAATATGGTCATTCAGTGGAATAGAGGACTTTCAAGCATTCTTGAGGAAAAAACCAGAATTGAATAGAAAATTTGACATCCAGACACAAGGAAGAGATGCCTGAGAAGGTAATCAGGGAAAAGAAATCAAAAGGAACTTATCAAAGTTGAACTATTTACATTCCTATATGGAAAAGCAATAACTGTGACTGATGATATCTTTCTCACTATGAAAATAATGGAAGAAGGGGGGTGTGGTCATATGAATACATATGTGAATGTGTGTGTATATGGTTACAGTTATATATGGATAGAGGGCATAGGTTGAATTTGTTGGGAAGGGAGAATACTCAAGGGATGAAATTATGAGGTGAGAGAGGAAAGTGGCAAGAGGAGATGGGGAGAGACATGGTAGGGTAAACTATCTCATGTAGGGGAAGTGGTTGCAAAGGAGGGGGAGAATAAGGAAGGCTAAAAAGCAAAACCACATTCACATTGAATTTGGTTCAGGGAGAAAAATGACATACATACTAAATGGGATATCTCAACCTGCAGCAGGATAGGGGGAAGGGGGATGAGAGGAGGGATGATGGATGGGAGGGCATCCTTGGGGTGAGGGGAGGTTGGAAGTACCCACTATAGAAGAGGGACAGGATCATGTAGGGAATGGACCAGGTGGGGTGTGGGATGAGTGGGAAGGAATTATAAGCAGCCTTGTACAATATATCTACTATGATAATGTTTTGCATAGCTAGACATGTACAACATATACTGAATTACTTATCTCCCAAGAAGGAATGGGTGACAAGGGAGGAAGGAAATGGATCTGAAATTCGAGGTCGTAACATTAAATGTTTCAAATATATATAAATACTATTATTAATGCTCTTTTGCTTGTAATAGGGAGATAAGATGTGCAGGCATTAGGACACAAAGATTCACCTTCCTCTAATGGAAAAGTCGATGGGGGTATGGGAGAACGTATGGGAGAGAGTAGATTGGAGGAAGCGATATCTTGTGGGAGTACTATTCTGGGAGGTTGGGTAGGGGAATAATGGGGGGAAAATGATTGTAACTCAAAATCTGGTGGAAATGAATGATGTAAAACAGAAGTTAAAGCATTTGTTTAAAAAAATAAAAAAAATTAAAAAAAGAAAGAAAGCTGACATTCTTTGATTTCGTGAAAAGCTTTTTACCTTCCCATCCAAAGCTAATGAGCATGTGTATTGAGGCCTAGGAGTAGTCTCATCAGTTAGCCATGCCCTTCAGGGACTCACTGACCCATTCAGGAATTGGACCTTAACTGAAATAAAAGGAAAAGGGTGGATCATAAATTAATATTTAGTTATTAATATGATAGCATAATATTAACCTCTCTCACCACCTAGCTGCCTCCATATAGAGAGAAGATTATTGCTTTGGGTGAGAGGGTATATTAGATATCCCCTTAGGTTCCTTACAGCTTGACAATGCTATGATTCAAGAGTAATCAGTGATAAAATATAAAGTTTACTTTAATATCTCCACCTATGTTCCACTAATGTCTTGCTTGGATGCTTCACCTTGGTGTGGAGGTGACTGTGGGTTAAAACTTATTTTAATGGGACACACATTCTGAGCAGCTCTTTTCATTCTAGAAAGGGTTCAAGTCTGAGTCTAGTAACAAATTAGAGGAGGGTTGGGCTTCAAATGGTGAATCTTCTACGGCTGTAGGAATCCATGAATTCTACCTCCAAAGTCATCTTCAGTTTGGGACAATAAAAAGAATAGCCACATGGACAAAAGCATGGATCTTTTGAAGAATAGTTGGCCCATAGTTACCATTCTGCCCCTGACCTCTCTCTCTACAGAGAAATATATTGCTTCACAAAATGGTAGAGAGTCACAAAAATCACATCAGAATGTAGATTTTTCTGAGGGAAATCATGGTTAAGTCTATGGCTAGAGAATATGAGCAGAAGCTCTTTGTGAGGGAGCCTCCTTCCACTCCTCACCCTCAGCAAAATAGACGACTAAGTACAGTGTCAGGGTCAGAAAAAGTGGTGCCAAGGTGCCTCTTAGCTATAATTTTAGGGTCTTCTTCAAGGGAGGCAACTTTTAATTTAGCACCTGAAAAAGAGAACACCACACACCAGAATGATTTAAGTCATCCATGGATGCTGTCCTTCCTACTGTTCTTAGTTAACAAAAAGGTATTTCAGTCAAGAGGAATTCTATTCCATTCCATGGACCTATGGAGACAATATAGACATGCTTTGATAATTTGATGCATCTATGATCTCATTGATATAGGTCCCTCAACAGGGCATGTTCCAAAGCCATTTATGCCCTCTAATTCTATGCAACTTTTGTCCATGTCCTTTCATAGATCTCCTTTAAGAGGTCTCCCCAGTACCCTAGGGGGTCTTCCTCTAAATAGCTTAACATTGTGTGCAATGAAGCTTGTGAGTTGATTTTCAGTTATTCCTTGCTCTCATATCACACATGGCCTACACTCTTTTACATATGATTGAAAAGTCATATGTCTTTCAGATGAAATTCTCTATTGTACCATACTCATGGCCACCCTGCAGCCACTCCACTGTCCTTTGGGTAAGCCTCTACTTGAACTCTTCAGAATCTGTGGTAGTCTAAGATTTGCATCCACAGAGAATGAGTAGGAGACTATTGTTGCTTAAAAAAATCTAAATGAAAAAAGAATGGGCTGAGAATTAAAGAGATAAGACCAGCATAAGAGGGATATAGCATGTGGTATTTCTTTAGGAAATTGGGCAATGCCTTTAAAAACCCAAAAATTCTCCCTGAAATATAGATGTATATCTAGAGTAGTTAACAAGAGTGTAGTAAGTGCATGTGAAAGGAAGTCAAAAAAGAGTTTTCTGAAATATTGGGAGAAAGTAATTTTTTGTTCTACTAGGAGAAGGAGATTGGCAGTATCCAGCAAGCTTCTCCAACCTCACTGAAAGTGCAACAGGTAAAGACCCCTTCTCGCCCTGATGTTTTCTTCATAGCAGTGCTAATCTACACTTATATGATAGTCAGACTGTATCCATCATTCAAGTAACAGATGCAAAAAGGCCAGTGCCATAACCAGACCAGGCTCAAAATGTATATACCAGGAAGTTTACTGTTAAAGTTTGTAGGAGTGATGAAACCTGCTGGAAGAAGTATTTTCCAAATAAGAATCACTACATGTATATATATATATATATATATATATATATATATATATATATGTATATGTATATATATGTATGTATACACACATATACGTATATATTATATGCATATATACATGTAATTGTGTATATACACAATGCATATCCATGTATATGTGTGTTGTTGTTCAGTTGTTTCAGACTCTTTGTGATCCTATTTGGGATTTTCTTGGCAAAGGTAGTAGAATAGTTTGACATTTCTTTCTCCAGTTCATTTTACAGGTGAGGAAACTGAGGCAAACAGGGACATGACTTACCCAAGGTCACACAGTTGGCAAATGTTTGAGACCAGATTTGAACTCAGGAAGATGAGTCTTCCTGACTCTAGGCCTGGAGTCTATCCACTACACCATCTAGTCACATAGTTGCCATATATACATATATGTATATATATACATATATGTGTATATATACACATACGTATATTATATATACATATGTGTATATATGTACATATTTATATATCTTTTCTCTGTAACATAGGATAACTCTAGTTAAATCTGGGTGTTTTAAAATTAAGAAATCATCTGTAATGGAATCTTAAATTGCCAGCCCAGAAATCTTTCTAGTTTGAGATTCGAAACTCTTCACAATATTTCTTCGTGCATTCTTTTTCTCAATCCCCCCCTTTTGACCTGTTGGAATTTATCACATAATAAATTCACATCTATCCTTTTAATGAGAATAAGAACAATTCACTTAAAATATGAGGTATTTTATAATATCAAGAAAAAATACATTCTTGCTTCAGAGTAGAGACAAAGAAATGCACCTTCTTCCTTTCATTGAAAAGGTGAGGGACTAAGGCTGTGGGTGCTGCCTTCAACTGTATAAAAAGAAGTCAATGTGTTATCAATTGTGTGACTCAGGTTTGGGGTTTGGGGGGTATTTTTTGGTGTTGGGATTTTTTTTTTGCTGCAAGTAAAGACTCATTGGAGTTGGGGGCTTTATCTGAAATTAACCATAATGTTAAAACACCAGGTATCAAAAAAGATTAATGTTTCTAAAAACAAAAACAGATATTAACTCCAGAAACTCCTTATTTCTTCCAGACTTCCTAGGGACAGAAGGTTTAGGAGGCCAGCACCAATCCCATGGTCCAACAGTGGAGAAGCCATCCATAGGCATCCTACAGCCTTAGTCCCTCACCTTTTCAACGAAAGAAAGGAGGTCCATTTCCTTGTCTCTACTTTGAAGCATGAATGTATTTTCTTAATATAATTATGCTTTATATTTTAAGTGAATTGTTCTTATTCTCATTAAAAGGATAGATATGAATTTATCATGTGATAAATTCCACAGGTCAAAAGGAGGAGATTGAGAAAAGGAATGCATGAAGAATTATTGTGAAGAGTTTCGAATCTCAAACTAAGAAGATTTCAGGCTAGCGATTTGTACCTGAGATTATCCCCAAAAAGCAATGTATACATTTCTAGGTTGCTGCTTTTGTTCACCAAGAAGGCTGCAGAGAAATCAGGAACCTGGTATTATTTCACCTGTTGTGTATGTAAGGTGAGGTAAGCTTTCTCTCTAGAGACTAAGGAAGATACAACCTTATCATAAACCAAGCACAGATGGGCATGAAAACCATGTCTGGGCAATGACTGATACCTAAGTTATGAAAAGTTTGTGTAGAAGGTAAACACTCAACGCCTCAACCCCCATGAGACTCAAACTGACAAAGTGTCAGCTATGCACTAAGTCCTAGAAATATAAATAGAAAAGCAGAGACAATTTCTGCTCTGAGGGACTTCACATTCTAATAGAGAGAGACATTACATATAGGAGGGCAGATGGAAAGACCCCATGATTCTTAAGGGGATCCAGCGAGCCTCTCTGATTGCAAAGCTTTGTGGGATTTTGGATGACAACTAGAGAGGCTCCTTTGTATTAATTTCTGCCAAAACCTAAACAGGATCAAAATACCCCTAAGCCATATTAAAACTAAACAGGGCATTTCTAGCTTTCTAGCCACCCCAAAAATTCACATTCTTTACATAGACTGTGCTCATTTGATCTTGTTCATCCATTCATTCACTCACACAAAGCAAGAGCTCATATGGAAGTCAGAAGAAGAGATACAAGGACACTCTCAAGGGCTCTTTGAGGAACTTGGGAACTGACTACAATACATGAGAGATGCTGGCAAGGGATTTCCCAGCATAGTGTGCCTGCATCAGAGAAGATGCTGTGCTCTGGAATGGAAGTAGCTCAAAAGAAATGCAAAATGAGCAAATTTAGAGAATCCACTCCAAACGTTCCCATGGACTATTTGTGCCCGACCTGTGGTAGAGCCTTCCAAGTTCATATTGGTCTGATCAGCCACAACTGGACACACTGTAACTTGACTGTAACACAGTTATGTCACTTTGGTCCTCTTTGAACACGAAAGACAACAATCATTCATCCAGCCAGAATTTATTAAGTCTTATAATATGCTCCAAGAGTTGGATTTGTTAGTGGGAAGACAAAGACCAAAAATCAGTCTCTGCTTTCAAGGAGTTTACATTCTACAAGAGGAAAATAACATGTAAATAAACACAAAATAAAGAGAGAGAGGAGAGCACATTAGCCCCCAGGGGATCCAAAAAGACCTGACATAGAAAGCAGCATTTGAACTGAGTCTTGAAAGAAGTTATGTCAGAGTCTTGCTTCTCTAGAATACACAGAGCTTTGCTCTGTGGATTCGGTGAATCCCCAGGCTTCCTGCCTAGCTCTGCCCCACAGGATAGCAGGCATAAGATTGAATTGGATGTGCTCTTCACCTGCCCTTCATCCAATTATCTCTTTGCAAAAGCTGAATTTCTACCCACTGGGCAGTAAATAGGATCTGCAAGTTTCTCTCACCAGGAATCCCAGAAACCTTTAACACAGAATTATCACTGCCACATCCAAAGACCTTAGTTATTCTTTCCTCTCTGCCTATAGGTAGTCATAAGAATTAAAAATCACAGTGGAACTCTCTAACACCTATAAAATAGGATTATTCCTATTCTTTAGCTGCCCTCACTTCCAGAATCTAGTGAGCATGGCCAGGATCTATGCATATATAGGGTAGGAAAAACTCTGGGCCTTACCAGGGAGGATGAGGCTGCTGATTTGGGGATGGCATGAGAGTCCCATGGCCTGTCACATCCCTGCTGACCAATGGGACTGGCATCAGGCAAAATTGTGAAATGCATGAAGTTTCTTTTCAGCGTCCCAGATCTGCCTTTCTGTTCTTTGTCCATCTTTCCAGATAGGCCCTTCTCACTTCATTCAGGTTCCTTGTACCCCCTTCCCTATCCAAACTTTCTCTCAGGAAATCCAGTCTGATACAGCAAGTATTTGTTAAATGCCATGTGCTGATGATACAAAGAGAAATACAAAAAAGCCATTTCTGCCCTCAAGCAGCTTAGGAGTACAGAATTCAATTCAATTTAATAAGCATTTTCACATATATGACAGTGTTCGGTGGGAGAAACCACTAACAGCTGAAATCAGAAAGATTTTGCAAGAAACTAGGGAATTTAAAAGGTAGAGATAAGGAGATACATAATATGATGGATACATAATTAATTACTCAGTCATTTTTTAGTCATGTCCAACTCTTCATGACCCCATTTGGGTTTTCTTGGCAAAGCTACAAGAGTGGTTTATTTCCTTCACATACACACACACACACACATACACATTAGACAGATAGATATACATACATATAATATACACACATACACACATATATATGTGGAATGTGTGTGTGTGTGTGTGTGTGTGTGTATTTTCTCCCAGGAAAAGGATACAGTCAGTGTAGAGAAGGACAGCCCAGAGGGATGGAATACAGAGTCCCAGGAACAGCAAGTAGAGAGTTTGGGCTGGGAGACAGAATGTGTGAATAGTCATCACCATCCATCATTAAGTAGGATTTATGTAGTGCTTCAAGGACTGGAATATACTTTATATGTCTTATGTTATCCGGTCCTCACAACAACCCTATGAAGCTACTATTATCTCCATATTCTAGAAGGGGAAAGCTAGTGCTCAGAGACAGAGGGACTTGCCTAGCTAGATCGCATCTATGATAGATTGAAACCTGGGAGTTCTTGACTCCCAGTACAGCACTCTCTCTCCCTATACCATGCTGCTTCTCTCGAAGGTAAAATGAAGGGACATAATGTACAAAAAAGCTGAGAAGGGATTAAGCATTTATTACATACTCGCTGCTTCAGAAATATCATCTCATCTGATCCCCACAATAACCCTGGGGGGTAGGTGAGTTATTATCCCCATTTCTCAGCTGAAGGTGAGTCATGTAGCTAGTAAGAATCCAAAGTCACATTTGGACTTGGGTCTTCCTGATTCCAAGTCCTGGACTTCATTTACTGCATCACTTAGATGCCAACAGAAATAGGCAAGTTTGCAGTACTGACCTTAAGGGGGGGAGGGGCAAATCACAAGTGCCCTTCTGGACATTTGAGTCGTAGATGCTAATAGAACAGAGAGTTGGACATGTCCAAAAGCAGTTGGATAAGCAATGAAGTTCAGGAGAAAGTGCCTAACCTCACTCCTCTTCCAATGTCAATGCCTATGAAGGCTGGAAGAAGCTGCTGTTGTTGTTGTCCTCTTAACAAAGGACAAAGGTACCCCCTTCTCTTTTTTTTTTAATTCAGAAGCCGAAGTTTGAAGGTGAGCACTCCACCAAAGCTGCTTCTTTTTTAATTCAAGAATCTAGGTACTGGGTGTTGAGGAGCCTACAAAGATGGATGAAACATGGTTCCCGTCCTCAATGGAGCTTACAACCCAATGCACTATTTTAACAAAAGCTAACTCATATAAAATATTTACTTTTTAAATGAACCATATATTGTTGTGCCAAAAGGAGTGAGACAAGAGACCCCCGAGAGTAGAATTTGGAAGTGGATTTTATTTTCCAGGGTCAGGCCCAAATCCAAAAGTGAGTCTGCACAGACAATGTGCCAGTTTTTAAAGAGACGCCACCCAACCAAGGGTTAGGTATTACACAAGCAGAAACTTGCAGAGGCCAATGGTCAGTACACAACTTGAAATTCCTGCCGGTGCCAAGTCTCCCTGACCCAGAAGGCCACCCACCTCTGTGAAGGTTATCTGGCTAGGTAAGGGTGGGAATTGGAGGGGGAGGGGACAGGGAAGAATGGGGTCATGCACAACAGTGAATTTACCCAAGTCTGAAATTCCTACTCAAGGATCTGTTGGGGGGGGGGGGGGGTGGCTGACCTGGCATTCTGTTCACTTCCCTGAGGGAGGGGAATGGGAAAACCAGGCACAGCATTATACATTATTTCATTTGATCCATATATATTTGATCTCATTTGATCTTTTCAAATAGTCATGTAAGGTAGGTAGTATAAGTATTATCCACTCATTTTACAGATAAAGACACTAAGGTTCACTGGCCCACAAGCAATAGCTGGTAAAGGAAAGCTGCCATTTTTACCCAAATTCCAATTCAGCTCAACAGCACTGACTTTCTATTTATGTTTCAGCAGGTCAGTGAAGACTTAAGCTGAAGAAGTGAATTTCTGACAACTGACATCAAGCGGCTGATGAAGTGAGGAATGTTTGGGGGCAAAAACATAGCCCGGAAGCACACTATGTAGAATGTTATCCAGTTAACAAAGGTATAAAGCCAGGTCTAACTTGAGCTTCATACTCAGTTATAGGGTCACAGAATCATTGATCTTCAGCTCAAAGGGATATCAGAGATCATATGATTCAACCCCTCATTTTACAGCTAAGAAAATTGAGGTCCAGAGGGGCTCAAGGTTACAGGGGTGTCAAATGTGGAATCTGAATCAGATCTTCTGAATTCAGAGAGTCAATGTGCCCTTTCCACTGTGTACTGGTAAATATTTAACAACCAGCTCTCTGGAAGAAAATGTGTATGTATGACACACTTTTCATTTTAATCTGCATTATTAACATTTTCTCCATCACTTTCCTTATATCTACATAATGGAGTGCTCAGGGAGGACCAGTACCTCTGGTATGAGGGCTTGCTGAGCCCTTTTCAGGGTTCTTCATCCAACTTTGGTGCCCACCTTTGCCCAACCCTCACCTGGGGGTCTAGAAAGCTATAGCATGCATAGTGGCCACACCCCAATAAACCATCTCAGTAGATGAGCTAAACCAGGCCTCAAAACCATCAATGAGTTTGGGGGCTGTCTACCCTAAGCATGTGAAAAATTCCCCCAGTGAGATAGGAGGATGAGAATAATTTGCTCCAATGGCCATGAAGGCAACTGAAACAGGCATTGTAAAGCTCTTAGAGCCTGGCCAGACATCAAAGATGCCAAAATCATCTACTACATTCCAGACCATCTCCACTAGTCCTCACTTTTGTCTTGCCACTGGTCTGTGATGACTCTGGAAGAGAGAATGAAGCTGATGACTTTGTGCAATTCTGCTTGACAAGTCAAGATACCTCATAATGTCATTCATCCTCTTTAAAAATGGATGAACCATGGCAATAACATAATCAGCAAAACAAAAAACATTAAGCCCTGATTTGTAGTGTTTGTTGATTTCTGAGGTATCAATGTTCACACTAAAAATTTAACAATCATCTGTCATGAGCTGGTTTGAGCTGGCTCCAGCATACCCTTGAGTAACATACTGTTCTTTATCAATGCCTCAAGTCAAAGATTCTTGACCCACCCCCAGCAATCAATCAATGAATCAATCAGCAAGCATTTATTAAGCGCCTGCTGTGTGTCAGGTACTTGGTTGGTCTCTGAGAATACAAACACAAGGAATTAAATAATCCCTACTTTAAAGGAGCTAACATTCTAGTAAGGAAAATAATGTGAGTACATGTGAGGCAAAGGCAAGGAAGAAGTACATACCCCTGAGGAGATATGGTGAGTACAAAGTCATGAAACTAGAAAATGGAACATTGGGTGTCAAGAGCAAAGAGAAAACCAGTTTAACTGGATTACAGTATATGAGGAGAGTTATAGAAAAGACAGGTTGGGGCTAGGTTATAAAGGCCTTTAAAAAAGGAGTCTCTATTAAACCCAAAGGCAATAGAGAGCCACTGGATTTTATTGAGTAGGAGATTGGTGTGGTCAGATCTGTGCTTAAGGAAAATCACTGGCAGGTGTGTGGAGGATGAACTGAAGTGAGGGAGGGAGAACCGACTGGAGGCAGGGAGACCACTTAGGAGGCTGTTGCAATAGTGTAGAGACAAAACACAATAAGGGCTAACATTAAGGAGTAGGTCAAATATGAGAGACATTGTAGGAGTAGACATGGCGAGACTTAGCACCCGGTAGAAAGTCTGGAATGAGGGAAAAGGAAAAGTCAAAATGACCCCTGTTACAAACACATTGGACTGGAAGAACGGGGGTGCCTGCAACATAAATAGGGACATTTGGGAAGGAAATGGGCTGGTCTGGAAATATGAGTTCTGTTTTGGCCATGTTGATTTTGAGTTAGTTCTAGGATGTGATGTTTTGAAATATACAATTAGCAGAGTCTTGGGGGATACCTAAAGACATGGGGGTGATGTGGGTGATAAGCCAGCAAAAGAGAGGGAGAAAGACTGGTCAGATAAGTAGGAAGAGCACCAGGAGAGAGGAGCAACATAAACACACAGAGAAGAGAGAGAAGTATCCTGGAGGAGAGAGTTCAATAGTGCCAAGTGCAGCAGAAAAGTCAGGAAGAATGACAGAGATCACTGGCTTGCAAGGGGTTTGCATTGCAAAGCATTAAAGATTGAGTGAGAGCAGAGGAGTTACAAGTGACAAATACAGGCAGTTTTTTTGTTTTGTTTTGTTTTTTTCCCCAGAGAAATGCCTGGAAAAGGGAGAATAGATATAGGATAATAGCCTGAGGGGATGGTAAGGTCTAATGAAGGTTGTTTTTAAGGATGTAGAAGATGGATGTGTTTGACAGTGTTAGATTAAAGCTGTAGGAGGCTGGAGGCAATGATTGAGGATATAATCTACTGGGGAAGATTAGTGTAGGTAGGATGGGAGGAGCATATAGAGGAGATTGCTCTGGAAGGTGATAAGGCCACTTAATTATCATAGACGAGAAGGAAGAGAGTGGGGAACGGTATCAAGGGACAAGTCAAGGGATAACAAATTAAAAAGAAGGGCGGAAAAGGGGGAACATGGAAAATGGCCTCAATGTTCTCAATACAGTAAGAGGCCAGTTCCTCAGGTTTGAAGGATGAAAGGAGAGGCGTGGAAAGCTTGAGGAGAAAGGAAAAGATCTGAAATAGCTTTGTGAGAAGCAACACAAGGAATTAATCATGATGGTAATTGTTAGTTGTCTTTCCTTCTCAGGACGAAAATGATATCACTATGCTAGAGTCGTTTCAATGTGTCCAGCTGTGGCTGATCCAACATGAGCTTGGAATGCTCTACCACAGGTCAGACACAAATAGTCCGTGTGAACATTTGGGGTAGATACTCTAAATCTGAGCATCCTGTGTTTCCGTTGAGCTGTTTCAATTCTGCTTTGCTCATAGATCACAGCACCTTCTCTGACATGGGTACACCATGCTAAGCTGTCCTGTGCCAGTGTCTCCCATGAAAACACAATCAATTACAAAGCCCTTAAGAGAGACCTTGAGAGTGTCCCTACATGGCTTCTTCTGATTGCCATGTGAATGCTTTCCCTGTGTGAGTTCTTCATAAAATGGCCTTTTTGTCAAGTGTACATTTTGCATTTGAATAACGTGGCCAGCCCATTGGAGTTGGTGTTCTCTAAAGCAGAGTTTGAATGCCTGGCAGTTTAGTTCAGGTAAGGACCTCAGTGCCTAGTGCCTTATCCTGCCAGGTGATCTTCAGAATCTTCCCAAGACAATTCAAATGGAAGGGATTCAGTTTCCTGGCCTGGGGCTGGCAGACTGTCCAGGTTTCACAGGCACACCACAGTGAGGTCAGCACCACAGCTCTGTAGGCCTTCATAATCGTTAACATTTCTGTAGTACTATGTTCCAGACACTGTGCTAAGCAAGTTACAATGATTATCTCATTTGAGTCTCACAATCACCCTAAAAAGTAGGTATTATTATCATTCCCATTTTACAGATGAGGAAACGAAGGCCCACAGAGTTACCCAAGGTTACACAGTCAGTAAGTAGGTGCCCAGCTGAAAGGTGCTCCTCCGTCAATGGAGAACCTTCACTGGCCATTTCCTACACTGCTGGAATCACAAGTCTAAACCAAATACTCACTACCTTAGACATTTCAGTTTCCTCTTCCCTCTTATCCCTTTAGGGAATTACCCAACCCCCACCTTGATTGAATCAATCCATCAACAACCATTGCATATTTCTCTACTAGGCACCTTAGCTATGCTAGGGGTCAGGGATACAAAGCCAAAGCAAAATAGTCTCTACCCTCAGAAAAATCACATTCTATCTGGAGAGAGTACAGACCTGAGTGAAAATTCATCTTGTTTGAGTGCCCCATCTTCACTCATCTATCATCCTCAACAAGGAGAGGACAGCAAGGCTCCTCAGGACACACAGTCCTCAGAGTAAAACTCTAACTCTCCCCCACTCAACCAGACAAGCTTCTCCTTCCTGCTATACACAGAGAGGGTCATCTCTGAACTTTCCAGAGACCACTTCGCTTCGGGATGTCTTCTTTGTTCTGTGTGGCAGCTCCAGAGAAACCTGCTTATTGGCACTAAATAAGGGAGCTGAGGTTGTTTGGATAAAGGGATCCTTTGATAGCCTCCATTCAAAGATTCTATTTTTACTCACACTTGCTGTGCAGAGATCTCTGAGTGAGATTTTCATGAGTTTCAGAGAAAGGCAGAGCTTGGGATGAGAGTTTTCTACCTACAGAACATTCCACACCCCAGGAACCTTGAAAGGTTGTTGTGCATTGTGAGGCATTGTATGGAGAAGAACATTTAATAAAATGTTCCTAGAACACATGGAATAGACAATAGAAATAAATCCTAAATTAAAATGTCAAGTTGAATATATATGTAGCATTTCTCTCTTGGACACCCGCAACTTTATCCCAATAATCACTTATCTAAGCCCTGCTTGAGACAGACCAAAGAGGAGCTGCCTTTTTAAACGTACTGCTTCTGATTGGGCAAGTTGTTTCACCTTGCTGGGCCTTAATGACTTTGGGCAAAGTATTGTACCTTGCCAGGCCTCAGTTTCCCCATTGGTGAAATGAAGAGTTGGAGCAACCTTGCTACCCTCAAGTTCCTCACAATTCTATCAGTCTACAAATCTGGATTTGAGCCCCAAATTAGAATGGAATCACATCTGGACATTATCCATCTCTTTCAATGATACATAAAAGAATGACTAACATAAATAGATATCTATGTGCATTCTGGTCGTAGACTTCTCTCTTGCAAGTGACACTTTAAAACAGCTATCACATCCTTCACCCCTTAATCCTCTCTTCTTCTAAGTTAAGGGTGCCCAGCTTCTAAAGGCCATCTTCATATGCTGTGCTTTCAAGTTCTCTTAGTATTCTAGTCACCTTGATGTAGATGAATTCCAATTTGTCAATCTTAAAATATGGTGCCCAGAGCTAGACCCCTCGAGATGTGCTGTGACGACTACAGAATAATTGTCCAGCTGAAATGGGACTTAGAAAGCTAATTTCAAATGGAGCAGGCATCAACTCTACCATTCATTTAAGTCAATAACTCTATAATCTAATCAGGGACTTGGTTTGGAAATCATACTTCTATTACTGTACCCTAGAATTGTGAGATCATATTGAGCTTGTGATCAGCTAAAGTACCTAGGTCTCTCTCCTCATTTGTGTCACTGATTTCTGAAGGGAAACCCAGGATGTTATGTTTACACTTATATAACACAAACAGAGAATGTAGAGTTGGAAAGGTGAGGGCAAAGGTTGACACGGAGTGACATATTTTGAAGTAGGCTGGAATGTGGCCTGGAAGATAGCACAATTTAACACACACACACACACACACACACACACACACACACACACACACACACACATAGATATATAGCACTTTAGTGTTCCAATGTGTTTATATCATATCATTTGATCCTACCCTGAAAAATAGGAGCTACACAAATATCCCCACTTTATAGATGAGTAGAATAAGGCTTAAAGAGGTGAAGAAATTTGTCCAGGCTTATACAGCTAGTAAGTGAGAGAGCCAGATCTTCAGAGGCTACAGGTTTTTCACAGCAAGAAAATGTTTAAGAACTGGCTCTCCAGGGGAAAGAAGTGTGAGTAACAAACATTTAAGTTTAATCTGCCTCAATTTTTGCCATAACTTTCTTAAATCTGGACAATCAACAAAACAATAAGTCAAGACCTGATTTGTAATATTTGCTGATATCCAAGGTATAAATGCTCATACTAAATATTTAACAATTGCATCTAGCAAGTTGAAACTGTGTCCAGAACATACCCAGCTTCCCCCAATCACCATACCATGCTACCTGTATTGTCATTATATTAATTAATACATTGTCAGTTAATAAAATTTTAATGGGCAGATCCTTGCAGAATTTTACTAAAGACCTATTTCTAGGATAACATAAATTAATTGATATTGAATTGTACTATCTTCCATGCCACAGTTCTAACATCTTAACTAAAAAGAGTTTCCACTCAGACTTTCTCTTTATCTATCATTTATGTTCCCTATTCTCCTATTTCACAGCCAACATCCTAGTTTAGACCCTTAGTTTTTCCTGGACTGTTACAATAGCCTTATAATTGGGCTCTAGGCTTCAAGTTTCTCATCACCCATCCTGCCTTCTACACAGCTGCCAAAATGATTATCCTAGAGCTATGACCATGTCACCCCACCTTGCTCAATAAGCTCAGATGGCTCCCTATTAGTTCTGGGATAAAATATAAAATCCTCTGGCACTTTAAGTTCTCAATCTAGATCCTTCCTGTATTCCTAGAATGCCAGACCTCTCCATATACTTGATAGTGCAGTTATATAGGTCTGCTTGTGCACACACACACACACACACACACACACCATCTACCATCTCTGTCCTTTAGCACTGACTACCCTCCATACTTATAATGTATTCCATCCTTACCTCTGGGTTTTAGAATCTCTCTTCCTCCAAGACTCAGATGGTAGGGAAAGGGAAAGATGAGGACAGAGGAAAGACAGAGAGAAAGAAACATGAAGAGATCATTCTAGAAACGCATATGATTCCAGGGATACCCACCCCATTTGTTGATCCATTTTTATTCAACTTAATATCACAGGATTGAGAACTATTAAGGGCCTTGGAGATCATCCAATCCAATCACTCCATTTTACAGATGAATTAAGCAAGGACTAGAGGAAGACATAGAGATGACAAAGTAGCAGAGACATGATTCAAGTTCATTCACCTCCAAATCCAGTGATCTTTTGTCTATACTACCTTGTCTCTCTTCTCTACTAGGGAAATAATCTCACTTACTCAAAACTCACTTTAACCTGATGTTAGAGTCAAATGAAATTTGTTCACAAATTTTTAATTAAGCAAATTTTTATTCTAGGTTTTGGGTGTCCCAAAAGTCTTAGTTCAATTTTCTAATATTAAAGGTTTACAAACTGCCCTGACTTTGGAATGTCCTGTATATTAAGGTGACTTTGTTGGTGTGGGATTTTTTCCCACTAACACAAAATTTAACTTGTCTATATATTATAGTCTTTGAAGCTCCAAGAGTTTAAGTAACTTGCACGTGTTTACACCACTAGGTTCAATTCCAATCTTCTGAAATTCATTAGCTATTAATGGGAATGGGAATTTAAAGATCTTCCTGCCCCTTAATAAGCCTAAGGGAATTTCAAGAGCTTCCCTACCCCCTAATAGGCTGGATGTAATCACGTGGAGCCTGTGATGGGAGGAGTTTGCTGAAGGGTGAAGCAGAACCTACAGGAAGCTGGGAGTCCAAGCAGTTAGAGCTGGAGGGAGAGAGGACACACCCAGAGAGATATCTAGGCTTCTGAGTGTTTGTTTGTGGGAAGGCTAAAGGATGGTGTGGCTCTCTGCAGTGTCACAGTGTATTAACTTGCTTGCTGCTATGATGGACTTGGCTTTCTGGTTTGGGGGTTCTGTTTTCTGGTGTCTGAATAAATGTTTTGCTTCTGTCTTCTATATGGAGAGTCTGTTATATTTTGTGACTGAGACCTATGCTGGAATATTTACAGTAGCCATTGGTGCGACAGACCATGAGCAAGTAACAACTTCTTAGAGCTTCTAAGACTACAAGATATGGATTCTGAATTGGTTGAATGACAGGATCCCCAAAAGCCAAACTGTATAAATCACTCATCCAAAAGATCAAAGTCTTGTGTAAAACCAGAAAAATTGAGAAATTCCTGTTTTGTCTTGCTAGAAATTTCAGTTAGATGGCATAGTAGAAAGAATGCCAGACCTGGAATCAGAAAGACCTGAGTTCAGACCTGGTTTCAGACACTTCCTAGCTGTGAGACCCTGGGCAATCACCTGACCTGCTTGCCTCAGTTTCCTCAACTGTAAAATGGAGATAATAAGGGCGTTAGTGTGAGGACCCAGTGGGATGGTAAAGCACTTGGCACAGCGCCTGGCATGCTTCACTGCTACAGAAAGGCTCGTCTCCCTAAGCACAGGAGGAGCCAGTTTGTGACCAATAAGAAACAGTGAGCCCCTGAAGTAGAAGGAACCAGACTCTCCATCTCAGCATTTGGGGACAGGAAAGGAGTGAGACTTCACGCATAGCCTAACAACTCCTCTAAGGCTTCAGAGGGTGAATTTCAGAGATTTTGTAAGAGGAATGCTTAGTTTGTATTATCTCCCAAAGAGAATGATGACCTTGAGTTGGGAACTATAGAACAAAAGTAGTTGACAGGGAAGTAAAACTCAAGATGTGAGGAAATGATAAAGGGATACCTTAAATTCACACTATGGAATAGGGAAGGTCGATTCTTTAATCATAGGACAATGGACTTAAATTCAACTCCTGGTAAAACTGTAAAATGTATTATTAAAGAAATAGCTTGGGAGGCACTCAGAAAGAGGCACAGTGACCACTATGAACCAGCTTGGATTCATTAGGGCAGAAGTTCTACCAGACTAAACTCATTTCCTTTATCAACAGAGTTGTTAGACTATCATTCATTATGCCAAAGGAATGTTGTGAATGTAACATGCCAGACATTTGGCAAGGTCCCTCATGATATCCTTCCATACAAAATTATGAGACACAGGCTGGATGAAAACAGAGTAAAAGTAGATTCAGAACTGATTGATAGATCCAGAGTAGTGATTACTACTGCTAGCAACTTAAAAGTATGTCTTAAGTCTTGGACCTGTTTTGTTTGACATATACTCCTAGAGGATAAGATGAGCCAAGATGTTAGAGTAGGAATATGCAGTACAACCCAGACTATGACCCAGGGGCAAATCTGTAGCTATTTTGTTTAGACACAAACTGGGAGGTGGAACCTAGAAAGCCCAAGCAGTAGCAATTGAAAAATGCTTTTGATTAAACCATATACATAAAATTTTCAGCTCACTGGCCTGAGCTACTCTTGTGAATTGCAAAGAAAACAACACTCAGTGTCTTGGGCATGTAGCAACAGGAGCCCAGATAAAATGGCCTGTGGCCTTATAAGGTCACAATAGTACCCACAGAAATGGACAAAGACTGGTCCTAGCACAAAGTCCTAGTCCAGGAAATAAAGCTGAAAGGATGTGTAAGCAACAACAAAACAAAGTTTAAGATCTATTATGATGCCAGGGATACTCAGAAGAAGAGAACTCCAAAATACCTATAAGCAAGGTTGCAAAGAAAAACATAGTTTAAGCACAAAATCAATTAGAATTCCTAAAAGAAATTAAGCAATTAAAAAATAACTTTAAATGATAATAAATAAAATGAATGTGCTATAATAAAGAATTAGAAGACAAATGAGAGGTTTTTATTTCTTTATTCATTCATTTATTTTTTGTATTTGCTTTTTTTTTATTTTGTTTTTTATTTGTTTACAACATTCAGTTCCACCACAAGCTTTTGAGTTCAAACTTTTCTCTTCTTCCCTCTCCTTCCCCCTCCCTCCCTTCATGGTGGCATGCAATCCTATATAGGTTCTATGAATACCTTCACATTAAACGTTAGTCAAATTGTAAAGAAGGATTATAACCAATTAAATGAACAATGAGAAAAAAAGAAACTTGGAAAGAGAATTTGTACCTTGGCACAATAGGTACAAACCCTTAGCAAAGTAACAAATTCTTTGATAATTAGAGTAACTTCATGAGAAAACAAAGCATACTAAATATCAAAATATTGAAAAATCGATGAAAATTTTATGTATCTCATATTAAAAAAACAAATGACCTGGAAAATAAATCAAGGAAAAATAATTTAAGAATCCTTCAATTATCTAAAATCCATGGACTTTCTCTCTCTCTCTCTCTCTCTCTCTCTCTCTCTCTCTCTCTCTCTCTCTCTCTTTTACACACACACACACACACACACACACACACACACACACACACCACACATACACAGCCTGGATATCATGTTTCAAGATATCATAGAATGAAACCATCCAGGAAGAGGATGATAGAACTTTCATACCTATTGTTGGAAGATATATTCTTAACCAAATAATGGGTAGAGGAAATTACAAAAGATAAAACAGAGGACTCTGATTATGCAAAACTAAAAAATTTCTGCACAAACAAAATTAATGTACCTAGGATAAGAAGGGAAGCATGGAATGGGAAAAAAAAAACTTCATATCAAATTTCTCAGGTAAGGGTTTGTGTCTAAGATGTGGTCAAAGGCCATGAACAAGCATTTCTCAAAAGAATTGTAAGGTATTAACATCTGAAAGAATGATCCAAGTTGTTAATAACAAGAGAAACACAAATCAAAACAAGCCCAAGATTTCATCTCATACTTCAGAAGACAAGAATAGTCAATGTTAGAGGGATTATAAGAAGAAAGACATACATTGCAAGAAGTTATTGGGAATCATTCATATAAAGTTACTAAAATGTCCATATCTTTTGACCCAAAGATTCCACTACTAGGCTTATATCCCAAGGAAGTCGTGGATAAGAAGTTCCCATGTACACCAAAATATTTATAGCATGACTTTTTGCTATGGCAAAGAATTAGAAAGAAAATGGATGCCCATTAATTGGGTAATGGTTAAACAAATTGTGGTATATAAATGTAATGTAATATTACTGTGCTGTAAGAATTGATTAAAATCTGTAGAGAAATATGGAAAGATTTACATTATTTGATGAAAAGTGAATTAAACAGAGCCAAGAAAACAATATATGCAATAACTACAATATGAATGGGAAAAAACAGGAAGCAATCAAAAGTGAATGTTGAAAAATTATAGAGAAAAAGTATTACCCCAAAAAAGAGAAATGAAACCCCTTGCACCCCAAGTCCTTTATAGAGGTAAGAAGTTCATTGCACATATTTTCAGACTTTTTTGATGTATTGATCACTTTTGTTGATTTCTCTTCTTTTTTTCTCCTTTAAAAATATCACTTGCTACATAGAATAGCTCTCTGGAAGATGGAAGAGAAGAATACTAGGGACAATTTTGGTGATCAGGTAAAAAAAACAAAAGATACCAACAAATTTATTTTTTTTGCTTTTTTTGGCAGGGAGAGGGGAATTGGGGTTAAGTTGCCCAAGGTCACACGGCTAGGTTTTTGTTTGTATGTGCGTTAAGTGTCTGAGGCCGCATCCAAACTCAGGTCCTTCTGACTCCAGGGCCGACGCTCTACTCACTGCGCCACCTAGCCGCCCTAACAAATTTATTTTTAAAAAAGAAAACTGTCCAGGCATATTTGAACCAGCAGGTAAAGTGAATGTGGAAAGAATCCTCTGTCCAATTCTTGTAAGAAATACCAAAATGAAAATTCCCAGAAACATTATAACCAAAATTCAGAACTTCCAGATCAAAGGAAAAGTACTAGTTCTTAGCAGTCAAAAAGAAAGGATTCAAATACTAAGGAACCACAGTCAGGGTCACATGAGATTTAAAGTCAAAAGATAGACTTACCCAGGAGCAACTTACCCAGCATAACTGAGTGCTATTTTACATTAGGGAAATGGCAGAGAAGACTTCCAAGTACTCCCGATTTAAAAAGAAAAGCATATCTAAGCATAAACTTTGAAATACAAATACAGGAATCAAGACAATCAGAAAAGGCAAATGCAAGTGAGCACTAAGAAGGAGCTTTACAAAAAAATAGTTTTTACATTCAAATGGGAGAGGGGAGAGGCATGATATAAGCCTCCCCTGAGAACCCTAGCATCATAGGGATCATAGAGCAAGTCCAGAGGCTCTCATGGTGATTTTGTTATATTCTTTTTGGAGGGCAAGTGGGGTTAAGTGACTTGCCCAGTCACATGGCTAGTAAGTTTGTCAAGTGTCTGAGGCCAGATTTGAACTCAGGTCCTCCTGACTACAGGGCCAGTGCTCTATTCATTGCACTACCTAGCCACCCCTATATTTTGGTGATCTTAAAAAAAGAAAGAAAAGGGAAGGAAAAATATGCATTAGGGAAAAAATGGCGGGGAGAAAGGTCCAGAAGCTTATTATCTCATGTAACTGGAATAGACAAGTAAAAGTCTTTATAAAAAAAGGAATGGGTGGGGGAAACAGATAACATTTTAACTTCACTTTCCTTTGAATTAGTAAAAAGAGGTTAGATCAGAAACACACACAGATATGTGTGTATATCTATAGGCACATATCTACATATATGTAGATATGTGCCTATAGATAAACAGACACACAAAGACTGATGGTAAAAACAATTAAACTCAACAGGGAAATGAGAAGGAACAAAGAAACAAGAAGGATGAGGGAGGGAAAATAAGAAAGACAACAGATTCAGGAAGGAAAAAGATTGTGAAAAGGGGAAAGAGGATGGGGAGCAGGGGAAGAGAATTAGTCACAAGCAGAACAAAACCCAGTCTTGGAGGTAGTAATATGAAGATGGGTCCAAAAGGATAGAAAGAGCAAAAAATGCAGTACTGGGGCCTAAGTGAAAAGAAAAGTTGAGAAGTAGAGATTGATTTCATCAAGCATAGAACACTGATGCTGAGCACACTCCTGTCTCACCACCCTCTTCTTCTTTGTAAAGAGGAGTCAAAAAGAAAAGATGGGGGGGTGGGAGGCTAGAATTAGGAGAATAGGATTGAGGGGAATACACAATTAGCAATCATAATTGAATTTGAATGGAATAGATTTACCTATAAAACAGAAGAAGATAGCAGTAGAGATTAGAAAACAGAATCTAGTGTGATGTTTAAAAGAAACACACTTGAAACATAGACTCAGAGTTAAAATAAGAGACTAGATCAAAATCTGTTATTTTTCACTTGAACTTAAAATAGCAATCATAATATCTTAGAAAAGTTAGATATTATAGCTCTCTTGTGATTCCTTAATGGGAATTAGAAGGAAATATGCATATATCTCAGCTATGCATGCAATATTTACAAAAATCGGCCAAATATTAGGCCATTAAAAACAAACATGCAGAAAAGTGAACAAACCTTTTACATTACAATGCAATAAAATTACATTTAATAAAGGTCCACTAAATAAATAATTTTATATACTAGGCAATTCATATAACCTCTCTTTTCCTCAGTTTCCTCATCTGTAAAATGAAATTAATCATAGCATCTACCTCACAGTGCTGTTGTGAGGATCCTTAGCTAATATTAATAATAATTAACATAATTAATAATTAATACAATGTGTTAATTATAATTATTCCTATTTATAAATATTCCTATTCAAATATTAATTTTATTAAGAGAACTCTGAAATCTTTTCATTCTAGAAGGCTGTGATTCCACAAATAGATTAATATAATCTTTTAAAAGTTTTAGAATATCCTAGTACTCTTTTCATGGTGCAGTACCATTCAACACCTTTATCAAAGGACCTGAATAAAATGTGTTTTATCAGATTTGCAGATAACAAGATGTTGGATCACAAAACATACATTTTGAGTGGGAAAGGACCTTGAAGATCACCAAGTCTAACCCCTTTATTTTATTTAAGGAAACTGAGGATCAGAGAAGTTGAGATTTGCTCATTGCCACAGATGCATCAAATGGCAAAGCTGGGATTTGTGCCACAGTATTCTGACTCAAAATCCAGCACTCTTTCCACACTATGATAGTCAATACATTTGAATGACAAAATTAATCCATAATGTTCTTGATTGGCCAGAGTGGGGTAGGAGGAAGGAAACAAGCATTTATTAAGTGCCTACTATGTTTCAGGTATGGTGCTAAATGATTTATAAATATTATCTCATTGGAGCCTCAAAACAACTTTGGGAAGTAGGGGTTATTTTTCAGTTAAAGAAACTGAGGCAGAAAGAGGTTAGGTGACTTTTCCAGGCTCACACAGCTAGTAAATACCTAAATCAGGATTTGATTTCAGGTTTTCTTGACTCCAATTCCAGTGCTCTATCATCATATGACCTAATTGTCTTTAAGGTCATAAGTGTGTGGGTAATAATAGATGCTGAGAAAAATACAGTAAAATATTTTTAAATGCACACAAGAAAACAAAACATTGTAGGAGGGGACATAAAAAAATCCAGAACAGTTCTGTTACTATTCTATTAAGTCAAATAGAACAGTTTTTTTATTACTCTATTAAGTTTCATGTATGATTATATTTAATAAAAAAACTGGACATAACTGTTGATAATTTCTTGTACAAGTCTTCCTTGTTTTTTTGTATATTTAAATAAATGTTCATGTGTTGGTGATCAGTAAGTTCACAATTAAAAAAAGAAAATTTAATTTTTAAAAATGTGGGCTGGCAATATATAAATACTATGATTAATACTATTTTGCATATAATTGGGAGATAAGATGCGCAGGCAATGGGGCGCAGGGATTCACCTCGCCCTACTGGAAAAGTCTAAGGGGGTATGGGATAAGAGATGGGAGGGAGCAGATTGGTTGAGGGGATATCCTGTATGACTGTTATTCTGGGGTGGTGGGTAGGGGGAAAATGGGGGAAAAAATTGTAACTCAAAATCTGACGGAAATGAATGCTATAAACCAGAAGTTAATAAAGCATTTGGGAAAAAAAATGTTGGCTGGAGCAAGTTAATGTGAGATTTAACAGGGGAAAATTCTCTTGCATTAAGATTAAGTCGCCACAAGAACAGAATGAAGGCATTTAACTAGAACTAGTCAAGTGAAAAAACCTCAGGGTCTTAGTTTTCCATCAGCTTGTTATGAGTCAGCAGTAGGATGGTACAACAACAATAATAATGACAAAAAAACTAATGTGATCAGATGCTGACCCTTATATCAACAATAATGGAGATGGTGGGTTTTCTGCATTCTGCCCTGGTCAGACCATATCTAGAGGACTGTCTTGGACATCATACTTTAGGAGATGCATCGACAAGCCAGAACCCATTCCAAAGAATGAGTCCAAGATTGTGCAAACACCTGAAATCGTGTCATTTGAGAACTGGTTGAAGGATCTGGATATGTGAAATAAAGACATGATAACTTTCTTCAATTTTTTTTCAAGAATGTCATGTAGCTTGGACCTGTTCTACCTGGCTCCAAAGAGCAGAACTAGGACCTATGAAGAGAAATGTGTTCAGTCATTTTTCAGTTGTGTTTGACTCTTTGTGACCCCATTTGGAGTTTTCTTGGCAAAGATACTGGAAAGGTTTGTCATTTCCTTTTCCAATTCATTTGACAGGTGAGGAAACAAAAGTAAACAAGGTTAAGTTATTTGCCCAGGGTCACATAGCTAACAAGTGTCTGAGGCCAGGTTTGAACTCAGGAAGATGAATCTTCCTGAATCCAGGTCCAGGAAAGGTTCCATCCACTATGCTACCTGGCTATCTAATGTGGGTATCATAGAAAGTATTAATGTTTGGGGGAAGGACGGGATTGCATGCCCTCTGATTCCCACTTTCCAATATGGAATTCTATGAACAAAAAAAGCACAAATCTTCTGGCTGCTTAGAATTTAAATATCATACGTTGCTATCTGAACTATTAGCCCAAAAAAGATAATAGTCCCCATGCATGCAAAGGCTAGTGTGACTAAAAGCAGATTTGAGTAGTCCACATTCAAGAAAACAATATTTCATTGTAATTTAATTCCACCTTATACCTCTTTGCTCCCTAGATACCTCTTAAAACTAGATTCACTGCCCTTAAAAAAAAAAATCCTTAACACCTTTGCACAACGAACTGTACCCTGATAGGATTCCTCTTCCGATTATGTATTCATTTCTTTTGTGCTGACAGCTCTGGCTGGGACTGATTTATACCTCTAGAATCTCTTGCCTCCCTTGCAGAGAAGGGATTTGAATTCAACCAGAATCAGAACATCTCAGAGTTGGGAGTCATCCCAGAAGCCATCTGGACCATCCTGTACAAGAATTCCATCTATAGAATCTCAAAGGAAAGATAATCCTTTTGAAAACACCCAGCAAAGGGAAACCTACCACTTACTAAGTAGGCTCATTCTATTTTGAAATGACTAATTCTTAGAAAGGTATTTTTTTTTCTTTCTTACATTCTTCAAGGTCTCTGTGGTCTCATCCATATGGGTACTTCAAAGATAGAGATCACAACCCAGCCATGCCTTCTCACCTATGTTTATTCATTTAGCCCTCCAGGTAGGATCTGCCAAATGTGCTGGGAGCCTTCCTCTAGAGACATAATAAAAATAACAGTGATAATGACATCTGACCTTTACGGAGAAATTTAAGATTTGAAAAAACACTTTGCACACATCTCGTCCGGCCCTCACAAGGACCCCGTGAGGCAGGCGCTGTTCTTATCTTCATCTTAGAGATGATGGAACAGAGGCTCAGATAATAATATTTAATAACAGCAATTTACATAGTGATTGAGGTTTGCACAGCACTTGACAAATTTTATACTATTTTAACCTCGCAAGTGCTCCTGAGAGCTATTATTACTCCCATTTTACAGAAAGAGAAACTGAGTCACTTCTTAGTGACTTATTCCCAGCTCCCCAGCTAGTAAAGTCTCAGAGTTGTCTCTTGATTTAGGTCCTCCTGATGCCAAGGCCTGCCCTCTGGTCACTATCCCACAAGTGCTTCTTGCAATCTTGATAGTGTGTTTGTCAGTGAAGCACAAAGTCCATCCAGCCTTCATGTATGGTGCAAGCCCAAATTACCTCCTTTTCCAGCCATATATTTATCTATTAATATCTTTTCTCCTTCTTTTCATCATACTCCAAAGTCATACTTTCTAGCATTTTTCTACCATGGTGTAAAGTCAATCATGAGTAACTCTCCCAAGGACTACTGCTGTGAATAACTTTAAGGATCTAATCGCATAGTATAGTGAACTCTATTTCTTCAGCAATAAACTAAAACATAACATTCAAGAAATTAAAGCACAACATTCACAACAATATAACATAGCTACTTATTAGTAGGGTGCCACATAGTCTTAAACAAAACATATCATTCAGTAAGTCACAATCTCATCAGTCAATATAGAGTACCCTAGTAAAGTTTTCTTTCATCTTAACTGGAAGCTGACTTCCAAATCCCACAGCTCCTCTTCCATGGGCTAGCCACTCCCAGCTCTTGCCTGGATTCATACATAGGCAGATCTCTGCTCCAGTTTTATATCTCAGTTTACTTCTCCTCTCCAAGCCCTTCACAGTTCCTGTTTCTAGGAAGACAAAGCTTAACAGAACTACAACAACATTTACACACATTGCCAGCACTTTCATCTCAATTCTCTTTCTGTCTAAGTAATATAAATCCACAGACAAGGCTTTTGTCTGAGAAATCAAACACAAATCAACAGTAAAGTCCCAGGGCTTCTGTAACAGCAGTAAAGTCCTCTTTCAGGACTTCTGTCTAAAAACAACAGACAGGATGCTTTTGTCTGACAGACCAACAGACAGAGTGCTACAGAGTGTCAAAATCACAAGCCTTCTCCCTCTCAGTTTTACTTGGTCCCAGATTGTGCTTGCACTTTGCTCTGCTCTGCTCCTTCCTGTTCCACCCTTTCTGTTCTGGTTTTTTTTTTTTTTTTTGGCAAGCTCCTACCACTGTGGGTTCAGTTTGATGACATTAGGCCTATTAAGGACAGGGAAGGTCTCCAAACTCCCTTAAGCCTATTAAGGACAGCAATGTTTCCAACAAAGACTTGATACAAAGGAGAAGCTCAAAAACACTTGAATAGTTGAAACAAGCAGTAAAGCACTACTTTGCTTGCCATTACATATGGTTCTTTATATTCAGTTTTGCATCAAAGTCATTGCTGGGATATATATAGATTTAGTTTGAAGGATTTTTTGAGTCCTTAATTTTTCAATGTGATTTAGTGTTTACAATGTCTACTGTAGCAGCAAGCACCCTAGCATACCCAGGATGGCTGCTAGCACAGGTTCTTAGATTTGCTTTTCTAAAGGAAAGCAAATAAAAATGGGCTAACAATCTTACTTTAATCAAACATATGTCATTTGCCTAGTTCAGGGGGAAAAGTCAGCACCCTGAACTTCAGAGAATACATACAAGTTACAAGCAGACAGAGAAACAGACCAGCAAACAGGGCTTCCAATGTCTGACCATTACAACCATACCTAGTCAGTTACCAGAGAGAGAAGCACCAACATCTGGGTTTGCAAAGCCAGGGGGCTCAATGGATGCCCAGAGTCTCATCTAGTCAAATCACACAATTCTTCTCAAAGTGAGCCCCAAAGCAAAACCGCACATCAGGGTACATATAGCCTTCTCCTGGCTCAGCGAATGTAACAGCCCTCGACCCATTGCCCAATCACCAAGTAACAAGGTGTGGGCATTCCTGAGAAACAAGCCTCTGGCCGCAGGCTCCATGTGACCACATTCAGCCTATTAGGGGGCTGAGTATATTTTCAAATCAAGGAAGGTCAAGGAATCAAAGTCAAATCAAAGAAATCCCACAGTTAGAATAGCAACAGTTAATGTTTAGAAATGGTCTAAAAGTGATGCTATTCTTTGTACTCATCTTCTTTTCTGTCATTGTCAATGTCACTATAGGAGTAGATGGGACCACTTCTACTGGGTGAGGGAGGGTCATTTAGTATTTTCCTCTATTTCATGGGCTGCTATGGCCAAAGAATTCATCACTAAGTGGGCCGTCTGCTGGTGAGGAGCCTCTGTCATTTAACTAGCCTGGTTCTGTAGCAGCAAGCACCCCAATATCCCCAGGGTAGCTGCCAATATAGGTTCTTAGATCTGCTTTTCAAAAGGAAAGCAACTCAAAATGGGTTAACAAGCTTACTTTAATCAAATAAACACACATTACCTAGTTCAGGGGAAAAAGGTCAGCACCCCAAACTTCAGAGTTACAGAACTTACAGATCAAACAGACAGGCTTCCAAACTGTCCTACCATTATATCAATACCAAATCACAGTTACTAGAGAGGGAAGCATCAACATCTGGGTTTTCAAAGCTGGGGGGCTCTCAACAACGGCTTCCCAGAGTCTCATCTGGTCAAATCACACAACACTTCTCAAAGTGAGCCCCAAAGCAAAGCCTCTCCTCAGGGTTTATATAGCCTTCTCCTGGCTCAGAGAATGTAACAACCTTCTGGACCCACTGCCCAATCACAAAGTATCAAGGTGTGGGCTTTCCAGAAAAACAAGCCTCCCACCACAGGCTCCAGGTGCACTTAAGCTAGGGGCAGGGAAGATCTTTAAATCTGCATTTCCATTACAGGTTCTTAGAACACAGAAACAGCTTGATGTCAGGATTATCTGTATCTACAGCTTTTCAAGTATGATAGAACCTGCTAAGCTTTGTTCTTCACTGGCAGAACTTTCAAGAACCTAGGGTTACCGTCACATGCCGTCACAAAGTATCAGAAGAGGATTCCTCCATAAAAAAATAAAAACCTATCTCTTCAACACCATTTTTCTTTGTTGTTGTTGTTGGCTTTTTGTTTTTGTTTTTGGATGAGATGGTCTCTAAGTCTCTTTCCAGATTTGATGAAGATTTTGTTGTTTTGTCATGACCCCATTTGGGGTTTTCTTGGCAAAGATACTGGAGTGGTTTGCCATTTCCTTCTCTAGCTCATTTTACAGATGAAGAAAGTGAAGCAAATAGGATTAAGTGACTTTGCCCAGGGTCACACAGCTAGCATTCAAAGACAAATTTGAACTCAGGAAGAAGAATCTTCCTGACTTCAGGACCAGCACTCTTCAGTGCACCAATGAGCTGTCTTTGACGACATCTATTACTAGTACTGGGTAAGAGGTAATGTGGCATGAGGGAGAAAGGACTGGCCTGTGACTTGGGAAAAGTTCTGCCTCTGACATATCCTTGAGATTTGATCTTGGGCAAGTGACTAAACTTCTTTGTACTCTAGGTAACACTCTAGGATTAGAAGATGCCAACCTATATTGATGAGGGGAAGGGGTTCTCTAACCCTTGAATTCCTTATAGCAATGAAACCATAGATCTAACCCCCTGTTCCCTTCTTTAGAAAAACAAATTCTGCTATGGTCACCAGGCTAATTCTCTTCATTAAGTGGCCCCAAGGCAATTCTCTAAGACTATAAGTTGCATAGGAGGTATTGATCTATGTTGGAGGAAAGGAGTTTCCACACTGGGATTTATCCATAATGATGACATAGCAATCAAATCAGTCCCTATGCTCTGCCCCTCTCCCCCAAAATTACAGGATTAGACAAGATGTTGTGCTATTGCTACAGAGAGGCATTTGTTAATTTCCACCACCAAATAAAAGTCTTTTTTTCATTCTGTCTTCTCTTAGTCTCTTTTCTCTCATCCTTTGCTTTCTCTTTCCTCACAAGCTAACACAGAAGCAGCCCGAGCATAGCTTAACGCTATTGGTAATCCCTGTATATGCTATTCATCCCAATTTGCATCTTCCTTCCTACTCTTTCCCTTCTTCTACCTCTTCCTCCTTTCTCCTCTTCCTTTCTTTTCTTTCCTGTATTCATTTCTTCCTCCCTTCCTTCCACATAGTAGACACTTAATAAATATTTATTTCCTTCCTTCCTTCTTTGTTGTATTTTTCCTTCATTTAAAAGCCAATTATGACATTTTGGATTATGTGATTGGTTTCCATTAAAGCTAAGATTACCATTTTATGGCAAAAAGAAAGTCAACCCCATGGAATTTAATGAAAGTAAATAGGCTTTTTGAAAAACATTTTAGGGTTACTTATCTGTTCTACAATTATGGGGAACTGGTCAGCCATTCTGCAAACATGCAAGCTTAAGCATCCTGAAGGTTTTTTTGCTGCTTCTTTGTCTCTGTGTTGCAGCAAGCACCCCAGCGTCCCCAGGGTGGCTGCCAACACAGGTTCTTAGATCTACTTTGCTAAAAGAAAGCAACTCAAAATGGGTTAACAAGCTTACTTTAATCAAACATATATAGTTTACCTAGTCGAGGGGTAAAAGGTCAGCACCCTGAACTTCAGAGTATACAGACAGAAGTTACAGGACAAAGAAACAGATCAAGCAGACAGGCTTCCGAACTGTCTGACCATTACTTACATCCACACCTAATCACAGTTACCAGAGAGGGAAGCATCAACATCTGGGTTTTCAAAGCTGGGGGGCTCTCAATGGCTGCCCAGAGTCTCATCTGGTGAAATCACACAACACTTCTCAAAGTGAGCTCCAAAGCAAAGCCTTACATCAGGGATTATATAGCCTTCTCCTGGGTCAGAGAATGTAACAACCCTCTTGACCCACTGCCCAATCACAAAGTATCTCCTGAGAAACAAGCCTCCCACCACAGGCTCCAGGTGCACTTAACTTAGGGGCAGGGAAGATCTTAAAAATTTACATTCCTATAACACACTGTTCCACTCTGATCCTGAGGCTGTTGTAGATGCTCAGTATATCTTAGGGGATTTTGATGAGAGTGTTGATAATTTGTCTCAAGTACACGTACTGATGATGGATTACAATAAAAACTAATTCTTCTCTAGGACACAGTCTAGACACATTCTGCTTTGACATCTTTTCTGTCATTTGTTTGGCAAAAATTCTATCTGAGGGGGATTGCTTTTGTGCCATCCCCATTGTGCTTCACCTTTCTTCTCTCTATGAGTTGGCCTTGAGGCCTCTGCAGTTGGTGGGGTGGGGACAAAGTGGGATGGCCTGGAGTCAGGAAGACTTGAGTTCAAATCTTGCCTCTGACTCTCACTAGCTGTGTAAATGTGTAGGCAAATTACTCGAACACTTTCTGCCCCAATTTCCTCAGCTATAAAATGGGAATAATAATAGCATCTTACCCTGGTTATGAAGGCCAACATGAGGCAGTATGTAAACTGATTAAGACCAAGTCTGGAAAATAATAAGCACTTAAGAAATGAAGAAAAGAAGAAAATTTGGAAGAAAAAGATAATTATTTTGTTCTGAGACATAAGTCTGATGTGTCAGGAGAATATAGGATCAAGGAACTGAGATTTAGGTTCACAGGATTTAGATTGTCGATTTATGGTCACAAATCATGGGATTAAAGGACCTACAAGATGATTTCTTTCCTGGTTCTTCTCCCTGAACAGTTGCCCCCTTCCTTTTCTCCTTTGCTGTATCTCCATGAGGTCATGCCCACTAAACATGGCTGTCTCCAAGGCTCTGTTGTAGGCTCTGCCTTCTTATCTCTATATACTATTTTGTTTGGTAATCTAATCAACTTTCATGCATTTAATTATTGTCTCTATATTGATAATTTCCAGACGTACATATCCAACCCCATCTTCTCTCCTGACCTTCAGATTCTCCTCTCCAACTATCTATGGACATCTTGCACTGGATGTCCCAAAGACATCTATCTTAAACTCAACAGGTCCAAAACTCAGCTTCCCTATTCTTAACTTCCCAGTTACTGTCAAGAGTACCACATATTCCTAGTCACCCAAGATTAAAACCTAGGTATTATTCTTAACTCTTCACTCTCTTTCACTATCACCCCCATATCCAATCAGTTATCAAATCATTCCATTTCTACCCTTATAACATCTCTCATATATGTACCCTTTTCTCCCCTGACATTGCCACCACCCTGGTGCAGACTCTCATTGCCTCACTGGTAGGCAATAGCCTTCGGGTGGGTCTGCCTGCCTCAACTCTCTCCCCACTCCAATCCATTCTACACTAAGCTGTCATACTGATTTCCCTAAAGCTCAAATCTGACCATGTTGCTCCTTCTTCCTATCATTCAGTAAACTCCAGTGACTCCCATTCACCCCCAGGATCAAATATAAAATCCCTTGTTTGGGCCCTTCATCATCATCATCATTACTTGCATTTATATAGCATATTAAGGTTTAGAAAGTGCTTTGCATATGTTACCTTATTTAATCCTCACAATAACCCTCAGAGGTAGGTGCTGCTATGACACATTTTGCAGGTGACAAATATGAGGCAGATAGAGGTGAAGTGACTTGCCCAGGGTCATATGGTTAGTAAATATCTGAAGTTAGATTTGAAGTTCAGTCTTTCTGACTCCACATCCAACTCCCTAACCCCCTCTTACCTTTCTAGTCTTCTTATACCTCACTCCCTTCCAACTACTCCGCCAGCCAGTGACTTCAGTTCCTGGCTGTTCCTGGCACAAGACACTCCATCTCCGGATTCTGCATTTTCACTGGTTATCACCCATGCCTGGAATTTTTCCCTGATTCATCTCTGCTTCCTGGCTTCCTTCAAATCCTGAAGTTAAAATTCCACCTTCTATAAGAAATCTGCCCCAATCCTTCTTAGTACTAATGTCTTCTCTTTGTTGATTATTTTCAATTTATTCTGTATTATCTTGTTTGTACATAGTTGCTTACATGTTATCTCCTTCTTTAAACTGTGAGCTCCTTGAAATCAAGGACTGAATTTTTGGGGTTTTTTTGTTTGTTTGTTTGTTTATGCCTTTGTCTTTATCCTTGGGACTAAGCATAGCCCTTGGCATACAGTAAGTGCCTTATTTGGGAATTTTAAAAAAGCTTTATTGATGTGTTTTGTTTATACATTACAAACATGTACATCTCTGAGATGAAAAACCATTAAGCAAAACTAACAAAATAATGACCTTATCTGGAAGTGCATGCAACAGCCCACATCTACAGTACTTCCTAAAGTAACTACTTTTACATTTTTTAGTTAATAGAAAGTATTTTTCTCTTCCTCTCATTCCTATTCCAATTGAAAAAAAAAGAGAAAAGGAAAATTAATTCCCTGCAACAAATATGCCAAGTCAAGCAAAATAAATTCCCTAATTGGTTGTACACAAAAATGTTAACATCTCATTTTGTACCCTAAATCTATCACCTCTCTTTCATGAGGTGAAGATCACATTTCCTCATCAATTGGAATCAGGGTGGTCGTTTCTTCTTTCAGCTTTACAATGCTGTTGTTACTGCATGGACTGGATTCCGGGTTCCACTCATTTCATTCTTAATTAGTTTATAAAAGTCTTCAGAATAATTCATGTTTGTAATGTTGATGTTATAGTACACATTGTTCTTCTTGTTCTATTTCACTTTGCATCAGGTCATACAAGTCATCCCTATCTTTGAAATCAACTTTTTGTTTATTCCTTACAGCACAATAGTGCTACCTCACATTCCTATAACGAAGTTTATTCAGTCATTCCTCACTTGAAGAGTCTCCCTTTTCTCTCCAGTTTTTATGCCACCAAAAAGAGTTGCTATAAATATTTGTGTGTACAAGGGACTGATCTAGTCCAGTTCTCTCATTTTATGCTGATAAAACTGACACTTGGAGCAAAATTATATGCCCGAGATCACACAGGCAAAAAGTCATTTGGATCTAGTTTCTTTAGCTCCAAATCCAGTGTTTTTTTCCTGGCAGAGATGTTCAAAAATATTTGGAAATGTAGGTATAGAGCTTGGAGCTTGGTAGAAGGAATCTAAGTTTCTAATTGCACTTAAACATTTTAATGACTCTGTTATCTCATCATTGTTGGTATTTCTTCCATCAGTACCCATCCATGACTTCCCATTAAAATCCAAATGTCAGTAGTAACATAAATTTATGTTCAGCTATTAACACTTTAGCAGGGCTATCCATTTATCTAATTAATCTAATAATGACAAGTAGTTAAGAGCAAGGCCCTATGCAAATGAGACATAGGCTAAGTTAGTTAGAATGATACTTTCTGTGGAAGGACATGGGGCACATAGAGAGCTCAGGGGTTTGCCCCTCCCAAGCTAGTCTCACCCTCCCTTTCTAGCTTCAGTGGACATTACTTCCCCCTCCCTCACTCTACAATCCAATCAAAGTGGACTTCTCAGCCATGGCACTCCATTTCCTATCTCTGTTATTTTGCACTGGGCACCCTATGTGTCTGGAAGACACTACTTTCTTATTTCTGCCTCATAGAGTATTTCTCTTCTTTTAAGATATAGCTCAAGCACCATCTCCTACATGAAAACTTTCCTGATTCCCCTGCCTGTTAGTGTTCTCCCTCGAAAGTTACTTTACTAATATGTATGGGCATGTACATGAGTGTGCACACACACATTAAAATTCTACTGCACAGAGCACAACTCTTATGGACTGGCCACATTGCTCAAATACCAAATGTAAGCTTGCTTAAAAGACTATCTTTTTTAAAAGACTATCACACAAGGCAAGTGGTCAGACCAAGGTCAGCAAAGGTGATACAAGGACACTCTCAAGGTCTCTCTGAAGAACTTTGGAATTGATTGCAAGACATGAGAGACAGTGGCAAAAGACCACCCAGCATGGCGTACCATCATCAAAGAAAGCACTGTGCTCTATGAGGAAAACAGAACTAAAGGCAGCTCAAAAGAAACACGAGATGCACAAATTTAGAGAATCCACCCCAAATGTTCACATGGACTATTTGTGCCTCACCTGTGGTAGAACATTCTGAGTCTACATTGGTCTGATCAGTCACGGTTGAACACATTGCAACTTTACTAGAGTAAAGTCACAGTAATGTCATTTTAGTCCTCTTTGAGAATAAAGGATAAACATATATGCATACATACACACATATATATATATATGAAGGGACCCAGCAAATATATATGCATGCATACATACATGCATTTATACCCACATATATGGCAGTTATTGGTCACCATAAGTAAACATATATGTATGTATTGTGTATGTATATATGTATGTATATATTTCCTGGTTCCCTTCCTCTTTTGTTAGAGGCCTTTTGCAAGCTGAAATCCATCTCTGATGTTTCTGGAGCAGCATTCCCTGAGAAGTAATGAAGGGGAAGGACAGCTATTCTCTGAGTTCCTTTCAGTCCTTTGGTTCTATTGTCTGAACCACTATGGCATCTAAGTAAATATGAAAACAGCAGATTCTCCCAAATGTCAAAAACAGGTTTAGACATCACCACTCTCCGACCCCCATCCCTTGGAGATTCAAAAGAAAAAAGCACATTAATGACATCACTAAGGGTTTTCTTCATTCTGTGGGTTAGCATTCCACAGAACTATTTATCCTGTTCTTTACATAAAATTCCCTGGAGAGGTACATTGAGCTGAGATATTAATAACCACAGGTATTAAGAGATAAATAGCATCATTCTGGGTGAGTGTCTAAATCCTGCACATCAATCTCAGAGGGTGGTGAATTGTTATAGGACTTTTGCTTGGAAGAAAATGGGCTGAACTCCATGATATCTGCCCCTCGGAGTGGCCTCATAGAGCCGCTGGCTCACCTTCAGGCTCTAAACTGCTAATCTCTTTCGTTTCATTCTTCCCTCAAAGTGCATGATTGCAGTATATTGAGATGGGTAGATATGTGCACAGCTCAGTCATCATCCACTGATTTTATCGTTGTCTCTTTTTCTACCCCAACTGGGAACAATGCACCAGACGCCTGCTTTAGTCTCTGCCCTTGTACTTCCTCTACGTACAACAAATGTTCCTTTCACTTCAATTCAAGCAGAAGATTGCCTGAGCAGGGAAGATATGGCCTATCATCCATAAAGTGATCTTTAGCCTGGAGCAATTTTCACATAAAGGTGAGGGACCTATGGTTTAACTGGCTAGAATGAAATTCACTAGCCCTTTGGGTTCTAAGGTGCCAGTTTTGAAAGGTATGGAAGCAGTTTGGGATGTGGAAATATTGCTGGCTCCCCCATTTTTAGCTCCCTTTTATTAATTGTTTTTTCTCTTAGAATATAAGCTCCATGAGATCAGGCACTTAGAACAGTGCCTGGCAAATAAAAAGCAACAGAACTGGGGTGCAAATATTGTCTCTACCATTTATTTACCTAATTGACTTGTAAGAGGTTTTTAACCTGTCTGGGTCTGAGTATCCTTCTTTATAAAATTCAGGGGTTAGACTAAACAACTTTTAAGATCTTTTCCAAATCTAAGTCTATGATGGGAGGGATGCTGGGAGGTAGAGGTCTGGGGGTTGGCGCTCTTCACTGAACTGCAATTTCAGACCTTGGTCAAGATAATATAGTGGAACAATTTCTGTCTTTAGAAGCGGGTGGGCAAGTCACTTAACCCCAACTGCCCTCCAAAAAAAAAAAAAAGAAGACTTATCTTCCTGAGTTCAAATCTAGCCTCAGACACTTATTAGCTACGTGACTCTGGGTAGCTGGGCCATTGTCAGTCATATTGACTTGTGGTGCCACTAGACTCCGAAGACTCTAGAGGAGAGAGCAAGTCAGATAACTTTGTGCAACTCTACCTCATTTAAATCCAATTCACTCACAAGTCAAGACACCATCCTCTTGATGTCGTTGGTCCTACTCGAGGACAAACAACAACAGCTGTGTGACCCTGGACAAGTCATTTAACCCTATTTGTCTCAGTTCCTCATCTGTAAAATGAGCTAAAGAAAGAAATGGCAAACCACTCCAGTATCTCTGTCAAGAAAACCCTAAACGGGGTCACAAAAGTTGGATATGACTAAACAACACATGCTACTAAGACAAATACATAAGAATAAAGAAAAACTAAGGATACTAACTGGACAGTATATATAACATTATGTTCAACACTCATAGACATCATTTTTACTCTTAAAGCCCCAACAATACATTTGGTTGGGATGAGAGATAAAAGAGTTCTTACTCTCCTGAGCACTGTTATGAGACTATATATGGAGATGGAGGATGAAGACAGTTGGAGTAGTTAGCTGAAAGTAAAATGAGTTGCCCATCACTGGAGTCTTTCAGGTTGAAGATGGAGTATTCCTTTTTAGAGATGTCATAGATGAGAATTTCTGTTTGGGTATGAATTAGAAAAACAATCTATGAGGGCCCTTCAAATTCTGAGATTCTGTGATTGTGCCATTGCTGAGAAAAGAACATTTAGGAGTAGGCTTCATAGCCAAGACAATTTGACTTTGTAAAATGAAAACTAATCCAAACTATTTATTTGAACCATAATTTAAGCATCAATATGTACGACAATTGGGCATAAGTGCTAAACAATTCATTAAGTGGTAAGTGGTTCATTCATTCAAAAATATTTATTGAGCACTTAGCCATGTGATATGTCTGACATACACTACTTGCATCCTTATGTCAAAAGAAAATGAGAAATAACAATAATAATAATGAAATTCTTGTTGTTGTTCATTCATTTCAGTCATGTCCCAACTCTTAATGACCTTCTTTGGGGTTTTCTTGGCAAAGACAGTGGAATGGTTTGCCATGTCCTTCTCCAGTTTATTTTACAGATGAGAAAATTGAGGGAAACAGGGTTAAGGGACTGCTCACTGGATCATACAGCTGGAAAGAGTCTGAGGTTAGATTTGGACTCAGGTCTTCTTGATTCCAGGCCCATCACTCTATCCATTGTGCCACCTAGGTCCCCTATAATAACGAGTAACTAACATTTTATAGCACTTTAAGATTCATGAAACAATTCCATACATTTGATCCTCACAGAAACCCTGGAGGTAGGTGCTCTTATTATCCCCATCCTACAGATTAAGAGATTGAGTCTGTGAGCGTGATTTTACCAGGGTGACACAACTAGTAAGTGTCTGAGGCTAGATTTGAATTCAGGTTTTCCTGACTTGAAGTTCAGCACACTGAACCACTTAGACTGCCCAAGACCTAGAGAGTCCACACTATTCTGAGTACAGGGGATAGATGGGCATAGAGAGATTTGCACTCTGGATCATTGGTGAGAATATCCCACATTACTTAGATCAAAGATTCAGTGGAGCATTTGCATGTGTTCACAACACTGTGCTGGAGATTCAAATATTAAAAACAACACAGTATTTGGCACAATATTAGGCACCGACAATACAAAAACCTACAATGAAACCTCCATTCATTCACCTAAAACTTGAAGGAAAAAAATTATCTTTCCAGATCCCAGGAAACACCCATGTGCTATTGTATATACTATACATGCAGTATGCAAATATGCAGCATATACCCTATACAGGTGTGTACATGTTGTCTTTCTTGATTGGAAAGTAAGTCAGGAGGTTGGATGGTGCCATGGATAGAGCACCAGGCCTGGAGTAAGGAAGACTCATCTTCCTGAGCTCAAGTCTGGCCTTAGACACTTACTAGCTGTGTGACCCTGGGCAAGTCACTTAACCCCGTTTGTCTCAGTTTCCTCAGCTGCAAAATGGGCTGGAGAAGGAAACGGCAGACCACTCCAGTATCTCTGACAAGAAAACTCTAATGGCATCACGAAGACTCTGGCATGACTGAAATAACTGGACATCAACTACAACAAATTACTTTCGGATAGGCATTGTTTTATTTTTGTCCATATGCCCAGTGTCTGGCATATAGTAATTACTTAATAAATGCCTAGTGATTGCCAATTAAAATGTTATGCTAGTCACTTGCAATGTGGTATGAAGTATCTACAGGCAGAGAAGATGCATTTCCTATATCTTCTATCCTCCAACCAAAGAACAGTTCTAACTCTGAGCCTCTCTTATTAAAGGGAGTGAGGTGCACAAATGTTGGTCATTATTAACAGCCATTGATCATATACTCAGCTCAACCAAAAATAGCATTAAAAAGCCCACAAACCTTATCAAACTACAACATAAGTTAGTCACATCAAGGGGAATATATATGAAGCTCGAGGTCAGTTCCCTTTTCTTTCTCCTATATTTCTCTCTTGGAACTTTCATTTCCTTTTTTATGACTGATAATATTTTTCCATCTATACTATCTGTGACCATCCAGGACAGCTGGTTAGAACATTGTGTCCAGAAGGCCACAGACTCAATGCTCGTGGGCACTATTGCTGGTGCTCTATTCCATGGTCTCTTCCTGTACTATTGGCCCAAGACGGCCATCTCATAAATGCGTATGGTATGGCAATCAGGGCTGGAGAGGGTGGATGGATCAATACAAAGCCATCCTTGCAACCAGAAAAACATCTGTGAATTGCATCAATTCTCCCAGTTCTGTGTCAATAATGTCATATTTGTACACAGAAGATAAACAGCCATTTTTTAATCTCATATTGCCATCACAGCCACTTTTCTCTAAAGTTTGAAAAACATCATAGTGAATAAAGTACTCCAAATGAAGAAACCTTAAATACTAGATGGGATAAAAAATGAGTACAGTGTGTCATTTTAGTTTTTCTTTTTTCCTCTGCTCTCAGCATTGTGGGCCTTTTGATACAAACAGAAGTGATGTTCACAGCTTTTATTATGATAGATAATAGCTCGTGTTTTAGCCTGTTTTTCATTACTCATTTCACTTTCCATTTCAGACTAACTAAATGCTTCCTGCTATAACCTTTCTGAGCATTACTCCATATGATTTCACAATCCACATTTTGCGTTTGTTAACATTTCATGTTTTGTATTTTAAGACTGGCCCTATTCATTCAGCAGTGTTCTTTTTCTCTCTTAAATGTCATACTCAATTAGAATAGAAAACAAGCGAATGGCTTAAAAGCATTAGCTTTTAATGCATTGCTCTTCTGGACACTTTTCCATTCTGGTACCTGTACCAGACCTGAGTTACTTCTTAGACAGCAACCAACACCGTCTACCATATATATCAACCTTCCTGCACCTAGCCTTCCCTTCCTTGCTCTCTCCCGTGGGAATTGTGAGAATTGAATGAACCACATTGAGTCCATCTTGTGACTTAATTCTGGATCTAGCTTGGTTCTCTTTCTATTCAATTATGGGTCTTGTCCAATTTCTGTCTTGTGAGAAAACCTCATTCAATTACGGGAATTATGAGAAAACTCTATTGCATCATTTACTGTATTGTTTGTGAGGAATTTTCTCACAGTTATATATCTCAGGCAACCCGTATTTCCTATCTAACAACTGATGCAGTGCTGGCCAATCAGTCACTGTTCCCTGTTTCGTTGATTGCATACAGACACTTGTGGAGGCCAGAGGCAGATATAACCCTTCCTTTTCTGATTTCAGGAAATTGTACCCATTTGCTCTCCACCCTGCCAACTCTCAAAACTCACTCAGAAAGCCCTTAATCTTCCCCTCAATCAGATGACCTAATCTTGTATCCTGGCTTATATACTGTTAATTATTTGCTTCTAATACATAAAAATCTGTCTCCCCCTATATTCATGATCCAGTGCCAAGCTGAGGAGGTGCAGTCCCAATTTGGTTTGCAACTGGTGTGCATTGTTTAATAAAGCAATATGCTCAGGAGCTCAAACCTTTGTTTCCTCAGTTATTTCAGTTTTTACCCATTATATTCATCTCCCTCTAGCTCCCCTGACTCAGCGTCCCAAAGCTGAGTCAAATCATAAGCCACTGGCAGATGGCTCACAGCAAAGAAAGACCCCACTGCACTCAATCAAGAGGCTTTCATTAAGGGTTTACTATGAGCCAGCAGCTGTGCTGGGCAATGGGAATAGAAAGAAAAAAGGGAAATAGCTCCTGCCCTCAAGGAGTTTATATTCTAATGGAAAAGAAAATGTAAATACATAAAAATAAACACAGAATATACTAAAAAATTAACACAAGGTAGTTCAGGGAAGGGATTTACTAGCAGATAGAAGGCAATGAAAGGCTTCAAAAAGAAGATGATCTTAAAGGAAACAGAGGATTTGAAGAGGCCTAGTTGAGAAGGGAAGTCATTCCAGACATGGAGAACAAAACCCACAAAAAAAGAGATTGGGAAGTGTTTATGTGCAGAGCATTAAATAGGCTACTATGGCAGAATCGCTGGGAGGGAGTAGGAAGGACTCAAGTGCTGTTGTCAAATAGATGAATATTTGCTTCTTCTGAGGCAATAAAAAAACAGTGGGATTTGTTGATCTGGGGGGTAGAAGGATGAGACATATACTTCATCAAAGCACTAGGCCTGGACTCAGGAAGATTCATCTTCTTGAGTTCAATTCTAGGCTGAGACACTAGGTAAGCTGTGTGACCCTGGGTAAGTCATTTAACCCTCTTTGTTTTGTTGAATGGGAAGCTGGGTGGCACAGTGCTGGACCGAGAATCAGGAAGGCCTGAGTTCAAAGCCAGTCTCAGATTCTTTTTTTTTTCAAAAGCTTTATTAACTTCTGGTTTACTTCATTCATTTCCACCAGATTTTGTTTTAGAAATTTTCTCCCCATTTTTCCCCTACCCACCTCCCCAAAATAGCAGTCCCCTAGGATATCCCCTCCTCTTATTTCCCAATTACATGTGACATGTGAAATAGTATTAATAATAGTATAAAAATATATATATTTATATTTAAACATTTAATTTTAAAACTTTGAATTCCAGATTCATTCCCTTCCTCCCTTGTCACCCACCCTTACTGAGAAGATAAGCAATTCAATATAGGTTGTACATGTGTAGCTAAGGCAAAACATTATCATAGTAGATATATTGTAGAAGACTGATTATATTTCCCTCCCTCCTATGTCATCTTCCACTTGTTCTATTCTCTACTTTGGTCCTGTCCCTTTACAAAAGTGTGTGCTTCCAACTCCCCCCCCCCATCATCATCATCCTCCCCTCTCATCCCCTTCCCCCCTACTCTCCTGTAGAGTAAGATACCCTATTTCATGTGTATGTCATTCCCTCCCTGAGCCAAATTCAATGATTATAAGGTTGACCCATTCTCTTATGCCTTCCTGTTCTTCCCCTCCATTGTAACAGTTTTCCCTTGCCTCTTCTATATGAGATAGTTTACCCCAATCTGTCTCTCCCCATCTCCTCTCATATTCCTCTCTCACCTCTTAATTTCACCTTTTAAATATGATCCCTTCCTATTAAATTTGTCCTATTCCCTCTATCTATGTATACCTGTAAACATATATATACACATTCACATATGTGTTCATACATCTATGTACCCTCCAACAAAGACTATATATATATATACATATATATGTATATATATATGTGTGTGTGTGTGTGTGTGTGTATAAATCGTTGAAGGGAATATGTGTGTGTATATATATATACACACATATATGTGTATATATATATACACACACATATTCCCTTCAACGATTTTCATACTGAGAAAAGTTTCATCACAATTATCTTTTTTCCATGTAGGAATGTAAATAGTTCAACTTTGATAAGTTCCTTATGATTTCTTTTCCCTGTTTACCTTCTCATGCTTCTCTTGTTTCTTGTGTCAGAACGTCAAATTTACTATTCAACTCTGGTTTTTTCTTCAAGAGTACTTGAAAGTCCTTTATTCTACTGAATGACCATATTTTCCCCTGAAACATGATACTCAGTTTTGCTGGGTAGGTGATTCTTGGTTTTAATCCCAGATCCTTTGCCCTCTGGCATATCATATTCTAGGCCCTTTGATTCCTCAGTGTGAAAGTTGCCATATCCTGTGTTATCCTGATTGTGTTTCCATATTCAAATTGTTTCTTCCTGGCTGCTTGTAATATTCTCTCCTTGATCTGGGAATTCTGGCACCTGGCTATAATATTCCTAGGAGTTTTCTTTTTGGGATCTTTTTCAGGAGGTGATCTCTGGATTCTTTCAACCTCTATTTCCCCCTCTGGGTCTAAAATATCAGGGCAGTTTTCTTTGAGAATTTCTTGAAGGATGATTTCTAGGTTCTTTCTTTGATCATGGCTTTCAGGTAGTCCAATAATTTTTTAACTCTCTCTCCTGGATCTATTTTCCAGGTCAGTGGTTTTTCCAATGAAATATTTCACATTGCCTTCTATTTTTTCATTTGTTTGGATCTCTTTAACAGCATCTTGATTTCTCACAAAGTTACTAGCTTCCATTTGCTCCAATCTAAATCTGAGTGAATGATTCCCCTCAGTGAGCTTTTGATATTCTTTTTCCATCTGGTAAATTCGACTTTCTAAGGCATTCCTCTCATCATTGCCATTTTGAGCCTCTTTTGCCATTTGGGTTAGTCTATTTTTTAAGGTGTTATTTTCCTTTGTCAGGCTGTTGATTCTCATTTCATACTTTTCTTGCATCTTTCTCATTTCTCTTCCCAATTTTTCCTCTCCTGCTCTTATCTGCTTCTTAAGGCCCTATATGGCCTATAACCAGCTCGTATTTTCCTTTGAAGCTTTTGGTGCAGGAGTTCTGACTTCACTGTCTTCCTCCTGTTCCATGCTTTGATCCTTTTTGTCCCCAAAATAGGAGTTTAAGTTGGATTTCTCTGCTTGGTTTGCTTCCTTTGCCTGCTCATATTGCCACTCAATTACTTGACTTTTGGGCTTTTTGCCACAGTAGGACTCTGCTACCTGTCAAGGGAGCTTCTGTCCCAAACACTGGGGTTTTCTCAGCTGCTGGAGGTATTAGTTGGGTGCCCTCTCTGAAGCCTCCACACGCTCTGGCAAGCTGGTCACACACCCCAGGACCTCCACCCCAGACTGCAATCCAGAACCAAGAAGGTTAAAGCAAGAGCAATTACCCCTCAGACTGGTTGCCTGGTCCCCCTACAGTCTGCAGGCCAGGAGCGGAAGTTGCAATATGGCCCCAGCTTCGCCAAGGCATCTCAGCAGCTTCTTGGCCTGGGGGCAAAAGCAGAAGCTCTCCTGGCTACTGGTCCCTGGGGTCAGCTCCGAGAGCACTGCACTGGCCGCTCCTTGCCAGCCTGCTGGGCTGTCCTCAGCGGGAGGTTAGCTTCTCTCTGTCATTTTGTGGGTTCTGTAGCTCCAAAGTTTGTTCAGAGTCCCCTTTTACATGAATTGGGGAAGGTGGAAGCTGGAGCCACACAGAAGTCCTGTTTCTACTCCACCATCTTGACTCTACCCTCCAAGTCTCAGATTCTTAATAGCAAATTGTTTAACCCTGTTTGCTTCAGTTCCCTCATTTGTAAAATGAGCTAGAGAAGGAAATGGCAAACCACTCTAGTATCTTTGTCAAGAAAACCACAACTGAGGTCACAAAGAGTTGGAAATGACTGAACAACAACAAAAAATATGTGATAGAGGCCTGAATCATTATGAATGAAGAGAAGAAAATATATGTGAGAGATGTTGGGAAGATAGAAATTACAAGATTTGACAACTGATTGGCCGTATAGGGGAAGGAGGGGTTGAAGAAGAGTTAAGCCTTACACCAAGGTTATGAATCCTAGGTGACTAGAAAGGTGGTGGTACCCTTGACAGTAACAGGGAAGTTTAGAAAAGGGGTGGGTTTATGGAGGGAAATAATTAATTCTGCTTTGGATGTCATTAAGTTTTAGATACCTATGTATATTACTCAGTTTAATAGTTGGAGATTTGGAACTGGAGCTCATTAAAAAGACTAAAGATAAGGGGCGGCTAGGTGGCGCAGTGAGTAAGAGCACCAGCCTCGGAGTTGGGATGACCCAAGATCAAATCCGGCCTCAGAAAATGAGCGCCCACACATAAATAATGACTAGCCGTGTAACCTCGAGCAAGTTACTTAACCCCAATTGCTTAAATAAAAAAAAAAAAGACTAAAGATGGATGTATAGATCTTGAAATCATCTACATGGAGATCATTGAATTCATGGGAATTAATGAAGTCATTCCAATGAGAAAATAGAGAGAGGAAAGAGAAGAGTACCGAGGACAGAGACTTCCAGTACACTCACACTTCAGGGATGTGAAGAAGATGATCAATCAGCAAAAACTATTAAGGAGTGGTCAGACAAGAGGAAGGAGAAGCAGCAGAGGGCAAGGTTTGAAAATCTAGGGTAAGTATGAGTATAGAGAAAATGAGGATGTTCCACAGGGTCAGATGAAGCCTAGGGGTAAAAGGGGATGGGGATTGAGAAGAGGCCATTAGATCTGGCAATTTGGAGATCACTGATAATGCTGAAAGGAGCAATTTAAATTGATTGATTGATGGTCAGAAGCCAGATTGGAGGGGGTTGAGAAAAGACTGAGTGAAGATGAAATAAAAGAAACAAGTGTAAACAAGTTATTCAAGGTATTTATGGTGGTTAGCAAGAACACTAAGACTTATCCTATCACCAGTACAAGAGCCAATGCAATATTTCAAGTAAGGAATCAGGAAGGCCCAAATGGGTCTATTGAACAACTTGTTTAGTCATTTTCAGTCATGTTGAACTCTTCATGACCAGTTGGAGTTTTTTTTGGCAAAGATACTGGAAGAGTTTGCTATTTCCTTCTCCAGCTCATTTTACAGATGAGAGAACTGAGGCAAACAGGGTTAAGTGACTTGCCCAGGGTCACATGGTTAGTAAGTATCCAAGGCCAAATTTGAACTCAGGTCTTCCTGATTCCAGGCCTGCCACTCTATCCACTGTGCCACTTAACCTTCCCAACTATTGAACAGCTATGTATGTATAAATTTGAGAAAGGCCTCCTTTGTAAGTAAGTGATCCTTTTAATGAAAAAGGGTTTATTTGTACAATGTATAGACACAGTGGAGGCGAGAAGGCACTTTCTGGTCATCATCTATCTGTGATTTCATTTCCCAAGCTGAAGATAACCTTTTATGATAGGGAAGAGAGAAGAGACATGGAATTGAGTAGTCTGTCCTTCCTGTTCCCTCCAAGCAGGCGTCCTCTCCCTCTGACAACTTTTCTCTCTTTACCAAGATAGCTCTTTGTGATGTCTTTAGTATTTACCAGAAGTCTCGACTTCCCTTTCAGACAATGTTCTTATGGTTTCTTGCCAAGTTTTCATATTTTCATCTTCTATTCTTATCAGTATTCTTATCTATCAAGGCAGCTAGGTGGTGCTATAAGATACAACATAGTACCCAGTGTCAGAAAGACCTTAGTTCAAATCTAGCCTCAGACACTGACCAGCAAGTTTTTTAGCGTCTGTCTATCTCAGTTTCCTCATCTATAAAATGGGGATAATGATAGAAGCTACTTCCTAGAGTTGTTTAGAAGATAAAATGAGATCATAATTGTAGGTCACTCTTCAAACTTTAAGGCACTATGGAAGTGCCTTACATCTTACCTCGTATTATACTTAAGAGCTTTCCTGGTAGAAAATGAACTCTTTGGGGAGAGAGAACTTGTTGGCTTGGTCTGGTCATTAATTTGTATCTCCAGTCCCTAACATAGTATCTTGAACACAATAGTTGTTTAAATAATGACTGCTGAACTGTGATTTCCATAGGCATGTACCTCTTCATTCCCACTAGAACCATCTTCAGCTATTGAAATTACCTTCCAGAATCTTGTTTTGAAGACCTTTCCACCACTCTTGAGTGTTTCTCCTTTTCAGAACCCGAGAACATGGGAGCTGACCACTTTCTAAAAGACAGTGGAAAGAAAACTGATTTGGAGTCAGAGGAGCCTGACTCTGCTGCTTTTATGGAATGTAATATTGGTCCAATCACATCACCTGGGTCTCAGTTCCCTGATCTGTAAAATGGGGATGGTAATAATCCTCATAATACTTATTTCTCAAGGTTGCTTTTCTACCTTGCAAAGTGAAAAACACTAGATAAATGTGCGTTATGATTATCCTCTCAGCACTCATTACATGGAAAATAATGATTTGTGCAAAAACTGAAAACTAAGGGGGTGTCTGTCCAGTGGGGGATGGCTAAACAAATTATAGTATGTAAATGTAATGAAATATTATTGTGCCACAAGAAAGACAAAAGGGACAGCCTCACAGGAAACTGGGAAGACCACACTATGAGCTAATGGAGTGTAAAGTGAGCAGAATCAAGAGAACAATTTACACAGTGACAACATTATAAAGAATAACTTGGAAAAGCTGTAGAGCTCTGATCAGCATAAGGATCAACTATGAAATCAGAGGACTGAAGACAAAGCATGCTACCTACCCCATGTCACAGAGATGATGGACTGAAAATATAGAAGGAGGCATACACTTCTGGACATGGACAATGGGAATTTGTTTTGCTGGAATGCAGATATTTGTTAGAAGGGTTTTATTTTTTATTTTATTTTTGTTGTTCCATGGGGGAAGAGGAGAATGTGTATTTAAAATACACAATTGAAAAAATGAATAAATTACAAATACATATAGAACTTTACTTTTTTTTAAGAGGGGGAGGGCAGGGCAATTGGGATTAAGTGACTTGCCCAAGATCACACAGCAGTAAGTGTTAAGTGTCTAAGGCCAGATTTGAACTCAGGTCCTCCTGACTCCAGGGCTGGTGCTCTATTCACTGTGGCCACCTAGCCACCCCTACATATAGAACTTTAAAAAAAAACAGATCTTGTTTCCATTTCCTACTGATATTTCCTAATCATCTTTGTTTTATGGACCCCTTTGGCAGTCTGGTGAAGTCTATGGATCCCTTCTCAGAATCATGTAATTAATGAGAATTATATAAGAAGTCAATTATATATAGTTATCAAATTTTATTTTTAAAAAAAGTTCATGATCTCAGAAGATGGTCCTCTCCTTGTCCCTAAATGTGAATGATTAAACTTATTTCTCCAAATAGGATGCTTTTAATTTTAAGAATTATGAGTTGAAACTTTCACATCAGCAGCTTGCAGGTCAAACCTTTGTCTAATGCAATTCAAAGGAACTGTGTCACTGATGAAGAAAGTTTTAGAATGCTAGAAAATGGATAAGCCTTTACTCTTCGTGAAAATTCTTTTCATGCTGAAGAATACAGCTGTCAGTCACCAGGATAATTTCTCCAAAGCCTGCCTTTTCACACAGACACACACACACACACACACACACACACACACACACACACACACATACACACACGTCACAAACTTCCTCATCCGTACATACAATGAACAAAAATGTTAAAGCAATCTATTCATTTCATAGGCATGAGCCTTGGCATTCAGGTAATAAAACCAAAATGGTTAAATCCTGATATGGGTTGCTTAAATATACTTAAATTAAGTTAAAGAAAGAGCATCTAGGTGGCACAGTGGATAGAATGCCAGGCCTGGAGACAGGAAGACTCATCTTCTTGAATTCAAATCTGACCTCAGATACTTACTAGCTATGTGACCTTGGGCAAAGCACCTGACCTTGTTTGCTTCAGTCTCCTCTTCCTTAAAATGAGCTAGAGTGTGAAATGTCGAACCACTCTAGTATCTTTGCCAAGAAAACCCAAATGGGGTCACAGAGAGTTGAATGCAACTAAAAATGACTAAACAACAACGGAAGGGAAGGGAAGGTTTTACAGGAATACATAACTGCATAATTTTAGAGTTGAGAGGGTCTTCAAGGACCATCTAATTCAACCCATACCTGAAAAGAAATCCCCAGTACAACATATCTGATAAGAGGACATCCAGTTTCTGCTTAAGGAGGGGAAACCTATCAAGGTAACCTGATCAACTTTAAAAATTTCTAACACGATGCCTAAATTTGGCCCCTGACAACTTTTACCCATCATCCCTGGTTTTATCCTTTATGATAAAGCACATATCTTTTCTTTCATAAGAGAGCCTTTAAAATACTTGAACCCAACCAAGGTTTTTTTTTTCCTCCAAGCTAAATATTTCCCCCCTTCAACTGATTCTCATTTGACAAGAGGTCAAGGCCCTTTTCTGGATATTCTCCAGCTAATCAATGCTCTTCCTCAACTGTACCACTGAGAACTGAAGACAATATGCCACATGTGGTGTGATAAGGACAGAATATAGATAGAAAACTTCCTTTTTTCTGGGAGCTGTGCCTCTTTTAATCAAGTTAAAGATTGCATTAACTTGGGGGGGGGGTACTGTATCATAATCTTGACTCATATTGAGATTATGGTACACTAATACGCCCAGATCTTTTTCAGGATAACTATTTTCTAACCATCCCTTATCCACACTGGATTTGTATTTTTGAAATGAAATATGAGATTTCGCATTTATCTCTATTGAATTATTAGATTCAACCTGATGTTCTAGCTTGTCAAGATATTTTTGGCTTTAGGCTCTCTCTCCCAGATTGGCATAATTTGTGAATATTATAAGCATTCCAAATATACCCTTATCCAATGATTGATATAAATGTTAAATGGTCATGGGACAAGCTGAGGTCCATAGGGGAGTCTATAAGAGATCTCCTGCCCATTTGACATTGAACTATTAATGAGGATAGGGATTGGACCTGTGATTTCATTGATCATGATCATTCACATGTTTCGATCTTTTATTTTAAAAAAATGGCCTGTAATAGTTTATCAAATGCTATATTAAACTCTAGCTAAGCTATATCTAGGCATGTGATCTACCAATTTAGTAACTTTGCGGGAGTGAGGAAGGAAATAAAGTTCATCTGGTATGATCTGTTTTATATGATATGCTATTGGCTCTTTGCAAACACTGCTTCCTTTTCTTGGCATTCACTAACCTACCTTCTTTAGCTATCCATTCAAGAGTTCAGTTTTATCCTTGTAACCTCAGTATCTTGCACAGTGCTGTGCACTTAATAAAAAAAAATTTTAATGAGATTGGAGGTTTCCTTCATAGAGACTTAGGATTCTAGATTATTATGAACTATATTCAGATAATTATAAGAAAATTATTGTGATAAGCATATTTTCTATTCAAAATATTATCAATAGTCATAAAATTGCCAGAAGTTAAAGTCCTTCCCCTAAAACTCTGCTGCCACCTCACAGAACAAAATATAGCAGTGAGTGCTGTTTTTTTTTACAATCCCCAATGCATTTTTAGAAAAAAATGCTGAAGTAAGTATTATTTCTAATTTTTCATATATAACCCTTGACTCGGACTCTCTCCTTATATGAAGGATCTAGCTATACGAGGAAGCTATACTAGCTAGGAACTCCCATTTCTCTAACTTGCTGCCCTTACTAACATGGAATTTGGGGACTTTAGAATCTGCCACTACCCCAAGAGTGACCCTAGCTACTCTTACAAGCAGATTCACAAGGCTTCAAAATTTAGAAGTTTTATTTACATAGTTAAGGATTCACATTTGATCTATGAGAGGAATTGAGACACTCCTCACTCTTCCAGTGGAATACTCTTCATTAGGGATCTATAAAGTGCTTTGCAAACCTTAAAGCAGTATATGAATAAACTGCTATTTTATAATAGTTTATTATAATTTTAATAATTTTATTATGATAAAATAAATAAAATATTTGTTTTATAATAAACTTCCAGATATTATTATAGTCTCTATGACTTATGACATTAGCCTGAATGGAATCCTTGTAAAGGGAAGAGACTCAGGTTTACTCCCCAATGGTGGTTTTCTGTACCACAGAAGCTGTCACCTGCTGGTTCTTGGCCACTGTTGCTATTGTTATTGAGCTGTATCTGACTCTTCATGACCCCATTTGGGGTTTTCTTGGCAAAAATATTTGAGTGGTTTGCCATTTCCTTCTCCACATCATTTTACAAATGAGGAAACTGAGGCAAACAGGGCTAAGTGACTTGGCCAGAGCTAGTGTCTGAGGCCAGATTTGAACTCAGGAAGATGAGTCTTCCTAACTCCAGATCTGGCGCTCTATCCACTGAGGCACCTCGCTGCCCCTTGCTAAGATCTATTCTTGGCAAAAGTTATGGGTCTTTCTTATTGCTGCACACTGACATCCAATCTCAGAAGCGAAGTCAACTTCATTGTTCTGTACTCCACTTTTTTTCCACATTGATCCCTCTTGTCCAGCTCTACTCCAGCAGATTGTGTTGATAACCAGCTCTCAAGCAGCTGGCCCCTGGCAGGTTCTCCCTGGAGCTTAGTCAGTGTTACAGTTCTTCATGCACTAAGGTTCAGATAATATCTACCCTTTTAGAATCATCTGTTGTTTTGCACTCAGGTCCCACAGCCCAGCATCGTTAAACACAAAGGACTTCTCCAGATGATTCAGAGAAGACTTCTTTCTTTGTCTAATCTAATAGGTTCCTACTTTATGTTCCAGTTTCACACATATTGAGTCTGCAGCCATGTACCTCTCTTGGGCTGTGTCTCTCACTCTGATCAGCACCCATGAGTCTTTAGGCGTCACCAGATCTTCTCCCATTTATCTGCCCTTCTCCAGGAAGCTGGATTAGATTTTTAGAAACTAATGCAGGTTGTTTCTTGGAGATCTATGAAAGACAGAAGGAGGAGGTGAGTCATGATCCTCAGCAGCTATTTCTAGGAAAGAAAGCTGCATTTGAAGGCAGAGCTTAGTTACACATAAATACCCCTAAACCTCCAGTATAGTGATGTTTTGCTAATTGTTGTATAATAATATCCCAAAATATTGTAAATAAAATATTGTAAAATAAAAATTTGCTGTAAAATATCCCAGTAAAATATCCAGAATTGGGATATTTTGATAATTGTTGAAATTGTTGGGGGGCAGAGCCAAGATGGCGGAGTAGAAACAGCACTTCCAAGGTGCTCTCCCCCCACACCACTTCCAAAGAATGTAAAACATGGACTCTGAGCAACTTCTGGAGCTCCAGCACCAACGGAATGACACAGAGAAGCTAACCTCTCACTGAGGACAGCCCAGCAGCCCTACAGGGAGTGGCCAGCACAGCTCTGTGGGAGCCGACAAAGCAAGGCTCTGGGAGCTGAGCCCAGGCCCGGGTGAGTCGAGGTTTTAGCCCCAGAGAGGCCAGGCCAGCAGCCAGCTGGAGGGACCCAAGAACACCAGCTGTGGCAATTCCAGAATTATGAACACAGATATGCCTAGGACAAAGTGAGAGGTTAGTGGCCTATGGACTTTGGGACCAGTATTTGGGAAAGGCGTCAGCTTCTTCCCCTTGGGGCAAGAAGTGGCTGAGGAGATGCTACACAGCCGTCATTTTGCAGCTTCAGTGGCAGCTTCAGCTCCTGGTCTGAGAACTGTAGAGAGATCCAGCAATCGGTCTGGGGGTTATTCACTCTTGCTTTAACCCGCTTGGATCTGGATTGTGGTCTGGTGGGGAGGTCTGAGGTGGGTATCCAGCTTGCCAGAGCGTGTAGAGGCTTTACAGAGGCCACCCAACTAATACCTCTGGAAGTTCTGAAGACCCCGACGTTAGGGACAGAAGCTCCCCTGTCTGGTGGCAGAGTCCTACTGTAGCAACAATCCCAAAAGTCAAGTAATTAAGGGGCAACATGCCTAGGCAAAGGAAACAAAATAAACAGAAAAATTCAACATTAGACTCCTATTTTGGGAGCAAAGAGGATAAAAGCATGGAACAGAAGGAGGAATGTGAGGTCAGAACACCTGCACCAAAAGCCCCAAATGAAAATATGAGTGGGTTACAGGCCACAGAGGACCTTAAGAAGGATTTTAAAAACCAAATAAGAGAAGTGGAGGAAAAATTGGGAAGAGAAATGAGAAGGATGCAGGAAAAGTATGAAATGAGAGTCAACAGCCTGACTGAGGAAAACAACACCTTAAAAAATAGACTAACTGAAATGGTAAAGGAGGCTAAAAAGGGCAATGAGGAGAAGAATGCCTTAAAAAGCCAAATTTGCCAGATGGGAAAAGAATCTCAAAAGCTCACTGAGGAGATTCATTCCTTCAGAGTTAGATTGGAGCAAATGGAAGCTAGTGACTTTATGAGAAATCAAGATGCGGTTAAACAGATCCAAACAAATGAAAGAATAGAAGGCAATGTGAAATATCTCATGGGGAAAACCACTGACCTGGAAAATAGATCCAGGAGAGATAATTGTAAAAATTATTGGACTACCTGAAAGCCATGATCAAAGAAAGAACCTAGAAATCATACTTCAAGAAATTCTCAAGGAAAATTGCCCTGATGTTTTAGACCCAGAGGGGGAAATAGAGGTTGAAAGAATCCAGAGATAACTTCCTGAAAAAGATCCCAAAAAGAAAACTCCTAGGAATATTATAGCCAGGCTCCAGAATTCCCAGATCAAGGAGAAAATACTACAAGCAGCAAGGAAGAAACAATTTCAATATTGTGGAAACACAATCAGACACTGAGGGATTGAAGGGCATGGAATATGATTTTCCAGGGGTCAAAAGAGCTGGGATTAAAACCAAGAATCACATACCCAGCAAAACTGAGTATCTTGCTTCAGGGGAAAATATGCTCATTCAGTGGAATAGAAGACTTTCAAGCATTCTTGAGGAAAAAACCAGAGTTGAATAGAAAATTTGACATTCAGACACAAGAAGCAAGAGATGCTTGAGAAGGTAATCAGGGAAAAGAAATCAAAAGGAACTTATCAAAGTTGAACTATTTACATTCCTACATGGAAAAACAATAACTGTGACTGATGAAACCTTCCTCAATATGAAAATAGTTGAAGAAGGGTATATGGGCATATGAATACATATGTGAATGTGTGTATATATGTTTACAGGCATACATGGATAGAGGGCACAGGTTGAATTTGGTGGGAAGGGATGATACTTAAGGAGTGAAGTTAAGAGGTGAGAGAGGACAGTGGCAAGAGGAGATGGGGAGAGACAGGTCAGAGTAAACTATCTCATGTGGAAGAGGCAAGGGGAAGTAGTTGCAGGGGGATGGGAAGAACAGGAAGACAAAACCATATTCTCGTTGAATTTGGCTCAGGGAGAAAATGACATACATACTAAATGGGATATCTCACCCTGCAGGAGAGTAGGGGGAAAGGGGATGAGAGGAGGGGAGGGCATTCTCAGGGGTGGGGAGGTTGGAAGTACCCTCTTTAGAAGAGGGACAGGATCAAAGTAAGGAATGGACCAGGTGGGGTATGGGATGGGTGGGAGGGAAATATAAGAAGTCTTTTACAATATATCTACTATGGTAATGTTTTGCATAGCTATACATGTATAACACATACTGAATTGCTTATCTTCCCAGAGGAAGTGGGTGACACTGGAGGAAGGGAATGGATCTGAAATTCGAAGTTTTAAAATTGAATGTTTCAAATGTATACAAATACTATTATTAATACTATTTTGCATGTAATTGGGAGATAAGATGTGCAGGCATTGGGGCACAGAGATCCACCTTGCCCTAATGACAAAGTCAAAGGAGGTATGGGAGAAGATATGGGAGAGAGCAGATTGGATGAGGGGATATCTTGTGGAACTGCTATTCTGAGATGGTGGGTAGGGAAAAAATGGGGAAAAAATTGTAACTCAAAATCTGGCAGAAATGAATGATGTAAACCAGAAGTTAATAAAGCATTTGTTAAAATAAAAAAAATGTTGTAATTGTTGCAAATGGTATTTTAAATTACTCATTTTCATATTGTTTTAGATTGACTACAGCAAGATCAAAATATATAATCTGGCTGCCATGGTTTAGGACATTTATGAACAAGTAAAGAGTAATTTGGCAAAAATGTATTAAACATCCCCATAAGCAAAATTATATTTTAAAAATTATATATACTGAATTTAAGAAAATAACTGGCATGTATACTGTGATTTGGAGTTTATAAAGCACTTTGCATACATTATTTCATTTGGTCTTTATAGTAACCCTGTGACAAAAGCAGGCAATCATGTGTTATTCCCATTTTACAGATGCAGAACTCAAGGCTCTGAAATTTTGAGTGATTTGTCCAAGATCTTTATAGCTAATAGACCCAGAGCGTACAGTGAAATTCAGATCCTCTGATTCCAAATCTTTTTTATAGTTTCCTACATTAGGGCAGAGAAGTGGTGCAGTAGATAGAGTGCTAGACCTAAAGACTCTTCTTGAGTTCAGTCTGACCTTAGACAGATTTAAGGTACAACTCCTTAAATTTCTCATCTTCCACCAAGCCTTTCCTAACCACTCATGCCCACACTGATTTCTTCCTTCTCTGAAGATTCCCTGGGCAATTAATAATATGCTGCCATGTGTTGTTGTTGTTTTTGATGTTGTTGTTCAGTTGTCTTAGTCATGTAGGACTCTTCGTGACCCCATTTGGGGTTTTTCTCAGGCAACAATACTGATCAGCTTGTCATTTCTTTCTCCAACTCATTTTGCAGGGGAGGAAAGTTAAATAAACAGGGTTAAGTGACTTTCCCAGGGTCACATAGCTAGTAAGTGTCTGAGGCCAGATTTGAACTCAGGTCTTCCTGATTCCAAGATATATGCTCTATCCACTACTCCCTTTTATTGTTATACATACACATATACATATATGTATATATATATATATATATATATGACTCATTTAGTCATGCAGCTTACAATCTACATGGGGATAGATAGATAGATAGATAGATAGATAGTGTGTAGATAAAAATATATAGAGATAGATGACAGATAGATAGATAGGTGGGTGGATGGATAGAAAGAAAGAAAGAAAGAAAGAAAGAAAGAAAGAAAGAAAGAAAGAAAGAAAGAAAGAAAGGAGGAAGGAAGGAAGGAAAGAAAGATGATAGATGGATAGATAATCATATGGATAGAGAGAGAGAGAGAGATGGATGAATGGATGGATAGATAGATACATACATACATACATAGACAGACAGATGGAAGAATGGACGGAATAGATGGATAGATAGAAAGACAGATGGATGGATGGATGGATGGATGGATGGATGGATGGATGGATAAATAGATGATAGACAGACAGATGGACAGATAGATATAAAGATAGATAGATAGAAAGATAGACAGATGGATGATCGATAGATGGATGGATAGATAGATGGATGAGTGGATGGATGGATAGAAAGATATATAGATAGATAAAAGATAGATAGACAAATAGATAGATAGATAGATAGATAGATAGATAGATAGATAGATAGATGGATAGGCAGACAGACAGATATCTCCCCATGTAGATTGCAAGCTCTATGACTAAATCAAAGGATTTAGTGTCAGAGGACCTGGGTTCAAACCTCACCTCTGCCATTAACAATCCATCAGACCTTGGGCAAGTCACTTAACCTTAATCATGCTATATGAGGAGAGGCTGCAGTAGCTGGAAATATTTAGCCTGGAGAAGAGAAGATGAGAACACAGTGCTATAATGTGGACTTATCCTGCAGATAAGAGATCCAGGGATCAGTGCTAGGATTACAGGGAGTCAAATTTCAGGTCAGTTATGACTTTTGTTTTAATGGGGTTTCTTGATGCAAAGGAAGTGCTAGAGGTCATTCCACAAAAGCTCCAGGTCCTCTGGATCAGGAAAATTGTCTTTGAAGGTAGACAGTACTGACAGAAAAGAGATTCAAATCCAGGCTCTCTGACTTAAGTCCCCAAAGCATCTTCTGACACTTTCCAATACATTTTCCTGTTGCATTAGCTTGTGTTCAATTAATCAGCAGATTACATATACATTCAGTTGAGTGATGTCAACATTACCCAGCTAATATTGAGCATGAATGGCTAAGAGGATGATGGTAACATCAACAGAAGTAGGAACTTTGGGAGAAGGAGTTAATTGTGGGAAGGTGTGCTTAACATTAGCTATATTGAGTTTTAAGTACCATTGGGACATCAAATCAACAAGTCAAGTCAATGAGCATTTATTATGTTCCAGGAACAGAGCTAAGCCCTGGGGATACAAAGAAAAGAAATAAATACTCCCTGATCTCAAGGAGATCAAAATATAATGAGAAAGTGAGAACATGCACACTACTTTGATAAAAATTCCTCAAAGGAAAGCACTAGATTAAAGAGGATTGGGAAAGGCTGTTTGCAGAAGTTGGAATTTCATCTGAGACTTTAAAAGTATCCAGGGAAGCTAGGAGGCAGGGATAAGGAGGGAGAGTGTGCCCTCCAGTGAAAAGCCTAGAGATGTGAGATGGCCAGTGTCACTGGATCACATAGATTACATAGTAAGTATGTGGAAAAGAGAACTCACACAGGGCAAGCACTCACATGGAGGTCAGAAGCAATATAAGGACACTCTCAAGGTCTCTCTAAAAAACTTGGGAATCAATTATGAAAGATGGGAAATGCTGGAACAGGACTGCCCAGCATAGTATGCCTGCATCTAAAGAGGCGCTGTGCTCTACAAGCAAAGCCAAATAGCAGTAGCGCAAAAGAAATGTAAAATGCACAAACTTGGGGACATCTCCACTGAAAATATTCATATGAACTATTTGTATCCAACCTGTGGGAGTGCCTTCCTAGCTTCTGTTGGTCTGATCAGTCACAATTAGACACACTGTACCTTGACCCCACATAATGTTAATAGAATAGGAAGATCTTCCCCATCCATTAACAGCCCTGCCCTATGTGACCACGTATCCCCTTTTCCCTTGGAACAGGAGCCGTGTTCCCAGGTCTAAAGGTACCCAAGTATTTCAATCACAGATGTCTTGCTGTTTTCACAGCTGTGATACATCCTGAGTCACATAGAGCCCAATGGGGGAGGAACTTGCCTAAGGAGGAGCTTGCTCAGGGGAAGCTTGCTTGTAGCAAGGCTCTCACACCTTTTAGTACTAAGCTAACTAGGCACTGAGTCAGGAGGGTTGTGATGCCTTCTGAATCTGAGCCTACTAACCAAGAGTGTATATATATATTCTGAGGTGAGATTTTGCTTTGGGGGTTCACTCATGAGAAGGACCTTTTGATTCCCTGGACCAGACTTCGAGTAGCCATTTGTTGAGTTCCCCGCCCCCTTATTACTCAGATGTTGGTACTCTCCCAGTCTGGTGTTGTATTTAGGTGGGTGTATTATTCTGTTTAGACAGTTGGAGCCCTGTCTACTGAATTCTTTCTTGGATACTTACCTCTTTCTACTTATCTGTACTTACCTATCTGTTAATTAAAGTAAGATTGTTAACCCCCTTTAAAGCTATCTTTCCTTTAGAAAAGCAGATCAAAGAACCTGTACTAGTGTGGTTGCTATGACACCCCAATATAGTGTTGTTATTTTAGTCCTCTTTGAGAACAAAGGACAACAACTGGGAATAGAGTAGGGTGTAAGAAGACTTATACCTGGAAAGTAGGAAGAGGCCAAGTTATGAAAAGCCAAACCAGAGAATTTTATATTTGTTCCTGGAGGTAATAGGGAGCTACTGAAGCTGAATGGAGAGTGGCATGATCACACCTGCACTTTAGGAAGATCAAACCGATAGCTGAGAGGATGATGGACTGGAGTGGGGAGAACAATGAGGCAGGCAGACCCACCAGATGGCTATTACAATAGTCTAGTCGTAAGGTAATGATGGGCCCCCACTAGGGGGTCAGGGTGGTTGCAGGGTCAGAGAAGAAAAGTGTGCATATATGAAAGACGATATAAGGGTAAAAATGGAATGATTTGACATCTGACTGGATATGAGGGATAAGAAAGAAAGAGGAATTGAATATGACACCTAGGTTTTAAACCTAGATGGAAGCACCCTTGATAGTAAAAGGAAAGTTAGGACTATGAAAGATTTGGGGAAGGGGGAAAATAAAGAATTTAGATTTGGGCATGTCAAGTTTAAGCTGCCCATAAAATATCCAATTCAATATGTCCAGTAGTCAGTAGGAGATGCTAGGTTAGGTGGTCAGGAGAGAAGTGAGGGCTGGACAAATATATCTAAGGATCACTTGCATGGAGATGATAATTAAATCTATGACAACTAATGAGATCATCAAGCAAAATAATATAGAGGGAAAAGAGAAGAGAGCCCACGACGGAGCCTTAGGCGACACTCATATTTATCATATTTTATATGAATGAAGATCCAACAAAAGAAATTGAGAAAGATCAGTCAGAGAGGTAGGAGGTGAACCAGGAGAGAACAGTGTCATGAAAACCTAAAGAAGAGAGAACATGCCCAAAAAAGAGGTAAAGAAGAATGAGGACTGAGAAAAGGCTTGTGGGAATGAAGTGATTATTGGTCATTTTGAAGAAAGCAATTTCAGTTGAATGATGAGGAGGTTGGAAGTCAGACTGCAGAGACTTAAAAGGAAGAGGAGGCATCTATCATAGATGGCTTCCTCAAGGAGTTACTATACAGAGATGGAGATATGGGAGGCTAGCTAGTGGAGATGGATGGATCAAGTGATTTTTTTGAGGACGGGGAAAAGATGGGTATGTTTATGTTTATAGGCAGTAGCAAATCAACCAGTAGACAGGGAGAGCTTGAACATAATTGAGAAGGTAGGGATGATAGAAGGGGCAATCTAATCTGATGGAGAAGACAGATTGAAATGGAATCACTTGTGTATATAGAAAGGTTTGTCTTGACAAAGTAAAGAACCACCTCTTCATGTGAGATGGGGGTTGGGAGTGGTGAAAGGATCTGAGTATTGTGAGAAAAGGGAGCTCTCTAAAAATGTCCATGTAGAGATGTAAAAAATGGTTGGAAATGTATAAATGTAACTCTGGAGAGAGAGTCACATAGGAGATATAGATTTTGGAGCCAGCCAACAAGATGACTTAACATTTATATATAAATATGACTTCATATTTATATATTTTGTATATATATCACAACTATTTTTGTAAACAATTGGTAATTATGCAAATAAAATAATTAAGATGTCCATATCCTTAAACCTAGATTCTACTAGTAGGCTTATACCCCCAAGGAGTCGACTAACAAGAAGAAAGCCCTCACATACACTAAAACATTTAGAATATCATTTTGGGGGATAGCAAAGAATTTGAAACAAAGTATATGCTCTTCAACTAGGGAATAGCTAAACAAGTTGCATATTTTAATATAATGGAATATTATTGTCCTAGAAGAAATTATGTGTGTGATAAATAACCCGGAAAGAACTACATGAACTGATGCAGATTTAAATAGCACCCAGAAGACAATATACATAATTATTGCAACAATGTAAAAAGGAGGAACAACCACAAAAAAATCGGAAGTGAATTTTATAAAATTATCAAGAACAAACATCCTGTGTAATCTCGGGCAAGTCACTTAACCCCAATTGCCCTGCCTTCCCCCTTCCAAAAAGCAAATAATTAATTAACTTTTAAAAATAAGAACAAACATGACTCAAAAGAAGAATCTGGAAGAGACATTGGGAGTCATAAATTCCAACCCTCTCATTTTACAGAAGAGGAAACACACCCAGAGAAGTCAAATAACCTTGCCCAAAGCTACACAGGTAGTTAAGTGACAAAGCCTAAATTTTAATGGAGTTCAAATCCCATGCCTTCTCCCTTGTATTACATGGCCTCCTATCCAACCCACTCTCCTTCTGCTGTTCAATAATGAACCTAAATCATGACCCATTTGCAGTGTCTTTCCAAGGTAACTATCCATTTACCAGTAGATTAGTTCTACAGATTTCCTATCCAAGGAAATCCATTTTCCTATCCTCTGCATATCAGTCTAAAGAGGAGTTCTCAACTTTTTGTGTGTCTTGGGCCCCTTTGGCAATTTGGTGAAGTCTAAAGATGACTTCTCAGAATAATGTTTTTAAATGTATGAGAAAAAATACAAGGGATTAAAACAAGTGTATTGAAATACTGTTAGCAAAATATTAAATAAACAAATTCACATACACCAAATTAAGAACCTCTGGACTAGACAAATCTAATGTATTCATCTACTTATTTTTTCCCTGTTAGTTAGACCACATAGGTAGGCTAAATAGATACCCTAATAGGCTAAATTTTTTGAAGTGATTATGGACCTTCAGTGTTCTGAGGCTTGATACAGTCGACCCAGTGATGTCCACAAAGAAGAATATCTGTAAGGTCTTCAGGGAATCTCTGCTTCCTTATATTAAAGATCAAAGGGTCATCAAATAAAGTTATAACTATTATTATCTCTCGAGGAATCTTGTACAATTATGACCTATGTAGGATATATGCCTTGTTAGAGAAAAGACTTAAAAGTAGTGGCATACGCTACCAAATCAAATATTTAGAGTAAAAATTTGGATATAGGAATAGTTATGCACATAGATGTGTGTGTGTGTGTGTGTGTGTGTATACATGTGACCTTAAGCTAAAAATCCATTTGCTCTTTCCATTGGTGGGGACTGATTATCCAATAGGAAGTGCCTGCATGAGGGGACAGACTTTTTGAAAGATACAAGGTTATATTTAAACCTAAGCATTTACATATATACATGTATTCAACAAATGATAATATATATCCAACAAACAAAAAGCAAAGTATTCTCAGTCTTTCAATCAAATATACAATAACTCAATCGAGCACATAAGGAGAAAAATGGAGGGCTTTACCCCAAATTATAAATTATATTTCTAACAACAAGGCACAGCCTCCCCCTGTCAGAGGCACCATGGTCCATGTCTAGCTTCCTCCATTACAAATCCACCTTTAGCCTGAGGATCTTTGACAGAAGCCACATCTTCTAATCTCCAATACCATCAAGCTGGCAACTCTATATCCTTCACCGTCCTCTTCTTTGCCTCCTTTCCCTTTTGTTTCTAAATGTGTGGGCTTGACCTTACCCAATCCTCCTGTTCTTGTGGGCAGCATAGTCCTCAATCTCAAGATTATCCTACATCCCAGTGAAAGATTTGGTATAGGATGTTATCCATGATATTGTCTAACACCTTTGACAAACATATCTTCCTGTTTTATGCCTCACCTGATTTTGGTATGCAGAAGAATATTCAAGAAAGAGGTCACTTTGGTTGTATCTGTCAAAGAATATGAACTTATGTGAATTTATTATGTAAAGGCACAAGAGACCTTTTTTTACTAAAGAGTCTTTGAGGCTGCCTTTCTCTCCACTGAGTCAAATAGTTTTCTTGGACAACAAATAAGGAACACATCGGGATCTTGTATTTTCTATATCTCTCCACGAATTGTGTGACTATGAAAATATAACCTATTGTTGTTTTATAAAAATAAATCATCTGCAAAAGCCTGAATGTTTCCTTCTCATTTTTCACCAAGGATATCCTCAATGTCCTCTTATATAACACAATCATAAATATTATAAAGAGATTTAAAAATAAAACATGGCAATTTATCTCCCTAGTTACCTTTCCTTTTGTGTATAATAATACTACTCTCTGTGATCTTTTCTGTTCTTCTAGAATTTTCTTCTGAGTTATCTTAAATTGTTATCCCTTGAGGATCTTTAAAATTATGTTGCTTCAACATAGACTTGGCTTCTGAATGTATCTGGCTAAACCCAGCTCCTCTTTTGAATTTCACCTTCTTCTATGTGCAGTCTTCCATCTTCCTCTTGCATGATGCTGTCCAAATGAACTTGCCACCTAAAGTAGCATAGCTTTTGGCTGCCATATTTCTTTGCTTGACAAAGAAATCAAGTATTTTTGTTGGTCAGATATGATCTGATGCTCACTGTGATCACTATTTTGCAGGTTTAAACTTCTCTAGGAAATGGCAATATTCAGAGACAACACAGGATCAACAGCTTATTTAAATCAGCTGAGGCAATTGTAATTGGCCACAGCATCTTCCAATCTTCATCCGTGCTTTGAACTTGCAAGCAGTTGACGAAATGACTAAGAAAAGATTGTAGGATGATAACCAGCCATTTTCTGTGTCAGATAGGGTGTGCTTTATTTTAGAATTCGTTGTTTGGTAATCATTATGTCCTGCCCCTTTTTCTTGTCTTCTTGGGGAAAAAAAAGTGCGAAATCAGGTATGACACTTCTAAACATTCTAGATACCACTGACTTCTTTTCACTCTGACGCCACTATCCCATGACTTTCCTGGAGCACTCAGGAAAAATACCTGCATGTTTCACTTCACCCCCTCTTCTCCAGCTCCTTTCTCAATAACCTCCTTTGTAACCACCTCATGGCAGCAGTGTCAGACCCTTTCCCTCCCACCCTCTACCACCTACTACTTCTCCATGTGTGTTCTGTCCCCATTCGAATGTAAACTTCCTGAGGACATGGACATTCTCTGTAAAATATATATATATATATATATATATATATATATATATATATATATATATATATATATATATGCGCAACACAGTACTTACCACAATGCATAGAACAGGGAACTTAATAAATGCTTTTTTATTGATTCATTAATTCGTTATTTTAATTCCCAAACCATATTTTATAACATATTTTTCATCTTCATCTTCTGTACCCACCTGCACATTGGAATCACCACACATCAGGTCTTAACCTGTATTGAATGTTTTTGTCAAGTTCTTAGAAATTTGCTATGTTAGGCTGCAACATATGGAGCATAAAGTTATTCTCCCAATGCTACACTGCTTTTTCAGGATTCTAAGGGTACCCCCTGAGGCTTAGAGATTCTTTCTGTAATGCCCTCTGCTCAAGCCCCTGTTCCTGCCACTGATAACTACTAGTGATTAACTCTTCAGTTCCATTGAACCAATTAGTGTCAATTAGATTTTGAGTTACAATCTTTTCCCCAATTTCCCCCTACCCACCACCCCAGAATACCAGTCCTACAGGATATCCCCTCATCCAATCTGCTCTCTCCCATATCTTTTCCCATAGCCCCTTCTACTTTTCCATTAGAGCAAGGTGAATCTCTGTGCCCCAATGCCTGCACATCTTATCTCCCAATTACATGCAAAATAGTATTAATAATAGTATTTATATATATTTGAAACATTTAATTTTAAAACTTCGAATTCCAGATCCATTCCCTTCCTCCCTTGTAATTCAAAATCTGGCGGAAATGAATGATGTAAACCAGAAGTTAATAAAGCATTTGGAAAAAAAAAAATATATATATATATATATATATAAAACAAGCACAGAAAGACAAACATTCCCCCTAATATCTAAGGGACACACTGTTTTTAATACTATTTCTATCCATGGTAAAAATAGGCCCAGACTTAACACAGGTTCTACAAAGAATGGGTCCCACCAAATTTACATCCAAAAATAGCAATGAGGCTGCATCTCAGCTACTGCTGGCTAGATCCAAAAAGTCTGATGTTCATTCTTTGGGGCATCAATGCTGGACCCATTGATTTCAAAAGCCAGCATGGACTCTGATCCTAGACTTGAAGGTAGCTTACTTTCCCAACCTTTCAAAGCTCACAAGGCCATAGCTACCTTCGATCTTCATCTTAAAAAAAAAAAAAAGACACATGTCAAGGCAAGGAACCAAAGAGGTGATGACTAATACTTTTTGAATTTACCACCAGTTCCAGTCTCATAGCCAACTACAAAGTTAGTAGTCATTAGACTAGAACCACTTACAGGATTTCTGTCTATACTCTGATCTCTCCAATACACTTCTATTACACATCATCATGCCTCTCCAGAAGCAAGATACCTGGCCTCTTCCACATTGAGAACTGTGTTAGGCAAGTAAGCCTACTTATCAGCTCCCTCCTGCCATATTTAGGTATAAAGTAGCAGTGATGGGCATACATGGTTGACTGAAGGGAATTTGTCATTGCAGATATCTTCACCACCAGTAAACTTTTGCTAGAAAGGAAGATGGCCATTGGAAGGGAATTTAGGCATGAACCAGTAAAATATTCTCCAAAAAAATCATCAATCTCTCCCTTTTTGTCCTGGGGCAGACTCACAGAATATCTTTAGTCTAAGAAATTTTCTCTTTTGATTTGCTTCAGGTTATAAACCTCTATCTGCTTCCTACTTGAGATGGCTAAGGAATATTATATATCAGAGTAACAAAAAAGTTGTGTGAAATCCACGTGTGAGAGACAGCAAGGACTTAAGTTGCCACAGAACTATTAAAAATTACTGAAGTAAAAACTGCTGATAATAAATTGTGAGAAACAGTAGAGAGTTAAATTTCTGTAGAATTGCGAGACATTACTAAAGTAAGATAAAGGGAGTTAGACAGCAGGTGGACCCAACGAATCAGAAAGCAGACAGTGGCCAGGATAAGGACTGATCTGGTTTAGACCAAATAAAGGGTCAATGACAAAGTATTCCAAAATTACTACTGCACTTGCTTAACAAACCTCATGTATATTATCTGGCACACCCCGCATAAAGTTAGAGCCTCATTAGCAAAACATGGGATGCATGACTAAGGGAGGGGGTCATGCTTGTACATATCTAGGAGAAATATGTAGTGGGCACATGGGGAAAATTGAAATCCTGAAGAGAACAAACCAATCTGTCCTCTGAAGGGAGTGTTCATGCCAGACTAATGGTATTCTCTGCTCCACCTTCCTAAAATAAGGGTGGAGTCTGCTTCTGGCCAGGAATGTTTAGTTCTTCTGAATTCTCCTCAGTAAATTACTTTTGATACCCACATTTTGGTATCAAATGTAGTTGTGTTTCTAACACATGGAAAAAAATTATTGTAAATTTGTCTCTTGTCCCACACTAAATATGTCCTCTGGTTTTTACTTTTTTATTCTGAACTTAAGAAATAAAGCAAGCATTTGCATAACATAATAAGATAGAAAAAAAGATGATTGTACATTACACTGAAAATCTATTATGTACTTGCTGTTCCTTCTGAATATACATTAACATTACCATATGACTTTTTTTTAACTTTTTTTCCCTTCTCTTCTCTACCCTAGAGATAGCTGCAATTAGAAACAAAAAGGTAAAAAGCATTCTATACGTATTTCTATTATAAGTTTTTTCTCTGGAAGCAGTGTCTTCCTTCACATATCCTTTGTAGTTAATGTGGGTATTTATAATAGTCTACAAAGTGGTTCTTAAAACAATGTCGTTGTTACTATATACAACATTCTCTTGGTTCTCCTCATTGGATGATGTATGCTGAGACACATCTCCATGGCAACATGAAGTTTCAGAGTAAAAAATAAAATATTATTGTTACTGATGTTGTTATTATCACCATTTTTATATAAGTTTGCAAAGCACTTTCCATATGTCATCTCACTTGATACCACAGCAAGTGTCAGAAGCAGGATTTGAATCCAAGTCTTTCTGAACATCTGGCAATCTATTCACTACCTCACATGACTTCTTGTATGCTACATATCCTCACTAAATAGTTGTCAACTGAATGGTTGGCCCTTTAGCTGCCTCAGCAGCAGTGATACCTTCTTTGGTCATAATTAAATGTTTATTTTTTGAAGGGAGGAAAATATTTTCATTTGAAATTAAAAGCTGGCTGAACATGGCATGTCAGAAGATTACTTGATCAGTGTAGGCATACTGGAGACATCTGCATGGATGCCCTCATTTCCAATCCAGTTTACTAGTTGTGTGATGCTGGGCAAGTCACTTCCCCTCTGTCTGCCCCAGTTTCCTCATCTACAAAATGGGGGTGATAATAATACCTCTCTTAAAGGGTGATTATGAGGACAAAATGAGATAAAGTCATAAAACACTTTGCAAATCTTAAAGCACTATAGAAATGCTAGTTATAATTATCTCTACCATCACCATCAATGTCAGAACAAAGGCTAACAAAACATGTTAACCTTGTTACCAAGGAATTAGTGCTGTCAAATGAGTCTTCAGTAATGCTAAGTGTACTAACAGATGATCTAAGGATCATTTTAATGCTAGCTGCAACATGATATGTCATCATCCTTGAAAAGACAACAGTAATGTAGAGAAGCTTTATCTCCACAAAAAATATATATAATAAATCTGAAGTTTGTGTAGTCATTTCAGTAACGCCTGATTCTCTATGACCCCATTTTTAGTTTTCTTGGCAAAGACACTGGAATGGTTTGCCAGTTCCTTCTTCAGCTCATTTAACAGATGAGGAAACTAAGACAAATAGGGTTAAGCAATCTGCCCAGAGTCACACCACTAGTAAGCATAAGAGGCTGGATTTGAACTCAGGTCTTCCTAACTCCAGCCCCAGCATTCAATCCACTCTGCCACCTAGCTGCCAGTTGCCTCTACATTTGGAAAAATAGAAAATGACTACTTTGTCCCAAACACACTTCATGGGTAAATCAAGGATCCTACCATTGTTCATTTTCCTGGGATTAAGATGAGCATTTTCTGTGCGGAGAATAGGCTTGTGCAGCCCTAGCTCTTCCCCCTCTTCCTCGATTAATACACTGGCACAGTGCTTTGTACATAGAAAGCACTTAATATTTTTCATTCATTTCTTCATCTATTAGTTTATTTATTCATTCAACACTGTTGCTATTTTAGAAATCTCCTTATAATAATCCCAAGATTTTAAAAGGCACCTGTGTAGTTTCATGGATAGGGTGCTTAGGTTTGGAATTGGAAGACCTGAGTTCAAGTCCTGCTTTAGAATCATACTGGCTGTGTGACCTTGGGCAGTTCATTTAACTTCCTAGGGCCTCAGTCCCCTCCTTTCTAAAGGGGTTGGACTTGATGGCCTCTGAGGCCTCTTCCAGCTTGAAATCTTGTGAATCTATAAAGCAGAATATCTTTGTAATAATGTCTCCTAGATGAAGGTTCCTCATTGATTACAACAGGGGAGGGCGATACCTCAACCGATAGAGTCAGAGGATATATTCACAGATAATGGGGTTTTAATTTGTTTTCGAGACATTAACACTATAGAGTGTGTCTTTGTTCCCAGTTAGATCTAGTGTCTCTTACTGCTTGAGAGCAATATTTTGGAGGAAGAGAGGGAAGGTCCTTCTTTCCCAAAGTAATTCTCTCTCAGGCAGTGGGTTCCTCCTCCACTTCTGCTCCAGGTTTATTAGACTCCCTGGAATCTTCATTTCTCGCCAAGGCTTAGCTATTTCAAATTAAATCAGGGTATGGCCTATTTATTTATTTATTTTTACTTGACCAATGATGATGATGATTTGATTCAGTTATTGAGATGTACATAATTTTTACAGAGATAAAAGGATGTTAACTGGTTGATTAAATCTCCCTTAATTTATTAAAACCCCTTTACCTGTGAGTACAGTTCCCTTTCACATCACAACTTTCCCCATTGTAGTTTTGATATATTGCAGGTCAGCATAAAAAATTAAATGGGAATTTGGGGGGAGTTTTGCAGAAACCACAGATGACAGGTGAAGGCCAGCAGAAGACACAAAAGAGTTTAGAAACTCAGAAGTACATAAAATATATATATGGTATTGTTGCATAACAACATATTTTATCATTTAATACCATAATAATTCAGACTTATTTAGAGAGGGTCAAAAACATTTATGTGGATTTTCCAAATCAGAGAGGTATCTCACCACTAACCCCCATGATGTGGAAGGGGTAACTGTACATCAGTTGAGCTACAGGTTGGGGAGGGACCAAATCTTCCCTCTTTACAATAGCTTAAGGGCAAGGGAAGAAGAATGTGACCCAAGCATGAGCCCCAAATCCAGAAACTAAGGCTTGAAGATATGAATCAACAGGGTTTAGGGGGTGGGAATGCCAAACACAATGAAGAACAGTCTAAACAGAGCTTCAGGGGAAAAAAGTCCTGGCCACAAAGAGTACCTGAAGGAAATTAAACAAGGATAAAAAATGGAATAGCTAAGGAGGAAAAATGGCAAGGAAAATTAATGCCTTAGAATAATAGATGGTGATAAACCTCACCTAAAAATTTAACTTCCTGAAAATTAGAACTGGCCAAACAGAAAATAAATACATGAAACAAGGAATATTAAAACAAAATCAACACAGGATTCACTTGAAACAAATTAATCTGAGGAAATCTGGAACTAACAAAAACTTCGATGAAGTGATTGCATCTTCATTCTTTAACTACCAGAAAGACCACCCATCAATAGGAAAAGCAGTATAAGCTAAATAACAGTAGCTTTGTTTCATGTTCATATTGGAGCATAAATTCCTTTTCTTCTCCTTACCTTCCCTGCCCATTTGAGGAAAAGCAATAAAATACCTAAATAAAAAAAAAACCTAGTAATGACTGTGGTTTTAAATATTGATGGCTTTTCATTTAACAGTAACATATTATTAATGCAATCCAATTTGATTAGCCATTCTACATTTGAATGGCTCTTTAAGGTTTCCAAGATACTTGCAGAATTGTTATGAGGACAAAATGAGATAACAATTGTAAAGTACACACACACACACACACACACACACATACATGTAGGTGTTATTATCATCCCCATTATACAAATGAAGAAACTGAGAGATGGCACAACTAACCCACAGGAAACAGCCTCCTAGAGTGACTGACTTATCTGACAACAAAGGAATCCTATCAACCCTTCTGTGTAAACCAGTCTAGCCTCAAAAGTTACCCCCCTAGACTAGAGCTTGTACTTGCCTCTATCTTAAGCCTCTGATGACTGGAGACCATTGAAAATCTAAGGGGAACCACTTGGCTGGGATTCCTTTGAATTCTTGTTGCTTCACATCCCTGGATCAGGTCAAATGGCAGTGAGGTGTGGTGTCAGATCTTGGAGGTGGATTGATAAATACATATTGTACTCTTCCTGTATGAGTGAATTTATATAAATTTATATATATATATATATATATATAATTTATATATATATATATACATGATTTATATATTATTCAATAAACTCCACAGTTTAATCAATTTAGCCTCAAGTAGATGTGACCATGTCTCTAATCCTGGAAATCTTTGTACCTCATGAAGTTGCTATCTACTATTCTTATTACTTGCATAGCTTGTTGGTTCAGTAGATAGAGTGCTGGGTCTGAAGTCAGAAAGACACATCTCCGTAAGTTCAAATCCAGACTCAGACACTTACTAACTGTATGACCCTGGACAAGTCACATAACCCTGTTTGCTTCAGTTCCTCATCTGTAAAGATGAGCTGGAGAAGAAGATGATTACCAGGGGTAATGCACCCTTGGGATCACATGTAACCTCCTAGGTCCTTGGGTGCAGCCTTCTGACTGAGTCCAAATTTTACAGAACAAATTCTTTTATTAAGGGGATTTGTTCTGTGAAGTTTAGATTGAGTCAAAGGATGGCACTTGAGGACCTATGGGGCTATATGTGGCCTCAAGGCCACAGGTTCCCCACCCCTCAACTAAACCACTCTAGTATCTTTGCTACTAAGAAAACACCAAAATGGGGTCACAAAGAGTTAGAAACAAGTCTTATTACTTGGAAGCTTCTCATATGGATATTTTATATATGGTAAAGTTGGTGATCATAACATGTCTATTTTGTTTAGGTTTTGGTCTGGTCATATTGGTCTGGTGATAGGGAGAGTGAGTGAGAAGATTCAAGTCAATGTAGAGAAACCCAGATTTTGGACAAGACCAGAGTCCTAGAAAGATGAATATAGCATACATGATTAACTATAAACCAACGCATAGTTATCTATCAATCTGTTTTTGTGACAAATACATGAGCATACATAATTTCTCATCCTCCTACCTTACCCTCTGGCAATAACTTTCATCTCATTGCACCTGACACCCTGGCCATTAGTCTCTACACCTGCCTTTTCTCCCATGCCAATTTAGATCTCCATGAAGCATTCTCCCAACTCATTAGTGCCAAAGCTTCTCAAAACCTGTTATTTTGTATCTTTGTGCTGGTTTTCCTATCATCACCCCAAATTACTCCTATTACCAGTCAAATTGCTTCAGTAGATAAACTTTGAAGATGTTCTTGAAAAGCAAACATCTTGCTTTGAGCAATGCCTCAAAGAGCTGGCTTCACAATTAGTATTTTAAACCCAAGTATTTATTTTCAAAACCATTTGATTGCTAAACCTCCTTGTGCAAAGTTGTGCTCTGCTTCCCCACTGCAATCTAAAAGAAAATATGCCTGTGAATCCAACAGTAGAGAAATAAAAGTCAATAAGAGGGATTTGTCCCACAATAAATCATCTGCCTTTAAAAAGTCATCTCCTCTAAGCTAATTTTATCAGATGTCTTCTGATGTGTTCCATGGAGATCAGAGACAAAAAGCTTTGTCATTTGCACAGTGGTTTGGTTTTCCACGACAGTGCTAAGTAGATCTAGAACTGTTAGCAAGTCAAACAAAGAAAAAGAAGTGACATCATCTATGGATTTCATAGAATCCAAAAAAACACTGCCAAATGTTCTTTTCTTAGATACCACTTTCCCTTTCAACCTAGCCCCTCTACCCTCATGAACATTGTTATTTTACCCAAAGAACTATATTTTCCCCAAAATATCACAATATTAGAAGACTCTACCAGAAATCCTAACAGCCAGCATTTGTATGCTTTCAGGTTGGCAAGACACTTTACAACGAATATCTCATTTTGTCCTCATAATTCTGGGAGGAATTATTATCATCCCCATTATACAGATGAAGAAATTGAGGCAGGCAGAGAGTGTCAAACCTCAACCTCAGCCGCATGAGAATAACAGATATTACATTAAAAGTTATGGTTCATCTCAGGTCTTTCTGACTTCAGGTCTCTCTACTGCACCACTTGGCTGCCTCTGGGAGATGAGAAATGTTTCATGCCCTTTCAGATGAGATCAGCCTCCACCCAAAGCCCACTGGTATGGGACTCTTTCCTTACTGGTGGAGATGAAAGCCCTGCGTGAGGGGCAGGGCAGAGATGGTCAGAGCTGAGAAAGCTTTCAGCTCCAGGGCAATTCCCTTCAAGTGCCCTTTGGAGACCGCATTAAGCTTTGGGTCTCCTTTCAGGACCAGATTTTTGGTGACTCATCAAGCTTCAAGTCTTCTTTGTGACTCTGTTTCAGATGCTTCTGGCTTCCAGCTTCAAGAGAAAAGATGGAAGAAGCCAACCCCACTTCGGGTTGCTGACAAAAAAGAATGGGAAGATATGAGTGGAGCAAGCAGTCTCAATCATGTCTCTACCCCCACCTGGCTACACTTGAGACTTTGGGGAGTTTACCCTTGGGTGAGATCCAGGAACCCCTCTTGATTGTGCTGAGTTATGCTCCCAATGTGAGAGAGCTTCTTCACTTTATATTGTCTGGTATATATTTCCATATTTTGCTATGATTTGGATAAAGGGGTTTCTTTGCTCTTTGCTACATGTGTATTCATTGCAGAGCTGGTGTTAGGTGGGGAAGCAGTCAAACCTTGGATATAGAACTTGAAGTCCTCCTTCCTCCAAAAAATGACAAAGTGGTGAGAAATTAGCTCAATTCGATCATTATCCCCTAGATAAACAAAACTTAAGGGAGCAGATAGACATAACTCTAGCCTGGTATCCCCTCTCCTAGAGGAAAACAGGGTGTTCTCCTCCCCAACTTCCTGCCTCCCTTCCTGGTAGGAACAAAAGTCTCCCTTGGAGAATGGTGGGTGGAGAAAAGGTCAGAGATGTCACTTCTGCCTCCCTTTTTTGAGCCATGAAAAGATAGCCTTCCTCTTGCTACCCTTGGGCCTCCTGCTATAGGTGGGCCCCACTACACCTAGAGGGTCCACTGTCTCTCACTACATGTAAATTTAGTTTTAACTTAACTGTTTCCTTTGTTACAAGAGATCTCTCACACAGTGGGAGTAATCTACAAATGTTTGTAATGTAAAAAAAAATCAATAAAACTTTAAAAGATGTCTTAAAAAATATGATTCATTTCCCAGTTTCCTGAAAAGTATAAGAGATAATCGCCAATATACAGTACAAAGCAGGTCAGGACAGGTTATTTATTCCTAAACAGAAATTAATGATAATCCTAAAAGAATTGCAGCACTCACTGACAGAACAACTTTTAAAGGATTCAATGGCAACTTAAAACTATGGTTGAAATGTGCTGGGAGATGTATAATTGTCAGTCAACAGTCAATAACCTATAATCTCATGGAGCTCACAGTCTAATGAGAGAGACAACAAGCCAACCAGTATATATAAACAAAATATACACAGGATAAATTAGATACGATCTCAGAGGAAAGGCACTAAGATTAAGGAAGACTGGAAAAGGCTTCTTGCAAAAAGTGGGACTTTAGTTGAGACTTGAAGGAAGCCAGGGAAGCCAGGAGGTGGAGATGAGGAGGGAAAGTGTCCCAGCCATGAGGCACAGCCAGCAAAAAACCCTCAGAATCAGGAGATGGAGTGTCTTGTGAACGGAACAGCAAGGAGGTCAGAGTCACATAGGGTATGGAGGGGTAAGGTATAGAAAGACTGGGAAGGTAGGAAGGCTCCAAGTTTTGAAAGGCTTTAAGAGCCAGAGGATTTTATATTTGATTCTAGAGTTAACTGAATGGAGAGCAGGGAAGGGAGTTAGAAGGAGTAGGGGAAGAGGGTTCAGTGTCTAATAAGGAATAGCATTTAATAACATAAAAAAACTGGGCATTTAAGTGGTGCAGTGAATAGAATACAGGGCCTGAAGTCAGGAATGTTTACCTCCCTGTGTGCAAATCTGATCTCAGACATTTCCTAGCTGTGTGATCCTGGACAAGTCACTTAACCTCTTTTGATTCAGTTTCATCATTTGCAAAATGAGCTGGAGGAAGAAATGTTTGGAGGAAACAGACTCCAGTCTGTTTGCCAAGAAAACCCCAACTGAGGTCACAAAGGGTTGAATACAACTGAACAACAATTTATCAAAATTCTTGTTGATTTACTGCCTCAGAAAATAAAAAGTGAGGAAATAAAGTCATTAGATCAAAATACAGTGTGTTGGAACTAGATTATGTTCTTAGTTTATAAGATGAAACCCCTTGGGCTGAAGGCAAAAGAAAGGCATTGCTAAGAGAAAAAAAATTCTACCTTATTCTTATATTGCCTTAGCATAGGGCCTCAAAACCAGCCCTCTCCTTGTTACTTTGACAATTGGTTCAGCATTTTGCACCAGCATAATTCTCACATTTGTTCTAAAATTGATTGTAAATGCCTTGATTTAGTTTATTGGATTATTGTGCTGAAGATTAACAAATGCCTTGCTGAAATCCAGGCCCCATTACCTCCACCTGTTCTGCTGTCATCTATTACACTTTTTACCACTGCCCACCCCCGCCCTTTTCCAAAAGCAATCAGATTTGTCTGAAAAGATTTATCCCTTAGAAACCTCTTTTGACAGCCACTTCATTTGCCAAGTCCCTCCTTGCATTTTATCTCCTGCTTCTGTTATTTTCTGGAAAAAGAAAACACAGCCATCACCAGAGCTGTGAGTCCTATAGAAAAACAACCCTGAAAGATGCTCCTTTTCTATGGAGAAGGGAAGATTTGTTCTAACTTAAGATGTTATCAAGCTACAAAAATTCACTTTTAAAAGCCCCTGAAAGACTAGTTTTCCCAGAAAGGATTGTTCTTTACACAAGTGCTTCAAACTTCCCACTTTATTACCATTAACATTTGACTTGCACAATGTAACTGCATGGGTCATCCTGATCACGGTTTGCTGGGAATAAGAAAATCATATTCTCAAAAATCCCCACATTTTGTGTCTCCATTTCACCTTCATTGGTGAATCAGGGTTGAGGGCACTTCATTTGAAGGACATATTTATGTTTTCAGGAAGATATCTTAATTTGAGTGTTGACAAGGACCAAGAATGCATATTATGTTTCTGGGTCTTATATCTTAGAGTAGCTCTTCATTCCCCAGTCTTCTATTCCTCCAAAGGAATTAGGTTGTTGTGATATTAATGATCCACTTTCATTAAACAGATCTCCTTAAAAGCCTTATGTTCCATGTTCAGTTACATGCTAGTGGGAAGCATAGAGCTAGAGGAAAATCCATTTACCAGGTTTGGAGCATGTTGAGCTTGGGAGAGAAAGATTGGGAAACTTTTACTATAGTCACTGACCTTATGCAGTGCCATATGAAAATGAAAGATGGAATTAAGAAATGCCCAAGGACCCCAGCTGAATATCAAATGGCTGTTTGACCTAATTCATCACATAATTTACATTCTTGGCTGAATACCAAATTACGATTTGACCTTATTCATCACATAATTTACATCAACTTTTGCAATTTATGGAGAAGGTGGTATTCTAGCTAAATTCTGAAACTCAAGGATTCCATAAGGGAGAGGTGAGGCAGATGAGTATTCTAGGCATAAGGAGATGGCTAGAAAGACAGGAGATGCCATGTGTGTGGGAAAGCAAATAAGTCAGTGTGGCTATATTGCAGTGTGAAGAATGGCATAAAATGGTTTGTTTGTGGGGTTAGTTTATTTTCTTGCTTTTTGGAGGGGGGAAGGCAGGGTAATTGGGGTTAAGTGATTTGTACAATGTCACACGGCCAGTAAGCGTTAAGTGTCTGAAGCTAGATTTGAACTCAAGTCCTTCTGACTCCAGGGCTGGTGCACTATTCACTGAGCCACCTAGCTGCCCTGTGGCATAATTTTTAAAGGATTAAATTACAGCTTAAAACTATGATTAAAATATACTGAGAGATCAGTAACTGTTAGTGAACAGTCAAGAAAGTATTTATTAAGCGCCTACTGTGTACCAAGTTGTGGTGTATGAGTGTTCAAAGAGAATAAGCAGCTCTATGTGAAGGCTTGCCAAGCCTTCTTCAGGGTCACTCGTCCACCTCTGGTGTCTGCTTGGCACTCAGCTCTCACCTGTGGCTCCAAGAAACTGTAGTGTGCACAGTGCCCACACCCTGGTAAACTGTCAACAGGCAGGTTGAACCAGGTTGAGGGTAGCCAAGGTACCACAAAGCCGCTGGTGAGTTTGTGAAGCATGTGAAGACTTCCCACTTTGGAAAGGGTGGAGGAGAACCATTTGTTCTAATAACCATGGAGGCAGCTGTGGAGCACTTAGGAGCTTGGTGCGATGGCAATGGTGATTTGAAGATCTTTCCTGCCCCTTAATAGGCCGAATGTAATCACCTGGAGTCTGTGGTGGGAGGAGCTGGCTGAACAGATAGAGAGAGGATGCAGGCAAGGAGAGAGCTAGGCTTCTGAGTGCTTGTGGGAAGGCTTGGGATGGTGTTGCTCTCTGCAGTGTTATTGTGTATAGATTTCTTTGTCACTATGATGAATTCAGTTTTCTAGTGTTTGGATTTGGCTTTCTGGTGTCTAAAAATGTTTTGCTTCTTCCTTCTATATGGAGAGTCTCTGTTATGTTTTGCAATTCAGAACTATGCTGACATATTCATAGTTACCATCAGTGAATATCGTGTTGGTGCTACATTTGGTCAGAAATCAAAAATGCCAAGATCATCTGCTGTGTCCTGGACCACTGCCAGTCGTCTTGACTTTTGTCCTGCCATTGTACTTCGATGTCTCTGGAAGAAAGAATGAGACTAACAACTGTGCAACTGTGCCTCCCTTAAGTCCAATTCACCCACCAGTCAAGACATCACCCTGGTCTTTGGTCTTCTTCAAGAAGAAAGACAAACAACAACATCAATGTGGCAGGTCATCCCACAGAGTTCCAAGTCTAATGAGAGAGACAACACATAAACCACTATGTAAAAACAAGACATGTGCAGGATAAATTAGAGACAATCTCAGAGAGAAGGCACTAAGATCAAGGAAGACTGAAAAAGATAGGAAAGAGAGGAATATATAGAAATTTACATGGAAACAGATATTTATATTTTATCTTCTAGGCAATGTGGAGCCACTGGAGTTTACTGAGCAGGGCTGATATAATCAGACCTGAAATTTAGGAAAATCACTTTGGCATTTATGTCGAATATGGATTGGAGCAGGGAGAGGCTTATGTCAGGGTAGTCAAATCAAGAAACTATTACAATGCTGCAAAACAGACTGTTATTTGAGGCCCAAGGAGGGAAGGTCATTACAGTACTTAAGGGGGGTTGTGGATTTAAGGAAGGCTTCTTGGAGGATGTGGCATTTGAATTGGACCTATTTCACTTACCTAGGGGAGTGGGCAACCCTGGTCCATGAATCAAAGAAAGAGAAATATGGCAGAAGGAAGAGAAATAGCTGGACTGACTCACCTATCCTCTGTATCCTTCATCTCCCTGCTCATACCTTAGACAGTGGCAATGAAGTAGGTAGTAAACATTTGATTTGACTCTGCTTCACTAGCATATTGAGAAACTGCAGAGAATGGAGATATGTCTCACATATACATGTACATACATACTCCCCACTTACTACTCCTTCCCACTTACACGGCTGCTACACAGACCTGGACTATTGTAATAGATACCTTTGTCATTTTATGTTCTTCATAATTTGGGCCCTTCCTATATTTTCAGTCTGCTTACACATTACTCTCCTTGAATTCACACGTAACTCCAACTTCTGTCTCCATGACTTTCAGTGGTTGTCCTACCTTATTGGGAAGGTACACCCTCCTCACCACTCCTTCTTGGAAATTCTGACTCCAATTCCAGTGCTCTCTCCAGTGTACCTACCACACTGCCTAACAAAGAATGGAAATAAGACTTTCATAGGATAAGGAGGCACTGATAGATTGTGATCTGCCTTGAAGAGAAAGTACTCATATGGATTAGAACATGGATTCAATGAAATATTTACATAGATCTAGTTTTTATTTTTCTCTTGTAGGGAAAGTATTTTATTATTTATTATTCATTAATATTGTTTGAACCTAGATTTATATAACTAGAAATTGTCTAACCCAAAGCTTACCATAGAGGTCAGGTTAAACTCAAAAATCCTCCAGGAAAGATGGAGATGGCTATATGGAATGCTAAGATCCCACCCAGTGCCTATTTGGGGTCTGCTCAAGTCTTGTGTGGGGTCTACCCAAAACTTGTATTTTGTCTTCACCCCAACTTTATCTAATGTTTATGCTTACCTGCTGATATACATGTCAAGAAAACTGTCTCCCTGCAGCATTTCCTGTTTTGCTACTCTTTCTTGAACTCCACAAAATGTATAAACCTCACAGAAACTCAAAAAGAGAGAGCCACACTTTCTCCCAATTCTCTCCTTTTGCTGAACCAATAATAAAATTCTTTCTAAAATTTTTTTTAATTTGGGAATTTGTTCTCGACCAACACTCTTTTTTCATTTGAAGAAGGGAGTTGGGGAAGAAAGAGAAAGGGGTAAAATCCACAGGGAAGGAAGGAAGGAAGGGAGGGAGGGAGGGAGGGAGGGAAGGAGGGAAGGAGAGAGGGAGGAAAGAAGGAAGGAAGGAAGGAAGCGAGGGAGGGAGTGAGGAAGGAAAGAAGGAAGATGAAAAGAAAAGAAGAATTCTTTTTAAAGCACAGAAAATAACAGAAGGAAACATGGGCAAGAAAGATGTCTTTTTAAGTTACATTTTTACATTCCCCAGTAGATAAGCTATCAAAGGATATGAACTCTTAAAAGAAGAGTTGTAAACTATTAATCATATAAAAATGTTCAGGATCATTAATAATAAGAGAAATGAAAATCAAAATAACCCTAAGTTCTTACCTCACAAGCAGAAAACTGTCAAAGATGATGAAAGATAAGAAGTCAAATATTTGGAGGGATTGTGTAAAGACAGGTACACTAATGTGTGGTTGATAGAACTATGAATTAGTATAACCATTCTGGAAGGCAATTTAGAATTGTGTAACTTAAGTGGCTAAAATACATGTGGTCTTTGATCTAGAGATTCCATTACTAGGCTTTGTAATAACAAGCAAAGAAGTACTTAGCACCTTGTTTCAGTTCAAGTTTCTTTTGAGTCTTGCCCTGAATGTATCAAGTCTTTGTTTAGAAACAGAACCTGTGAATCCCACAGTGGGAGGGATTTGCCAAACACAGGAACAGGAAGGACATAAGAGGTGGGTGGAATGAGAAGGAACTGATGATATAAAAGGAGGAGCACAAGCTGGGAGAGAGCAGAGCTGCTAGGAAGCATGGTTGTGGTGCTGGAACTTTGTCTTTCTGTGTGGATGTTACTTTGTCAGATCTGTCTGCTGAAAGAGGACATTTCTGTTGTCACAGAAGCCCTGGGACTTTACTACTGGTTCAGAGGCCCTGAAAGAGGACTTTCTTGTTGTCTGTTTACAGAAGTCCTGAAGGGGGGGTTTACTGATATTTTCAGAGGTCCTGGGACTTTACAGATGATTTGTGTTGATTCTCAGACAGAGACCCTATCTTCTGGTCTGTGCTAATTGCACAGACAGAAAGTGAATTGATAATGGTGCCAGCAATGTGAATGAATGTTACTGTGGCTCTGTTAAGCTTTATCTTCCCAGAAACAGAAACTGTGAAGGACCTGGGATGGACTGGACACTGTGGGCTTCAATATAGAATGGGAGCTGGGTGAGAAACTGGACAAGGAGCTGGTCAAGGAGCTGAGAACTGCCTTCCTGTGAATCCAAGTGACAGTTGGGTAGATGGAAGAAGAACCATGGAATTCAGGAGCCAGCCTCAAGCCAAGATGAAGAGACCTCTTGTTGGTAATTTAGTGCTGATTGACAAGTTCATGATTTACTATGATCTAGGAGTGGGAGAACTTTGTACTTCATACCTTGTACCCCTTAAGGATGATTGGAAACTAATATCCAATCAAGAAGAAAGAAGACTTTTTTACTGAGAGATTAAGACAATGTGACCTAGGGGTGGAGAACTTTAACCTTTGTATTTGGTGTCACTTAAGGAGACCTGATCATAAAGGATGATCGAGTTAAGGACTTGCTGAATGATATCTTTTGTTTAAAACTGTGTGACCACTTTGGTGAAAATTATGTGGCCACTTTAGTGATAAGTTGCTATGTTATATCATTGTGAATGCAGTACTTTGGTTTCTGTGAATGTTTTGTTTTAGTTTACTGCTGAATAAATAGAGAGTTCACTATACTATGAACCTTAGAGCTATTCATAGCAGCAGTGCTCTGGAGAGCTGCTGGTGGTTGGCTTATACCCCAAGGAGGCCATAAGAAAAAGAAAGCATTCATGTACACCTAAATATTTATAGCAGCACTTTTGGTAGGCAGCAAAGAAAATAAATACCCATGATTTGGGAAGAGCTAAACAACTTGTGGTACATGAATAAAATTCAATAAATTAAGAATTATCACTTAAGAACTGGAAAATGTGGATGAAAAGTGTGGAAAGTTTCTGTTTCCTCATTTTCTTTTTCTTTAATATTTTGTTGTAAGAGATGGCTCTTGGGATGGGTAGGTGGTACAGTGAATAGAACACTGGCCCTGCAGTTAGGAAGAACTGAGTTCAAATCTGACCTCAGCCGATTAAGACTTACTAGCCATGTGACCTTGGGCAAGTCACTTAACTGCAATTGCTCTGCCTTCTCCTTCCATAAAAAAGCAGGAAAGAGAGAGAGAGAGAGAGAGAGAGAGAGAGAGAGAGAGAGAGAGAGAGAGAGAGAGAGAGAGAGATGGCTCATTTGGAAGAAGAAGGGAAGGGTATAGGTCAAATGTAATTGGTAAAAAAAACTGTAGTAATAAAAAATCTATTTTTAAAAATAAAGTTACAGGTTTAACTTATTATTTACTTAGAGAAGCAAACTCTATATAATGCTAATTTGTAATTTTATGTACATTATCTTTTTTCTGTGCCACTTTTATATCTAGAAATGTTCATTTTACTTCATGTTTGTTAAGTTTAGAATTTTTAAAACAAGTTTTTTTAGTAAAACAACAGCATTCCACCATGCCTGGATCACTCTCTCTCTCTTTATCTCTCGCCAGTTGAAATTCTTTTTTTTCCTTCAAGACCCAGCTTCTTTTCCATAAATCCTTTTCTAATCTCTCCAGATGAAAATCATACAGCCTTCCTTATATTTCTTTTATAGCATGCCATGGATATTTCTTCATTGTCTTTGCTGATCCTACCTTCCATCATGGTTATGTGTGTACATTTCATATCTTCTACCCTGACCCCCCATAAGATTATAGAACAGGGATTGTGTTGTTTTCCATCTTTGCATCTCAATCCTAGCACGATGCCTTACAAATTTAATATTTACTGATTCAACTTGAACTGAATTACTCTCTGGTCCCTATCCACGAACATCCTTCTAGCCCAAATCATTTAAAGGGAAGGAGTCATTTTTATATACCCCCACATAAACTGTGATAAAAAAAAACAACTACTGTAACTTCACTGTCATTATTCCTCTTGAAATAGCTAACAAAAATACCCTTCTATCCCCATAGCTCTAATTAATCCAGCAAATTGTTTGGTGTCCATTTGAAATTATCATCATTTATATAAATGGTGAATTTTTCAAGCTTGAACAGAGTAATTTGACCTATAGAGATTTGGTTTCTGTTGTCAGAAACATTATAAAAAATCAATTTGGGAGGTTTACAAATATCCTTAGAAATGAAGTAAACATGCATAATTTTTCCTAGTGTCCAGCCTTCTAGACTGGACTCTCCAGGTTTCAAGTTGCTCTCAGTTTTGAGTTGTTAATGCCCTTATCAGTAACATCTTACCATGGCCTGACTGGTGTCTTAGCATTGCTATGGCATTCATTGAGTGAGAGATTTGCCTGTAGCTATTTGATTACCTGTTTCTGAAGTAAGTTTAACACCAAGTAACTGGTACTGCTAGAAATTAATGCCTATAAAACCTGAATTTCATCACTACAACTTCCAGACCAAAATTTTACTCTCAACTTTCAAGCGTTCTACAAGGTACAGTAAGTTGTATATTTACAATGCTTTAAAATAAGTTCTCTTTTGGAACATTCCTAATTAATATCAGAGACTTAGATTCACATAGGTCGGGATTTCTCATTCCAAATCTTCAATCAGACATGTAAGTAAAATCAGTCCATTAGTAAGAAATCTAAGGATGTCTTTGAATTCATCCCCCTGAACTCAGACAGTAGGTCAGGGCAGATGGATTTGCCTCATCACTAGGTGGCCAACCACTGCACTCATCCATTAGCTTAGAAAAGGCATCCAGGTGATAGAGTCTCTATAGTACTTAGAGTTAGGAATACCCAAGTTCAAATCCTGCCTCAGACACTTACTAGGCTGTGTGACCTTGACCAAATTATTCAACCTCTTAGTCTCAATTTCTTTATCCAAATGGGCACGATAATAGTACCTACTTTACAGGTACTTTGTGAGGAGAAAATGAGATATTTGTGAACTATTTTGCATACCTTAAAACACTTTATAAATACTAGCTATTATTATTAAATGGATAGGATCTCACAGCATGAAACATCTGTTGTGTGGGTCTCCTTTAATTTGGCTAAAAAATTAGGGGGTTAGACTAGAGGGTCTCTGAGGGTCTTCTGCAACTTTCATCCATGATCTCATGGCCAAAAGTTTCCCTCCAGCTCCAAAGTTATGATAATATGACTTTTCTGAGGGAAAAGGTTAGAATTTATAGGGTCTAAGGGTAGTTTCTAGTTCACAAGAATACCAAAGTCTGGATGTTCCTGCCTGAGACCCAACTGTAGCAGCAAGCGCCTTAGCATACCCAGGATGGCTGCTAGCACAGGTTCTTTGATCTGCTTTTCTAAAGGAAAGCAACTCAAAATGGGTTAACAATCTTACTTTAATCAAACAAATATATATCATTTACCTAGTTCAGGGGGGAAAGTCAGTACCCTGAACTTCAGAGAATACAAAGAGAAGTTACAAGCAGACAAAAATACAGAGAAAATAACACAATCCAGCAGACAGGGCTTCTGGCTGTCTGACCATCACATACATACAGTGTTAGTTACCAGAGAGAGAAGCACCAACATCTGGGTTTTCAAAACCTGGGGACTCAATGGCTGCCCAGAGTCTCATCCAGCCAAATCACAAAACTCTTCCCATGAGTGAGCCCCAAGCAAAACCTCACCTCAGAGTATGTATACCCTTCTCCAGGGTCAGAGAACATCACAACCCTTGTGATCCACTACCTAGATACAAAGTAACAAGTGTGTACCTTCCTGAAAAACAAGCCTCCCTCAAACAAGCTTCTCCTGTGGGCTCTGCTCCACCCTTCAACAAACTCCTCCCAGCCCAGCTCCATGTGACCACATTCAGCCTATTTGGGGGCAGAGTATATTTTCAAGTCGGGGAAGCTCCTCAAATGCACTCAAGTCTATCAAGGGGCAGGGAAGATCTAATTCCCATTACCATTACACCAATTCTTTTTTTTTTGAGGGGGGAAGGCAAGGTAATTGGGGTTAAGTGACTTGCCCAAGGTCTCACAGCTAGTAAGTTTGTCAAGTGTCTGAGACTGGATTTGAATTCAGGTTTTCCTGACCTCAGAGCTGGTGCTCTCTTCACTGCATCACCTAGCTGCCCCTGAGACCCAACTCTTAAAACTATAACCCATGATTAACTTCCCCCCACCCCTAAATGACTTTTAAATCTATGACCCATTTGCAACTTTCTCTTGCCTTCTCAGGATTTAACATCCAGTTTTAACCTCATCATGCTTTTAAATGATTTCAGAAATGCACCTAATATCATGAAGCAGGGCAGCTAGGTGACACAGTGGGTAGGGCACTAAGCCTTCAGTCAGGAAGACCTGAGCTCAAATCCAGCCTCAGACACTAGCTGTGTACTTAACCCTATTTACCTCAGTTTCCTCATCTGTAAAATGAGTTGGAGAAGAAAATGGCAAACCATTCCAGTATCATTACCAAGAAAACCCCAAATGGGGTGACAAAGAAGTGGGCACAACTGAATATAACTGTGAAGCCACTTCAAGCAAAAATATCCCTCTCCTCAAAAACAACCGAGCCCAGACAGAGAGGATATTATCAAATATAAGGTTTTAATCTAATAAATAGCTACTTTGTCATATTCAGGATTAGAATCTGGGTCTTGTGATTTCATGTCTAGTGCTCTCTATTTTTAAGTGTTTTCAGAAAGGAATTTTCTGGGGCAAGTTGGCAGATATCTCTGACATGCTGAAAGGAGTGTGACTGCTGGAGAAGAGGATGCAGCTGCCTGAGAGAGGGAAGCTGGTCCCCACCCCACCCCCACACCCCCCCCGCCAAGCTACACCAGGCAACCTAATGAGCTTGTGGATCTGAGCTATGAAGAGCAGAGAGGGATTTTTCAGAGAAACTTGAGTTCCAAGAAATAAAACAGAGTAGGCAGCTCTGTCGTGGAGAACATCGATTGAACAGTCTACAAAACACTATAGCAGAGGTCCTCAACGTTTTTTGTGTTGTGGATACAAAGTTTATGGGCCTTATCTCAGAAAAAAAAAATTTAATGTCTAAAATTAAATAGGATTGCAAAGGAAACCAGTTATATTGAAAAAGAAAGAAAACATATATACAGACCCCTATTTAAGAACACCTGTTCTAGAGTGTGCTTGGACACAGAGTAATTACACAGTAATAGAAGGCAGAAGAAAAAGGAACAAGTGTTCAGGAACAAGCAACAGTGAGAAGTGTGGAGCCCCCAACAGGGAAATCAACCACAGACAGGAAAGTCATTCAATAATTCAAAGCATAGAGGCTTTGACAGAAGATTGTTGATGTTTTTAAAAATGATTCAGGTCAAAACAAAATAGCCAAAGCTTCTTAATCCACATGGGATCTAAAGTGTGGGTCAGCCTCAGACTCTGCTAATTTATCATAAATACCTTATGAATTCCTCTCGCTGTCAAAGGTTTGATCAGTTTGATCACAAGCAGGGGAGTGTCCTATGTGTGTGCTTCTATAGGAAAGTAGGCTCAGAGAGCCCAGTCATAACTCATAGCTCCACCAAACGTAGGTACTAATGTTCCATTAGGAAAACTAATAATGGAGGTACAATGCTTGGCACATGTTGTTGTTCAATCTTTTTTCAGTTGTGTGTAATTATCTGTGACTCCATTTTGAGGATTTTTTGGCAAAGATACTAGAGTGGTTTGCCATTTCCTTCTCTAGCTCATTTTTACAGATGAGGAAACTGAGGCAAACAGGGTGAAGTGACTTGAGCAGGATCACACAGATAGTAAGTGTCTGAGGCTAGAGTTGAACTCATGAAGATGAGTTTTCCTGATTGCAAGCCCAGTGCTCTATTTACTAAGTCAAGGAACTTGAGTTCAAATCCGATCTTTATCACTTATCCTCCCTCATCTTTGCTGTTCTCAACTGTAAAATGGGGGGATTGGCTTAGATAACCTCTAAGAATGCTTCCAATTCCACATTTAGGATTCCAGGATTCCCTAATTCACTAGGAGTCTGGGAGCAGTGGAGTAGGGAGAAGAAATTACCTAGAAAAACACCAATGTCTAAAAAGTTGACCAGCAGGCCATGCTGCTTACTGAATACATGAAGTCTCTTTGAAGGCCTTTCTTTCCCTGTAGACAGATGTAAGAGTAGAAAACTTCAGCTTATAACCTGAGCAAAGACAGGAGAGAATGGGATAGGATAGGATAGGATATGATAGGATAGGATAGGATAGGATAGGATAGGATAGGATAGGATAGGATAGGATGGAGTAAAATGGAACAGATGGGAACAGAAAAGAACAGGATAGAATAGAACAGAACAGAACAGAATAGAACTGAGCAGAATAGAATAGAACAGAATGGAACAGAATAGAAAATAATAGAACAGGACAGAACAGAATGGAATGGAACATGATAGAATAGAACAGGAACGGAACAGAATAGAACAGAACAGAACAGAATAGAAAATAATAGAATACCCCCCTCCTTCCTTAGCCATACACCAAGATGGCCACATCTCTCCTAACTCTTCTGCTTAGGCGGCTCTCGGGCCTCACACCTGTTCAAGGGGTCCACTGGGTGCAGGCTACTTCCTGGCCTCTATGCACCAAAGCTCCCCCTGACGAAGAATCTTCCATTCCTGTCTCCCTCTATCAGGATGTTCCTTGGGAATATCAGAAACTAAAGAATACCTTGCTCGATATGGCTCCCATCCAGTCTGGGTTGACTATAGACAAAACCACAAAGGTGGTATCCTACCATAGCAAACCCGTAAGACATGCATTTGAGGGAACAAAGTTGCTGGGAACCCTTGCCCTATCTGTTGTGATCAGAAGCTCCACGTAGACTTTAGAAATGTGAAGCTCTTAGAACAGTTTGTGTGTGCTCACACAGGTGTCATCTTCCACGCCCCATACACAGGTGTCTGTATGAAGCAGCATAAGAAGCTGACAGAGGCTATCCTGAAGGCCAGAGACCATGGTTTTCTCAGTTACCACATCCCACTGTTACAGCCACGGGATACTGATTTCAGCAACTCCCATGGAGCTGTGGGCTGTACCCCAGTGGCTCCTGCCCTAGCTGCAGGTACTTCCTGGTATCCATGGTACAATTGGCAGCAGCCACCTGAGAGAGAGCTGGCCCGTCTTCAAAGGCTATATTGAGACCACCTTAAGGAAGAGAGTGGACCCCCACCGGAAATGATGCCCATACTTGCACCTCAAACTAATGTTCTCCCTGAGGAAGAGCAATCTATAAGTGTCCCCTAGAAAGGAAGTGGTGGATATACTCTGTGGTGCTCCAGAGGTTAAGGATGGATGTTAGAAAGGCCTGATGCCTAAATTGAACTAATTCTTATCCCTACCCTTTTTAGAATGGGTAGGATAATGGCAAGTTCTGACCTAGAGAAAAAGAGAAAACAGGGAGAAGGTAAAAGGAAGCATTGTCTGAATAAATGTTTTTGGTCGACTTCACTTAATGCTGCTTCCCCCACCCCATATTTTAAGTTTCAGGGGTAGGGAGTGCCTAACTTGTCAAGTCAACCCTTTATAATAAAAATTCTTTTATTATCAAAAAAAATAATAGAATAGAACAGGAAAGAACAGAATGGAATAGAACAGAACAGAACAGAATAAAAAAGAATAGAACAGAACAGAATAGAAAAGAATAGAATAGAGGGCAGAGCCAAGATGATGGCATAGAAGCTGGAAAACTCTGAGTGCTCCCCCCATAACCACCTCAAATACCTATAAAAAATTACTCTAAACAAGCTTTAGGACTACAGAACCCACAAAGTGACAAAGAAAAACAAACTTCCTGATGAAGACACCCTAGCGGGCAGACAGGAAGGGTCCATTGCAGCATGTTGGGAGCAGAGCCCAGCCCCATAGGAGCCTGCGGTTTTAGCCCCAGGGTGGCCCAACCAGCCACAGCTGGAGGGACTTCAGGGGAGTGGATCACCAGTAGCTGTGGTAGTTTCCAGAATTATCAACCCATAAATGCCAAAGACAACGTGAGAGGACTTTGGGAACAGGGGGTCTAGGAGTGCAGTCCAGCCTCTGCCCCCAGAGGGAGAAGCAGCTGAGGCACAGCAGCTATGGGGATTCTTCAGAGCTCCTGGCCTGCAGATTGTAGGGGGACCAAGCAACCATTCAGAGGGTAATCACTCTTGCTTTAACCTGCTTAAATCTGGATCACTGTCCTGGGTGGAGGTCCTGGGAGATATGACCAAGTGCCAGAGCTTGTGGAGGTTTCTGAGAGGGCACCCAACTAATAGCTCCAACAGCTGTGAAAACCCCAGCAATCTGAGACAAAAATCCTCTCTGGAAGCAGAGTTCTATTGTGGCAAAAAGCCCAAAAGTCAAGTAATTGAGTGGCAACATGAGCAACCAAGGAAGCAAAGCAAGCACAGCAATTTGACTTTGGACTCCTTTTGGGGGGACAGAAAGGATCAAAGCATGGAACAGGAGTAAGGCAGTGAAATCAGAACTACTATACCAAAAGCTTCCAAGAAAAATGTGAACTGATTACAGTCCATAGAGGAGCTTAAGAAGGATTTTGAAAACCAAATAAGAGAAGTAGAGGAAAAATAGGGAAGAGAAATGAGAATGATGCAAGAAAATCATGAAAAGAGAGTCAACAACCTGACTGAAGAAAATAACACCTTAAAAAATAGACTAACTCAAATGGCAAAAAGAAGCCCAAAAAGCCAATGAGGAAAAGAATGACTTAAAAAGCCAAATTTGCCAGATGGAAAAAGAATCTCAAAAGCTCACTGAAGAGAATCATTCCTCAAGAATTAGATTAGAGCAAATGGAAGCCAGTGACTTTATGAGAAATCAAGATATATTAAACAGATCCAAACAAATGAAAAAATAGAAGGCAAAGTGAAATATCTCACTGGGAAAACCACTGACCTGGAAAATAGATATAGGAGAGATAATTTCAAAATTACTGAACTACCTGAAATCCATGATCAAAAAAAGAACCTAGAAATCATCCTTCAAGAAATTCTCAGGGAAAAGTGCCCTGATGTTTTAGAACCAGAAGGCAAAATAGAGGTTGAAAGAATCCACTGACCACCTCTTGAAAAAGATCCCAAAAAGAAAACTCCTAGGAATATTATAGCCAGGTTCTGGAGTTCCCAGATCAAGGAGAAAATATTACAAGCAGCCAAGAAGAAACAATTTGAATATTGTGGAAACACAATCAGTATAACACAGGACCTGGCAGCTTCTACAATGATGGATCAAAGGGCTTGGAATATGATATTCCGGATGTCAAAGGAGCTGGGATTAAAACCAAGAATCGCCTACCCAACAAAACTGAGTACCATGTTTCTGGGGAAAATATGGTCATTCAATGAAATAGAGGACTTTCAAGCATTCTTGATGAAAAATACCAGAGTTGAATGGAAAATTTGACATTCAGATACAAGAAGCAAGAGAAGCATGAGAAGGTAAACAGGGAAAAGAAATCATGAGGAACTTATCAAAGTTGAACTATTTGCATTCCTACATAGAAAAACAATCATTGTAACTTATGAAACATTTCTCAGTATGCCAATAGTTGAAGGGAATATAAATGTGTGTATATATACATATATATAAATATGTATACATGCATATATATGTCTATATAGGAGGTTATAGGGGCATATGAATACATATATGAGTGTGTCTATATATTTGTACAGGTGTACATAGAGGGAACAGGACCAATTGAATAAGAAGGGATGATACTTAAAAGGTGTAATTGAGAGGTGAGAGAGGAATATAATGAGAGGAGATGGGGAGAGACAGAACTGGGTAAACTATCTCATATAGAAGAGGTAAGGGAAAACTGTTATAATGGAGGGGAAGAACAGGAAAGCAAAAGGGAATAGGTCAACCTTACTCTCATTGAATTTGGCTTAGGGAGGGAATGACATACACACTAAATAAGGTATTTCTCCCTACAGGAGAGTAGGAGGGAAGGGAATAAGAGGGAGGATGATGGAGGGAAGGGCAGGTAGGGGCATGGAAGTTAGAAGCACACACTTTTGAAAAGGGACAGAATCAAAGTAGAGAATAGAATAAGTGGGGGTGGGATAGGATGGATGGAAATATAATCAGTCTTTCCCAAATAAATACTATGGATATGTTTTACATAGCTACACATGTACAACCTATATGGAATTGTTTATCTTCACAGTAGGGGTGGGTGACGAGGGAGGAAGGGAAAGAATTTGGAATTTTAAGTTTTAAAATCAAATGTTTAAAAAATATATTATTACATACAACTGGGAAATGAGATATATAGACACTGGGATATAGATATCCATCTTGCCCTACTGGAAAATTAGAGGGGGAATGGAGGAGGATATAGGAGAGAGCAAATTGGGGGAGGGGGTATACAGTGTGATTACTATTTTGGGGTGGTGAATAAGGGAAAGACGGGGAGAAAATTTGTAACTCAAAATCTCATGGAAATGAATGATGTAATCTAAAAATGAACATAAAATTTTTAAAAAAGAATAGAATAGAATAGAACAGAATAGAAAGCAATAGAATAGAACAGAAAAGAATAAAACAGAACAGAATAGAACTGAATAGAACAGAACAGAATGGAATGGAGTAGAATAGAATACAACAGAACAAACTAGAATAAAACAGAAAAGAATAGAACAGAACAGAATAGAATATAACCAAGCAGAATAGAACAGAATAGAATCGAATGGAACAGAATATAATAGAACAGAAAAGAACAGAGCTGAACAGAATAATAGAAAACAACAGAATAGAATGGAATAGAATATTTTAGAATGGAATGGAACAGAATGGAGTGGACAATGGAAGAGAGTAGAATAGAACAGAATAGAAGACAATAGAATAGAACAGAACAGAATATAACCAAGCAGAATAGAACAGAATAGAATCGAATGGAACAGAATATAATAGAACAGAAAAGAACAGAGCTGAACAGAATAATAGAAAACAACAGAATAGAATGGAATAGAATATTTTAGAATGGAATGGAACAGAATGGAGTGGACAATGGAAGAGAGTAGAATAGAACAGAATAGAAGACAATAGAATAGAACAGAACAGAATAGACTAGAATAGAACAGAACAGAATACAACAAAATTAAATGAAACAGAATAGAATAGAATGGAACAGAATAGAATGAAGCAGAATAGAATAGAATAGTAAAGAATAAAATAGAATAAAACAAAACAAAACAGAATAGAAAACAATAGAACAGAACAGACTAGAATATAACATAATATAGTAGAATAAAACTGAATGGAACAGAATAGAATAGAGCAGAACAGAACAGAATAGAATACAACAGAATACAATAGAATAGAATAGAACAGAACAAAAAATAGAACCAAGCAGAATAGAACAGAACAGAATAGAATAGCACAGAATTAAACATAAGAGAATACAACAAAATAGAACAGAACAGAACAGGATAGAATAGAACAGAAAAGAAAATAATAGGATAGAATAAAGCAGAATAGGATAGAAAAGAATAGCACAGAGTAAAACAGAGAAGAAAAGAATAGAACAGAGTGGAATGGAATGGAGAAGAAAGTAAGAGAAAAATGAGGAAGAGTATGTTGAAAGAGACAGAGGAAGAGCGTCAGTGCCACAGCAAATGAAAAACCTAATTAGAAATTTCCCGGGAGCAGAGCCCAGGCTGATTGTGCCCATTAAGCAGATCAGGTAACATAGCCATTTTAACCTGATGTTGATTGTAAGGACTGGGGAAGACCTAGGAACTAGAGAATTTCCCCAGGCACCAACGGATAATAGATATAGAAGTAGATGAGACCTTAGAAACCATCTCACCCAACCCCCTCATTTTACAAATGAAGAAGCTAAGGTCCAGTGAGGTTAGGTGATTTGCCCAAGATCACATAGGTATAAGAGTAAGGATTTGAACTCAGGTCCTGTGGCTCCAAGTTTGGAGTTCTTTCCACTCTAGGCCAGTGCCTTCCTAAACATCTAGGGCTCTCCAGGGAGCTGAGAGGTATTGACCTGAGCCTGGGGATCAATAAATGAGTGAGGACTGAAAGCAAAAGGAATTCTTTAATATTTCAAACCTTCCCCAAGCTAAGCAAGTATATGAGGCTCTACCTTAATTTTACTCATCAACCCCCCACCTCAAACTACCCTCATACTGAAGTAAAAACCATCTATACACTTAAACTGGCTGAAGATGTTGACTGGACTATGGCGAGGAGGAGGTCGAAGGCACCACCAGAAAAAAGCAAATAGGTAAAAGCTGAAAACACATGAAGATGGCTTCTAGAAGAGAAGTCTTACCCCTTATCCATAGTAGAAAGAAAGAAGGAAACACACATTTATTAAGCACTACCATAGATGCCAGGCTCCCATTTAAACCTCATAATTCTGTGAGGTAGATATTATTATTGTCCCCATTTTTCTTCTGAAGAAACTGAGGCAGAAAAATTTGCCCAGGGTCAGATTTGAACTCAGGTCTTCCTGACTCCAGTCCCAGTGCTCTATCATCTAGCAGTCACAGTAGTAGAAAGTTACCCAAAACAAGAAGAGTTGGGAGAGTCTTCTGTTTGCAGATTGTCCCAAGAGAACACCTCAAACCAAGTCAAATCGTCAAATCAAGAACTCATCTTTGCGTAAAGTGTGTGTGTTCGTGTGTGTGTGTGTGTGTGTGTATGTGTTTCCTTGTAGGTTATACTTGTCCATTTAGTTTCAATACCTTGTGGTGCAAGAGACATTGCTAGATATAATATGAAGTCTGGAAGGTCTCTGAGGAAAAGAAAACTCATATCATTTCCAGCATGCTAGACAGTGGGGGAAGGAGGAAAAGGTGAATAGCCCTAGGGGTATGGTGGTCCTGGGTGCTCCTTCCTCTAGTCTCTGAAAGGACTATGAAACTAGAATGATGTTTATATGTCCCCTAAATATTTCTGATCCAGGGCATGATTTTGGTTCAAAACAAAAAGTGACTTCTCTGGTCATTAATCCTTAGCTTGTACTGGCCAATCTGACTCCTTCTCACCCGATGCTAATTACACAAAAGATCATCACAAACAGCATATAGCACCTAAGCCCATTTGTTCAAACAAATAGAAATCAGAGAAATCATCCAAAGGAGAAAATACCTGAAAATACACAGAGTAAATGAGTTCTTTGGTAGTAGTGAGTTAAGAGCTCATCTCAAACCAAGAGACAGTCCAATCTCACCCATGAAGAAATTCCACGAAGTCTCTAATGGGGTAAACTGGAAATGGAGGTCATGTTGAAAAGCCAATTTCTCCTTTATGCCTGTAGCTTCTCTCTCTATCCACCTGTTTGGAGTGAGTCCAAAAGACTAGAGTCCTTCCTACCCTCCCAAATTAAAAAGTGCCTCCTCTCCAAAGCTCTCACACCAGCTTCATCCTCACACAGGAAAGCAGCCTTGGATGAACATTTTCTCCCCCAGTCTAGAGACATGCAAAGGATTAATTGGAGAAGTAGGTTACATCTGTTATAATCCTGGATTTGTTTCAAAAATTGAGACACTCTAAAAAGAGCCCAGTGGAGTATCTTAATAACCTCCTAACTGGCCTCTTAACTTCAAGTGTCTCCTCCCTCCAGATCATCCTTGGTACTGCTAGATGTCAAAATAATCTTTCTAAGGCCCAGGTCTTACCATGGCATAACCCTGTTCAAAAAACTGTTCAGCAGTTCTCTAACATACAAACTTAACCTGGCATTGAAAGTCCTCCACTGTTGGACTCCAAATTACATTTCCAAATGTATTCCACATTTCTTTCTTATCTCTATCTTCCAGTCAAGCTGGCTAAGTCTGCCCTATAATTAACAACTGTCTATATATTTGCAAAAACCATACCCCACACCTGGAACATGCTCTGTCCTCACCTCCACTCCTCTAAATCTTTGGATCCTTCAAGGCTCAGCTCAGGGGCCACCTACCTGTGACGCCTTCCCTGATCCCCTAAGTTCATGTTCTTCCCTTCTCAAATTACTTTCTAGTTATTTAGATGTGCATATGTCTCTCTCAACAAAATGCCAGTCCCTTTGTGACAGCAAGTATTTAATGTTGTTTTTCATATCTCTGTAGCCTACCATAATTGTTTTGCATATTATAGGTCCTTGATACTGTTCCGTGAATTAAATTGAATTTAAGTATGATTGTAATGCTGTAACAGTTGGTGACAGAAACAAGGAACAAAATGTCACATGACTTACCTCGAGGTATCCCCTGTTGGCTTCAAATGTGCAATAGCAACCATGTTTCTACAGTAGAAAATGTATGAGGGTTTTTTTGAGAGTGAGAGCAAAGAAACGAGATGAGAATAAAACAAATACACAATAGAATGACTGGGAGCCACAAGCCCAAACTGTTTTTACATCCAAACTGTAAGGGATTTGTCATTAAAAATAAATACCGGGTTTGAGAAATGCTTGGAAAATAATATCAGCAAAAGAAATAGAGGGTGGACATATTCTACCCTCCCTACAGGAACCATCTAGAGCAAACAATTTTCTACCCACCCATAGGATCATACAAAACTGTGGTGCCTTGAAATGAGAGTCAGTGAATGTGGCTTCGTCTGCAATAAAAAGAAGGCTTTTTAAAATTTTTCTTCCAATTTTCCTTTACTCCTTTCCCTTGTAGTCTGAGACAGTTTCTTTTCTTCCTTCCTGATTGTTTTCCATTTCACTGGTTGGAAGATGCAGAAATGCAAAGAAGACGAAAACCCGACTTGCCCCAGTGATAGATCTGTTTCCCAATGATCACTTGCATCTAACTTTTAATTTGGGAATTTCAATTAGGCTGAGATCAGTATGGGTCTTTTGTTGTCATATTTGTTTTGTTTCCCTTTAGAACACACTACCTTAAGTGTGTGTGTGTGTGTGTGTGTGTGTGTGTGTGTGTGTGTCTGTCTGTCTGTCTGTCTGTATCTATCTGTCTAACAGATATTCTGTTTCATCTAAAGGTCATTCAATGGAATCAAAATCCTGTAATGGAAAGGAGGGAAGTTAGGCAGCACATCTTCCTGAGTACAAATCTAGTTTCAGATACTTACTAGCTGTGTGACCCTGGGTAAGTCACGTAATCCTGTTTGCCTCAGTTTCCTCATTTGTAAAATGAGCTAGAGAAAGAAATGGCCAAGCACTCCAGTATCTTTCCCAAGAAAACCCCAAATGTGGTCATGAAGTCAGTCCCAACTGAACATCAATGGAAAGGAGGCAATATGGTATAGTAGATTGTGCATAGGACATAGGAGAGTTGTAGAGTTGCCCCTAACTCTCTCTGCTACCTTTAGCAGATTATAGAATCTTAATTTAGAACTGGAAACATAGAGACCCATATAGTCTAGCCCCCTAACTATGTATATGAGAAACTTAAGTGGCTTTTCTAAACTCATACAGATAGAACATAAAAGAGCTGAGATTTGAGTCAAAGATTTTAGATTTAGAGATGAAAAGGATCTCAAAAACCATCTAGTCAAACCTCCCCATTTTTAGATGAACAACCTGAGGCCCGAAGAGCCTTAGATGCTCTGCCCAAGGTCATTCATGCAGATGGTGTCAGAAGCAGGATTTCAACCCAGGATTTTTTACTTTACTTGAGCCTTGTCTCTCTGTAAAATGAAGGGTACTCCTAGGAAAATAACCTGGAGGAAGAGTGTTGTGATGCATTATGACAGCACTGAAGAAACACCTGAACTGTCCTGCCAACTCCCTACCCAAGCACTGCTCTGGCGCCTCATCATGGTGTGGAAGGGACACCAAGGACAGTGAAACACGATGTCAGGCAAGTGTTTTGTACTCCCAAGGTAGAGGATTTTACATTTAAATTGAAATTCATCATACTAGATTCCACCCTATGCTGTAGCATTAGTCATTGAGAATGTGAGGTCTTTCCTAGCTTTGTGGCTTCCACACATTTGACCAGTAAACTGTCTATAGTTATCCCTTCCACATCATAAGGGATTAGGGGTACAGCATCTCTGTGACCTAGAAAATCTGGGTAAAATTTGTTGGTACTTCCCCTTTTGCACCTGAGAAGTCTGAATTATTACAGTATTAAAAGATGAAATATGGGGGCAGCTAGGTGGCGCAGTGAGTAAGAGCGCTGGCCTCGGAGTTGGGATGACCCGAGATCGAATCCGGCCTCAGAAAATGAGCACCCACGCATAAATAATGACTAGCCGTGTAACCTTGAGCAAGTTACTTAACTCCAATTGCTTTAAAAAAAAAGATGAAATATGTTGATATTATACAACTATCCATGTATTTGATGCATTTTTTGAACTTCTGAACCTTTTCTGGAGTGTTGTTTAAGGCCTTTAAATGTTGTCTATAGCTTCCACAAAACTCCCACAAAATGCCCATTTAATTTCTTATGCTGACCCGCAATACATCACAACCACAATGGAGAAAGTCACGATGTGGGAGGGATAGCTGTATTCCATTGTCCAAGTCATTGGCAAAAAATGTTAAACAGCACAGGACCAGTCAGATTCCTAGGGTGCTCCAATAACTGAGCTGTTAACAGCTGCAGCTCCCAACCCAATCTGAATCTATCTGATGCATTATTATCTAATCTATATCTCTCCATCTTCTCCGAAGGAATATTTTCAGACACTTTTATCAAAAGTTTTGCGAAAACCTTAGTAAACTATTCCAGAGCTCATCTATAGTGCCCTCATATTGTAGTTTCATAATCTAGTAAAAAATAAAAAAAAGAAATATGGTTGTTTGAAACCAGTTCTGTGTTCATGTACATATATGCCAGCTCCTGAGGAATTTCTTCTTGTGGGAGAACTTCGAACTGGATCATTGGATTTAAAAAAATAAAATAAAAAATTATAAATTATTCCTTTTTTCCTTCAAAATAACCTGTGTTCTAAGGAGTAAATTTTACTCCTGGAAATGCCTCCCACTCACAGCAATAGAAGAAAACAGGTCCCTGATTGTTTTTAAAAGTTACCTAAGCACGATGAGATCTCCTCCCCATGTTAACAAAAACTCTCTTGTATACTAATTACTGTTGGGCTTCTAGGAGCTGAGGAAGGATACTAAAAGTCTCCAACTTTCTGTTACACAGGCAAAAATGGCATTAGCTGGGAGAAACCTACCAGGTATTATTATGTGAAATATTTCACCTGCTGATGACAAAGGGAGGAGAAGGAAGATTAGAATAAGAAATCTAAATGATAGAGAGGTTGACTCACTGGGCTAACCTTCACCCCCAAGGAGGCATTGTGGTACCCTGAAAATTCTCCAACTCTGGAGTTAGTTAGGGTTCAAGTCCTGCGTCAGATTTCTTACTACTTGTGAAATCTCAGGCCACTCCTTTATCCTTTCTTGGCTTCAATTGGCAATGGATTAGCTGACCTCTGAGAGTCCTTCCAGATCTAGAGCAATAATCTACCATCTTTTGTTCAGACTCAGCCTTTGTGGGCTCCTGGGCCATAGGTCATCCTTGTTATAAACAAATATCCAAATACAGAAACAGGATTTAAAAAAAAACTAATAATAAACCTACATGGACAGGAGTCAAAAAGACCTCAGATCAAATCTGACCTCAGAGACTTGCTAGCTAAGTCACTTAACTCTTATTTGCCTCAGTTTCTTTCTTTTTTCTTTAATATATATTTTTTTATTTTGACCCCATTTTTTAAAAAAGCAATTGGCGTTAAGTAACTTGCTCAAGGTTACACGGCCAGTCATTATTTATGTGTGGGTGCTCATTTTCTGAGGCCGGGACCGATCCCGGGTCATCCCGACACCGGGACTGGCACTCTTACTGTGCCACCTAGCCGCCCCCCCCAATCATTTTTTAAAGTTTCGAATTTCGGGGCGGCTAGGTGGCTCAGTGAATGGAACACTGGCCCTGGAGTCAGGAGGACCTGAGTTCAGCCTCAGACACTTAACACTTACTAGTCATTTGATTTTGGGCAAGTCACAACCCGAATTACCCTCCACAAAGCAAAAAAAAAAAAAGTTTCGAGTTTAAAATTCTATCCCTCCCTCTCTTCCTTCCCTTCCCTCTCCTTGAGATGGTAAGCAGTCAGAATAGATTATACAAATGCAATTATGTAAAACATTTCCATACTAGTTATTTTGTACAAGAAAAAGAATGAGAGAAAGAAAGTGAAAAATTCTTCGGTCTGTATTCAAACAATATCATTTCTTTCTCTGGAGGCAGATAGTATGATTCATCATTAATCCTTTGGGATTGTTTTAGATCATTGTATTGTTGAGAATAGCTAAGTCATTCATAGTTCTCCATCAAACAATATTGCTGTTACTGTATACAATGCTGTCATGTGTGAGTCGGACACAACTGAACATGGGCCAGACCCCCTGGTAGGTATTGGAGATATAAAGAAAACAAGGAAAGCATTGACCGTGCACTGAAGGCATTTACATTCTTTTTTTTTCTTTTTGGAGGGGGGAAGGCAAGAAATTGGGGTTAGTAACTTGCCCAAGGTCACACAGCTAGTAAGTATTAAGTGTCTGAGGCTGAACTCAGATCCTCCTGACTCCAGGGCCAGTGCTCTGTTCACTGCACCATGTAGCCACCCCTGAAGTGTATTTACATTCTATTAATTGAAGCATGTGCATAAAATTATATACAAGAAAATAAATTCAAGAAAAAAGTGAGGGTCTAGCAGCTAGAGAATTCAAGAAAGGCCTCCTAGAACATGGTATTTAAGTTGAGTTTTGAAAGTAATTAGAAAATCTCAGAGATGGAAGAAATATTCCTAGCAAGAATTTCAGTAAAAATATTCCTAGCACGAGAGAGAGAGCCTGTGCAAAGACACAGAGATGGGATACAGAATGTCATGTGTGAGGAAAGAGAAGAAAATCAGTCTATCAAAACCTGGGTGCATGGGAAGTAGCATAATATACAGTAACTCTGAAAAAGTCAGTGGGAACTGAATTTTGATGGGCTTTAAGTAGCAAAGACAGGAGTTTGTATTTGATCCTAGAAGAAATATAAAGAGCCACTAGAGTTTGTTGATCAGAGAATGGTATGGACAGGTATGTGCACTAGGATACCATCTTGGCAGTGGTGTGAAGAAAGCTTGAGAGGGGAGAAACTTAAGGCAGCAGGACAATTAGAAGGCTGCTGCAATAGTCCAGGAAAGGTGTTTTAAGGGCCTGAACTAGCCTAATGACCTTGTGAGTAGAAAGTAAGGAGTAAATGAAAGAGATATCATGGAGGTAAAATGAATTACCCAATGAACCAGAATTTATTAAGCAATATACCAGGCACCATACAAAATACTGAGGGTACAAAGAAAAAATAAGAAAATGTTACCTGCCCTCACAGAGTGTACATTCTCCTAGGGAAAACAAAATCTCCATAAATAAATATATACAAGATACACATAGTAGATGGGAAAAGAACCACACATGAAACATTACTTATGACATAAATATATATTATATTTCATATATATGTTTATGAATAAACATTTAATTCACATAACGTTTTTATAATTACATATTTATAATTAAATTATTAAATATTTATGCAGCAATTAAAGACAAATTCATAGCAGTATCATTCATAATAGCAAAAACCAAGAAACAACCCATGTGTTCAACAATTAGGGAATTGTTGAACACATTTGAAATGGAATATTATTATTCTTATACCATAAGTACTGACAAATTTCAATAGTACAAAGTAGTATTGTTGTTATTTAGTCATTTTTTCAGTCATGTCCAACTCTCTGTGAGGTTTTCTTGGCAAAGAAACTGGAATGATTTGCCATTTTCCTTTATAGATACTTTTACAAAAGGGGAAACTGAGGCTAACAGGGTTAATTGATTTGCCTAGGGTCACACAGCTAGTTAGGCATCTGAGCTGGATTTGAACTCAGTGTTCCAGACTCTAGGCTCAGCACTCTCTTCCTTTCATCAACTCACTGCATTGCCTTTGGCCTCATAAAGGCTTAAAGGAACAAGGGCAAATTTTCTTTTTTTTAGTTGCGAATTAAAAGACAAATTACCCAACTGATTGATAGTCAAGATATCAATAGGTCATTTTCAAGGAAAGAAATTGAAGCTGTCAATAATCTTATTCAAAAATGCTCTAGGGGCAGCTAGGTGGCTCAGTAAATAGTGTACTGCCCTGCAGTCAGGAGGACCTGAGTTCCAATCCAGCCTCAGACACTTAACACTTACTAGCCATGTGACCTTGGGCAAGTCACTTAACCCCAACTGCCCCCTTCCCCCCTCCAAAAAAATGAAAAAAAAAATATGCTCTAGATAGACTATGTGAACACTTCATTTTCTATAGCAAACTGCTATTTTCCTATAAGGAACAAAGAGGAAATCAAAGATACCTAATTTCATACATGATATATATTTGTTCATAATTTGTAATTTACATTTATAATGCTCTATAAAACGGCATCTTCTTTGTACAGCATGAACATGAATATGCCATCAAACTGTAAGTTGCTTCCTCTCATGGCGAAGCCTGTAAGTTTCTTTAGAATAATTTAATAGAAGTGTTTACATATTTAAGATCCTATTTCAAGTGCAAAAAGAATTTGTAAACAGTGAACATAGTCTATAAAGAAATGACATTTCAATAACAAGTCTTGGAAATTTCCTTAGGCTGAATGGTTTCCAACTTAACAACCTCTGACCATTTCACAACAAGTCAATGGCTCTCTGGGCCTTAACAGTAATTAGAAATCACAGGGCATCTTGGGCCTAGTCTAAGAGGAATGCCAAGGTTTTTACATATTGTGGCTGCACTTGCAAATCATACTACACAAGGAACTGTAAAAGAAATGGAAAAGGAGAAATCACTTGTACTACATTTCCTAGTCTTATAGAATTCTAGAGTTCGAAGGAATCTCCATAGATACCCAATACACAAATCTTATTAAAAAATATCTTGGAGGGGGCGGAGCCAAGATGTCGGAGTAGAAACAGCATTTCCAATGTGCTCTACCCCAAATTTCAAATAATGTGAAAGGGGACTCCAAACAACTTCTGGAGCCACAGAACCCACAGAATGGCACAGAGAAGCTAACCGCCTTCACAGGACAGCCCAGCAGCCCTGCAGGGAGCAGCCAGCGCAGTGCTCTGAGAGCAGGCAGTACAGCGCGCTGGGAACCTCCAGCATAGCGCGCAGAGCCGAGCCCAGGTCCACAGTTTTAGCCCCAGGGTGGCTGGGCCTTCAGCCCACTGGAGGGACCCCAGAACATAAGCAATTGTGGCGATTCCAGATTTATCAGCACAGATATGCCTAGGACAAAGTGAGAGGTTAGTGCCCTATGGACTTTGGGACCAGTATTTGGGGAACACATGGATTCCTCCCCTGGGGGCAAAAAGCTGCTGAAGAAACAGCTGCACAGAAGCCATTCTGCAGCTTCAGTAATGGCTCTAGCTCCTGGTCTGCAAACTGTAGGAAGATCCAGCAATCAGTCTGGGGGTTAATCGCTTTTGCTTTAAACTGCCTGGATCTGGATTGTGGTCTGGGGGGGAAGTTTGGGGTGGGTATCCAACTTGCCAGAGTGGGTGGAGGTTTTACAGAGGCCACACAACTGGCGGAAGTTGTGAAGACCCCGCATTTGGGCGGAAGCTCCCCTGTCTGGTGGCAGAGTCCTACTGTGGCAACAAGCCCAAAAATCAAGTAATTAAGTGGCAATATGCCGAGGCAAACGAAACAAAATAAAGAGAAAAGTTCAACATTGGACTCCTATTTTAGGGGCAAAAAGGCTCAAAGCATGGAGGAGGACTGTGAGGTCAGAACTCCTGCACCAAAAGCCCCAAATGAAAATACAAGCTGGCTACAGGCCATAGAGGACCTTAAGAAGCAGATAAGAGAAGTGGGGAAAATTTGGGAAGAGAAATGAAAAAGATGCAAGAAAAGTATGAAATGACAGTCAACAGCCTGACTGAGGAAAATAACACCCTAAAAAATAGACTAACTCAAATGGCAAAAGAGGCTCAGAAAGGCAATGAGGAGAAGAATGCCTTAAAAAGCGGAATTTGCCAGATGGAAAAAGAATCTCAAAAGCTCACTGAGGAGATTCATTCCTTCAGAGTTAGACTGGAGCAAATGGAAGCTAGTGACTTTATGAGAAATCAAGATGCTGTTAAGCAGATCCAAACAAATGAAAGATTAGAAGGCAATGTGAAATATCTCATGGGAAAAACCACTGACCTGAAAATAGATCCAGGAGAGACAATTTAAAAATTATTGGACTACCTGAAAGCCATGATCAGAGAAAGAACCTAGAAATCACCCTTCAAGAAATTCTCAAGGAAAATTGCCCTGATGTTTTAGATCCAGAGGGCAAAATAGAGGTTGAAAGAATCCACAGATCACCTCCTGAAAAAGATCCCAAAAAGAAAACTCCCAGGAATATTATAGCCAGGTTCCAGAATCCCCAGATCAAGGAGAAAATACTACAAGCAGCCAGGAAGAAACAATTTCAATATTGTGGAAACACAATCAGAATAGCACAGGACCTGGCAGCTTCTACACTGAGGGATCAAAGGGCATGGAATATGATATTCCAGAGGGCAAAAGAGTTGGGAATGAACCCAAGGGTCACCTACCCAGCAAAACTGAGTATTTTGTTTCAGGGGAAAATATGGTCATTCAGTGGAATAGAGGACTTTCAAGCATTCTTGAGGAAAAAACCAGAGTTGAATAGAAAATTTGACATTCAGACACAAGAAGCAAGATATGCTTGAGAAGGCAATCAAGGAAAAGAAATCAAAAGGAACTTATCAAAGTTGGACTATTTACAGTCCTACATGGAAAAACAATAACTGTGTTTGATGAAACCTTTCTCATTATGAAAATAATTGAAGAAGGGTACATGGCATATGTTCACAGGTATACATGGATAGACGGCACAGGTTGAATTTGATGGGAAGGGATGATTATTTTTTTTTGGAGGGTAATTGGGGTTGGGTGACTTGCCCAGGTTCACGTGGCTGGCTTTTTGTTTGTGTGTTGAGTGTCTGGGGCCAGATCCGAGCTCAGGTCCTCCTGACTCCAGTCCCAGCGCTCTGCTCGCTGCGCCACCTAGCCGATCCAAGGAAGGGATGACTCTTAAGGGGTGAAGTCAAGAGGTGAGGGAGGAAAGTGGCAAGAGGAGATGGAGAGAGACAGGGTAGGGTAAACTATCTCATGTAGAAGAGGCAAGGGGAAGTAGTTGCAGGGGAGGGGAAGAACAGGAAGGCAAAAAGGCAAAAGCATATTCTCATTGAAGTTGGCTCAAGGAGAGAACCACATGCATACTAAATGGAATATCTTACCCTCACTCACTCTCCTGAGTAGGGGAAAGGAGGATGAGAGGGGGGATGATGGAGGGGAGGGCATTCTGGGGGGAGGGGAGATTGGAAGTACCCACTATCAAAGAGGGACAGGATCAAAGTAGGGAATGGACCAGGTGGGAGGTGAGATGGGTGGGAGGGAAATATAAGCAGTCTTTTACAATATATCTACTATGGTAATGTTTTGCATAGCTATACATGTACAACACATACTGAATTGCTTATCTTCTCAGAGGGAGTGGGTGACAGGGGAGGAATGGAATGGATCTGAAAATCGAAGTTTTAAAATTAAATGTTTCATAAGATGTCCAAGCATTGGGGCCCAGAGATTCACCTTGCCCTAATGGCAAAGTCGAAGTGGGTATGGGAGAAGATATGGGAGAGAGCAGATTGGATGAGGGGATATCTAGTGGGACTGCTACTGGGGTGGTGGGTAGGGAAAAAATGGGGGGAAAATGTAACTCATAATCTGGTGGAAATGAATGATGTAAACCAGAAGTTAATAAAGCATTTGTTTAAATAAAAAAAAAAAAAGAAGGAAATGAAAAGCCATTCCAGTATCTTTGTCAAGAAAACCCCAAAATGGGGTCACAAAGAGTTAGACACAACTGAAAAGGAATGAACAACCGCCACAACAAAATGCAAACAAGACATTTGGCAACGTTTCTGTGACTTATCTAATGAGGTATGGGCTGTGGGAGGCCCCTAGAGCTCTCCTTGAGTCCTTGAAGTGCAGGCTCTGGGAACCTCCCTTAGACTCTTAATTGAATCATCCCATTTAATGAGGCAGGTCGGTTGCTAGACTTCCCACCCTTGAACTGGCCTAGCCCACCATTGTTTGTGGTCTCCAGGTGGCTTCCCACCCTTAAGCACTCATTGACCTCATTAACTCCTCCTGAAGACCCTCCCCAAACTCCTCCTTTCGACCACCCCTAGATTCCTTCCACAACCTTCTGTATATAAGACCCCATCTCACACCATATGGGTGTGAGAGCGCCATAGAATGACTAGCACAGACTTACTCTGTGTCTAATGCAAATGAACTTTTAATAAACTTTACTTTTCTTTGGCTGAAAAAAAAAATATCTTGGAGGGGCGGCTAGGTGGTGCAGTGAGTAGAGCGCCGGCCCTGGAGTCAGAAGGACCTGAGTTGGGATCCAACTTCAGACATTTAATGCACACACAAACAAAAACCTAGCTGTGTGAACTTGGGCAAGTTACTTAATCCCAATTGCCCTCCAAAAAGCAAAATATATATATATATATATATATATATCTTGGATGAATGACTATCTGTCCAGTACTTGAAGACCTCCACATATGGAAAATTCACCACCTTTCCATGAAATTGATTCCATTGTTGAACACCTCTAATTGCTAGAATGAGTTGAAATTTACTTTCCACCATCTTCTACCCACTGATCCAAGAAGAATCCCTCATCTGTTTCAGACCAAGGGCTAAAAACAACCATTCCTTCTGTGGAATTCTGACCAATGGGAGCAAGTAAGTTGGATGCACCTGTCTATGTCCTACTGGGGCCTTTAGGAAGGTTTGCCAGCAAAGCACAGGATGGGCAGCAGGTGGTGCTGCGATACAGTTTAACAATCACCAGGTGGCAGGGAGCCCTTGAATTGCACCTGAGACAGGTGTGGAAGAATACCATGGTGAGGGTAATATAGTAAAGGGGTAAAGTAGGATGAAAGAAGCAAGATGCATCCCAGTAAATCCAGTGGTCAGAGACATTTGTGCACCTTTAAAAGGGGCTCTCCTGAATCAGAAGGCAATAACTCAAGCCTCCAGGTAAATGAGGACAGTTTCAAAATAATGTTTATTCATAAAAGATAGTTCAAAGGAAGTTGTATGAGTCATCCAAAGCTTCAAGGGAATACTTGGGATTTGGATTTAGCATTGGAGATCAGAGGAGGAAGATATCCCATAGGCTAACAGTTTTTTGGGATCTAGTGCCCTTATAAAGAAGAATCTTGGATAAAAGGAATGAGGGATTGGCTTTGACCCTAACAGTTTTAAGTGAGGAGTGTGGAAGGATAGGCATGAGAGAAGTCCTTACCTAGCACACTTCTGACATCTGACAGTCATTTAGTCTTGGTGTAGTAAATAAGTAAATAAGCATTTGCTCCACTATTAGTGAATACTCCCATTTTCTGTGCATCTCCTTCTGGAGGAGCAATAATGATTATGTTCCTCCTTAAACTGAAGTCAAATTTTGGTTCCACATAACTTCTACTCATTAGCTCTACTTCTGCCATCTATAGTCAAACAGGGGAAACAAACCTGATATTCATCTAACACTTTAAAATGTAAAGAGTGCTTTGCATTCATTATTTCATTGGAGCCTCAAGACAGTCCTATAAGGTAGGCAGTCCAGGTATCATCTCTATTCTGCTGTTGTTCAGTCATTTCCATTGTGTCTGATTCTTCATGACCCCAATGGGGGTTTTCTTGGCAAAGATACTGAAGTGGTTTGCCATTTCCTCCTCCAGCTCATTTTACATAGGAGGAAACTGAAGCAGATAGGGTTCAGTGACTTGTCCAGAGTCACCCAGCTAGTAAATATCTGAAGCCAGATTTTAACTCAGAAAGATGAGTGTTCCTGACTCCAGGTCTAGTTGCCCATCTCTATTCTACAGAAGAAGAAACTGGGGCTGAGAGAATTTAAAAGATTTGTCTATGGTCACACAGCTAATAAGTGTTCAAGGTGGGATTCAAACATATGTTGCAACAATAAAAGGTAAGAAGGTTGGGAAGTCCTGGAGATTGAGGGAATTTCTAGACATTGTATGTATCTGACTTCTCTTAAAGGACTAGATATTGTTGCTGTTTAAACCCAGGGATGCCAAAAACTGTTGCAGTGGGGGCTCTGCCCACCCAAAAACTGTTGGGGTTTCATGCTGTGTTGTGTTGGGTTTCATGCTGTGTTGTGGTGGAACCATCTCAAAGAATCCAGACTCAGACCACCTCTAATCCAAGTACAGGCATTTATTGAGATTGATGCCTCTCATAAAGTGGGCTAAGTTCCAAGAGGAACCAGTCACTTCAGAGAAAGTAAAATGGATTTTTATAGGGTAAAGATGCTGATTATACAATCAAAATTGACATAGAATGTAGGAATATGATTAATATTAAGAAGGCAGTAGGAGTTTGTTAAGGGATTAGGTAACGGAGGAGGGGTTCAGTGGTTAAACATTCTGGATGTGCTGCCCTCCAATTGGCTAACTATTGTGGTCTTGTCTGGTCAAGATAGATAGTTAGGTATTGTGGTTCTGTCTTGGATTAGATGGATGATGTGATTGTGGTTGAGTACAAGAACGCACCTGTTTCTGTGGGAATGGGTCTGGGGGCAGTGACCAGGTAGAGGCAGTAGCTGGGTTCCCATCACATGGACATGCTGCTTCTGTGGGAACTAAGAATTCAGGGACACACCTGTTGTTCCAGTGAGCAGTGGGGCATACATGAAGTTAGGACATTGGCAGGGCAGGGCAGGGCTAGGTAGGTAGGTACAGTGGGCCTGCTGTTCAGTGGGACCAGCCCTAAAATGAAGTTAGAATATTGGGGCTGGGGACAACTTTATTAGGATTCCATTAATATTATACAACTCAATATTGTTTCTGAATCAAAAAATAAAATAAAACACTATTGTGTCATAAAAAAAAATACTGAATCTTTGCAGTTTGTTGAAAGATGAGCTGACCAATGATTTTGCAGGAATTGGAAAGGACCAAGACTAACTGCCCAAAATGTGATCATTTTATAAATGGTCTGAGAATAAGGTAGAAACTTGTTTTCATTTCTCACTTGGAGTGCTGAAATCTAGCAGGAAAACTTCAGTACTCTGATGAATCTCACTGCTCTTGGTACTCCCTCCAATGGGGCAGATTACAATCCTTCCCTGCCTCCTTATCCTCAGCTATTCTTGTCCCATGTGTCCCATAAATCCACCTCAGGGAATCCATCCAATATTTAGAGCTGGGAGTGGAACCTTTCTCCAGATCTCTTACAATAGTGTAGTAATGGAGCGCACAACTGCCCACTGACTATCCTTTACTCTCATGACATGACCAACCAATTTCCTTTCTCAGTCATGCATTTCTTTGTTGGCAGAACTTAACACAATGTCCAGCACACCTGTTGCTGTTCAGTTACTTCCATTTTGTCCAACTTGTTGTGACCCCATCTGGGGTTGTCTTGGCAAAGATACTGGAGTGGTTTGCCATTTCCTTCTCTAGTTCATTTTATAGATCATTAAACTGAGGCAAACAGGGTTAAGTGACTTACACAGGTTCACACAGCCAGTAAGTGTCTGAGGCCAGATCTGAACCCAGGAAGATGTCTTCCTGACTTCAGGCCCTGCATTCTATCCACTGCACCCCCTAGCCACTGCCACTTAATAAATGCTAGCTGACTGGCAGATGACTTTGAAGGTCCCTTCCACCTCTGGGATGCTATGGTAGACTTTAAAACTTTAACATCCCATTTATTCATTATCAAGATAATCTTTACTGTTAAAATATTAAGATTTGAAGTAAAATATCAGTCTCTAAATGTTGACACCCTTTATCCTGCTTTCCTTAAATAAATTGTGATTGATTACAGCCTACCAGAACCTAATGGGCATTTCTCTACTGAACTTTGAATAACTTCCAGGTTTTATTCTTCAGAGACAGAAAGTCTATGACATAGCCACATAGCAGCACTAGAAGAATATTTATGTCTAAAAGATGAGCTTTTGTTTCAGCAGGCAGCTTGGGATCATTAAAAATCACTGTGCAACTTCCCAAAATAAATACAGAGAAAACTGGTCAACTATGGGATTAAGATTATAAAGAATGGTAGTGGGGCATAGTGAACAGAATATCGTCCTTGGTGTCAGGAAGATTCAAGTTCCCTCAGATCCCACATCAGATGCTACCATCCTACTCTTGGTCAAGTAGCTCAACTTCTGAGGGACTCAGTCTCCCCATCTTCAAAAGGAGGGGACTTACTGATGTCTAAGGTTCAGGTCTATATCTAGGATCCTTTCATTGTGTGTGTGTGTGTGTGTGTGTGTGTGTGTGTGTGTGTGTGTGTGTGAGTGTGTGTGTAAGAAAGGAAAGTGAGGCCAGAGTAAGTGTGATGAATAGAGAGAACAAAGGAAAGAAGGAAAAGGCCTTGAAGGTCATTATGAGGGAAAAAAACAGATTTAGGAGTAGATATCAGAAATGAAAAAGTCAAAAGTTCAAAGTTCAAGAGAAGTATGAGTGATGGTGAGATCTTAGGTATGATCAGCCCTGTAATACCTAGTCATGGGAGTCAATGAGATTAATGAACTAGACTGCAATGGTGTTTGATGGGATGTCAACATAGGTATGAAAGGAGGTGAACCGAGTGGGAAGGCAAGGGTGGAGAGATCCTGGCCCTGATACTGAACTGCTTAAGAAAGGAGAGTGACAGAGTGATGCTGGAATATGATGGCAATAAATATCTAATACTGTTAGCCTTGGTAGCCTCAGCCCAGTCTTGAACCAAACAATAAACCAATTGACAGACATTTATGAAGCACAAATTGTGTAACAGAAGCCCTGTTAGGTGCTGGAGATACATAGGCAAAAATAAAACAGTCCCTGGGGGGTGGCTATGTGGCATAGTGAATAGAGCACCAACCCCTAGAGTCAAGAGGACCTGAGTTCAAATTTCATTTCAGACACTTAACACTTACTAGCCATGTGACCTTGGGCAAGTCACTTAATCCCAATTGCTCTTCCAAAAAGCAAAAAAAAAAAAAAAATTAAACAGTCCCTGCCCGCAAGGGGCTTGTATTCTATCAGGAGAGACAACAAATATACACGGAAGTAGAAGAACCTATATAACATAACAGGTTGTCGTCTGTTCTTGAAGAAGACCAAGATGATGTCACACATTAAAGTCAAGTTACAGTGTGCCTGACAATGTGATCTCAGGATGCTCTACCACAAGTGAGGTGTAAATAATCCGTGCGAGCACAATGTGCACAGCTGGCATTTCTGTTGTGCTGCTTCAATTCTGCTTCGCTCACATCGCAAAGTGCCTTCTTTGACATGGGCACGCCATGCTGGGTGGTCCTATCAGTGTCTCCCATGTCTCACAATCTATTCCAAACTCTTCAAAGAGACCTTGAGAGTGTCCTTGTGTCACTTCTCCTGACCACCAGGTGTGCACTTGCTCTGTGTGAGTTCTCTATAAAATAGTCTTTTAGGCAAGCATCCATTTGGCATTCAAACAATGTGGCTGTCCATTGGAGTTGTGCTCTCTGCAGTAGAGTTTGAATGGTTGGCAGTTTATATACATATGCAAATTATACATTATAAAATGTATAGAAATGAAATAAAAGACAATCTGTAGAAGAGGCACTAGCAACTGTGAGTGGATCAGGAAAAACTTCCCATAAGAGGTAATATGTACTAAGCTTTCAAGGTTTTAAGATGGTGGAAGAAAAGAGTGAGTACATCCCAGGCATAAGAGACAACCAGTGTAACAGCATAGACACGGGCCAAGAAGGCTGTGTACCTCCCAATCAGCTTTTACCAAGAACCAAAGTACAAAAGCCTCCCACACTAGAGCATGCTCTCCTCTGCCACCTCAATGACTGGGGAGAGGGGACTCACAATATTCGTTGTGAAGCCCTCCCTCCTCCAGAGCTGACGGACAAAAGTCACACTTGAGCTTACAGGACATGGTCAAGCAGCTGCTAGGTCAGTCCATTCCTTCTCTGGTCTAGCAGGCTGCTCTTCAGAGCTGGCTCTTCCCTGCACTTTGGGACTGCAACCAGAAGCAGACTCTGCTATAGACTCCAGCTGCCAGACCTCTTGTTCCTCTTCCAACCATTTGAGGTTTACAAGGTCATAAGGCTTTCCTGAAGCTGATACACAGCCTCTGTGAGAGGCTTCGGGTCTGTTAAGCAGGACAATGGAGTTACACAACAACCAGACAATCAGAAAGGCTTCTGATGTGCCACTGATCCTTTGTGAGTGAACTCTAGTCAAATCTGGAGATGCCAGAAACCACAGAACCAGCCTTGATCAGCTCAGGGGCAACTATGGGAAGAAACTTCAGACTCAAGACATTGCTCAGAACTTTCCAAACATCCTGCTGCCTGGCTTATTGTGTCTACAGATGTCTTCTCCCTTAACCCTCATTCCCCTTCTGAAAACCTCTAGAAACTATCTCACCCTTTTCCCACTCCGCCTTTGAGCAGCCGAGAGCTCTCTCCCCCCACCCTCTCTCTCTGTGTCTCTTTCTCTGTGTGTCCCTCTTACCCTCACTCCCTCCTCTCCCTCTGTGTGTGTCTCTCTCCTTCTCTATTTCTCTCTCTATCTCCCCCCTCTCTCTCTGTTTCCTTGTAGCATCTTCTCTCCCCTACAAGCTTTTTCTCAGACAATAAATGCTTTTAGTTGGAATATTTATTCCGGTACCTGTTTATTTCAGGTCCCTTTATAGTATTGGAGTCTTTTGTTAACAGGGCCTTGTGTCTTGGCTGTTTTGTACCTAGGTGACTAGGAAACTACAATAGCCTAAGGCTTACTACCCAGAGCCAAAGAGATCCCAAGTACAGTTTCAATACTTTTTAAGACTAAGTTTTGCTGACTAGTAGAGTGATACATAGGATTTTGCTCCCCACCACAAATGATAGCTGAAATGACCCAATCATGGTCATGAAGGAAATAGGGCTCTGAGAAGGAGTTGCTTCATGAGTTTCCTCAACATATAGCACTGATTGTAGTTCCCAGTAGGCAACACTGTCATCATCACCCCCCATTACCTGTGTCAGGTTGTTATCAGTCCCCATCATCAGCCCTCCTCCATCTATCTTTATCATCACTGCCACCTCTTTTCAAAGGAGCAAGTTCTCTCTATTGGGCACTGCTTTCAGTATGGCACAGGTGACTGCTTCAGGGTTTCCTTATTGTACTGCATAAGTACAGGCTTTTTGTGAATTGTAGCTTAAGCACATTGCTAGTCTACGGTGTCCCTACTCTAAAGACTTTTCTTGTGTCATGCATACTACACAAAAACTCATCCAGGAGTCAGAAACACACACAGCTACTCTTATCGTCTTGTTGTTGACAACAGAGGAGCTGTTGTCAACACAAGATTGGGGCAGAGAGACTATACAATCTGATGTCCTCTTTCCCCCAGTTTCCTATTCTTTTTGTGACTCATTTTAGCATGAAAAGTTGAACCAAATATACTAAATTTTTCCCAATTGTCCCTCAAGTGCCCCTGAGGTTTACTGGGCAGGGTTATTCAAAGTATACAGGGTTGCTTCTTGCAGAATCCAGGATAAAGGAATGTGTGAGGAACGTCAAGCACATGCCCAGAAGAACAGAAGAAAAAAAAATAGTCTCCATTACGTTTACATAATACCAAAGAGAAAGTTATTCCCCTAAACTAGAGCAGTGAAAGGAGAAAGGTGTATGTGGTCTGGGAAAATTCAGCTCCTCCCCCCCCCTTTTTTCTTCCTTTTGGGAGAGGGAGTAAAAGAGTGAGGGAGCAATCAACTAATTTTGCTCCACAGACAAACCTAGTGGTTATGAGTAGCTGCCCACTGTTGTGCCCTCACTCATCACTCCTCACCTCAACAAAAATTAGAAGATCCCTTATACAATAGGTATAAATTACCAAATCACATCCAGGACACTCCTCTGATGTCACTGGAGGGCCCTGTGATTCCTGATTTCTTCCAGTAATCACTTTACTGGAATTGGTAATTGCTGAAATAATTTGCACAAATATCTGAAAGAGGCCTCAGAACTGGACAAAGTAAAAAAATAAAAGGAAGAACAATCAGGTCATTAAACTCCCGATTTCACCTCAATCAGGGCACAAGTTCTACCCCTTATAAGACAAATGAACCAGAGGCACAGTGTAAATGCTTCTTCATTTTCTCAGGTTGTGGGACTTCTGTGATAACTCTGACTCAGGTTACCTAGACTCTGATTGGAAAAACTCTGAAACTCTGTCTACACAACCACAAAATGAGCTAGTTGAAAAGTTTTTAAATTTTTTTTTTGACTCAGTATTTTTTCCACATGATGCCAACAGAGTTTGACTCTTTGTTGTTGAGTGAATGAATGAACAAGCTTTATTAAGCTCCTACAGTTGTGGTTGGTATGTCTTAATAAATAGGCTAAGTTAAGTCTCTAAAGAAAAAATCCTATTTTAACCAACATTTTGGACAGACTTTTGATAATAATATATGTTCATTCTAGGGTTCATTTTTCATCTTTTCATTTAGTTATACCCCTGGCCAGAGGTATGGAACTCTCATTGGTGGAGATGAATGCCCCACATCTCTCACATTTTTGTGAGGGGCAGGTAGAGTTGGCAACCAAGAGAGACAAAAGATTTGCTCTCTCCCAGCTCAGGACTATACATAGCACAAAAAGACTTTTAGTCTTTAAAGTATATTGAGACCAGGTGGCTTAAAGCTGCGGGAAGTTTATGGATTTTTAGTAAATATAAACTCTACTTCAGAAGCTGTCAAAATTTTAGCAGCCAAATACTGCTAGCCAGAATCCAGTTATGACTTTATAATACTCCTACAATCACTAAACAATCAAGTTGTGAAAAAAATCGCACCAGAATTATGCCAACAGAAATCATAAATAAATCTGCATTTTTATTTGTAATTTATACATCTCCAAATGTAGTTTTGCGATGGACATGCTGGTGGGTGTTAATAGACTTTATGAATGATTTCGAATTAACATAGTAAAGATATTGGAACAGAGGATGGTGGGGGGGAAGCTGCAAATGAATAACTTTCATCTCCTACTGTAGAAGTTAGCATTATTGGCAATACATTTCATGATTTGATTTTATATACTGTTTGAGAAGATTAAAAATCTGTTTTGATGCTTCTAAAAAATAAAATGAAAAACTGGTGCTGGGAGGTCCTGAGTACAAGATCTTCTAGACAACTAATTATAATTGACATTTATGTAATAATAATAATAATAACTAGGATTTATATAGCACTTTAAAGTTTGCAAAGCACTATATTCTTCAGTTGCGTCCAACTCTTCATACCTACCATTTAGGGTTTTCTTGGCAAAGATACAGGAGTGGTTTGCCATTTCCCTTTCCACTTCATTTTTACAGATGAGGAAACTGAGGTAAACAGGGTTAAGTGACTGTGACTTGCCCTTGGTCACACAAGTGTCTGAGGCCAGATTTGAAATCACAAAGATGAGTCTTCCTGACTCCAGGCCGAGCACTCTATCCACTGTGCCACCTATAAAACATCATAAATTGACATTATCTCATTTTATCCTAACAATTTCTCCTTGACGTAGATATTATTATTATTCCCATTTTACAGATGAGGAAACGGAGGCTAAGAGAAGTTAAGTGAGTAGGGAGTCACATAGCTAATAAGTGTATGAGTCAGAAGTAGAACTGAGGTCTCCTGCTCCCACATCTAGTGCCCTCACCCCCTCTGCCACCTACCTGTTATATAATACTTTATGATTCACAAAGCACTTTTCTTATAGCAAACCAAAGAGTCAGACACTCAAGTATTATTTTCCCCATTTCATAAGTGAAAAAACTCAGGCTTTTAAGTGACTTGCCCAGAGTCACACAAATAATATTAAAGATAGGATTTAAACCTGGGTCCCTCTAATTCTAGGTCCAACATTCTTTTGCCCTAGTGCTTGCCTTTTCTCATTTAAATACTATATATTAGCCCTCACAGATTTCAGTGGATCTAGACCTGTAATAGAGAATAGCAGTCATTTAGCCCTCAGTTTGCAGATTAGAAAAATGAAGTACCAAGGAACAAAAGAAATGTAACCCAGAAAAGTTAAATAATTTACCCAAGCTCACATAGGAAGGAAACGTCAGACCTGGGATTTGAACTCAAATCTCATGAGTCCACATTTAGCCCTCTTTATATCTATGGAATGCTTGGTGAATTTTAGGCTATATGTTAAAAATTTCTTTATAACATTTCTATAATGGATCTGTCATTTCATCTGTGTGGCTACTCCCTTTGCTGATGCAGAATTTTTATTCTTATTCATGTTATCCCATAAATCCCCCAAAGAGAACCTGCCCAACATGGTTGAAGGCCTTGCCATCATTCTTTCAATACCTCAGGAAGGGGGCGGCTAGGTGCCACAGTAAATAGAGCACTGGCTCTGGAGTCAGGAGGACCTGAGTTCAAATCTGGCCTTAGACACAACACAAAGTCTAGCCGTGTGACCTTGGGCAAGTCACTTAACCACAATTGCCCTACAAAAAGCAAAAAATATATATATATATATATATCAGGAATATCAATGTGCACATACCTTACATCTGTTGTCTTTTCACCTTGTTCCATGACCAACCCACCTCCTTTTCTGGTCCTAGAAAGAGCATCTTTTACATTGTTTTTCCTATTCAAGACATCTTTGGTTCTTGTCTTCAAGATGCTCACAATTTGGTTGGTAAAATACATACAATATTATGTCCTATAGTTCACTGAGATATAAACTAAATGCTGGGATGTAGGCAGGGGTGTGCTGGAGCCAACCCTTACTAGGGGTTGTTGTTGTGTCATTCATTAGCTTCTGACTCTGAACCCACGTGGGGTTTTCTTTTTTTTTTTAATTAATTTATTAGTTTAGTTTCAGTTAACAAGATTCAATTCCATAGTTCCTTGATTTTCAAATTTCCGTGGGGTTTTCTTAGCAAAGATATTAGAGTGGTTTTCCATTTCCATCTCCAGTGGATTAAGACAAACAGATGTTAAGTGACTTGCCTGTGTGGGTCACACAGCTAGTGAATATCTGAGGTTATATTTGAACTTAGGTCTTTCTGACTCCAGGCCCAGCACCCTATCCATTGAACCACCTAACTGCCTCCCAAACCAGGGAAAGTGATTACATTTTCAGTATGAGTATTTACACCTCAGAAATCAGCAAACACTGCAAATTAGAGCTTGATTTATTGTTCTGTTGATTGTCTAGACTTAAGTGATGGAGAAACTGTTAATAATGAAGGTAAATTAAACTTAAAAGTGTGACCTACATGCATTTTTTCAAGAGCTTGTTGTTAAACATTTACTAGCACACCACTGAATACACACCAGAACAGAACAGATAGGGAGATGCTTTAAACTCACACCATAGAGGTAACTAACTACAAAGACTTCCTTCTCTGTGTTGGTCTCATGCATCTGTTATCAACCCATTCTGGAGAAAAGAAAGTTAAAGTATGGGAGAAAAAAGCACTCACCTTTGTATTTCCCCCATGGGTTAAAAACTCAGCAAGTTTTCCTTTGATATTCTCATTCCCTGCCTCTTCTCTCCTCCAATGTTGTCTTCTGTGACTCCCTGAAAGGCTATCCTTTGACTAAAATTATCGAAAGGAAAAATGAGGATTTCAAACAAGCCATTTTATGTGACCTATTCCGAGAGATGAAAATAAGACTGAGATCTATATTCAATGACTAATTTAGAAAGATGAAAGTGCAATCAAATTACAGTAGCAGTCACCAATTTAATCTAACATATAAGAGACCTGACCACATTAAAAAAAAAAATAATTTCACCCAGTGACTCTCCAGAGAACAAATGGAAAGATAGCACTGCTCTTCACCTCCCCCTATCCTTATTTGTTTTATAGGATAGGCTTTCCTTTAGCCAGGGGAATAGATATATCATAAAAGATACAGCATTTTCCTTTTAATTTTGCATTCCCTCCTCAAAAAAATATATTTATTTTTCTTTCTTTTAGCAAACTTTACAGAGGATCACTGAGCTCTGAAAAATATGAGATTAGAATCCAACCATTCAGCATGTATAGGGAGAAACTGCCCCATGATGAAGTTCAATAGAACCTCCCTGAGCATCCTTGTTACTGTAATTACAGCTGGGCAGCTCAACCTCTCATGACCTCATCTTGGAGCTAAAAAGCAATCATAAAGCACCTGGTGAAAATTCCACAGAAAGACCAAAATTCCAAGAGACCATTCAGGTAAAGCAATGCCTATTGTGGTCATAATTGTCACATCATACAAAACAAAACAACAACAACAAAAAAGAATCACATATATGAATGGTAGAAATCATCCTGCTTCACAAAGCTGTCCCACCTCAGGGGGCATCAACAGAAGAAGAAATATTAGAGTCAGGCAGAACACAAAATGACTACCCAGACATGTTTCATTGATAAAATCTGTATGAGAAATGCTTACCCGAAAAAGAATGTTGCTGATGATAGAAATAACAACTCAAATTTACTTAGAGTCTTGAGGTTTCCAAAGCATATTTTATGCTCATTCAATATAGAAGCCTATATCAAAGGGCCCTGAAATTAGCTGCAGCAAAATGACATGATATCATAATATGTTACTCAGTTTAACCTCTGAGCTCACACTTTCAGCAGTGTCATTCTCTAAAGATTCATTCTTCCAGAGGAAATCTAAACGAACCTTGAGTTCAAGTTTTGTTGTTGTTGTTGAGTCATTTTTCATTCAGGTCCAACTCTTCATGACCCCATTTAGGGTTTTCTTGGCAAAGATGCTGAAGTGATTTGAAATTTCCTTCTCCTGCTCATTTTACAGATGAGGAACTGAGGCAAACAGAGTTAAGTGACTTGTCCAGGTCTCACAGCTAGTGAGTGTCTAAGCCTTGGTTTGAACTCAGATCTTCCTGACTCCAGACCCAGAGCTCTATCTCCTGTGCCACCTAACTGCCCCAAGTTTTAGGAATACTCATATCATCGATGTAGATATTTTCTCCAAATGTACAGATTATAGCTCATTCATATCTGTTCTTTCTGTTCTACTTCTGTGCATGTCATCCCTTAAGTTCACCACAGAGAACCCTCTAACCAAGAAATAATGACATCTAGTCAAAGGGTTGTAAAAGTCAAATGAGATAATCAATATAATGTTCTTTATAAATCTTAAAGTTCTATACTAATATTAAATATTTCTAGTAGGTGCTGACTTCATGGTCAAATTAAGAAAAGAACTATATATTTAGAGTTGAAAAGGACTTTAGTCTAATCTAAAACCCTTATTTTTAGATTTTTAAAAACCCATAAAGCCCATAAAGGTTAAGTAACTTGCCAAGGTGTAATGGAAATGCAAATTTAAAGATCTTCCCTGCCCCTAGTTCCTTTGATTGGCTTAAGAGACTCTGAGAACTTTCCTTGATTTGAAAATATACTCTGCCTCCTAATAGGCTGAATGTGGTCACATGGAGCCTGTGGCAGGAGGCTTGGTTTTCAGGAATGCCTATACCTTGGTGCTGTGTGATTGGGCAGTGGGTCAAGAAGGTGGTTATATTCTATGACCCAGGAGAAGGCTATATAATCCCTGATGTGAGGCTTTGCTTTGGGGCTTACTTTGAGAAGTGTTGTGTGATTTGACCAGATGAGACTCTGGGCAGCTATTGAGAGCCCCCCGGCTTTGAAAACCCAGATGTTGATGCTTTCCTCTCTGGTAACTGTGATTTGGTATTGAGGTAATGGTTGGACAGTTTGGAAGCCTGTCTGCTTGATCTGTTTGTTTCTCTGTCTTGTAAGTTCTGTCTGTATACTTGGAACTTCAGGGTGCTGACCTTTTTTCCCCTGAACTAGGTAAATGATATATGTTTGATTGATTAAAATAAGCTTGTTAACCCGTTTTGAGTTGCTTTCCTTTAGAAAAGCAGATCTAAGAACCTGTGTTGGCGGCCACCCTGGGAATGTTGGGGTGCTTGTTGCTACACAAGGTCACACAGGTAGTAAGGCACTGGAATAATATGTCTTTTAATATGTTCATAGCTTATCATTCCTTATAGTTAGTTCCAATATCCCAGGAAATTCTTTTGGATCACCAAATTATCCCCATTTGGTTTACTGACGAAAAAAGAAAAGAATAACTTGTTCCTCTTCCTTGAGGAGCACATTTTGGATGAATAAGAGTTGATAAATATGACTTCCTAAAAAGAAAAAAGAAAAGCTCATAAACCTATTGCTCAGACCCAAACCCAGGTCAGGAATTCACAGAGCTCAGGCCAAGGGAGCAGCAATCCAACTTTTGCCCTAGATCAAACCATTTGGGGTACACTGAAACCTTACAAGCCCCAAATCTGAACCAACCATGAGATCCTGCACTCAGTACCCCCAAGAAAGCAATAGCAAGATCAATTCAGATATTTCCTCCAGAAGTGACAGAGACTAGCCCTAACATAAAGTCCAAAGTCATTAATTAGGTTTTAAGAATTAGCAAACAAAAACAAGAATCCTACTATAAAAGACATTGTGGTGATAGGGACACCGAAGACACAAACCCAGAAGAAAAGATTGATTCCAAAATATCTACAAGCAAAGCCTCAAATATTGCAGGCATAAATTCACCTAGAATTCCTAAAAGAGATAAAGCAAGAATGTTTTTTCTCTTAAGAGCTAAAAAATTTTAATAATTGAAATAGGACTAAAGGGGAAAAAATAGAAAGGAAATTCAAGCTATGAAAGAAATAAATGGAAAAAGAACTGAGTTTGGCACAAAGGGATACAAAACCTTGCCTCAGCAAGAAAAGCTCCCTAAAAAATTAGAATGGACCAAATATAAGATAATAACTCCACGAGATAACAAGAAATATTAAAAACAAAATGAGAAGCCTACAATGGAATAAGAAGAAAATATAACTCATAACAAAAACAAAATTACCTGGAAAACAGATCCAAGGAGAAAAAATTTGAGAGTCGTTAGGCTAACTTAAAACTGCGGCAAAAAAAGGGGGGGGAGAAAAAAAAAGCCTAGACATTGTATTTCAATAAATCTTAAAATTTCTCAGATCTTTTAGAACTAGAGGGCAAAATGGAAATAGAAAGAATCCACAAGTTAGCTCCTGAAAGATATCCTAAAATTAAAATTCTCAAGGAACATCATCACCAAATCCAGAGCTTCTAGGTCAGAGAAAAATGATTGCAAGTAACCAGAAAGAGTTCAAGTACTAAGGAGCCACAGTCAGGATCATACACAATTTAGTGATCACCAGTATAAAGGAGCAGAGAGCTTGAAAATTGTAGTCTAGGAAGCAAAGGTTGTGCTTACAATCAAGAATAATAAATAATAATGTAACAATAATATATGTCATACTGTGATAGAGTAATATTGCTATAATATATAATGTAGCACTAATAATAATAACTAACATTTATGTAGCACTTAATACATGCCAGGTACTGCACTAAATATTTAAAATTATTATCTCAATCCTGGAAGGTAAGAGTTATTTTTCCCATTTTTAAAGATGAGGAAACTGAGGCAAAAAGGCAAAATGGAGTATAATCCTACAGGTGCAAAAAGACCTTTAATGGTATAGACTTCCAAGTATCTGTGATGAAAAGACCAGATCTGCATAAAAACACTGAAATTCAAGCACAGGATTCAAGAAAAAAAAAATGAAAAGCAAACATGAATGAACAATCATAAGAATTAAACAATAATAAATTTATATGGGAGGTATCCAATCAGAAATATATCATCAGCGGTCGTAAAGGGAATCTAATTAGACAGAAGGCCTGGGAATTATTCTGGTAAATCTTCATGACTTTAAAACAAGAATGAAAAGTTAGTGAAGGAGAAATACAATTTAGGAGGAAAGAGAGAGGAAGGCTGGCAAAAAATTTCTCACATTATTAAGGTATGCAGATAAAGGAAAAGGGGGCAGGGGGCACAGCTGACACTTTGATTTCACTTTCATCTGAACTGATCAAAAGAAGGGGAAATACACATACAGAGTAGGGTACTGTAGCAGCAAGTACCCCAATATCCCCAGGGTGACTGCCAACACAGGTTCTTAGATCTGCTTTTCAAAAGGAAAGTAACTCAAAATGGGTTAACAAGCTCACTTTCATCAGACAAACATATATTACCTAGCTCAGGGGAAAAAGGTCAGCACCCCAAACTTCAGAGTTACAGAACTTACAGATCAAACAGACAGGCTTCCAAACTGTCCAACCATTATATCAATACCAAATCACAGTTACCAGAGAGGGAAGCATCAACATCTGGGTTTTCAAAGCCGGGGGGCTCTCAACAACGGCTTCCCAGAGTCTCATCAGGTCAAATCACACAACACTTCTCAAAGTGAGCCCCAAAGCAAAGCCTCTCCTCAGGGCTTATATAGCCTTCTCTTGGCTCAGAGAATGTAACAACCTTCTGGACCCACTGCCCAATCACAAAGTATCAAGGTGTGGGCTTTTCTGAAAAAGAAGCCTCCCATCACAGGCTCCAGCTGCACTTAAGCTAGGGGCAGGGAAGATCTTTAAATTTGCATTTCCATTACAGGTACACAAATACATTTCACTCAACAAGGAAATAGGAGGGAAAAGAGAGTACAAGGGGAAATTAGAGGGACAAGAGATGAAGAGGAAGAATTAGTCCTAAACAAAAATAATTCTAAGATTATACAAAAATATTCATACCTCTTTGCAATTGCAAAAAAATTGGAAGCCAAGGGGATGCACATCAGTTCAGAATGACTAAACAAATAATAAATCTAACATATAATAATGTATTTATATCTATAATTATATATAAGATAAGATAAATGCAATTGATCACTACTGGGCTATCAAAAAATAACATGAAGGGAATGATTTCATCAAAACCTGGAAACACTTGTATGAACTGATGCAAATTGAAATTAACAGAATCAGGTGAACAATGTGTACAATGACAACAATATTGTAAAGACGAACCACTCTGAAAAACTTAGGAACTCTGATCAGTGTAATCACCAACCACAATTCCAGAGAATTGGTGATGTCACAAGCTATCATTATCTTCCTGACTCCAAGTATAGCACTCTTTCCACTATAGTATAATTCCTTTCATCTGCAAAAAAAAAAAAAAAATGATATTATAATACTGTTTTTATAGTTCCCATATCAGGAAATGAATTTTTTTCATCCCTTGCAATTCAGAAAGACTTTATTTAACTTAGAGATGGACAGTGATTCATGGAAGTGGAAGGAGCAGCTATACCAATGAAATTATGGACCTTTAAAGTGTTTATGTTCTGTTCATGCTGATTTTCAGTACAAAATAGAGTGCTGGAGATATCAATTTAGATTCCTAAGAAAAGCAAGGAATCTTCCATTACTAGTACCATTGTATTTTTGCAAAGTCTGAAACCATCTCTAAAATGTATCCTTGCTATGAACAGCCTGCCAGTAACAGATAACAAGTACCTTCAGAGGGTGTTCCACTTGATCGAAATATCATTTCTACACCAAGAAGAGATGTCCTTACAGTCAGCCAGAACTTCCAGAAAAGAGTAAATAGGGGCTGCATAAAAATACGGATTGTTATAGCAGCTATACTTGCAAAAGGGTTGTAGATTAAAGGCTTTGCTCTCTCATATTTCTCATTCTAACTCTGGTTTACAGAGATAATAATTTAAAATGAGTGGCTAACATTTCCCTGGCATGAAAATAAGCTAAAATTTACCTAGGAAACTGAATCCTAAAATTTTATGGAAAGAATTCAGTTGAAAATGTGCTTTTATGATAATTAAGTTTAGTTCCTTTTCCTGATCATATTTTATTATTCTAGAATTTATTGTTACAATTGACTAGGAAAAGTACACTCTTCAATTTGGGCCTTACTGTCCAGTGATAATGTAAGGAGAGGGAGTCTTATAAGCCATAGGATTTAGTGCTGAAAGGGACTTAAGAACTTATCTAGTCTAACCTCCTTTTATAGATAAGGAAATTGAGTCCCAGAGAGTTAAAGTGGTTTATCCACATAGGTAATAAGTGTTCTTTCCATGTAACAAGCTGCTTCTTGTGGTAGAATTCTAGAGATGTGTGTTTTTGTTGTCTGTACATGCTCGAAGAGGACCAATGACATCATGGGGTAATGTCTTAACTCCCACATGAAGTGGATTTATATGAGGAAGAGATGCACAACCTTCAGCCTCGATCTTTCTTCCAGAGTCATCAAAGTAAGGTGGCAAGGCAAACATGTAGGAATGGAGATTCAGGGAGTGAAGTGGTCCAAAGTTCTAGGTGGCTCTCCCATTCAGTCAGGTCCAAACTCCTTTGGAGTTACCCTCCTGTTACTTCCTCTTCTTCCCATGTCATATTCTTCTTTTTCTTCTATTCTGTCTAATCCTACTTCCATCCTCCTAAAAAACCCATGAAAACAAAAACTATAGCTAACTGTAAGCTGTTAAAACTTCCATATAGCTAAGGTATAAAGCTAGAAAGTCAGCAAGCAGTCAGGTTTAAACTACAGAGATGGTTGTGGGAGTTGTTGCTTTTCCTTTGTTCTTGAAGTGGGCCATGGCATCAGGAAGGTGATGCTGAGACTTGGGAGTAAATTGGATTTAAGTGAGAGAGGACTGTGCAATGTTACCAGCCTACCTTTCTCTTCTGGAGCCTTCTGGGTCCAATGGCAAGATATAGATCAGGAGAACTGATCATGGCCCCCAGTTTTGGGAGTGGAAAGTAACAGACAAAAGATATTTCAAACAATAGCTATGCTCTAAAAGAGAGATGGATGGGCCAGTCATGTAGTGAGAATGTACAACATCCAAATGGACAGTCTGTATATGCCATTCTTATCTGCACAGTTTCAATAGCTATAGAGCAAGGTTCCCAGAGCATGGAGTGGGCCTCTAGTAATGGATTTATTGAAGTGATATAGTTTAGGGGTACTAACACAGTTTAGAGATCCTGGGACCCCCAAAATGTCAGAGCACAGAGCTGCATTGCTTGTAATAAATTTACACACTCAAGTCATCTTCTAGTCAAATGACAAAGTTTTGTGTAAATTATTTAAGGAACTTGCAACTTAATGGGTTGATGCTAATGTTTATATGGAAAAGGGACAGTGAAAAGAATGCTAAGTATGCTAATTAGGTGATCTGGGGCAGGATTAGGGAGTAGTCAGGATATGAAAGTAGTTCGGGTGCTGGGCTTCTGGAAAGTATGGGAAAACTCAGGGAGTCAACAGAGATAGCTTTGCTGAAGGGTTGCCAGAGTATGGTCCTTAGGCAGACACCCTGTGTCTGTACTGATAGCCTTTATCTAAGGAATTACAGGCTCAAGCCTGCATGTGCTTATAACAAGGAAATATTTTCTCACAGGGGCTTTGCTGGGATTCTGGATTGCTTCCAGAAACATGGTCTTTGCTTTTTGGGGTCCAGGTCCCCATCAGATGGACATGGACAGGAATCATACAGGATCACAAGTCATGGGTGAGTTATAATCAGTGTCATTGGAGGAAGAAGTCACATCAATGATATTACAGACATATTGAAGTGTTTTCTTTGCTAGAGCCCTGCTTTGATGCCTTTTCAGGGATGTGACCCTATAATCCTAAGAGGGATATGAAGGGCCCAGCAGGAAAAGATGCCATGTAGAATGCCTCCTTTCTATTTCCTTCTCCAACTCATTTTATAGATAAGGAAACTGAAGCAAACAGGGTTAAGTGACTTGCCCAGGGTCACACAGCTAGTAAGTGTCTGAGACCAGATTTGAACTCAAGAAGATTAGTTTTCCTCACTCTAGGCCCAGTGTTCTATACCTTGTACCACCTAGCTGCCCCACCACCACCACCACCACCATCATCATCATCATCATCATCATCATCATCATCATCATCATCATCATCATCATCATCATCTCCACCAATCAATTACCAAATCCAATTAATTATGTGTTGAAGGCATTTCGTGCTTCCATCCTTTTCTTTTCAATCCAATTACCATTCCCTTCACCATCTCCCACCTGAACTATTACAAAATCCTCCCTACTTCTCTTTCTGTCTGCAGGTTCCCTCCTCTCCAATCGATTGGATTAATCTTCCTTAAGCACTACTTTCATCATGTCACTCCCATTGTCAAAAAATGTTCCATGACTCCTCATTGCTTAGAGGATGGAGATTTGAAGGAAGTTTTCCATTGACAGATGAAATTAATACTGCATTCAGCAGATACTTTCTCAATGTATCCCATTTATAAGTATGTCCCTAAGCCTTAGTATGCATTTTATCCCCAATTCCCTTTCAGTAATATTCATAATTTAAGCATCTGCCCTGCCCATCTGTACGCCAATATGATTTAATCCCCACAAGCCAATCCCAGAAGGGAAAAAAAAACTCAAGGATATAAATGAATGTTCTTCAAAGTGTAGCAAAACCTAATCAGCAAAGAAAAATGATTCTCCATGTCATGCATACGAATGCATATATATGATTAAAATAATTCCAATAGCCCTTTTGAAAAAGTCGTTCTCAAAGTTTCATAACTGTGCTGTGCTAGTTATGACACATGCTCAAATCATGGAGGAATTTTAAAACTTTGAAATCAGGTCACCCACAGAAACATATTTTCCCTATTTTGCACTTAGGGGAAGGAGAAGGGACTAAAATTAAGGCTTGAAAGACAACAAAGAGGGGCGGCTAGGTGGCGCAGTGAATAGAGTGCCGGCCCTGGAGTCAGAAGGACCTGAGTTTGGAGCCGGCCTCTGACACTTAATCCACACAAACAAAAACCTAGCCTTGTAACCTTGGGCAAGTTACTTAACCCCAATTGCCCTAAAGGGGCGGCTAGGTGGCGCAGTGAATAAGAGCGCCGGCCTCGGAGTTGGGATGACCCGAGATCAAATCTGGCCTCAGAAAATGAGCACCCACACATAAATAATGACTAGCCGTGTAACCTTGAGCAAGTTACTTAACCCCAATTGCTTTAAAAAAAAGAAAGAAAGAAAGACAACAAAGAGTGAGTGAGTAAGTGAATGAGGATGTTTGAGTACCTAGCAGGATAGTAACTCAACAGTCACATTTCATATATACTTATTCATAATCATTGAGCTAGAGTTAGAAAGAATTTTAGAGATCATCTAACACAACTCCCTCATTTTACAGAGGAGGATGCTGAAGTCCAGATATCTTAAGTAATGAGTGGTAGAGGCAATTAAGTGATGCAGGGGACAGTGCTAGAATTAGAGTCAGACACTCACTAACTGTGTGACTCTGGGCAGATCATTGAATATTTCCTGGCAATAGGGAAGCTAGGTGGCATAGCAGATAGAGTGCCTAGCATGGAGTCAGGAAGACTCATCTTCCTGAGTTCAAATCTGGTGTTAGACACTTATAATCTGTGGGACCCTGGGCAAGTCACTTAACCCTGTTTGCCTTGGTTTCCCCATCTGTAAAATGGATTGGAGAAGGCTCTAGTATCTTTGCCAAGAAAACCTCAAATGGGTCACTAAGAGTCAGACTGAAAAACGACTGAACAACAACAAAAATGGCAATTTGGTATAGGTTATACATGTGCATTCATACAAAACATATTTCCATATTAGTCATGTTGTGAAAGAAAACTCAGACCAAAAAAAAAAAAAAAACAAAGAAAGTTTAAAAAACACTTCTATCTGTATTCAGACTCATCAGTTTTTTCTTTGGAGGAGGATAGAATTTTTTATCCTAATAAATTCCTTCAGAATTGTCTTGGATCATTGTGTTGCTTAGAATAGCTAAATCATTCACAGTTGATCACTGTACAATATTGATACTGTGTACAATGTTTCCTTTGGTTCTGTTGACTTCACTTTGCATCAGTTCATGTAAGTATTTCTAGGTTTTTCTAAAAGCATCCTGCTCATCATTTCTTATAGTAAGATAGCATTTCATCACAATCGTATACCACAGCTTATCCAGAGGTGGTATTTGAACACTTTCATTCCAGAGTTGGTGCTTGTTATAATATACTAGGCTGCCTCTTCTGTAATGAGAGTTAGATAACGGATTGTTACTATGGTTAAATGACATGTATAAAGTGCTTTGCAAACTTAAACAGCCATATTACCAGTATAAATAAGAGACAGGATTGGAATTTGAACTCAGGTCCAGTGACTGTAATTTTAGAACTCATTTCACTTCACCACAACATTCTAGCCTACAGGCTCTGTGGGATGTTGATTTTTTTTTCTTTCATTCCATCTGCATTGCAATAATTCAGAGTGACAATAACAGAGTAATAGATCTACTTTCCCAATTAGAGGGAAAGCATCAGCTGCCCCCAACATTAGCCCACTCCATTTAACCCACAGTGAGTAGCCCCTCCCATGTTTTGACCCTGTCACACCAGCACATGAAATCTTTCTGAAAATGTAAAAGAAGAAAATTAGTTAAAACCTTTCTATGGTATCAGCTTGTTTGCAGAGGAAAATCCATATAATCCATAATTGTATGTCTGAGCCCTTCTTTCAAATGTCCTCAATTAAACCTTTATTAAATTACTTCCTCACAACTGAAGCTGAAAACAAAGACTACCTGGCTGGTGAAATTGAAAATACTTGTTTATCAGACTGTTGTTGTTCAGTCCTGTCTGACTTTTCATGACCCCATTTGGGGTTTTATTGGCAGAGATACTGGAGTGGTTTGCCATTTCCTTCTCCAGCTCATTTTACAGATGAACTATTATGGCAAACAGGGTTAAGTGACTTGCCCAGGGACACATAGCTAGTAACTGTCTGAGACCAGATTTGAACTCAGGAATATAAGTCTTCGTGACTCCTGGTCTGGCACTCTATCTACTGTGCCGTCCACATGCCCCCAAAATCCATATAGTCCATAATTGTATGACTGAGTCTTTCAAATGTCCTCAGTTAAACTTTTATTAAAATACTACTTCACAATTGAAGTTGAAAAGAAAAATGATCCGGCTGGATGTCCACATTTTTAGATTGATTTTTAAATCAAACCTTACCTAACTTGAGCAAGAGCTGAAGATGCATATCCAAATCCGGGATAGGATATGGACTCAAATAATAAAATTGAAAATATTTAAAAGGTCTTATCAAATACTGCAAATGGCACAAAAGAGAGGAAACCAATGAGAACAGACTGGAAATAATTATGAATATTTTTTTAAATTCAACACTTTAACCAACCTTTGGCAAACTGTTTCAAAATACTATTTCACATTTTAAGCAACTTTTTTTAAAATCACTTACAAGCCTTAATAACGTGAATCTATTTGCTAGCATACTAGATCAAAAGGGTGACTGCCAAAAAATTCAAAAGGGAATCATTAATAAGAGTTAGAGTGAGGTAATAATTATAGTACTTGTCCAGTGATATTCCCATCTATTATGAATGATGTGCCAGAAGTAGAGGCTCATATCTTTCCACCTCACACTACAATCTGTTATCTAATTCTCTTTACAGAGGAAGCAGTCTAGTATGTTACAACAAGCATCAACTCTGGAATGAGAAGATATGTTCAAATACCACCTCTGAACAAGTTGTGGTATACGATTGTAATGGAATACTATTTTGCTGTAAGAAATGATGAGCAGAATGCTTTCAGAAAAACCTAGAAAGACTTACACAAACTGATGCAGAGTGAAATGACCAGAACCAGAAAAACATCATACGAAATAACAACAATATTGTACAGTGAAATGATCCAAGATAATTCTGAAAGACTTAGGATAAAAAATGTTAATCATCTCCAGGGAAAGAACTGATGGAGTCTGAATGCAGATAGAAGAATTTTTTTTCTTTTTTTATTTTTCTTTGGGGGTTTTTTCGGTCTGTGTTTTCTTTCACAACATGACTAATATGGAAATATGTTTTGTATGAATGCATGTATATAACATATCAAATTGCTTGCTTCTTAGTGAGGGGGAATTGGAAGGGAGGAGTATGGGAGAAAATTTGGAACTCAAAATCTTAAAAAATGAATGCTAAAAAATATTTTTACGTGTAATTGGAAAACATTTTAAATACCACCTCTGACACTTCATATATACAAGATCTTGAGCAAGTTACTTGAACTCTTCCAGATCTAGAGGTATGATCACAGACCTGTCACCTTGTGCTAGGTAGATATCTTCTGGCACAAGACAACCCCTTAAAGTCCATACAGACCAGACATTCCAGCACCCTGCAATGTGCAAGCAAATGTTGAAAAAAAAACATCATTAAGAAGGATATCAAATGGATTATTGAATTCCAAAGGGTCTTCTGCATACTATAAAAGGGTTATAAGAGAAAGAAGCAAAGGGCATAAGGTCCAGACCATTGATATATTTGGTGCAACAAATTACTTGTGAGGAAAATCCCTCTGTGGATGTCTATTTATAAGTTTTCTGTGATTTAATCTGTTCAAATTATCTGGACCTCTAATTGTTGCCTGTGACTTGAGCAAGGTCAGAGCCAGTATGTGTCAAAGTTGAGACTTAAACCCAGGTATTCCTGACCACAAAGATTACTCTCTTACCCACAATGCCTCTCTTCCAGAAAATAAACACTATAGTCCCATATCACCAACTCGAGTTTTTTGAGCTATTTGCCAATATTGTGTACCCCATACAAGAAAGGAATCCCCACTATAACATACCCAATAAGTATCTGCCCAGCCTCTCCCTGAAGACCTCCAAAGAGAGGGAAGCCACTAAAGAGTGGCTTCCCTTAGCAGCCAATTCCACTTTCAGACAGTTCTAATTGTTAGGAAGTTTTCCCTGACATAAAGCTTAAACTGATTGCTTTGCCATTTTTATCCATTGTTCCTGGTTCTAATATATGTCCATAGTATAGCTAATCCCATCTCCATATAATAGCCTTACAAATACTTGAAAGCAGTTCTCATCTCCTGCTTGAGAATTGGTCCCCTTCAGAACAAAGGACAAACAAGAGCAACAATCTTCTATAAGATAAATATTCTCAATTCTTCTAAATGATATTCAAATATTATGGACTCAAGACCCTTCACTTTCCTGTTTTCCTGCTCTTTGATTTCTCAATGTCCTTCCTGAACCAGGGTACCAGAAACCCAACTTAATACTCCAGATGAGGTCTAACAAAGGAGAATTTCCCTGTTCTTCAAAGCTGTGCCTCTCTATTAATGCAGAACAAAACTGCACTAGCTTTTTTTTAGCTATTTACATTATCTTACTGACTCATATTAAAACATCAGTCCTCTAAAACCTCCTCTTCTTTATCAAAAGAGTCTCCCCTCTCCTGGAGTCAAGAAGATCTGGATTCAGATCTGGGTCCATATATTTTCCTAGCTGTGTGACTCTAGGCAAGTCACTTAACCTTTCCTAGCCTCAGTTTCCTCATCTATATGATGAGGATAATGATATTCCCTTCCCTCTTTAATTGTTGGTCATAGTTTCCAGTTACTTTTTATCTGTCCGAAAAGTGTGGGACACACACACACACACACACACACACACACACACACACAATGAATTTCTTAGAGAACAAATGGCAAATACAGAAAGTAAACAGATTTTTATTTGTTGTTTGTCCGTCATTCTCGAAGAGAACCAATGGCATCACGAGTGCGATGTCTTAACTTGTGCACGAATTGGGTTTAAGGAAGGCAGAGCTGATTAACAAAGTCATCAGCCTCACTCTTTCCTCCAAAGTCATCAGAGACCAGTGCCAAGACAAAAAATCAAGAAGATTGGCAATGGCCCCACTAGGTGCTGGGGAGACTAAGATTTAAAGGAGACAGGACCTGCCCTCAAGGAGCTTATGTTCTACTGCAGGCTGTTCTTATATGAATAGGCTCTTGAGGTAATGAGGGATGGCATATGGGTTCAGTTTGAGAGCAAGGAAAGAGACAAAGAGTTAGGGGTTTTACTGGTTCTATTTGTTGCAGGACAAAGACCTAACAGGCTTCTTCATTGGATCCAGGAATTTCTATGTCATTCAGCTGCATTGTTTCCCCTGCATCTCAGCCTGAGTTAGGGTGGCAGCAGCAGTTTTACTGACCACCCCACCCAGCTCACCAGTCATCTGTATTCTTTCATAATCTCTTATGAGCTTCACAGAGCACATTTTTCCACACCCTCCCCATGCTGGTTCTGTCCTCAGCTCCCATATCTTGAGAGATTTCACCTTCCTTCTCTCCTAGGGTAAAGTGGGGGGGGGGGGGGAGGGCGGGGAAGACTGTCTTTTCCCACATGCTCACAGACCTCAGGTTTATAGAGTTCATGAAGGCCATGTTCAAATGTTACAGAATTTCAGAGGAAGAAGGGCCATCAGTGGCTATCTAGCCCAACTCATATCCTAAAAAAGACTGTCTGCTTTAGCATTTCCAAAAAGTTATAATGGACATTTGTTGTTGGGTCATTTTTCAGTCATATCCAACTCTCTGTGACCCCATTTGGGATTTTCTTTGCAAAGATACAGGAACGGCTTGCCATTTCCTTTTCCAACCCATTTTACAAATGAGGAACTGAGGCAAACAGGGTTAGGTGACTTGCTCAGGGTCACACAACTTGTAAATGTTTGAGGTCAGATTTGAACTCATGAATATGAGTCTCCCTGACTCCAAGCCACTGTGCCACTTAGCTGCCCTCTCATGGACATTATATTCATCTTCATGTAGACTAGATGACTTCAGAGGCCCCTTCCAACTGATTCTACAATAGCCTCTAATTGAGGCTGAAGTGTTCCCAAGAGAATCATTGCTTCCAAATGCCCCAATCTGATCAGGTGGCAATGTTAGGGAAGGCCATAAAGCATAGCACTAGGTATATGAGACTTCCTGGATGGGAACAGGGGAAGCGAAGAGGGGGATAGAAGTACTGTTAGAAATAGAGCAAGGGCTGTCTGATTTGGGTGACCATGTACCCCCGACAGTCCCACGGTGTTCCGTGGTAACAAAATCCACCTTTTAAATTTAATATTGGGGATCTTCTTGTCTCGCTTTTATTAAGGTACAACATTTGGAGGCCCCAGCGAGATCTGGGGTGTTCCGTGTCACCCCAAAGATCCCCAAATAAGAAGAGCTCTCGGCCTCCGGAGGTAGACATCTGCTTGCCCCGAGCCCTAGCGGGGCTAGCCCCTGATGGCGTTCCAGGGCCCCAGGTCTCAAGGAGGGAAGATTGCGCCTGCCTCCTGACTGACTTTCTTCTCATTCTGCTTTTCATGGATCCAGGACCTCCAGTTTGGGGGGTAAGTTAAATGTTGTTTGTGGTATGTCTGTTTAAATATACCGGTAAATGTCTGGTTAAATACCCGAGGTATGCCTGGTAAAATATACCAGTAAATGTCTGGAGGGAAAGAGAGCCTGACGAGGCTTATAGTGCCCCCATAGGGCACCTCTTCCCCGGGCAAGGCTCGAGACGTTGACCCTCTTGCCCGTATCTGGTCTGGTTATATGTTTGTTTGTCTGTCCTACGCTCACTTGAGCCCATTTTCTTCCTGTCAGCATCTTCGGGAAGCAAACAAGTTGGGGGTATGGACCTTTGTTTGTCTTGTTATCTGTGTCCTATTCACTTGAACCCATTTGCTTCCTGTTCAGAATCTGCGGGCAGCAAACAAGTGGATAAGGATTGTAATGTGTTTGAGTGTTCGTAAAGTTTTGTCCTGAGCTCAGTTGTTTAAAGTCTCGTTTTAAAGTTTCTATTCCTGCAAAGTAGGTATTTGAGTGGCTATCAGAAGAGCACCTTCAAGGGAGCTTTTCTGATTTCCACTGGGAAGATAAATTTGTTTCCAGAAGAACCCTCTTCTGAGTCAGCCATACCCTCAGGAAATCCATTAACCCAGCCTAATTGGCCTTATTGAGCCTGGCTTGGCCGGCCACGTGGCTCATGGCCTTGGCTGGGGGGGAGGGGGGAGCCAGCCTGGTTCCCGAGTCAGACTAAGGGCTGGTCTGACCGACCTCCACCCTGAGCTTCTGCTGGCTCCAGCAAGAGAAGGTGAAGGCGCCGCAGAGCCCTCCTTGTCAGCATTGTGGCAGGTAGGGAGGCAGACCCCTCTTTGTCAAATTTAAAAATCTCTTCTGCCTGACCAATTAAAGCCAATTAAGTGTGGAGCTTTGAGATTGGCAAATTCAAAGCTCACTCTCAAAAGGTCCACCAAAATTCTCCCTGTTGTTGCAATATTTTGAATTTTGAATTTGGAAATTTTACAATTTACAAGTCCTGGTCAAATTAACTAAGAATTAAATCTTTTAGAAATTGGAAATAGAATATTGGGATTGCTTAAAAAAAAAAAAACAAGCTTTTTGCTATCTCAGCCTGACTTGTTCCCTCAAATTGTAAAAGGAAAATTAATAGCATTTGTGAAATACTTGTAATCAGAATTGTATGACTGGCATATGTTGGTATCTGTCTAACTTTGAATCTGCCAGAATTGATAAGTCATTTGATGTCATTTGATACTCATTGTTAATTTGTTACCATCTTTCTGAGACTGTATTGTGTATCTAAAAGTCTATTTAGCTAAGTGTGCTTAAGAAACATTTTTGAGGTAGGAATACTATTACAGCTAATCAAAAATCCTGGGCCCCTGGATTCTGTGGCTGGCGGAGGGCCCTTTGCCTCCAAGCCATTGCTGCCGAGGCCCTCCCAGTTAAAGAAGCTGATAAGCCTTTTTTGGGTCAGCCCCTTTCCATCTCCACCCCTCATTCAGTGGAGACCCACTGGCCTTTTTCTCCCCAACTGTCTCTGATTGTCCTCAGGTTATTGATCAGGCCCAGGCTTCGGAGATCTGATCTGACACACCCCTAAGAATGTAATCTCTACATTTGTGAGTTTTTTGTCAGCTTAGTTGAAAATTTAATGTTATTTCTCATCTAGAATTAGATCATGTGCAGAAAGTTATGCAAACTGCTTAAGATCATCTTAAGTTTTCAACTAACTTTCTTCATCAAGGTTTAATGAGATTGTAAAAACAGAAGAGATCTGGCTGTTTTGATCTGAATTTGTAAGTTGTTTCATGCTCTAAGCAAAAGTTAACATTTGTAACTGAATGTATGTTAAGGATCCAATTTCTGAATTATCTCTTTCTTCCTGAGTGAATCTGTATTCATTGTATACTGTATACTGTATATATAATCTGTGTACCCAGCTCCCTATGAAACATAGACAAATCTACCCAAATGATTTAGGGTCCCAGCTGTTTAAGGGGGGGAATGATCAGTACTTGGGTGCCTGATAATTTATTTTAATCAGAGATACTTTAGTTGAGAGAAAAGTAAGATAACATTTTTAACACCAGGTTAATTCAAACTGTTTTAAAGTCTATTTATGAAAAGCTGAACAAAGCAGATAAGGTTTGCTTCCCCATGAGAACTGGGTCAAGTCCTTGGATTCTCAGCTTTGACTTCCTTGAGCAGCCGGCATCTGAAATTTTCTCAGAGCTCAGAACTCAAGGCTGAGAAAGTCCAGACCATTCCCTAACATAAGGAAGACTACCATCCATTCTTCCTCTAATCCTAAAAGCTGAAATCACTAACTCTTCCCTCATCAAGTTCCTTCAGGGTCTGCAGGCAATTCAGAAAAAAACTGCTTCCCTCAGCTCTCCTAATCCCGATCCCGAGTTCCAACTCAGCTTACCTGTTTCAACCTGAGGATTCTGTGCTGGTAAAAAGAAATTCATGGTCTGGAGCCGAGGTGGAAGGGACCACAGGTCATGACTGACTATAAACAAAAAGCCTTCTGTGTCCCTCCCGCATTGTCATCGCATTGCTTAGCTATCCCTGCCCCAATAGGGAACCCCAATGTCCAAATCACAATACCAGCTGTCACCACATGGGCCCCTGTCAGGTCATATGCTTCCCTCATCTTCAAAGGTTCAGGAATCTCGAAATTATCAGGTCCCCTCAATTACCCTTCTGTCAGTTGTTCATAAACCACTTAACAGCTCTAACCACATGTTGGGAAAAGATTTCTGGATTTGTGTTGAACCCCAGCCTCCTTACTAAGTAGGGGTGGCACTAAATGCCTCAGTCACCCCTATTTCCAACACAGAATTGTGATTGGGACCACCCAAGGCTCTCCTTTGGGGATGTACAGGGAACAGGTTTCTGCCTCATATCATCCAGCACCCCTTTATCCAGCTCTCAGTATAGCTCAAGTTGTGGAAAAAACCCACATGATTCAGGCCTCTAGCTCAGACAACTTCCCTGCCCCTCTAGGAGCCTGGTGCGCATGCCACAATGGCCTTACCCAGTATGTCTCTGCTGCAGTGTTCCTCAGACAACAACACACTGAGGGCCCCCTGTGTATCCTAGTGGCCATAATTCCCCGAGTCACCTTCCTCCCAGGGCAGCTGAGCCACCGCCAAAGACGGGCAGTACCACTCCTCATTCCCATCTCAGTGGGCTTGGGCCTTGTGGGTTCTGCAGCGACTGGGATGGCAGCCTTGATTAAGGGGAAGGCCAACTATCAGGCCTTAAGTACACTGGTAAATATTGACCTCTCCCACATAGAGCAGTCCATCTCAGCCCTGGAAAGACAGGTGGACTCTCTGGCAGAGGTGGTTCTTCAGAACCGCAGAAGCCTTGACCTTCTTAAACTGGGTGGCCTGTGTGCAGTCCTTGGTGAGGTTTGTTGCTTCTGTGCAAACAACTCTGGAGTGGTGAGGGAGAGTCTGAAGTTGATAAGCCAGAATATTGCTAATGCACAGAGGGAGCTGGACGATTCTGAGAATGGGTATCAGTCCCTGTTCCCCTGGAACATCCCCCTAACTCACTAAATTGATATCAGCCTTGGTATTAGTATTGGTATTATCCTCTCCTGCTGATCTTAGCCCTAATTGTAGGACCCTATCTCATTGTTTTCTACAATTCCTTAAATCCAGTGTTAACTCCATTAAGGAACAGAATTGGGTAATCTAGATGTGACCCCTAGATGTGAACCCCGCTATGTCAAAGGTTTGACATACCTACAAGAAAGAGTAGGGAATGTTGGACCCAGCTCCACTCTGCCCTTCCCTCTTTGATTTGTCACTTTGCCCTTCCTGAATGTCAGACACAAATCCACTCACCCTTCCTTGTTGTAAAACAGGCAGCCCTACCTTTCCTTCATTGATTTGTAAAACAGAGAACTCCACCTTGCTTAATCTGGAAACAGGCAGAACCCACAACCCTTGCTTACCCTTGATTGATCTGTGGGTGGGAGTCCCAGCCTAGGGTTTGGCCCAGTGGGAATACTGACCAATCACTAATTGTAGTTTCAAGTGTACACTGACCAGTCATTGGAGTTTCAGCTTACATCACTGGAGTTTCAGCTGATGTAACCTGGCTATGGAACCTCTATAAAACCTGTACACTGTCTGTGCAAAATTGCTGTCTGATTTGGGTGACCATGTACCCCGGCAGTCCCACGGTCTTACAAGGTAATAAAATCCACTTTTTAAATTAAAAAAAGAAAAAGAAATGGAGCAAGGATCCATGACTGGATTGTTCCTCTTTGAGAATGAAGGACAAACAACAAACAAGAGTCTGTTCACTTTCTGTATTTGCTGTTTGTTCTCAAGGTTATTCAGTGTGTGGGGGGGGGGGGGGACACTTTTGGGCCAGATAAAAAGTAACTAAACAGATCCATGCTCTCCACCTCCAGATAAAAAATTTGATGGACTCAGAGTACAATTGAAGCATATTTTTTCTTTATTTATTTTTCTTGTTTTTTGGGGGGAACATAGCTAAAGCAAAAACATGTTTTGCATGATTGTGTATGTATAATGGTCATTGTTTTTCTTCCTTTCTCCAAGAGTGGGAGAGGGATGAGGGAAAGAGAGAATGTGGAACTGGAAAAATTTTTGAAGAAATGGATAAAGGGAAAATGTCGAGAATAAACTTTGCCTCCTTCAAATTTTTGCCTCTGGCCCATCTGTGAATTAAAAGTAGGAGTGTGGGAGCAAGGAGACACCTATCTGAGAACAGCTGTAAAATTCCATATGATTATAGTAGTCATCAGACTCATTGCAGCTGTATTTTCAAGTCTACTCAGATTGAACATGATTTGGGGAAATTGCTCTAGGTTTAGCAAGAGATTAAAGTCATGTCAGAAACAAAATGTTAACCCATGTTTATTTCATACACCAACTAAAGTAGAAGGATCATAGGATTTGTCACTGCAAGGGCCTATCGAGATCATATTACATAACCTTCTCAATTTATAAATGTATAAATTCAAACCCAGAGAGGTGAGTTGATTTGCTCAAGGTCATAGAGGTGATAAGCAGCAAATCCAAGATTCAAAACCAAGTTCTCTATCTCCAAATCCAAGGTTTGTTTTCACTGTATATGAAATGCACTTTATTATTCTTTCTTTTTTATCACTTTTTTCTTCTATTCATGAAAGTTGGCCAGGTTGAAGTGATCTCTAAAGCCCATCCTAGTGCTAAAAGTTTTTTATTGGGGCTGTTAAGTGGCAGAGTGAATAGAGCACTGGTCCTGGAGTCAGGAGGACCTGAGTTCAAATGTGACCTCAGAAACGTAACGCTTACTAGCTGTGTGACCTTGGGCAAGTCACTCAACTCCAACTTCCCTGCCCTCCCTCCTACAAAAAAAATAAAGTTTTTGATCCCATGAAAATTCAGTATTCACCAAATATTTTTCTTAGCAATCAGTCACCTATTATGAGCAAGACATTGTGCCATCCTCTCCACCTTGGTCCTTCCTAAGTCCCCTCTTGGGATCTGGGACCGTGTCACAAGGGACAGTCTTTTTTTCACCCCTCACCCTAGAGAGGAAGGGGAGAGAACTGAAATCTTTGAAGATATGAGAACTGAGGGAGCAAGCAGGGAAGAGAAGGAGAGGGACAAAGATGGTAAGTCACTTGAGAGGATCATACTTGTGCTCAGATAAGTATAATTTCCGATGAAGTTTAAAAAAAATAGAATGAGAAAAGTACACTAGGAAAGTTGGAGGGAGTCATTATTGCAATGACATCTTCCATTCTCTGAGCAGTCTAAATGACCAAGCTGTCACTTCATGTTACTTCTATTTCGTGGATTTCATTATCCTCTAAATGGCATTTTATGATCCAGAGTGAAAGAATCCATTTCTATAATTCATTGATCCTCAGAGGAATCTTCACTTTTTAGGGCTCAGACACTTTGTCAGAGTTATGGTTAAAAGGATTCTTTAACCTCTTGGTGTGTTAACTACGATTTTGTTGCCTTCCGTCTGCTAAAGTTGATGGGTCAGAAATGGGAAAAAAGGAAAAGGAAATAAAAAGCATCTTTGTTACCATGCAACCTTGACATTCTGTTTACTTTAAATGTTCTGAGCAGGAAGTGCAAAAGAAGAAAAAAAATAAAAAAGCATTGGGGAAAATGCTTTTAAATCAAAATCACAATGCCTTCTGCAACTATACAGCCAATCTCCATTTCTTCCTTGATATAATTCTAAAGCATTTTCCTTTATTTCTTTGCTGTGTGCTTGATAAGTTAGGCACAAATCACATGTGATAAATCAAATCATTTACAATATACTCAGGGAACTTGCTAATTAAAATAATTCTTCAGGGGGGGCAGAGTCAAGATGGGGGAGTAGAAACAGCTCTTCCAAGCAGCTCTGGCTCCTACAATTTCCAAATTCATGTAAAAGGGGACTCTAAACAACCTCTGGAGCTCCAGAACCCACAAAATGACACAGAGAAGCTAACCTCCTGCTGAGGACAGCCCGGCAGCCCGGCAGGGAGGAGCTAGCACAGCCCTCTGGGAGCTGAGCGCAGGCCCACAAGAGTCAAAGGTTTTAGCCCCAGGGCGGCCAGGCAGCCAGACCAGCAGCCAGCTGGAGGGACTCCAGAACACCATCAGCTGTGGCGTTTCCAGAATTACAAACACATAGATGCCATGGTCAAAGTGAGAGGTTAGTGCGGTATGGACTTTGGGTCTCATTAGTTGGGAGACCACGTGGCCTCTTTCTCTGAGCACAAGAAGCCTCTGAGAAGCTTCAGCACAGCCACAGACACATGTGGTAGCTTTGGTTCCTGGACTACTAATTGTAGGGGGATCCAGCCATCAGTCTTGGGAGTAATCGCTATTGATTTAACCTTCTTGAATCTGGATTGGAGTCTGGAGTGGAGGTCTTGGGGTGTGTGAACAGCTTGCTAGAGCATGGCAAGGGGTGCAAGCCAGGGGCTTCAGAGAGGGCACCCAACTAATACCTCCAGCAGCTGAGAAAACCCCAGCCTTTGGGATGGAAGCTGCCCTGGCTGGTGTCAGAGTCCTACTGTGGCAACAAGCCCAGATGTCAAGTAATTAAGTGGCAACATGCCTAGGCAAAGGAAACAAAATAAACAGAAAAATTCAATATTAGACTCCTATTTGGGGGGCAAAGAGGATCGAAGCATTGAACAGGAGAACTGGGAGATCAGAACCCCTGCACCAAAAGCTTCAAATGAAAATACGAGCTGGTTACAGGCCATAGATGAGCTTTAAAAGGATTTTGAAAATCAAATAAGAACCGTGGAGGAAAAATTGGAAAAAGAAATGAAAATGATACAAGAAAATTATGAAAGGAGAGTCAACAGCCTTACTGAGGAAAATAACACCCTAAAAAATAGACTAACTCAAATGGCAAAAGAGGATGAAAAGGGCAGTGGGGAGAGGAATGCCTTAAAAAGCTGAATTTGCCAGATAGAAAAAGAATCTCAAAGGCTCACTGAGGAGAATCTTTCCTTCAGATTTAGAATGGACCAAAGGAAAGCTAGTGACTTTGTGAGAAATCAAGATACTGTTAAACAGATCCAAACAAATGAAAGAATAGAAGGCAATGTGAAATATCTCATGGGAAAAACCACTGACCTGGAAAATAGATCCAGGAAAGATAATCTAAAAATTATTGGACTACCTGAAAACCATGATCAAAGAAAGAACCTAGAAATCATCCTTCAAGAAATTCTCCAGGAAAATTGCCCTGATGTTTTAGAACCAGAGAGCAAAATAAAGGTTGAAAGAATTCACCCATCACCTCCTGGAAAAGATCCCAAAAAGAAAACTCCTAGGAATATTATAGCCAGCTTCCAGAATTCCCAGATCAAGGAGAGAATATTATAAGCATCTAAGAAGAAACAATTTGAATACTGTGGAAATGCAATCAGGATGGCACAGGATCTGGCAGCTTCTACATTGAGGGATTGAAGGGCTTGGAATATGATATTCCAGAGGGCAAAGGACATCAGATTAAAACCAAGAATCACCTACCCAGCAAAACTGAGTATCATGTTTCAGGGGAAATTTTGGTCATTCAGTGGAATAGAGGACTTTCAAGCATTCTTGAGGAAAAAACCAGAGTTGAATAGAAAATGTGACATACAGACACAAGAAGCAAGAGATGCTTGAGAAGGTAAACAGGGAAAAGAAATCATAATGAACATATCAAAGTTGAACTATATACATTCCTACATGGAAAAACAATAACTGTAACTGATGAAGCTTTTCTCAGTATGAAAATAGTTGAAGAAGGGTATATGGACATATGAATACATATGTGAATGTGTGTATTTATGTTTACAGGCATATATAGATAGAGGACACAGGTCGAATTTAATAGGAAGGGATGATACTTAAAAGGTTAAATTAAGAGGTGAGAGAGGAATATAATGAGAGGAGATGGGGAGAGACAGAATGGAGTAAACACTCTCATATATAAAAGAGGCAAGGGAAAATGGTTATAAGGGAGGGGAAGAACAGAAAGGCAAAAAGGCAAAACCTTATTCTCATTGAATTTGGATCAGGGAGAAAATGACATACATACTAAATAGGATACCTCACCCTACAGGAGAGTAGGGGGGAAGGGGATGAGAGGCTGGGGATGATGAAAGAGAGGGCAGGAGGGAAGTGGGGAGGGAAGTTGGAAACACCCACTTGTGAAAAGGGACAGGATGAAAGTAGGGAATATACCAAGTGGGAGGTGGGATAGGAGGGAAGGAAATATAGTCAGTCTTTTACAATATATCTACTATGGTAATGTTTTAAATAGCTACACATGCACAACATATCCTGAATTGCTTATCTTCCCAGTAAGGGTGGGTGACAAGGGAGGTAGGGAATGAATCTGGAATTCAAAGTTTTAAAAACAAATGTGTAGAAATATATAAATACTATTATTAATACTATTTCACATATAATTTGGAAATAAGATATACAGGCATTGGGGCACAGAGATTCACCATGCCCTACTGAAAAAGTCGAAGGGGGTATGGGAGAAGATGTGGGGGAGAGCAGATTTGATGAGGGGATATCCTATGGGACTGCTATTCTGGGGTGGGGTAGGGAAAAAATGGGGGAAGATTGTAACTCAAAATCTGGCTGAAATGAATGGTGTAAACCACAATTTAATAAAGCATTTGGGAAAAAAAATAATTCTTCAGTGAATAATTTTGTAAAGCAAATAGTTATCCCATAATGTATATTTTGGATAAATCCATTATTTTCATTTGTTGGGTCAATTTAAAGGAAGGTACACTTCCTTTTCATTTATTTATTTATTTATTGCTTCTTGGAGGGGGGGAAGGCAGAGCAATTGGGCTTAAGTGACTTGCCCAAGGTCACACAGCTAGTAAGTGTGTCAAGTGTCTAAGGCCGGATTTGAACGCAGGTCCTCCTGATTCCAGGGTGACTATTCTAGACTTTGCTGCCTCACTGGCCCAGAAGGTGCAGCTATAGGCTTCCTATAATTTTTTGAATAAGGTTGTAGTGGGTACTGGGCAGCTAGGTGGCACATGCGATAGAGTGCCAGGCCTAGAGTCAGGAAGATTCATCTTCCTGAGTTCAAAGCTAATCTAATATACTTACTAGTTGGGTGACCCAGGGAAGTCATTTAACCCTATTTGCCCCATTCCCTTATCTGTAAAATGAGCTGGAGAAGAAAATAACAAACTACTGCAATATCTTTCCTAAGAAAGCCCCAGGGGAAGCTAGGTGGTGCAGTGAATAGAACACCAGCCCTGGAGTCAGAAGGACCTGAGTTCAAATCTGGCCTCAGACACAACATTTACTAGTTGTATGACCTTAGGCAAGTTACTTAACTCCAATTTCCTTGCCCCAAAAATAAGTGGAGAAGGTGGAAAAGACCACAGAGTCAGGAGGTTAGAGTATAAGATAAATGTTACCAAATTTACCCTATTAACAAATAACCTCTTATCTTAACACCTTGTTGTTTAGTCATAGGGCTTTGTTCTTAAATCAACAAAAAGATGAAATAAAAGCAACAGAAAAAAAAAGAGAGAGAGAAGAGTAATATGAAGAGAAAGGGTCAAGGAAAAAAATAAATGCAAATCTATTGCCAAGGTCTGGAGATTCAACCTCTGAATTATCTTTTTTTTTATCCATCCATTCTTCCTGTTACCATCCTAATTCATGCCCACTCTTTCTCCTTTTTTTGTTGAGGGGGGGGGAGGAAGGGGAAGACAATCAGGTTATGTGATTTGCCCACTGTCACACAGTTAGTAAGTGTCTGAGGTTGGATTTAAACTCAGGTCTTCCTGACTCCAGGGCCAGCTCTATCTACTGCACTAGCTCACTGCCCTCTAATTTATATCGTCTCTACCTTTCAGACTCCAAACTGATCTCTTCCTTCTCCAATATATCCCACAAAGTGCTGACATAAATATATCACTGAGAGCCATTGCTTCATGTTCAAGTTGCCAAGATGTAAACAGTTCTCAAAAGAATTGCAAACTCTAAGTGTTCACAAGCAAGCTGGTCCAGATCACTGATATTTAGAAAAATTAAATTTAACAAAATTAACAACTCTTCACTTTTACCTCATACCATGTAAATTTGCAGAGATGATAAAAAATAACAATATTGGAAGATCTGCTGTAAGAAGACAGACAAACTGAACTACAATTGGTGGAGGTGGGAAGTGGTCCACCCAATACGGACTTTAATTTTGAATTATGGACACAAATTTCAAACAATGTGAAAGGGAGCTCCGAACAACTTCTGGAGCCACAGCACCCACAGAATGGCACAGAGAAGCTAACCGCCTTCACAGGACAGCCCAGCAGCCCTGCAGGGAGCGGCCAGCGCAGCGCTCTGAGAGCAAGCAGCACAGCGCACTGGGAACCTACAGCGCAGCGCGCAGAGCCGAGCCCAGGTCCACAGTTTTAGCCCCAGGGCAGCTGGGCCAGCAGCTGGCTGGAGGGACCCCAGAACACCAGCAATTGTGGCGATTCCAGAATTATCAACACAGATATGCCTAGGACAAAGTGAGAGGTTAGTGCCCTATGGACTTTGGGACCAGTATTTGGGGGACACGTGGCTTCCTCCCCTGGGGGCAAAAAGCTGCTGAAGAAACAGCTGCACAGAAGCCATTTTGCAGCGTCAGTAGTGGCTCTAGCTCCTGGTCTGCAAACTGTAGGAAGATCCAGCAATCAGTCTGGGGGTTAATCACTTTTGCTTTAAACTGCCTGGATCTGGATTGTGGTCTGGGGGGCAAGTTTGGGGAGGGTATCCAACTTGCCAGAGTGGGTGGAGGCTTTACAGAGGCCACACAACTGGCGGAAGTTGTGAAGACCCCACATTTGGGCGGAAGCTCCCCTGTCTGGTGGCAGAGTCCTACTGTGTCAATAAGCCCAAAAATCAAGTAATTAAGTGGCAATATGCCTAGGCAAACGAAACAAAATAAACAGAAAAGTTCAACATTGGACTCCTATTTTAGGGGCAAAGAGGCTCAAAGCATGGAAGAGGACTGTGAGGTCAGAACTCCTGCACCAAAAGCCCCAAATGAAAATACAAGCTGGCTACAGGCCATAGAGGACCTTAAGAAGCAGATAAGAGAAGTGGGGGAAAATTTGGGAAGAGAAATGAAAAAGATGCAAGAAAAGTATGAAATGACAGTCAACAGCCTGACTGAGGAAAATAACACCTTAAAAAATAGACTAACTCAAATGGCAAAAGAGGCTCAGAAAGGCAATGAGGAGAAGAATGCCTTAAAAAGTGGAATTTGCCAGATGGAAAAAGAATCTCAAAAGCTCACTGAGGAGATTCTTTCCTTCAGAGTTAGACTGGAGCAAATGGAAGCTAGTGACTTTATGAGAAATCAAGATAAATGAAAGAATAGAAGGCAATGTGAAATATCTCATGGGAAAAACCACTGACCTGGAAAATAGATCCAGGAGAGATCATTTAAAAATTATTGGACTACCTGAAAGCCATGATCAAAAAAAGAACCTAGAAATCATTCTTAAAGAAAATCTCAAGGAAAACTGCCCTGATGTTTTAGACCCAGAGGGCAAAATAGAGGTTGAAAGAATCCACAGATCACCTCCTGAAAAAGATCCCCAAAAGAAAACTCCCAGGAACATTATAGCCAGGTTCCAGAATCCCCAGATCAAGGAGAAAATACTACAGGCAGCCAGGAAGAAACAATTTCAATATTGTGGAAACACAATCAGAATGGCACAGGACCTGGCAGCTTCTACATTGAGGGATAGAAGGGCATGGAATATGATATTCCAGAGGGCAAAAGAGCTGGGAATGAACCCAAGGGTCACCTACCCAGCAAAACTGAGTATCTTGTTTCAGGGGAAAATATGGTCATTCAGTGGAATAGAGGACTTTCAAGCATTCTTGATGAAAAAACCAGAGTTGAATAGAAAATTTGACATTCAGACACAAGAAGCAAGAGATGCTTGAGAAGGCAACCAAGGAAAAGAAATCAAAAGGAACTTATCAAAGTTGGACTATTTACAGTCCTACATGGAAAAACAATAACTGTGTTTGATGAAACCTTTCTCATTATGAAAATAATTGAAGAAGGGTACATGGCATATATTCACAGGTATACATGGATAGAGGGCACAGGTTGAATTTGATGGGAAGGGATGATTATTTTTTTTTGGAGGGCAATTGGGGTTGGGTGACTTGCCTAGGTTCATGTGGCTGGGTTTTTGTTTGTGTGTTGGGTGTCTGGGGCCAGATCCGAGCTCGGGTCCTTCTGGCTCCGGGGCTGGCTCTCTGCTCGCTGCGCCACCTAGCCGCCCCAAGGAAGGAATGATTCTTAAGGGGTGAAGTCAAGAGGTGAGAGAGGGAAGTGGCAAGAGGAGATGGAGAGAGACAGGGTAGGGCAAACCATCTCATGTAGAAGAGGCAAGGGGAAGTAGTTGCAGGGGAGGGGAAGAACAGGAAGGTAAAAAGGCAAAAGCATATTCTCATTGAAGTTGGCTCAAGGAGAGAATCACATACATACTAAATGGAATATCTTACCCTCACTCACTCTCCTGAGTAGGGGAAAGGGGGATGAGAGGGGGGATGATGGAGGGGAGGGCATTCTGGGGAGAGGGGAGGTTAGAAGTACCCACTATCAAAGAGGGACAGGATCAAAGTAGGGAATGGACCAGGTGGGAGGTGAGACAGGTGGGAGGGAAATATAAGCAGTCTTTTACAATATATCTACTATGGTAAGGTTTTGCATAGCTATACATGTACAACACATACTGAATTGCTTATCTTCTCAGAGGGAGTGGGTGACAGGGGAGAAAGGGAATGGATCTGAAAATCGAAGTTTTAAAATTAAATGTTTCATAAGATGTCCAGGCAGTGGGGCTCAGAGATCCACCTTGCCCTAATGGCAAAGTCGAAGGGGGTATGGGAGAAGATATGGGAGAGAGCAGATTGGATGAGGGGATATCTGGTGGGACTGCTATTCTGGGGTGGTGGGTAGGGAAAAAATGGGGGAAAAAAATTGTAACTCAAAATCTGGCAGAAATGAATGATGTAAACCAGAAGTTAATAAAGCATTTGTTTAATTAAAAAAAATGTTGAATTATGCAAGAAGAGTAACTAAATTGTCACTACCCTTTGACCCAGCAATCCCACTACTGGGCACATACACAAGACAAATAAAGAGGCAAAGGGCCATTGCATGTCACTCTTTGGGAGTGACAAAGAACTGTAAATAAACCAATTGATTAGAGAATTGGTGAAAAAAATGTCTATAGTACATGAATATAATGGAATCCTACTGTACAGTGAATCAATGACAAATATGAGGCATTCACAGAAGTATATGTATGAACTGATACAAAGGGAAATAAACAGAATCAAGAAAACATTTTGTGTAATTACTACAATATTACTCATTAAAAGGAAGTTGAACTGAATTATAGGAAAACCAAAGAAGGTCCCAGAAAAGAAATCTAAAAAAAACTTCTCCATCTCTCACAACAGTAAATTAGAGAACAAAATATATACATTGCCAGACAAGGTCTTTATAAGCCATGTTTTTACTTAGTTAGTTTTCTTTGTCACAAAGTGGGGATTAATCTAGAGGGAAGTAGAAAATAATTGTCTCATAATGATGAAAGACATCAATAAAATATTTCTAAAAGAGATAACCGGGCCTTCAGGTTCAAGAATGAACGAGAAAGTCATAAATCTAGCCCACTCTCACTTTACAGATAAAGAAACAGAGCCTCTCAGAAGTTAACTTACTCAAAAGTCACACAGTTACAGAAGCAGGATTCAGACCTTAGGTCTTCTGACTCCAAATCCCATCCTCTTTTCCCTAAATCACATTGCTCCTGACTTCAGTGTTTCTTTTCTGTATACCATGACTGGTAATTGAGTCATCTGATTTGGGTGTTTTCAGTGGCCTATAAAGCCAAGCATGAGCAGCTTTCCAGAGGACTCCTGCTGTGGACAACTTTTTCAAGATTCTGATTATACAGTATAGCAAACTCTCTATTTATTCAGTAACAAATCAGAACAAAACATTCACAGAAAACAAAATACAGCATTCAGAATGTTATAACTTCACAACTTATCACTAAAATGGCCACATAGTTTTCACCAAAGTGGTCACATAGTTTTAAGCAAAAGACAACACTCATTTAGCAAGTCCTTCATTTAGTAAATCCTTAATTCAATCACCCTTAAGGAGGCAAGCCTCCTTAATTGACACAAAGTACAAAGGTCAAGTTACAATATCGTCACTACTCAGAACACTCGTAAGGGGTAGTGGAAAGTACAAAAATCCATCCACCCCAGGGGTCATAAGTAAGTTAGGTCACAAGTAAGTTACAATCTCATCAGTCAGCATTCAATACCCAAGGAGAGATCTTTTCATCTTGACTGGAGGCAGGCTTTCAGCTTCCGTGATTCCTCTTCCATGGTCCCAAACTATCACCTGGGTTCAAAGGCAGGCAACTCCCAGTTCCTTGTCCAGTTGCTGTTCCATATTGAAGCTCACAGTGTCTAGTCCACCTCAAGTCCACAGTTTCTGTTCCTGGGAAGACAAGTCTTAACAAAGCCACAATAACATTCATGCACATTGCTGGCACCCTTATCAAAATCACTTTCTGCTTGTGAAATCAACATAGACCCAAAACAGACAGACAAAGACCAACACCACAGTCATGCTCTGGCTGGCCCTAGGAAGTTTTCGGCAGCTCCAGCTGGTTCTCAGAACCTCTCAGCAGGAGTGTGGCTGGTTCTCAGAAGGAGCTCCACCATAAGTTCCATTTTCAAAATCAAAATCACTTTATCCAGCCTGGGCCTCTCCTCCACAGCCTCCACAAGGCTTGCTCCAAGAAGTTCTGACTCTCCAGCTCATGCTTATATGAGGTATTAGCTCCTCCTTGTTCCACCCCTTCCTGTTACATCCTGTTACATCAGCAGCAGTGGTTCATACCTTCTGTTTCTTAATAGAGGCTTGATATAATTAACATGAAACTAAGTGCTAAGTACCTGTTTACTTGCCAATAAGTGGGGATCTTCAAATTCCATTACTATTATATGGTCTATTTACCTGTTCAGAAGAAATAAAGAAAATTACTTTTATCATGGTTGCTCACCTATGAAACAGGACTTTTTTTTTTTTAGAGGGGGGAGGTGAGTTAGTCGGGGTTAAGTGACTTGCCCAAGGTCACAAAGCTAATAAGTATCAAGTGTCTGAGGCCACATTTGAACTCAAATCCTCCTGACTTCAGGGCTGGTGCTTCATTCACTGTGCCACCCAGCTGCCCCTTGAAACATGACTTTTAACAGGCTTGAGAGTGCCCATAACTGATACTCTTGTTATTGTTGTTAATCAGTCAATTTTCAATTGTATCTGACTCTTCATGACCCCATTTGGGGTTTTCTTGGCAAAGATACTGGAGTGGTTTGCCATTTCCTTCTCCAATTCATTTTACAGATGAGGAAACTGAGGCAAACAGTGTTAAGTGATTTGCCCAGGGTCACACAGGTAGTAAGTGTCTGAGCCTGGATTTGAACTCAAATCTGCCTGACTCTATACCCAGCACTCTCCTCTGTGCCACCTGGTTGTCTTTCTTTTCTTTATTCCATGACTTGTAATCTAGAAATCTAACTTGGTGTTTTTCAGTGGCCTTCTTTGGAAGAAATAAACGAAATTATTTTTATCACCTTTGTTCACACATGAAATAGGGCTTTTACCAAGCTTGAAAGTGCCCACACTTGCAACATTAAATCTATCAACAAGGGGACGGCTAGGTGGCACAGTGAGTAGAGTGCCAGGCCTGGAGTCAGAAGGACCTGAGTTCAGATCCGGCCTCAGACACTCAACACACACTAACAAAAAACCTAGCTGTGTGACCTTGGCAAGTTACTTAACCCCAATAGCCCTCCAAAAAAAAATCTATCCACAAGTGTTTTTGAGCATGTTTTCACATAGTTTGTGCATAATTCTACTCTATAAAAATTCAGAAGTCACTCAGTTAATTTTAGTTTTTTCCAAGCTACAAGTCTAATCAGTAATTTGCTAGTTAAATAATTCTACAAACACCACAAAAAAATTGATCTTTTTTCTTTAGGAAAATCTCAGTACACTTTAATTTAGAAATTTCCTTACTGCTCCATTTCTATTAGTTTGCAGTGAAGAAGAGATCCTCTGTCTCTACTATTATGGACACCTAGATGGTATATCTTTGTTTGATTAACGACTGCCTGAAGGGTTATTATTTTCTCCTATCTCTTTAGAGACCTCAGATCTGATATCCAGGGTCTGCAGAGGTCCCTAAGCTTAATAACTCATACACATGATCGAATAATTGAGAAAGGGCTACCATGTTTCCTTATGTTCTATGTCAATATCTCCTTTGTATATCTGTAGACACATGTTCATAAATGTTTTCTACTTCTAGGAGAATATTTAAGAGTTATAGTTGTGGGGGTGGACAGGAGAGAGGTATCTCTTTAAAATTTATTTTGGGGAGCGGAGCCAAGATGGCGGAGTAGAAACAGCACTTCCAAGGTGCTCTCCCCCACACCACTACCAAACAATGTAAAAGGTGGACTCTGAACAACTTCTGGAGCTCCAGCACCCACAGAACAACACAGAGAAGCTAACCTCCCACTGAGGATAGCCCGGCAGCCCGGCAGGGAAAGGCCAGTGCAGCACTCTGGGAGCCGAGCCCAGGACCAAGTGAGTCTCGGTTTTAGCCCCAGGGTGGCTAGGCCAGCAGCTGGCTGGAGGGACCCCAGAACACCAGCAGCTGTGGTGATTCCATAGTTATCAACACAGATATGCCTAGGACTAAGTGAGAGGTTTGTGCCCTATGGACTTTGGGACCAGTATTTGGGGAACACGTCGGCTTCTTCCCCTGGAGGCAAGAAGTGGCTGAGGAGCCTCGGCACGGAAGCTATTTTGCAACTTCAGTGGCAGCTTCAGCTCCTAGCCTGTGAACTGCAGGGGGATCCAGCAATCAGTCTGGGGGGTAATTGCTCTTGCTTTAACCTTCCTGGATCTGGATTGCAGTCTAGGGAGGAGGTCTAGGGTGGGTATGCAGCTTGCCAGAGGATGTGGAGGCTCCACAGAGGCCACCCAACTAAAACCTCTGGAAGTTGTGAAGACCCCAACATTTGGGACAGAAGCTCCCCTGTCTGGTGGCAGAGTCCTACTGTGGCAACAAGCCAAAAAACCAAGTAATTAAGTGGCAACATGCCTAGGCAAAATAGAAACAAAATAAACAGAAAAATGCAACACTAGACTCCTATTTTGGGGGCAAAGAGGATCAAAGCATGGAACAGGAGGAGGACTGTGAGGTAAGAAATCCTGCACCAAAAGCCCCAAATGAAAATATGAGTGGGTTACAGGCCACAGAGGACCTTAAGAAGGATTTTAAAAACCAAATAAAAGAAGTGGAGGAAAAATTGGGAAGAGAAATGAGAAGGATGCAGGAAAAGTATGAAATGAGAGTCAACAGCCTGACTGAGGAAAATAACACCTTAAAAAATAGACTAACTCAAATGGCAAAGGAGGCTCAAAAGGGCAACGAAGAGAAGAATGCCTTAAAAAGCCAAATTTGACAGGTGGAAAAAGAATCTCAAAGGCTCACTGAGGAGATTCACTCCTTCAGAGTTAGACTGGAGCAAATGGAAGCTAGTGACTTTTTGAGAAATCAAGATGCTGTCAAACAGATCCAAACAAATGAAAGAATAGAAGGCAATGTGAAATATCTCATGGGAAAAACCACTGACCTGGAAAATAGATCCAGGAGAGAACATTTAAAAATTATTGGACTACCTTGAAAGCCATGATTAAAGAAAAAACCTAGAAATCATCCTTCAAGAAATTTTCAAGGAAAATTGCCCTGATGTTTTAGACCCAGAGGGGGGAATGGAGGTTGAAAGAATCCAGAGATCACCTCCTGAAAAAGATTCCAAAAAGAAAACTCCTAGGAATATTATAGCCAGGTTCCAGAATTCCCAGATCAAGGAGAAAATACTACAAGCAGCCAGGAAGAAACAATTTCAATATTGTGGGAACACAATCAGAATAGCACAGGACCTGGCAGATGCCACACTGAGAGGCTGAAGGGCTTGGAATATGATATTCGAGAGGGCAAAGGACATCGGATTAAAACCAAGAATCACCTACCCAGAAAAACTGGGTATTTTGTTTCAGGGGAAAATATGGTTATTTAGTGGAAAAGAGGACTTTCAAGCATTCTTGAGGAAAAATCAGAGTTGAATAAAAAATTTGACATTCAGACACAAGAAGCAAGAGATGCTTGAGAAGGTAATCAGGGAAAAGAAATCAAAAGGAACTTATCAAATTTGAACTATTTACATTCCTACATGGAAAAGCAATAACAGTAACTGATGAAACCTTCCTCATTATGAAAATGGTTGAAGAAGGGTATATGAGCATATGAATACATATGTGAGTGTGTGTATACATGTTTACAGGTATACATGGATAGAGGGCACAGGTTGAATTTGGTGGGAATGGATGATACTCAAGGGGTGAAGTCAAGAGGTGAGAGAGGAAAGTGGCAAGAGGAGATGGGGAGAGACAGGATAGGGTAAACTATCTCGTGTAGAAGAGGCAAGGGGAAGTAGTTGCAGGGGAGGGGAAGAACAGGAAGGCAAAAAGGCAAGACCATATTCTCATTCAATTCGGCTCAGGGAGAGAATGATATACATACTAAATGGGATATCTCACCCTGCAGGAGAGTAGGGGGAAGGGGAATGAGAGGGGGGATGATGGAGGGGAGGGCATTTTGGGGGGAGGGGAGGTTGGAAGTACCCACTTTGGAAGAGAGATAGGATCAAAGTAGGGACTGGACCAAGTGGGGGGTGGGATGGGTGGGAGGGAAATATAAGCAGTCTTTTACAATATATCTACTATGATAATGTTTTACATAGCTATACATGTATAACACATACTGAATTGCTTATCTTCCCAGAGAGAGTGGGTGACAAGGGAGGAAGGGAATGGATCTGAAATTCAAAGTTTTAAAATTAAATGTTTTAAATATATATAAATACTATTATTAATACTATTTTGCATGTAATTGGGAGATAAGATGTGCAGGCATTGGAGCACAGAGATTCACCATGCCCTACAGAAAAAGTCGAAGAGGGTATGGGAGAAGATATGGGAGAGAGCAGATTGGATGAGGAGATATTTTGTGGGACTGCTATTCTGGGGTGGTGGGTAGGGGGAAAATGGGGAAAAAATTGTAACTCAAAATCTGGCTAAAATGAATGATGTAAACCAGAAGTTAATAAATCATGTGTTAAAAAAAATTTATCTTGAATAATTCTATCCTGAAGCTATTAAAACTTGCATATGTTTTTAAAGGCAACTAGGTGATTTAGTGGATAGAATGTCAGGTCTGAAGTCAAGAAGAATCATCTTCTTGAGTTCAAATCTGGTATCAGACCCTCTAGCTGTGTGACCCTGGATAAATCACTTAACCCAGTTTGCCTCTGTTTCACATCTGTAAAATGAGCAGAAGAAGGAAATGGCAAAACCACTCCAGTACCTTTGCCAAGAAAACTCCAAATGGGGGCATGAAGACTCAGACACAACTGAACAACAAATAGGTTTTTAAATGTTTGGTGTAATTACCCATCAATCTCAAAAATAAATTCAGCAAGGAATGTCACTAGCACAACTATCTACAATTGTACATTCCATTTTCCAATCTGTAGAAGGGACTTTTTCACTGTATAACAAAGCACATGAAGTACTTTTAGCAGATGGGATTAAAACAGCATTGTGCTGTAACCTTTAGAAAAATGAGATCAGTTAAGGATGCATTCATTGGCTTCTCTACTGACCTGAGTACTAGTACTATTTTATTATGGCTATTACTCAGGCTATACAGTGTAGTGGACCTAGGGTCACACCTGAACTCAGAAAGAATTAGGCTCAGGTCCTCCTGTGCTAGCTCTGGATACTTCGTTTAATAGTTCAATGCCCCCGGCAAACTTCTAAGAAGATAAGTTACAGAAGGCCTCAAGGTCTGTTTGTTGAAGATGTTTCAGGCAGTGATGAAATCATAGGTATAGGGAATTTTCAACATCTTCTCTTAATGTCTGCTATATATATTAAAGAACAGAATATTTGACCTGTAAGCCTGGGTTAAACTTCCTGGGCAATGACTTAGTCCCAACACATTGTGTTCAGTCATTTTTCAGTCATGTCTGAGTCTTTGTGATCCCATTTGGAGTTTTGTTGGCAAAGATACTGCAGAGGTTTGCCATTTCTTTCTCTAGCTCAATTTATAGATGAGGAAACTGAGTCCAGGGTTATACAGCTAGTAAATGTCTAAGACCATATTTGAATTCAGGTCTTCTAGACTCCAAGTCTGGTGCCCTATCCACTACCCTCCCCAACACATTATCAAAAACTAAGAATCTGGGAGTAGTGGGGACACAGTGGATAGAGTACTAGGACTGGAGTCAGGAAGACCTGAGTTTTAATCTGGTCTCAGCCACTTACTAACTGTGTGACCCTAGGCAAGTCACTTAACCTCTGTTTACCTCAGTTTCCTCATCGGCAAAATGAGGATAACAACAGCACCTACCATGCAGGATTGTCACGAGGATCAAGTAAGGTGAAAATCGTAAAGTACTTAGCACATACTATATTAGTATTGATGACAATGATGGTGAAGAGGAGGAGGAGGAGGAGGAGGAGGAAGAAGAAGAAGAAGAAGAAGAAGAAGAAGAAGAAGAAGAAGAAGAAGGAGGAGGAGGAGGAGGAGGAGGAGGAGGAGGAGGAGGAGGAGGAGGAGAAGGAGAAGGAGAAGGAGGAGGAGGAGGAGAAGGAGAAGGAGAAGGAGAAGGAGAAGGAGAAGGAGGAGGAGGAGGAGGAGGAGGAGGAGGAGAAGGAGAAGGAGGAGAAGAAGAAGAAGGAGGAGAAGAAGGAGAAGAAGGAGAAGGAGAAGAAGAAGAAGAAGAAGAAGAAGAAGAAGAAGAAGAAGAAGAAGAAGAAGAAGAAGAAGAAGAAGAAGGGAGAAGGAGGAGGAGGAGAAATTATATAGGAAACTTTCAAACTCATTATATTCTTAATTTTTTGAGTCTCACAATTATCTCAAGAGGCAGGAACTAAAGGCATTATTAGTCCATTTAATGTATTAGGGAACTGAAGATCAGAGAATTTAATGACCTAGCTATGGTGATATAGCTAGTAAGTGCCAAAGTTGGTATTTGAACCCAGAGTCAAAGTCCAGTACTCTCCCCACTCTTACTACCCTCTGTTTATACCTTTTATTACTGACTTTTACTGGAGTTTCGTGGGATTTTTACATGATGATATCTTTTTTCTGCCTCCTACCAGACAGTTAGCTCCTTGAGAGTATTGATCATGTTTTATTCATTCCAGTATGAGAGTCTGAAATCAATTGTATCAAATGCATTGAAAACATAAAGAAGGGAAAATAGCAAATTCAAATAATAGGAAATCATATGGAGTCTAAACTTGAGCCTTAAACTTGTGCACTTTAATCAGTATTCTACTGTACACTGTGAATGCTGTTCAATGCCAAAGAAGTTACCTATTTCTCTCCAAAAGGACCTTTTGGTAACTTCTGTAACTATACATTTCCTTGTGCTTGGCATATAGTAGGTACTAAATAAATGCTTATTGACTGACTGAGCTATGAGTAAGGAAGCACACACTCTCTAATGACTAAAAAAGCCTTAACTTTCTTTTTTTTTATTTTAAAGCAATTGGGGTTAAGTAACTTGCTCAAGGTTACATGGCTAGTCATTATTTATGTGTAGGTGCTCATTTTCTGAGGCCGGTTTCAATCTCGGGTCATCCCAACTCTGAGTCCGGTGCTCTTACTGCACCACCTAGCCGCCCCGATAAATTTTAAGTTAACTTTTTTTTTGGAGGGCAATTGGGGTTAAGTAACTTGCCCAAGGTCACACAGCTAGGTTTTTAAAGCCTTAACTTTCTTATGTCATGATAAGGAATACAACAGCTTGGGGAACACCTGCAGTGCAGCCATGATGTATCGTGAATATTCAATGGCTAGACTCACAATATTGCCAGTGATGGATTGTTTCCATTAAGATAAATGAAAGTAGCAAGTCTCCAGAAGGCATGCTGAGAAAACTAAGTGGTAATAGAGCTGAAGAGAAGGAGCTAAGGGAGATGGCCAGCTGGTACACAATAAACAATTCTAGGTAACATAATTTAGCAAAAAATCCTTGGGCAATTATGTTGAATAGGTAAAAGTCTTCAAAGCAAAACTTTTGTGGAATAACAACAAAAGTTATTGAATCCTTGCAGATGTGTACAGCACAAATGTGTACGGCACTTTGCTAGACACTGGGGGAAACACAAAGTTTACAGGCATTAGCCTGATACTTGCCTTCAGGAAAAATAAAGAAAACAACTATATGATGTAATGCATTTCTAAGAGAAATTTATGAATTTTAAAATGAAAAGCCTCCCATCAAATCCACATGGAAAAGTAGAATCCCCTTCCTTGATTAAATGAGAAATAAATTTAAAGTGACATTTAAAGGAAACCATTCCTTGAAAGCTGTCAAGAGACATGGGCATATCTGAGTGATCTCACATTTTGGTTACTTTTACTTGGGGATGCATGCAGGAATTACATTTCTCTCTAACTCTTACCCCTCCCAAACCTAGTCTTCATCCTCAATATGTTCTCCAGCACCTTCACCCCTCAATATTTTCCCAGGCTGCCATCCCTGATCTGATCTCTCCTTCCTTTATTGTGATCATGGGCATTGTAAATATTGCATTGGCGCTACACCTTCCTAATCCCCATGTTTTAGAGAACCAGTTCAACTTTACACTGTATCCTGGAATCCCTTACTATACTCTGAAGTCTCTTGCTCCCTTCTCCCATTGTCAGTCATACCTTGCCAAAGCCCAACCGTGTATTTTTCCCAGAATTCACTGCCCTTGCTTCAATTTACATGCTGCCAAATGAGAGGAAGTTACAAAACCATGCCAAATTGGTCCATCACAAATTTATGTTACCTAATCTCAACTAGGTCCTCACTGCAAGGTAACTTTTCTATTTATCCCCAATAGATTCTCTATCCTACTCACTACTTAATCCTGGAGGCAATAGGAAACCACGGATATTTGTTGAGTAGGGGGTGATGATTTGCATAGTAATGTGAAGGGAAACACTTTATAAAGACCTCAAGATTTCTATTAATGTAGCAACCAATAGCCAGTTCAAAATACTGATAATAAAATATATCTTGCCTTTCTGGGTGGAATAAAAAAGAAGGGGAAGACTACTAGAGGCATAGAACTAGGTAAATATTCTCAGATATGATCAACATATTGGGGTTTGGTTTTAGTTTTCTGTTTGTGTTTTTTTTCCTTTTTACTTTACTATATTTATTATAAGGAAGGACTTTTATTTGGGGGGAAGTTCGATGGTTAGTGATAGGTATGAAAAAAAGAAGCATCGATTAATGATGCATTTTTCAAAAATGTTAAACGTCTGAGGCAGGAATTGAACCAATGTCTTTAAAGCTCCAAATCTACAACTCTATCCACTCTGTCATATCACCTCTATATGTAGCATATGTAAATTTATATCGTTGTTCTTGTTGTTAGTAATCAAATAGTCCCCTAAAGAGTAAGCTGGCCTATTATTCCTTGTTATAGTTTACAGAATGATTCCTTATACCCTGAAAGTAAAACTGTTGCCTGTTATTTTTTTTAAATCTCCAGTTTTCTATAGTTGATTACAAACTATGCTCCCTAAAACCCTTGGGAAATATGGGTACAATTTTCATTTGCACTATCTAGCATAAAAAAAATGTCATTGGAAGAACTAGATTCCAATTTTTTTAAATCATCTTCAAATATTTATCTTGGGAACAATATATACAAATACAGTAAATGATTGCATTGTTTGACATTGTTTCCTCTATCATTCTGATTTCTCTTTTTAATATTTAAATAGCTGTGTGTTGTATACTAAAGAAATCTGTTGTTTGAAAATGGTATATTGCAGGAGAATGCCTCAGAAAAGTAAATTGTCAGAACAACACTACAAAAATAAAATGTTATTTTATAAGTATTGCAAAAGAAAGTCCTAGGGTTTTATTAGAAATCACAACTGCTCCAATTCCATCTCTTTTGAAAATTGAATGTTTAATATGGCGTTAGTCAGAACATCTAACCTAGGGGAGTTTTAAAATAAATGCTGGACCCTATCACTTTCCATATGAACTTATGATTGGATTGCTTGCTGCATAACCATAGCCCTGGGGAAACACTGTTCTCTTATGTGGCCTCATTTAGGGGAGTCTGATAAGAAAGCACAAAAAAATGGTAGGGAAGAGAAATTGTCATTCCCCTCAAGGTACAGTAAACACTGGCCACTGCTGCTTTGATTTCCCAAAAGTCCTACTTCTTTCATGAGTATCACCCCCTTGGGGAAAGTTACCATGAAGTAGTATTGGAAAAGAGCTAGCCCCAGGTAGTTTGAAATACAAATTACATCATAGCAAGAACTAAAATGAAGTCACAAATGAAATGACCTGGCAAGACCATTGTTTGAGTGGAAGGACAGAAGTGTTGCCAGAATTTATATTAAAGCACTACCAACCATTATATGAAGTAGCAGAAATCCTTTATTCTCACATAGTAAGTGCTATATAAATGTTTGCTATTATCATCTTTAATATATTTTATTTACTTTGTTAAATATTTCCAAATTATATGTAAAAAAAATTTAACATTCTTTTTTTTTTAATTTTGAGTCACAAATTCTCTACCTCCCTTCTGGGCCTCTTCCACACCTTGAGAAAGCAGTTTGCTGTTGTTATTGTTATTATTAGTAAGAGTATTGTTATTATTCTCTTTCTCCTTTTTCTTCTTCTTTACATCTTCTTGAAGTTACATGTTTCTATTTCTACTACCATATCCCTGTTTCTACTACTACAAGTCTAGTTCAATCCCTTTGCTTCATTTGTATGAACTATTCCATATTCCCAACTTTATTCTCTTCCCCGCCCTTCATGCCCTCTCCTCAATCCTTCAGACTGATGACAGAACATAGATAGATAAGCAGGTCAACAGAGTTATTCATCATTTTGATACCTCTTCACAGACCTCCTTTGGGACCTGACTTCTCTAGACACTCCCTAAGCACCCTCCCTCCTGGGGAGTGGTTTCTTTTTAAATTCACCGAGGCAGTTGGCCTGGTGCATTTTTTCTGGACTCATTTTGATGCCCAAAGAAATCCTAGTGAATGTACATTCTCTGATGTAGGAAGTTACTGAAATAAATAACTATCTCCTTCAAACAGAAGCCCTCAGCTTGAAATCTGTGACTGAAATATGTGGCAGATATCTCACTGTCCTCTTCTGACTTGTTCCCAAATGCCTCTCTCCTCCAAACTCTGCATTCAAGCATTAGCACACACATTTTAACCCTTAATCATGGTTTTTATAGAGATTAAAGTGAACGTAAATCAAAGAAACTTTGAAAGACTAGAGACTTAACCAGCCAGCAAGGTTACTTTCATTTCCCAGGAAGTATGAAAAAAAAAAAAAACCGGAGTTGAAGGCAGTGAGAGCTTTGTTCTACAGGCTTAAAGGAACCCTTTACCACCAGATGCACAATGTCTCTGCTCTGGACCATGGCCTGTCTCCACATCCTGCTGAGGTCCTATTTAGTTACACTAAGAACACCACAGGGGACTGCTTCTTGCTCTCCTCCATTGCAAGATGAGAAGCTTGGTTCCTCCAGGTATAACTGCTCAAACCTTCAATGCCATTGTGTTTTGTTGTTACCCCATCCTCCATCTGCTGCTTCACCCAAAAGAAAGCTCCTCTAAGCCCTTTGTTATAACAGACAAACAGAAAGTCAGATCACAAACCAGGAACTTGGCTGCTCTAGAAAGAGTTTCTTCCCGACTCCCACTACCCTCCATGAGGTCTCTTTCAGCATAACTTACACTGCTTTTCCTTCCCACCTTCATTTCAAAGAAAAGAGTCTGCAAGTATGGACCAGGGAGCATGACTTCTGTCCCTGGAAAAATGATAGAACATTTAACTAAAGGGATATTAAGTAAAAACATAGAATAGGCAGTAGGGGTCACAGAGAGCTTTGTCAAAAGCAGATGAGGCCATACTAACCCCATTTCCTTTTCTGACAATATTAATAGGTTGGCAAATTAAGAGAATGCTATGGATATAGAAGGGGGCAGCTAGGTGACACACTGGATAGAGTGCCAGGCCTAGAGTCAAAAACACTCATCTTCCTGAGTTCAAATCTGACTTGAGACAGTTATTAGCTATGTGACCCTGGGCAATTCATTTAACTGTTTGCCTCAGTTTCCTCATCTGTAAAATAAGCTGGAGAAGAACCACCTGCAGCCAAGAAAATTCCAAATGGGGTTGCAAAAAGTCATATACAATAATGACTGAACAATTACAACAAATAGACATAGAATAGTTGCACCACTCCCCCAACTTACACTCCCACTTAGAGACTGGAGTAACCCCAGGTTCAATTAACTGCTGCTACCAAGGCTTCTGAGATAACTTGGAGAAACTGAGTTTCTAACTGTAGCTCATGAACCTCCACCAGTATGCTTCCCATTCATATCAGTCAGTATTCTCAATACATTTTTATCAGAGTATTTAGAAGGTGAAATGGTAAGAACAATGGTGGAGGTGAGATGTCCACAGGTCTTACACTCTGCACAGGTTTTCAGAGTTTTCCAGTGTATTGATCAGTTATGCTCATTTATTTCCTCTTCTTTTTTTCTCTTTAAAAACACAATTAATTATATGTACTGGTCCTTGGGATAGGGAGGGGACAAGATATTGGGAATTATTATTATGAAATAAGAAAGAAGGCATTAATAAAAACTTGTTTTTAAAATAATGCATAAGGAGGGCCAATGCTGTATAAGAGTCAAAGGCAACAAAGTCATTACTGATTCTATGTTCAGCTATCAGAGAGCCCTAAAAAATAGGTGCTCTCTAAATGCTATCAAGTAGTCATTCCAGTGGGGTTAGACTAGGTACTTTTCTATTCTAAATTTATGATTATGAGACTGCATGAGTCCTGTACTATTTAATGTTTTTATCAGTAATTTACATAAAAATATAGATAATAGGCTTATCAAATTTTCAGATGACACAAAAAGCTAGAAGGGGGATAGTTAATATACTGAATGACAGTCATAATTAGAATAGTCTAAAACATTAGGCTGAATCTAATACTAACATGATAAAATTTGAAAGGGATGACGAGGGGCAGCTAGGTAGCTCAGTGAATAAAGCAAAGGCCCTAAAGTCAGGAGGACATAAGTTCAAATCCAGCCTCAGACACTTGACACTTACTAACTGTGTGACCTTGGACAAGTATAAAGCCAAGCATGGGAGCAGAAGCAAGATGGAAGAGTGAAAACAGGACTTCTGAAGGACTCTGGCTCTCATCTCTTCCAATTCATGTAAAAGGTGACTGAAGAAACTTTGGAGCTACAGAACCCACAAAATGACACAAAGAAGCTAACCTCCCACTGAGGACAGCCCAGCAGGCCAGAAGCAAGCAGCCAGCAAAGAGCTCTGGGAGCCAACCCCAGCCCCGCTGGAGTCCAAGGTTTGGGGCCCAGGGCAGGCCTGACCAACCACCAGCTGCAGGGACTTCAAATCACCAGCAGCTGTGGCAGTTTCCAGAATTATCAATCCATAGATGCTAAGGACAAAGTGAGAGGTCAGTGAAGTGTGGTAGTAGGGAGTGCAGCCCGGCCTTTATCCCCTGGAGGGAGAAGCCGCTGAGGCCTGTGGCTGTGCAGCCTCCACCGTGTGGCAGCTTCAGCTTCTGGCCTGCAGATCATAGGGGGATCAAGCAACCAGTGTAAGAGATAACTCCTACTTTAACCTGCTTGGATCTGGATTACGGTCTAGAGTGGAGGTCCTGGGGTGTGTGACCAGCTTGCCAGAGCATGTGGAAGCTTCAGAGAGGGCACCCAACTAATACCTTCAGCAGCTGAGAAAACCATAGCATTTGGGATAAAGCTCCCCTGTCTAGTAGTAGAGTCCTACTGTGGCAAAAAGCCCAAAAGTCAAGTAATTGAGTGGCAATATGAGCAGGCAAAGGAAGCAAATCAAGCAGAGCAATCCAACTTTACAGTCATATTTTGGGGACAAAAAGGATCAAAGCATGGAACAGGAGGAAGGCAGTGAAGTTAGAACTCCTGCACCAAAACCTTCCAAGAAAAATATGAGCTAGTTACAGGCCATAGAGAGCTTTAAAAGGATTTTGAAAATCAAGTTAAAGTGGAGGAAAAATTGGGAAGAGAAATGAGAAAGATGCTAGAAAAATATGAAATGAGAGTCAACAACCTGACTGAAGAAAATAACACCTTAAAAAATAGACTAACTCAGATGGCAAAAGAGGCTCAAAAAGTCAATGAGGAAAAGAATGCCTTAAAAAGCCAAATTTGACAGGTGGAAAAAGAATCTCAAAAGCTCACTGAAGAGAATCATTCCTTCAGAATTAGACTGGAGCAAATGAAAGCTAGTGACTTTATGAGAAATCAAGATATTATTAAACAGGTCCAAACAAATGAAAAAATAGAAGGCAATGTGAAATATCTCATGGGAAAAACCACTGACCTGGAAAATAGATCCAGGAGAGACAATTTAAAAATTATTGGACTACCTGAAAGCCATGATCAAAAAAAGAACCTAGAAATCATCTTTCAAGAAATTCTCATGGAAAATTGCCCTGATATTTTAGAACCAGAGGGCAAAATAGAGGTTGAAAGAATCCACTGATCACCTCCTGAAAAAGACCCCAAAAAAGAAAACTCCTAGGAATATGATAGCCAGGTTCCAGAATTCCCAAATCAAGGTGAATATATTACAAACAGCCAGGAAGAAACAATTTCAATATTGTGGAAGCACAATCAGGATAACACAGGATCTAGCAGCCTCTACAATGAGGGATTAAAGGGCTTAGAATATGGTATTCCAGAGGTCAAAGGAGCTGGGATTAAAACCAAGAATCACCTACCCAACAAAACTGAGTATCATGTTTCTGGTGAAAATATGATCGTTCAATAAAATAGAGGACTTTCAAGCATTCTTGATGAAAAAAAACAGAGTTGAATAGAAAATTTGACATTCAGATACAAGAAGCAAGAGATGCTTGAGAAGGCAACCAAGGAAAAGAAATCAAAAGGAACTTATCAAAGTTGGACTATTTACATCCCTACATGGAAAAACGATAATTGAAACTTATAAAACTTTTCTCAGTATGAGAATAGTTGAAGGGAATAGAAATGTATATATCAGAGGGCATATGGGTGTATGAATATATATGTGAATGTGTGTATATATGTGTACAGGTATACATAGAGGGCACAGGACCAATTTAATAGGAAGGGGTGATATTTAAAAGGTGAAATTAAGAGATGAGAGAGGAATATAATGAGAGGAGATGGGGAGAGCCAAAATGAGGTAAACTATCTCATATAGAAGAGGCAAGGGAAAATGGATACAAAGGAGGGGAAGAACAGGAAGGCAAAAGGGAATGGGTCAACCTTATTCTCATTGAATTTGGCTTAGGAAGGGAATTACATACAGACTAAATATGGTATCTCACCCTACAGGAGAGTAAAGGGGAAGGGGATGAGAGGGGGATGATGGAAGGAAGGGCAGGCTGGGGGGGAGGGAAGTTGGAAGCACCCACTTTTGAAAAGGGGCAGAATCAAAGTAGAGAATAGAACAAGGGGGAAGTGGGATAGGAGGGAGGGAAATATAGTCAGTCTTTTGCAATATATCCACTATGGAAATGTTTTGCATAGCTACACATGTACAACCTATATTAAATTGCTTATCTTCCCAGTAAGGGTGAGTGACAAGGGAGGAAGGGAGTGAATCTGGAATTCAAAGTTTTAAAATCAAATGTTCATATATATACCTGCTATTATTAATTTTATTTTACATGTAACTAGGAAATAAGACATACAGGCATTGGGGCATAGAAATCCACCGTGCCCTACTGGAAAGTCAGAGGGGGTATGGGAGAAGATATGGGAGAGAGCAGATTGGAGGAGGGGATATTTTGGGGTGGTGGCTAGGGGAAAAACAGGGAGAAAATTTGTAACTCAAAATCTTGCAGAAATGAATGATGTAAACTAGAAGTTAATAAAGCATTCAATTTAAAAAAAAAAAGCCAAGCACAAGCAGCTTTCCAGAGGACTGCTGCTCTGAACAGCTTTCAAGGTTCTGATTACATGGTATAGTGAACTCTCTATTTATTCAAAAGTAAATTAAAGCAAAACATTGACAGAAATCAAAGTAGAGCATTCAGAATGTTATAACTTCACAACTTATCACTAATATGGCCACATAGTTTTCACCAAAGTGCTCACATAGTTTTAAGCAAAAGATAACGTTCATTTAATAAGTCCTTCATTTAGTATGTCTTTAATTCAATCACCCTTAAGGAAGCAAGCCTCCTTAATTGATCAAAGTATAGAGGTCAAAGTCTTCCACCCCTAGGTCACATTGTCTTAATCTCTTCAATCAAAAAGTTTTCTTTCTTCTTAATTGGAGATTAGTTTTTGATCATGCTTAATTAGTAGGTCCTTAACTCAATCATCTAAATATAAAGGTCAAAGTTCTCCACTCTTAGTAAATCATGATCTTCTCCATTTGCATTAAAAACCCAAGGATAGGTCTTTTCATCTTGACTTGAGGCAGGTTCTCAGCTTCCATGGGTCCTCTTCCATGGTCCCAGCTCCTGCTTGAATCTACCCCACTGTCACCTGAATTCAAAGGCAGAAAGCTCTCAGTTCTTTGTCCAGCTTCTTGTGCAGTTCCTCATCCAGTTCCTGTTCCACACTGAAGTTTACAATGTCTGGTCCACCTCAATTCCTTCACAGTTCCTGTTTCTGGGAAGACAAAGCTTAACAAAGCCACAATAACACTCATAAACATTGCTGGCCCCCTCATCAATTCACTTTCTGCCTGTGAAATCAACATAGACCCAACAACAAGGTCTGAGGAATCAACAGAAATCATCAGTATAGTCCTAAGACCTCTGAAATCATCAGCAAGACCTTCCTCCAGGATTTCTGTAAAAATATAACAAGAAAATCCTCTTTCAGGGCTTCTGAACTGGCACTGAGATCCCAGGGCTTCTGCAACAACAGCACCATCCTCTAACAGCAGACAGATCTGACAAAGTAGCATCAAAACAGACAAAGTACTGACACCACAGTCATGTGTCCTCCCAGTTCTCTCTTCTCATTTGTCAATTCTTCTCAATTCTCACTTCAGTCATCAGTTCTAATTTCTCTTCTCAGTTCTTCTCAGTTCTCAGTTAGGTTCTCAGTTCTCTTCTCCCTCTCCAGCAATAGCAGCCCAGCCTCCAGAAGCTCTCTCCAAGCAGTTCTGGCCTCTCAGCTTGGGCTTTTCTTTATATACAATATTAGCTCCTTCCTGTTCTGCCCCTTCCTGTTAGGTCAACAAGTCCACCCCACTGTGGGATTCACAAGTTCTGTGTCTTAATATGTGACACAATCATGAACTTGGAACTAAGTGCTAAGTACCTGTTGGCTTACAAATACAAGGGGATCTTCAAATTCCATTACTATTACAAGTCACTTAACCCCAATTGCCTTACCTTCCCCCTTTCAAAAAGAAAAAGATAACTGTAAAGTCTTACTCTTAGGTTAAAAAATCAACAAAATAGTAATGCAATAGTTGGTTTACTGAAAAAGATCTGGGGATTTTAGTGGACTACAAATTCAATATGAATCAACAGTGTATTACAATTGTCAAGGCAGCAACTATAATCCTGAACAACATTGAGGGGCACTGTAGCATTAGACAGAGGACTAGAAAAGTGAGTATCTCCCCATATTCTAGAGACAGTCATACCTCATCTAGAGTATTATTCAGTAGTATCCATCACATTTTAGGAAAGGTATTGCTAAGCTGAAGAACATCCAGTCAATAGCAACCAGGATGGCTAAGTGCATAAAAGTCATCCCATATGAAGGTCCATTGGAAGAACTAGGATGAGTTAAGCCTGAAAAAAAGAAGACCAGCAAGTACACGATACCCATCTTCAATTGTTTGAAGGGATGTCACATTAAAGAGGGTGTTCTGGGGCAGCTAGGTTGCACAGTGAATAGGGCACTGGTTCTGGAGTCAGGAGGACCTGAGTTCAAATCCAGTTTCAGACACTTAACACTTACTAGCCCTGTGACCTTAAGCAAGTCACTTAACCCCAATTGCCCTGCCCTCCCCCCTCCAAAAAAAGCAAAAAAAAAAAAGACAGTGTTCTGCCAGATCCCAAAGGGAAGAACTAGAAGCAATGGGTGGAAGTTTCAATTAGGCAAATTGAGGCTCGATGTTAGGAAGAAATTTCCTTAATCAGAGCTGCTCAAAAAGTTGAATGAACTGCCTTGAGAGGTAGTAGATTTCTGCTCATTTGCTCTTCAAACAAAGCTTAGATGATGATTTATTCAGTATATTGTAGAGAGGATTACTACTGAAGCACAAATCTCACTCAATGACCTTTGAGGTTCCTTCTAACCCTGACATTCTGAGATTTTGTGGTCTTAGATTTCCTGGTATCTCAGTGTTTGCCAGCTTTTCTATCTGTCACTGTGTGTGCAATGAGATTTTCCCTTAGGGACTTCAGCTATATTTCCTCTTATCAAATCCCTCAAGCCTTCTTTGAGATGTTTGGGACAGTTTGCTGTGAATAGGTGTCTTAAAAAGCTCTTACAAGCTTATTTTCTGTATGGGTCTTCCATACAATCCTAGAAGCACTGTGTCTAATGCAATATATTCTATAATAACACAGTGAATATTTGTAGATGGAGGAGAGAGAATCAACCAAATGAATGTACTAAAATCTCATAATGTTCCAACATTGGAATTTTTTCTCTCATGGACCCATAATGAAAGGGTAGTTAAGATCATAGATTTAAAACTGAAGTTCCTCTCATTTTATACATAAGAGTGCCAAGACCCAAAGAAGCTAAGAGTTAAGAAACTTCACAAAAGTGTCACAACCAGGACTCTAACCAAGGTACTAGTTCCCCAAATCCAACCCCCTTTACACTGTTCTCATAATGTCTCTCAGAAGAAATTCATTTTCTTTTTTAAACACTTACCCAGTTTAATATTAATTATTGTTGATTGATACTTTTTCATATCACAATCCTATTTCTAGATTGTTTTATATCTAGCAACATCTTAAAAAGAGGTTAATTGGCTTGGAACTAACCATCCTCTATTCTCATGAATAAGAAGTCCCAGAGAACAGCCCCATCCATTAGTTTAGAGTTTTGTCCACCTTTGTCTCTGGAAAAAAATGAAAAGCTACATGAAGAGAAACTCACTGTCATAGAATCACAGAACTAGATAGCTGGGAGAGAACTCAGAAAGCCTAGCCAGGGCCCAAAAGGAATTCCCACTATGATAAACCCCAGAAGTGGTCATCTAGCCTGTGCATGAAGACTGGATAAAGATAATTAGCCCAGTCAAGAAATCAAAGAAGAAACAGAATGACTTTATAAAAGCTTGTATGACACTGGCCAGATAGCCTATTGTTTCTATTCTAGGAAACAATATACAGGATAACTTAAGAGGGGGGGTTGGGGGGAAGAGACCATCAGCCATAGAGAGTCTTCAGAGAAAACAGTAAGAAAATGGAGTGCCACCGACCCTGTCAGAACTAAGAAGCTAAAGTATAGGAGGGCAATGAGGCATTTGTTAGAATAAATAGGAAAGGTAAATAGGTAAATAGGAAACAGAAGGTTTGAGCTCTAAATATAAGAAGTTCTCATGGGATGTCTAAGTGGCCCAGTGAATCGAGCACCAGCCCTGGAGTCAGGAAGACCTGAGTTCAGATGCAACCTCAGACACATCACACTTACTAGCCATGTGACCTTGGACAAGACACTTGACCCCAATTGCCCTGCCTTCCCCCTTCCAAAAAAGCAAAAAAAAAAAGTTCTCAGACTGGGTTTTGGCTATTTTGGCTCAGGTTGGAAGTTCAAGACAGTCAATCAGCCCAATCCCACTTTGATCAGCTCTGTTTCTGACCTGGGCTAGCTCACTCCTTCTTCAATAACTTTTTAGCCCTCCACTCAGGGGCTCATCATATGTCAACACCAGATAGACCTAGCCCACTTTAAATGAAAACTCCTGAGCTCAAGAAATCTACCAACCTCAGCTTCTAAAGCAAATGGCATCACAGGCAGATGCTTCTGATCACTTTTAAAAGATGATGCAATGTACTTCTCCCTTCATTGGAGAGAAGGAGGATCATGCTTGAAGAATATTGCATATATTGTGAAACTCACTTGATATGTTGGTTAGCTCTGCTAGCTAATTTCTTCTTTTTCTTCACTATTTTTGATTTTTATTACAAAGGTTGATTGTGGAGAGAGAGAGATAAATTCAAAGATGAAAGTGGCATAAAATAATAAAAATTAAAAATAAATTGGGGAGAGTTTTTCTCTGTTCTTCTAAGCTGATCTGAAAGAACTGGAAATGATGTAATACCTAACTTGGTTGCCAGGACATCACCATACCACAGCCAAGAGTGCTCCATTACAAATATCTTCAGTAATCTATTTTTTTATGCTGTACTCAAAGAGTCATTGTACTAATTTAACTGTTGAAAGAAATATGATTGGTGGGATGGAGCCAAGATGGCGGAGTAAAAGGAGGAACTTGTTCAGCTCCTGCTCTAACCACCTCCAATACCTGTAAAAAAATTACTCTAAACAAATTTTAGAGGTGCAGAACCCACAGAGAGAAACAAATCTACCACCAAAGGCATCCTGGCAGGCTGATAGGAAGGGTCTATTGCACCAGACTGGGAGCTGAGCACAGTCCCATTTGAGCCACACGGGTGGACCAGTGGCCCAGACCAACCATAGCAGACTTCAGGAAAATGAATCACGGGCAGCTGTGGCAATTTCCAGACTTCTCAAGCCATAAACACCAAAGATAAAGTAAAAGGTCAGTGGGGAACTCTGTAACGAACTGGGTAATGGAGGATCACTGTATAGCCCATGCCCCCGGTGGGAGAAGCAGTGAAGGTGCAACAGTTACAGCTGCTGCAGTGTGGCTGCCTCCAGAGCTCCTGACCTGCATATCATAGTGGGACCAAGCAACCATTCAGAGGGTAATCACTCTTGCTTTGACTTGCTTAGATCTGGGTTACAGTGTTGGGTGGTGGTCCTGGGGTGAGGAACACCAGTATGCCAAAACTTGTGGGGGATGTAGGGAGGGCACCCTTCTCATAGCTCTGGCCACTGTGAAAACCTCAGCAATTTGGGACACACCATTCTCCACTCTGGAAGAAGAGTTCTACTGTGGTGAAGAGCTCAAAAGTCAAGCAATAGGCTAGCAAGATGAGCAAGCAGAGGAAGCACAATCAGACCATAGAATCCTTTTTTTGGGGACAAAAAGAACCAAAACATGGAACCAGAAGAAGACAACAAAGTCAAAACTCCTGCATCAAAAGCTTCCAAGAAATATATGAACTGATTACAAGCCAAGGAGGAGCTCAAGAAGGTTTTTTGAAAATCAAGTAAGAGAAGTGGAGGAAAAATTTGGAAGAAAGATGAGGATGATGCAAGAAAATCATGAAAAGAGAGTCAACAGTCTGCTAAAGGAGACCCCCCCAAAAAAACTGAGGAAAATAACACCTGAAAAAATAGACTAACTTAAATGGCAAAAGAGGCCCAAAAAGCCAAGGAGGAGAAGAATGTATTAAAAAACCAAATTGGCCAGATGAAAAAGGAATTTCTAAAGTCCCCTGAAGAGAATAATTCCTTCAAAATTAAATTGGAGCAAATGGAAGCTAATAACTTTATGAGAAATCAAGATACTATAAAACAGATCCAAACAAATGAAAAAATTGAAGGCAATGTGAAATATCTCATTGGAAAAACCACTGATCGGAAAATAGATTGAGGAGAGATCATTTAAAAATTATTGGACTACCTGAAAACCATGATCAAAAAAAAAAACCTAGAAGTCATCTTTCAAGAAATTCTAAAGGAAAATTGCCCTGATATTCTAGAACCAGAGGACAAAATAGAAATTGAAAGAATTCACCAATTGCCTCTTGAAAAAGATCCCAAAAAGAAAACTCCTGGGAATATTATAGCCAAATCCCAGAGTTCCCAGGTCAAGGAGAAAATATCATAAGCAGACAGGAAAAAACAGTTTGAGTATTGTAGAAACACAATCAGGATAACACAAGATCTAACAGCTTCTACATTAAGGGATCGAAGGGTTTCAAATATGGTATTCTGGAGGTCAAAGGAGCTAGGATTAAAAACAAGAATCACCTACCCAGCAAAACTGAGTATAATGCTTCAGGGGAAAATATGGTCATTCAATGAAATAAAGGACTTTCAAGCATTCTTGATTAAAAAAAAAAAAACCAGAGCTGAACAGAAAATTTGACTTTCAAATACAAGAAGCAAGAGAAGCAGGAGAACAGGAAAAAGAAATGATAAGGAACTTATTAAAGCTGAACTATTTATATTCCTACATGGAAAAATTATAATTATAACTCATGAGACTTTCAGTATGATAGTTGAAGGGTATATATATATATATGTATGTATGTATGTATATATAGGAGGGTGTTTGTGTATATAATTGTATATGTGAGTTTGTGTGTATGTGTGTACATGTATACATAGACAGAGGACATAGGATCAGTGGAATATGAAGGGATGATGTCTAAAAAATAAAATTAAGAGGTGAGAGAGGAAAATAATGAGAGAAAGAGAAAAGGAGAAATAGAATAGGGTAAATTATCTCATATAAAAGAGGAAAGAGAAAACTGTTACAATGGAAGGGAAGAGCAGGAAGGTAAAAGGGAATAGGTCAACCTCACTCACATTGGATTTGGCTTAAGGAGGGAATAACATACACACTCATTTGGGTATCTTACCCTACAGTAAAGTAGGGGGGAAGGGGATATGAGGGGGGATAGAAGGGAGGGCAGATTGGGGAAGAGGGTAGTTAGAAGCAAACACTTTTGAAAAGGGACAGGGTCAAAGTAGAAAATAGAATAAGTGGCGGGTGAGATAGGATAGAGGGAAATATGGTTAGTCTTTCACAATATAACTACTATGGAAATGTTTTGTGTAACTACACATATACAACCTATATTGAATTGCTTGTCTTCCCAGTGGGGGTGGGTGAGGAGGGAAGAAGGGAAAGAATCTGGAAATCAAAATTTTAAAAACAAATGTTAAAAAAATTTATTTTTACATGCAACTTGGAAATAATATATATAGGCACTGGGATATAGAAATCCATCTTGCCCTACTAGAAAGTTGGAAGAGACAGGGGAGGATATAAGAGAGAACAGATTGGGAGAAGGGGTATTCAGTAGGCTTGCTATATTGGGGTGGGGGTAGGAGAAAGATAGGGAGAAAATTTGTAATTCAAAATATTGTGGAAATGAATGTTGAAAACTAAAAATAAATAAATAATATTTTTAAAAAACATAATAGAAAAAAAAGAAAATATGATCCCTAGAACTTGAAAAAGCATTTAATATGGTTTAACCTTATCCCCCAATATTCTGTCTCTAATTTTTTCTGTAGCACAATGATTTTTCTACTTATTTTAAAGCTAGAAGCCACAGAAAACTCCTAAATAAATAAAAGTCTCATGTTCACCCTAGCTTGGATTTGCTACTGATATCAGACAACCTGGACTGAAATCCTGGCTCTTTTACTCAGACCCATGTGACCTTTGGCAAACAGATTAACTCTTCTAGTCTTCAATTTATTTATCTAAAGAGGGAGTTGGATTATATGACCTCTAAGTTCCCTTGAAGTTATAGATCTTATGAACCGCTATATATGGAGCCTATCTATATACTTCACAGGGTCTAGAGCTCTTCTCCCAACCCCTCTCCAAGTGCCCTGACAGTTTGTATCCCCAGGATGAGGCTTCATACAACTCTCCCCGGGCTTCTAGGGTTAGCACTACGAGGTTGTGGGTTATCTCTTGTGCTATATTTGGCAAGAGAGTTGTTTATCAGTTGACATCGATTAACTGGACAAATTTAATTTTCTTTTAGAAAAGGATATTTTACTAAGGTGGAACACTTAATATAAAACATTCCCCAGAAATCTATGGCATGCTTTCTCAGAAAAAAATGTAGATGAAATATCCCCTTCCAGGAGAATTGAGACTCAAGTGTCAAAAGTACATGTGGCAAAGGGTTAACTCACACTTTCCTAATTGCTAAAGTATTTTTCTCCATCTGTGGAGTACTCATGAAGTTGGCCTTAGGCATGATATAGCTCCTTTATTGAGATCCTTGTAGAGACTTCAATTTTCTTTTTCTCATCATATCCAGTCTATCCTTGGCTCCCAGCGTGTATATAACCATGAGCTGTTATTTACCCAGGGATGCAGCTGGGATACAGATAAAAAGGAGAAATACTCTTCTCCTTTAAAGTTCATAAGGTCCTCCTCTGGTCACGGGGAGGTCAAGGGCAGGAGCATGCTGGGACATTCTCCTCACTCCCAAGTGATTGCATCCCTATGGCTTGAACACATATATATTGATTGACTGACATACATATATCTATATCAATCAACCAGTAAACATTTATTAAGCACCTACTATGTGCCAGACACTGCACAAAGTGCTTCACAAATGTTATCTCATTTGTTCCTGTACAGTATTGTATCTGAACCATATAACAACCCTATGAGAAAGGGAACATAGTTTTTATTTCAGATTGAGGAAACTGAGACTTTAAAAAGTTCAAATGACTTGCCCACAGTTGCACAATTAATGGGTTTTATAGACAATATTCTCCTAAGTCTTCCAGCTATGCTCTCTTGAGTTTCAGGTTTTCTATATACACTCAGAGCTGGATGGCATTCACAAAGTCCCACAAATTCCCATGATGCCAAGGGCCAGTAAACCAGTGTCCCTCCTGGAGTTGATCCATTTGCTCCCCCAAAATGAAAACTGTCCAGGTCACTCTTTAGGCAGACACTTCTTGTCTTTGGACTTGGACTAACCCTAGATACATGGAGATGAGCATGGGGATTGGTGGGGAAAAAATTCAAATTGCTTGAGAAATTCTAAAATGCTGCTTCCTACTCAAAAGACACGAATATACTAAATTCCATTTCCCAAACTCTTTCACTTTTGCTCCCTCTTTTTCTTTAGTTCTTGTCCCTATTTGCTGCCAGATAACTCTGACATTTACTAGTTGCATAATTGGGGGCAAACCACCTAACTTTTTTAAGCCCCAGCATTCCACTATAAAATAAAAACTGTGATCCCTATCTCACAGAGTTGTTGTAAGTCTCAGATGCAATACTGTACAGAAACAAATGAGATATTTATGAAGCATTTAGCACAGTGCATAGCACATGGTAGATGCTAATAAATGTTTATTAATTGCTATGTATATATGTACTTATATATGTATATATATATATGTGTGTGTGTGTGTGTGTATAGTGTGTGTGTGTGTGTCAGTCAATCAATCCAATTAATGTGCTAGGTACTGGGAATACAAAAATACAAAGCATGACACTTTCTTTTTTTTTTTTTTTTTGCTAAGCAATTGGGGTTAAGTAACTTGCTCAAGGTTACACGGCTAGTCATTATTTATGCGTGGGTGCTCATTTTCTGAGGCCGGTTTCAATCTCGGTTCATCCCAACTCGGAGGCCGACACTCTTACTCACTGCGCCACCTAGCCGCCCCTAGCATGACACTTTCAAGGGATTTACATTGTAGCAAATGGGAGAGGAAAGGGAGGGAAGAAAGAGAATAAGTATTTATTAAGTTCCCATTGCATCCTGGGTCATCTCCAGTCATCCTGATCTGGCCACTGAACCCAGATGGCTCTGAAGGAGAAAGGGAGGCTAGTGACCTTGCACAGCCCTCCCTCACTCAAATCAAAGCCAACTGCAAGTCATGTCATCATTTCCCTGATGCCATGGGAAATGCCTTCAAAAATGAAGGAGAAATATAACCTGTGAGTAGACCAGGCTGCCTGAATGGGGACCCAGTTAGTTGGGTACCTCAGCTCATCCTCTTTCTCTCCCTCTCCTCCTCTCCAAAGGAAGGTAAATTTTGATGGCTAGAAGCTGCCCACTTAACTTGCAGTTTACTGGTTAGATTTCTTTTTCTTCCTTCCTTCGTTCATTTCCTTCCTTCCTTCCTTCCTTCTTTTCTTCCTTCCTTCCTTCCTTCTTTCCTTCCTTCCTTTCTTTCTTCCTTCCCTTCTCCCTTCCTCTCTTTCTCTCTTTCTTTCTTTCCTCCTTTCTTTCACAAAATCGTAAACTCAGTTCACTCTGAAGTTCATAGACTGGACCACAATACATTCCTGCTCAAGCTCCACTTCATGGCTGTATTTTAGACACTTCTGGCTTATGGCAATGTCGATGGTAACTTTTTATCTTTGGAACAGCAACCCTGAGGGTCTTTTCCTCCTCCCAGCTTGTTTTTTTTTCTCTTCTTCTAATTAAAGGGGCCATCCCTTGACTCACTTCTTACAGAGTCCTATTCACTGCATGGGCAATACCGCACTTAGAGTGAGCATCTGAAAAGGCCTTAGCCTAAAAGGGCCAGGGTCTCCCATTGCACCCTGGGCCATCTCCTGTCAACCTGATGAATATCTGGTCACTGGACCCAGACAACTCTGGAGGAGAAAGTGAGGCTGGTGACCTTGCACAGCCCTCCCTCACTCAGATCAAAGTCAACTGCAAGTCATGTCACCATCTCCCTGATGCCACGGTTCTCTTCGAACGTAGGACAAACACAACAATGTGCTAGGCACTAAGCCAAGCACTTTACAATTATTATCTCATTCAATCCTCACAGCAGCCCTGAGAGGTGGGTATCATTACCCCCATTTTTTAGTTGAGAAAATTGAAGCAGACAGAACTGACCTGACCAGCCTGAGGCTGCTCCTAATTCCAGGTCTAACTCTCTAAATGTGCACTGCACCACCTCAAACTATAATTATACAATTATAAGAAATATATATATATATGTTTGTGTGTGTGTGTATATATGCATAATATATATAATTTTGTGTGTATATATATACATAATATATATAATTTTGTGTGTAGATATATTTATATATAGAATAAATATAAAAAGAATAAAGTGGAGAAAACACTAGCAGATGGGAGGAATAGGAAATCTTTCACATTGAAAATGTCCAGAGCCTAGTCTTAAAGAGAGGGATTCTAAGGGGGCAGACATAAGGACAGAATGCAATAGTAGCAGCAATAGCAATTGACTACAGTGAATCCCAGACACTGCAGTCAGAAATGGAACTTTTTTGTTTGTTTGTTTTAGGAGGGGGAAAGGCAGGGCAGTTAGGGTTAAGTGACTTGCCCAAGTCACATAGCTAGTAAGTGTTAAGTGTCTGAGGTCACATTTGAACTCAGACCCTCCTGACTCCAGGGAGGAATGTAACTTTTTAAAGGTTTTAGATAGAGATAGCAATATATACTACAAATTATTGAAGGAGCCACAAGGAAAAGCTGGGGAAATGAGAAGAAGGAGGAGGAGGAGGAGAAGAGCATAGATAGCCAAACAAGCAAGAGCATGGTTAGCAAGACTATGGGGAGGACCAAGAAACCAGCAATGGTAAATGAGGAAGCTCATTTACCTAAATGAAGAATGACTCCCAGCCAGTCAACTAGCATCGACTAATCATCTGTTATGTGACAGGCACAAGTTATGGGGATATGAAAAAAGTCAAAAAAAAAATAGTCCCTGCTCTCAGGAAAGTCACAGGGAGACAACATGCAAACAACTACATAGAGATAATCTATATACTGAATAAATTGGAGATAATGAAAAAGAGAGGCTTGCATTAAGGGGAATCATAAAAAGGTCCTTAAAGAAAATGGGTCATTAGCTGAGACATGAAAGGAATCAGGAGAGCTAGGAAGCAGAGATGAGGAAGAAGAGATTTCCAGGCACAGGGGACAGCAAAGGAAAATTCCCAGAGCTGGGAGATGGGTATATCATTGTAATTGAGTATGTGGCCAATTATTTGGCTAAGTATTAAGAGTATTACTGGGTGGCGGGGAGAGTGACTAGGTGGTGCAATGAATAGAGCACCGGCCCTGGAATCAGGAAGACCTGAGTTCAAATCCAGCCTCAGACACTTAATACTTACTAGCCTTGTGACCTTGGGCAAGTCACTTAACCCCAATTGCCCTGCCTTCCCTCCTCCAAAAAAAGCACACACACACACACACACACACACACACACACACACACACACACACGCACGCACGCACACACGAAGAGCATTACTGGAAAAATTTGGCTAAGTATTAATGGTGTTACTGGAAAATGACCTTGTATTCTGTGAGAACACAACCAGTGGTGTTCTATGAGAATATGCCAGCAATAAGATGCAGGGCATCCTGAATCCTAGATGGTCCTCTCCAAGACCACTTTCACCAGAGTAAATAACTTGGAGTCACCTGAGCTTCTAGCTTTAGAGTGGTCCATTTTAGATTTAAAGATGACCAATCCATCAGGAAGGTGGAAGAAATGGTTCTGATCATCTGGGGAGATAGCATTACTGTATTCTTTGATCCAGGAGTTCTTAAAGACTGTCCGAGGAAGTGGTGCCGTGTTCTCAGAATAGATTGGGGGACTCCAAAGCAAGCCTAATTTAGTGTATAACCAGGTTCCCACACAGATGATGTGGAAGAGGGACAACCCTGCCCTTTGTGCTATGTATATTTGAAGGAAGTTGTAATTTCTGGTTGACAGAAAGAATGCTGATCACAATACTGCTTAGAATTTGATTGAGTTGATTTGAAACACTACATGAGAGATACATTGAGAAAGAAGCTCTATAGAGGAAATGGAGAGAAACTTACTCCATCAGAGTTAGCTCAAAGGGGGAATAATATACACACTCAATTGAATATAGAAATCTATCTTACTCTGAAGAAAAGTAGGAAGGGAAGGGGATAAGAGAAGGGGGCGGAGGTGATAGAAGGGAGGGCAGATTTAGGAACGGGTTGTCAGAAGCAAAACATTTTAAGGAGGGACAGGGTAAAAGGAAGTATGTGTGTGCCATCTTCTTTCCTATAGAGGTGTGGAGGTGCCTACTGGGGGTCACCTGAGCCAGCATTATTGCCTCATTGTCACTTTTCCAAAAACAAAATGCCCTTGTTTGTAAACCCTTCTTAGAAGCTTGGAAATAATAATAATGAAACACCAACAAAATAAAATAAGCAAAGATTCCCAGAATAAGGAGGTGATAGTCTCATTGTATTCTGCCAAGAGTCTACAAAATAGCCAAGGAAAACAGTCAGGAACTTATTTAAAAAAACACAATATATCACAGCCAACTGCTACTAAATTTTCTGGTGGTTGGAAGAACAGAAATTATGTAGAATTATCCATGTAGATGTTTAAAAGGTCCCATCAAACATTCATAGAGAAACTATTGGGGAAATGGCTCAAATGGGCCACATCTAGGGACTCATTTGTATGAAGAGGAAATTGTATTTTGCTATCTCCCTGCACAGTCAGAGAAATCAGGCAAGCCTGCTTTGGCACCAAGAGATTGGGGGGAGGTAAAGTAGCTTCTGTGCAATTGGTTTATAATATGCTACTTTGTTATTTTTTATTTTGTGTGAATTCTATATTCAGTCTATGGGACATGACTTTGCCCTGTGTACTATTGATACATGTACTATGTCTGCATTTTCCAGTTTATTGAATGCAACTTTAATGTGGATGGTGTCTAATTTTTGACTATGTGTATCTTTTACACTGCCTATGTAATTGCTAATTGATTAACATTTATGATGTACAAACTGTACAACAGAGTGTAATTTTTCGGGCTTGTAAATATGTTACTAAGAGGAGAGTGTAGAGAAAGCAATAATTTAAATGTATTTGCAGGATACTCCATTTATTCAGTTTGGCTAAATTAAGCTTTAGGTTAAGACCCTGGCACTAGTGAGCAGGGGTATGATAAGAGTTGAAAGGAATTTGCCCACCTCAAATCAAATGTCAATTAGGTCTAAAGGAGTTTCCATTGAGAAAAGCAAGTCATTAAAAAGAAAACCGACCTCTTGAACTCTTCCTTGTGCTGGTTGAGAGCAACTGTGTCTGACTCACAAAAGTGCTGAAAATACACAAAGCCTATATTTATAAAAGGTCTCACCAACAAGAAGAAATTTTTAAAATCTGTAAATATTCCTCTTCCAGTGAAAAGCAATCTCTAGCTAAAACACATAATCAGTAAGATGGCAAAAGAGTCATTTTCCTCAAAACCCTCTGACCCAAAAACCTCACAAAAAGAAATTATATGACAGATATGGAGTAATTAAAGCTGAATCCACATAGTTAAAAGACAAAGTAGGTTAAAAATTGAATTACACGAGTATTTACAGAAATCACACTTAGTGACCCTACTTCACAACTAACTCCACGTGCCAAGTACAACAAGCACATGCAATCTCATAGTCTTATGCTTTTGAAGAGTCCCTACTTGGTCTCCCAATGGAAGTGAATAAGCCTAAAGTTCTTCTTACCCTACAAGGGAAAGCAGATGCTATATCTACCTAGTCACAGGAAAGAAAGGAAGAGCAAATGATTTGGGGAAAGGGTAAAAAAAAAAATACAATATAGAGCCAGGTAGGGAGGTAAAAGAACTTCTGTGCCCAGAGAAAAAGGACTGGAAGCCCACTTGAGTCCCATGTAATTAATTACCATTAGGAGAAAAATTGAAAAATATAACCTCCCCTTTGTTATATTTATGAGAAGAATAGTTGTAGAATATGGTATATGCTGTCAAACATGGTCACTGTATTGATTGGTCTTGCTGAACTGCTTTTTTCTCATCCTTTAAAATATGATACAAGAGGTGGGTCACTGGTTGGGAGAAATAAATTGAATGTATTCAGAAACAAATGTGAGGTAAAAGTAAAAGACGTTAATAAAATTATTTTTTTTAAGAGTGAGCAAGAGAATGTGAAACATCTCATGAGAAAAACAACTGATCTAGAGAACAGATCAAGAAGAGAAAACATAAGAACAATTAAACTACCTGAAAGATATGATCAAAAAAAAAAAAGAATCTTGATACAATAATACAAGAAATAATTAAAGAAAATTGTCCTAAGCATTAGAACAAGGGCAGGGAGGGGGGGAGGGAGGGTGTATTAGAAATAGAAAAAAAATCCACCAATCACCACCTGAAAGAAATCCTATTAGGAAAACCCAGGGGGATATAATAGTCAAAATCTGAAACCACCTGCTCAAGGATAAAATATTACAAACAAGGAAAAAAATGATTTACATATGGCATTGCCATAATTAGAATCACACAAGACCTAGCAGCAGCAGCCCTAAAAGACTTCAAAGAGGAAAAGAACTGGGGTTCCAGCCAAAAATAGCATAACCAGCAAAGTTAAGCATACCCTGAATGGGAAAAAAAAATGGACATCTAATGAACTGTTATACTTTCAGGACTTTGTTTTTTAAAAAATGAACTTAATAGAAGATTTGACATACAAGGGCCAAGAGAAACATAAGTACATACCAAAGACCAATTACAAGGGACCCACTAAGGAGAGTTTATCCTTTATTATGTAAAATGTAAAATGTGTGTCCAAGATTACCATTAGTAATTGAGTATTTTATAAGAAAGACTGGAGCAGACGTGAGTAAAGTCATTCAGGAACAGCTAGAAAGAGTCAAGAGGGAACAATACACACACACCTAGAAGAGCATAAAAGTCTTCTAAACTTAGAAAGAAAATGCTAAGGGGACAGGAAGCGTGGAGAGGATGAGGGAGGGATCTTAGAGGGGAAGCTGAGGAAATAGATCAAAGGGATGCATAAAAAGTGTGTTGAGATTTACAGGAATGGGAGAATGAGGGAGGAATGTTGGGGGGGAGGTTAAGTAATAGGAGGCCAAGGTATCAGGTAGAAGTAAAGTAGAGGAATCAGGAAGACTAGGAAATAAGACATATGCACAAACATAAAAACAAAGTTTAAGTAGAATCTCTTAGGTATGTATGTATGTATGTATGTATTATCAATATCTCTATATAAATATATCCATACTTAATTGTAGAGGGGAGAGGAAGTTGAAGGATAGAGGAAGGGGGGAAGAGCAAAGTAAAAAGTGTACAGTAGAGAACAAAAGAAAACAAGGAAGCAATTAATATATAGGCTTTCTTGAAACGAAAATTCATTGCTATCTATTTTGAATCCTCTGTGTTCTGCTGTGTACATGACATGTTTTCTTTTCTTATTTAATATTTAAGTTTATAATGTTTTTTCTTTTCTTATGTACTTGTTTTAGTATTCAAGTCTAAAACAAAATATTAAAATTAATTAATTTATAAAAGAGTGAATGGGGAAAAGAAATTTACTTTATAACTTTATTATATATTTAAAAGGAATAGCGAGTTGTACATAATGGATTTGAAGTTTCATGTGCAATCATCTTTTTTGTTATACTATGTTATGGAAATGCTCATTTTTTTTTCATAAATAAAAGATAAAATAAATAAATGTGGGGGGAGGAGTGATTAGAAAAACAGTTTTTGTTCTGAACCTATCATGTCCATAGACCAGAAATACTGAAAAGGTAGTAGATAGATATCATTATAGCTTGGCATCTCTCTTGGAGATTTAAGGAGTAATTACTTAGCCGTAGCTATCTCAGATCTTGCCTACCTTTCCCCTCAAGCTATTATGTTGGCAGTACATACATAGCCCTCCTCCTACTCTCTGATGGCTGTGCCAGACCTCAAATAATGTCTAGCCATATCACTTGTAAGTTGCATCTATATATTCAGGAAACCTACCAAAAAAATACTTGGACATGTGGGCACATAATATTAAAAATGTGAAATTCCCCCAGAATCATCACTGTCCAATTCTTTTTTTTTTTTTTCAATTTTTGGAGGGCAATTGGGGTTAAGTAACTTGCCCAAGGTCACACGGCTAGGTTTTTTCATTTGGGTGTGCGTTAAGTGTCTGAGGCTGGATCCGAACTCAGGTCCTTCTGACTCCAGGGCTGACGCTCTACTCACTGCTCCACCTAGCCGCCCCGACTGTCCAATTCTTTATCCATTGTTGGGGAATAGTTGTTCTGACACCTAGAATAAATGTTAAACATTGACAATTTCCAACACAATGGGAATTCTACAATGGTGCTAGCTGAGCATGCATTGGTACAGTCTTATCCAGACCAGAAGAGGACCCAACATGTGACACTGTTTGTTCCAAATCAAGGTACAAGGATACATAAATTAAAAAAAAAAAAAAACCACAGATCCAAGGAATTGAGGTAGAAACAAGATACCCTGGGGCAGGAGGAAAGATTCAGTTCAAGAGATCTGTACAGATCAGCAGGCAAAATAAATGGAGTCTCAGGAAACTGTTTCTCTAACTCTCCTGTTTTCACAAATTTGACCCACCTGGCACTGAGATAGTAGCATGGTTACAGGTCAAAAGAACTGATTCAGATGAACTAGGAAAGCTGAATTACAAATGCAGGTGCATGCAGCAATGTCCCAATATGATAGGAACACACCCTGCATTGCAAGGGAACTGACTTTGGGTATTGCACACCCCAAGTCCTCATTATGTATGTAATTCACAAGACTTGAAGGAGTTAATCTCAGTGCCCTACTCAGCTTCCAAGCTGAATAATTACACAAAACCTCTTTACATGTCTCCGTGCATTTGATGAAATATTCTATATTCCTCATCCTACACAGTAAAGAACATAATTGTGGACGAAGGAACCCTTGTGTTCTGCTCCAAGAGCATTTGCATTCAAGTGATAATTAATGGAGGGAGGCAACCCTAGTATGCAGATCAAAATGCCCTCTTTTCTCTTTCTTTAGAAATACCAGACATTCTAATGTGAAAGTATTTACAGATCCTATACTTGATTATATGCCACCCAGGGGCCGGGGGGAGGAAAGGGGAGAAAATTTGAAACTCAAGGAATTGTGAAACTGAATCTTGTAAACTAAAAGTAAACAAATTAATAAAGACCAAAAATTTTAAAAAAAGAAATATCAGACATTGTGCTTCATAATAGATTCTGTTCTCCAGAAAGAATGACATACATTATGTACCAAACTTTACAAAGCTAAAACATGGCATGCCTATAAGTTGGATTTAAACAAAGTGGTTTAAATTAGAATACTGAAGACAAAGTAACTGCTTTCAAAAGTCATTCCACTCTGTGCCACATGTCAGTTTCCTCTCTCATACTCGTCAGAGGCATTCTTTCATTCACCCTCTATCACATGCAGGGCACCATGCTCTATACTGTGAGACATACAAGGATAAAGTAAAAAGTGGCCCTTGACCTCATGAAGCTTAAAATCCAATAGGGGAAATAATAAAAGGATACAAGTATATAAAGATATAGCAAAAGATATAAAAGTGATTTGGTTGAGGGTAGGGAGAGATCCTTTGGTATTGGAAAGAACATTGGATTAGGAGTCAGAAAATTAGGATTTGAATCTCTCCTGTGTTGTATCAGTTCTCTAGGCCTCAGCTATCTCCTCTGTAACATAAGAGGGGTAGATTAAATCACTTAGCTTCAAATCCTATCACCTCTGACTTATGGCTTCTTCTAGTGAGGACATGGAGTAGGCCTCTTAGAGGAGATGACATTTGGGTAGAAATCAGGCAGGTAGAGCTAAGGAAAATAAGAATCTTTAAAAGAAATTCATAAGTAGAACTCTCAGAGAGCTTCCCAGAGAAATAATAATATTTCACTCCTTTCAGTCATATCTGAGTCTTTGTGACTCCATTTGGTGTTTTCTTGGCAGAGATACTGGAGTGATTTGCCATTTCCTTCTCCAGCTCATTTTACCTCATTTATGAGGCAAATAGGATTAAGTGACTTGCTCAGGATCACATAGCTAGCAAGTGTCTGGAGCCAGATTTGAACTCAGTAAGATAAGTTTTCCAGGCACTCAATTCATTGTGCCACCTAGCTATATCACATTATTGTTAGGATAGCATAGGAAGAGAAACATTCAACAAAATTTGTAACTATTATATTCAAGGCAGCACAGGGCATACAAAGACAAATAAAACTTGGTTCCTGCTCTCTGAAAGCTTACTTGTAGTCTAATAGAAGACACAAAATGTATGCACAGAGAACTACAAATCAAGGTAGAAAGTAAATGTGGCCTTAGTTCAGGGCAGGGAGAACCCACTTCCAACTGGGGAGAAGATTTACCAGGTACAGTCAATGAGCTCCCAAGAGATTGAAAATCTCATTCAGATATAAACTGTATAAAGATTTTTCTTCGTTGCAACAACTTTTTAAAATATGATGCTTTGTTTATTTCATTTCTCCATAATTGTAATAAAGAGTAAAATTACTCTCCAGGCAGTAGTTTAGTCAGCACCTGCAATTAGAAGCTCTGACTCTCTCTTGATTTACTCTGACTTGTTGGCAGACTTCAAAAATTCCACCAGTCCTGAAATACCCTTTTCCTTTATAAGGATTGCCCAGTTAAGTTATGCATGTTCTCGTGGATTTATGTAAATGTGACTCACAGAGACCTATCAATTGATATCTCTACTGTCCTCTAAGACTTTGATTCCTACCAGGAGGGGAGCAGAAGATTGGTGACCAGAGACTTACCACAATGATTTCCTCAAAGAAAAGAGGTGCTTGGCTAGAATTCTATCTGCTCCCCTAAATATTGTTAGTCTAAAGGAAATTATTTTTAGGTTCAATTTGTGCTATGAATCAATTTCCTTTAACAAGGAAGGAGCACCCCAAGCTATAGATCTAAGTCTCGACTTTCTTCCCACCAGATGCCAGTTCTGCAAAGACCACATGTAGTAAGTGGTAAATAAGACTATACAAATAGTTAGAAAAATAGAAACCACTAACTTTGATAGATTGGGTTCCTCTCAATAATGCAAGGTCCAAAAGACTCATGATGGAAAGGGCTATCCACATCCAGAAAAAGATTTGTGGAGTCTGAATTTAGATTGAAGCAAACTCTTGCTTTCTCTCTTTTTTGTTTTGTTTTGTTCCTTCTTTCTCATTGTTCGTTCCATTGTTTATAATGCTTTAAAACTTGACTAATGTTTAATGTGAAGGTATTTGTAGAATCTATATGGGATTGCATGCCACCATGGGAGGGAAAGGGGAAGGAGGAGACAGAAAAAATTTGGAACTCAAAAGCTTATGGAACTTAATGTTATAAATTAAAAGTAAATTAATTAATTAATTTTTTTTAAAGAAAGAAAATAGAAACCAAAAAAGGTATACAGATTAGATTAGACCAGACAATACATAGAGTAAATGAGCTTTCCTTATGGAAAGACATCTATCTCAGTCCAACCAAGAGGAGGAATCCCTTATCTCCCCCCAATAAGGAAAATCCTCAAAGTTTCTAGTATAGTAAGCTGCGGGTAGGGAAGTGATTGAGGTGTCGGCTCTTTGACATCTTAACTTTTTCCCAAAGTTTTGTTTTCCCTTCATGGAACTCTCCCTGAAGAAAATCTGGAAGTACTTGTCTTCTCTCTGAAACTAGAAGCCAGAAGACCAAAATGACTCTTTATTCTCAAGGTCTCACGAAATTCATTCCTCATTCAGGCACAAAGCTTTGAACAACAGCTTAGAATTCCTTCCTCACCCATGAAATTGCTCTGGTTCTTAATCCAATGATTTTTCCATTGTCACATAGCGTCTAAATAAAAACAATTTAATTTCTTCAGGTTAATTGACTATACGGGCTAATTGAGTTGAAATATACATATTACTTGTGAACTATTCATTTTCAAAGAACTTACTTGAATATTTAATTCAGAGATTCTGAAACTTTTTTGTGTCATGGACTCCGTTGGCTGTTGGGTAAAACCAATGGACCCTGTCTCCAAATATTGTTTGCAAATATTGAATTAAATAAAATATTTCATTTAGAAGTTAGTGAAAATAAAAATGTAATTCTTTTCCTATCCAAGTTTTTAAGCCCTCTTAAATTTAGCCATAGACACCAAACAGTCCATCGAACCCAGGTTAAGAATACCCACATTTTGTCCATGTAGGTTTCTCAGGCCCTTACCACCTTAGCAAACAGCCTTCATAAATTGAAAAAAAAATCCACCACTTGGTGGCCAATCCTCTGGTAATGGGTCTCTCTGCATTTAATCAGGGTTGATCACTGGCTAACAGAATACAGCCCATGACCAGTCTCGTATTTAAGACCTTTCCATCTTGGTAGGACCTATCAGAGCTTATGCCCTGCTGGCATATTATCAAGAACCCAGGGACTCCTCCATGCCAACATGAAATATCAGAGAAGAGTGTTACTAGAGTTTTCAAAGAATTTGAATATACTAACATCTCGTTACCTTATAACTTTACTAAACATAATTCAATCTTTATATGCCAGTAAACAAGATATTTTGGTATCTTTTTGTTCTTTGGAGTTATGATTATGAGCTTCAATTATTATAATATGATATTTAAAACCAAATATGATTATTTGAGCTTTCTAGTTGTTTGGATTGTGAATGAGCAGGAGTTTATTATACCTAAAAATTAGAAAGCACCTCATAGTTTAAAAGTATTTTACAAATATTTTTACTAGTTACTATCTGTGGTGAACATTCCCTGGAATATTTTAAAAGTTTGAGTAAAGAATCATTTTAGCTGAACAACAAAACATAAAATATAAGAAATAGAATTTAGTTATGATGAAATAGAAACTATATAAAAGTTAATATGATTCTTAATAGTATGAATAATAATTATCTTACTGCATGATAATTCAGCATAAATGATAAACATTTTACATGAATACTTATTTTTTTTTTAAGCAATTGGGGTTAAGTAACTTGCTCAAGGTTACACGGCTAGTCATTATTTATGCGTGGGTGCTCATTTTCTGAGGCCGGATTTGATCTTGGGTCATCCCAACTCCGAGGCCGGTGCTCTTACTCACTGCGCCACCTAGCCGCCCCTGAATGACTTATTCTTTAAGACTTCAATGGGAGAATCAGTCATTTATCTGACTCTCGCTTATCATTTATGCTTAATCACTAATTAATCAAACCAAATGGAATCGTTTATGGGCCCTAAAGGAGCCATACCCAACCCAGTACCCTACCTAAACACATACACACACACCATCACCAGCACAAGCACCAATCTCAACCACCTTTCTTCATCCCTTTCTTCAAAAAGTACATAGGGATTTCCCAGCCCCATTCCCTCAAATGATGCTAAGATCCAATCTTCTCCCCAAGATTCTTCTAAGATGTAATTGTGTCCTCCCATACCTAAGTATGCAGGCCTTTTCAGTCCTCCACCAGCAACCTCCCTGAGTCACAGATTTATTCCATCATTAAGAGCCCCCTCCTTCACCTGCCCCCAATGAGAAAAAATTAATTAGGGATTCTCTGTGATTTAAAGATGACTCTATCTAAAGTGGACCTCTTCCTAAAACTGACATCTGTACTTAGGAATCCAGAATGGCTAATCTAGCAAAGATGGGCTAGAAACTGATATTCTCATTTTCATTTGGATGTAGTTTCCCCCATTTTTTCCATTCCATGTCCATAGGGGAGAAAAACTCAAACCTCCACCTGAGTACTTGGTTAAAACAACAATGCTATCTTTCTTCTCTTCCAAAATGCCTAAGAAGAATTGTTTATCACATTTACTTGGCCATATAAGAAACCACAAAACCTTTTTTCAAAAGCTAATGCCCAGAGGGGGTGGAGTCATGGTGGCAGAGTAGAAACAGCACTTCCATGGAGCTCTCGCCCACACCACTTCAAAATTATGTAAAAGGGGGACTCTGAAAAACCTCTGGAGCTCCAGAACCCACAAAATGACACAGAGAAGCTAACCTCCCACTGAGGACAGCCCAGCAAACCAGCAAGGAACGTCCAGCACAGCACTCTGGGAGCCAAGCCCAGGACCTATGAGTCTGAGGTTTTTGCCCCAGGGCGGCCCAACCATCAGCCAGATGGAGGGACCCCAGATCACCATCAGCTGTGGCGTTTCCAGAATTATCAACACATAGATGCTTAGGACAAAGTGAGAGGTCAGTGCCCTATGGACTTTGGGACTGGTTGGGAGAGTGTGTGGCCTCTTTTCCCTAGGGCGAGATGCTGCTGAGGAGCCGGCACAGCTTGCACCACAATGCCATGTTGCAGCTTCAGCTCCTGGCCTGTGAACTGTAAGAGGATCCAACACTCAGTCTGCGGGGTAATGGCTCTTCCATTACCCTTCTTGGATCTGGATTGCAGTCTGGGGTGGAGGTCTTGGGGTGTGTGACCAGCTTGCCAGAGCATGTGGAGGCTTCACAGAGGCCACCCAACTAATACCTCCAGCAGTTGGGAAAACCCCAACATTTGGGATGGAAGCTCCCCTGGCTGGTGGCAGAATCCTACTGTGGCAACAAGCCCAAAAGTCAAGTAATGGGGTGGCAACATGTCTAGGCAAAGGAAACAAAATAAACAGAAAAATTCAACATTAGACTCCTATTTTGGGGGCAAAGAGGATCAAAGCATGGAACAGGAAGAGGACTTTGAGGTCAGGACTCCTGCACCAAAAGCCCCAAATGAAAATACAACCTGGCTACAGGCCATAGAGGAACTTAAGAAGTAGATAAGAGAAGTGGGGGGAAAATTGGGAAGAGAAATGAGAAAGATGGAAGAAAAGTATGAAATGAGAGTCAATAGCCTGACTGAGGAAAATAACACCTTAAAAAATAGACTAACTCAAATGCAAAAGAGGCTCAGAAAGGCAATGCGTAGAAGAATGCCTTAAAAAGCCAAACTCGCCAGATGGAAAAAGAATCTCAAAAGCTTAAGGAGGAAAATCATTCCTTCAGAATTAGACTGGAGCAAATGGAAGCTAATGACTTTATGAGAAATCAAGATGCTGTTAAGGAGATACAAACAAATGAAAGAATAGAAGACAATGTGAAATATCTCATGGGAAAAACCACTGACCTGGAAAATAGATCCGGGAGAGACAATCTAAAAATTATTGGACTACCTGAAAACCATGATCAAAGAAAGAATCTAGAAATCATCCTCCAAGAAATTCTCCAGGAAAATTGCCCTGATGTTTTAGAACCAGAGGGCAAAATAGAGGTTGAAAGAATTCACCAATCACCTCCTGAAAAAGATGCCAAAAAGAAAACTCCTGGGAATATTATAGCCAGGTTCCAGAATTCCCAGATCAAGGAGAAAATACTACAAGCAGCCAGGAAGAAACAATTTCAATATTGTGGAAACACAATCAGAATAGCCCAGGACCTGGCAGCTTCTACACTGAGGGATCGAAGGGCATGGAATATGATATTCCAGAGGGCAAAAGAACTGGGAATGAACCCAAGGGTCACCTACCCAGCAAAACTGAGTATTTTGTTTCAGGGGAAAATATGGTCATTCAGTGGAATAGAGGACTTTCAAGCATTCTTGAGGAAAAACCAGAATTGAATAGAAAATTTGACATCCAGACACAAGAAGTAAGAGATGCCTGAGAAGGTAATCAGGGAAAAGAAATCAAAAGTAACTTATCAAAGTTGAACTATTTACATTCCTATATGGAAAAACAATAACTGTGACTAAGGAAACCTTTCTCAGTATGAGAATAATGGAAGAAGGGTGTGTGGTCATATGAATACATATGTGAATGTGTGTGTACATGGTTACAGTTATATATGGATAGAGGGCATAGGTTGAATTTGTTGGGAAGGGAGGATACTCAAGAGGTGAAATTATGAGGTGAGAGAGGAAAGTGGCAAGAGGAGATGGGGAGAGACAGGGTAGGGTAAACTATCTCATGTAGAAGAAGCAAGGGGAAGTGGTTGCAAGGGAGGGGGAGAATAGGAAGGCAAAAAGGCAGAACCACATTCTCATGGAATTTGGTTCAGGGAGAGAATGACATACATACTAAATGGGATATCTCAACCTACAGTAGAATAGGGGGAAGGGGGATGAGAGGAGGGATGATGGATGGGAGGGCATCCTTGGCGGGAGGGGAGGTTGGAAGTACCCACTATAGAAGAGGGACAGGATCATGTAGGGAATGGACCAGGTGGGGATGGGATGGGTGGGAGGGAATTATAAGCAGCCTTGTACAATATATCTACTATGATAATGTTTTGCATAGCTAGACATGTACAACATATACTGAATTAATTATCTCCCCAGAGGGAATGGGTGACAAGGGAGGAAAGAAATGGATCTGAAATTCAAGGTCTTAAGATTAAATGTTTCAAATATATATAAATACTATTATTAATACTCTTTTGCTTGTAATTGGGAGATAAGATGTGCAGACATTGGGACACAAAGATTCACCTTTCTCCAATGGAAAAGTCGAAGGGGGTATGGGAGAAGGTATGGGAGAGAGCAGATTGGAGGAAGCGATATCTTGTGGGACTGCTATTCTGGGAGGGTAGGTAGGGGAAAAACGGGGGCGGGGGGAATGATTGTAACTCAAAATCTTGCGGAAATGAATGATGTAAAACAGAAGTTAATAAAGCATTTGTTTAAAGGGGAAAAAAAGAAAACTCCTAGAAGTATTATAGCCAGGTTCCAGAATTGCCAGATCAAGGAGAAAATATTACAAGCAACCAGGAAGAAACAATTTCAATATTGAGGAAACACAATCAGGATAACACAGGATCTGGCAGCTTCTACACTGAGGGATTGAAGGGCATGAAATATGATATTCCAGAGGGCAAAGGAGCTGGGATTAAAACCAAGAATCACCTACCCAGCAAAACTGAGTATCATGTTTCAGGGGAATATTTGGTCATTCAGTGGAATAGAGGACTTTCAAGCATTCTTGAGGAAAAAACCAAAGTTGAATAGAAAATATGACATTCAGATACAAGAAGCAAGAGATGCTTGAGAAGTTAAAACAGGAAAAAGAAATCATAATTAACTCATCAAAGTTGAACTATTTACATTCCTACATGGAAAAACAATAACTGTAACTGATGAAACTTTTCTCAGTATGAAAATAGTTGAAGAAGGGTATATGGGCATATGAATACATATGTGAATGTGTGTGTATATATGTTTACAGGTATACATAGATAGAGGGCACAGGTCGAATTTAATAGAAAGGGATGACATTTGAAAGGTAAAATTACAAGTTAGAGAGGAATATAACGAGAAGAGATGGGGAGAGACAGAATGTGGTAAACTATTTCATACAGAAGGGGCAAGGGAAAATGGTTACAAGGGAGGGGAAGAACAGGAAGGCAAAAAAGGCAAAACCTTATCCTCATTGTATTTGGATCAGGGAGAGAATCACATACCTACTAAATAGGGTTTCTCACCCTACAGGAGAGTGGAGGGGATGGGGGATGGGGGAAGGTGGTGGAGGGGAGGGCAGGCTGGGGAGGGGAAGTTGGAAGCACCCACTTTTGAAAAGGGACAGGATCAAGGTGGGGAGTGGACCAGGTGGGAGGTCGGATAGGAGGGAGGGAAATAAGTCAGTCTTTTACAATATATCTACTATGGTAATGTTTTGCATAGCTACACATATACAGTATATACTGAGTTGCTTATCTTCCTTTTTAAATCGTATCTTTTAAAAATATATAAATACTATGATTAATAGTATTGTGCATATAATTTGGAGATAAGATGTGCAGGCATTGGGGCACAGAGATTCACCTCACCCTACTGGAAAAGTCGAAGGGGGTAGGGGAGAAGAGATGGGAGAGAGCAGACGATGAGTGGTTATCCTGTGGGGCTGCTATTCTGGGGTGGTGGGTAGGGGGAAAATGGGGAAAAAATTGTAACTCAAAATCTGACTGAAATGAATGATGTAAACCAGAAGTTAATAAAGCATTTGGGGGGAAAAAAAGCTAATGTCCACATTTACACTTTGGTTTGCCCTTTTTGTTGGTCAGGCTCATTATTCAGCTTTCCTAACAGGAAACTGTCAACATGTTTGCTAACCTCCCAGAATAAAGATTTTATTGTTCTTTGCACTCTCTTTTCATCAAACATATTTTTAAAAGAATTATTTCCCTTTAAATGGAAAAGTATCTATTTTAAGATATCCAAAATAGAAACAAAAAGATTCTAGATCCCATTAATAAACTGCCAGAATGTCTTTGCTTCCAAATAATTAAAAAAAGAAACACATTATCCCACATTAGAACTCTGTCCCATGCATCTCTTTAAGAAAACAATGATGTTCTGCAGGCATATTAATAACCAAATGAAATTTCTCAGTCCTACTCATACATACTCTTTTTATCTATTGCTTAACTATCATTTCCATTCTTTAAAAGAATTGTAATTTTGCCCTTTCAACTAAAAGCTCCTCCTCCAATTCAGATTACAGCACTTTCATGTCATAGTAAATTATTTTCAAAATTGCTCTGGCCTAAGAAATTCATCATCTCCATTGCCCTTTTCAAACTTATTCCATCTATAAGTAGAAAGGAATCAGATGTGAGAAATATTATAGAAGTAGAAATGGCGAGATTTAGCCACTGTTAGATATGTCTAGTGAAGGAGAGATGATAGAGAATAACTTTAGGGTTACAAACTTGAGAGACTGGGAGAATAGTAGAACCTTTAATAGAAATAAGGAGTTTGCTGGGTCTGTGCCTGCGCACAGGAAGGGAAGCTGGTGGCTGCCAAAGGCGCTGGGAATTCTGGGGGCTGCGCAGGTCTTCTCTATTTGCTACTGGGAGGGAAATTGAAGATTCTTTCCTCATGATCTTGGATCATTGATTTCATGGGATGAGGTTCTGGCTGTTTGGAGGCAGCAGAAAGCCAGGCCAGGTGATTGAGGACAGAGTGTCTATGTGGGTCATCTGGTGCTGCCAAAACAAGGAGAATCAGACAGACCCAGCTAAAGCTAAGGCTGGTGACCATGGCACACTAGGTCTTCCTCCCATCAAAGTTATTCCTACTGGGCATAGTGCTTTGACTGCTGGCATCTGCATACATCTCTTCATGCCATAATAATCACATCCAGAAGCATTTCTCATTGTCCAGTCCGGAGAAGAGCAATATCCAGGAAAAAAAAAAAGAAAGAGGCGGTGTCAGAGGAAGAACTTGACAATGAAGACCTGAACGTGTTTTACCCCATGAACCAATGGCAGACTCTTCAGCCAGGTCAAGCTGTCCCTGCTGGTTCCCATGTGCATCTGAATCTACAGACTGGAGAGAGAGAGAAGTAAAGCTCCCAGATGGGGAAAAATACCACAATAACTTGAAAGAGCAAAAAAAAAAGGCCAAAGGTTGGACCTCAACACACATGACTTCACAACTCAGGACCTCAAGAGCACTCTTGAAAAATTCAAAGAGGGAGCAGGGGCTGAAAAGGAAGATAAGGCCCAACAGGAAGAGGTCAGACAACATTTCCGCCTTATTGAAGATCTGAAAAAGGACTCTGAAGCCTTGAATGTTGTCATGGAGAGTGACCTCCAGATTATGGTTCGACTGATCAACCAGTTCAACAGCACTAGCACCACCCTGGAAGAGAAGATAATGGTTCTCTATGACTTAGAATATTATGTTCATCAGATGGATAATGCCCAGGACCTACTCTCTTTTGGAGGTCTTCGGGTGATGATCAATGGACTCAACAGTACCAAGAACTTGGTGAAGGAGTATTCTGCTTTTGTGTTAGGTGCTGCTTTCTCCAGGTGTGACTCAAAAGGAGAAAAAGAGAGCTCAAGCACCATCTTCTGCAGGAAGTATTTCTTGATTCCCCCACTGCTTATGTCTGTCCCCCAAATGACCTTGTATTTAACTGCCTTGAATAGATTTGTATTTATCAACTTTATATTGATGTACCCTAGAAGCAGCACAATGAACAGACCACTGGGTCTTGAGTCAGGAAAATTTGAGTTCTAATCCAGTTTCATATACTTAACTAGCTGTGAGATCTTGAGCGAGTCACTTAATCTTTGTCTGCCTTAGTTTCCTTGACCATAAAATGGAGATACCTATCTCCTGGTATTGTTGTGAGGATCAAATAAGATAATATTTGTAAAGCATTTAACACAGTGTATGATGCAGAGTAGGCATTTAATCCTCTTTTCCTCCCTCTCTATTTTCTTCCCCCCTTCCTAACCTCCCTCCCTTTTATTTTCTTGTCTTTGTCAGAAAATGAGCTTCTGGCAAGCAGGAATTTTTCATTCTTTCTGCTTGTATCCGTAGCATCTAATATATGCCTGGTGCATAGAAGGTACTTAATCAGAAGTGTTCCCTGATATCAGGCCTAAATCCCAGCTCCTCCTATGATTTGTACTCTAGACCTTTCCCCCTTTCGTTCCCTTGCTGGACTCTGGACAGTTCTTCAGGGCCCTTCTTATACTTCCAGAGCTGCACTAGGGCTCTGCATGGCATATGCCTGGAGCGTAGCACAGAGGGGTGTGTTCCTTTCTTCATGTAGCCCAATATTGCATTGTCTTATTTGCCTGCTATGTGATATATCACATGGCTGACACACATTGAATTTTCATTTATCTTTAGCCTCCAGATCTTTTTCAGAACCACTGACCTTTTTTATGTAAATAGTATTTTTTTCCAATTACATGTAAAGATAGTTTTCAGCATTTACTTTTTATAAAATTTTGAGTTACAAATTTTTCTCCCTCTCTCTGTCTCTCCCCTTCCCTCTCCCCAAAATGGCAAGCAATATGTTATAGGTTATACATGTGCAATCATGGTAAACATATTTCCACCTTAGTCATGTTGTGAAAGAAGAAATGGAGCCATAGGAAAAAACTACACATAAAAATGTGAAAATAGTATTCTTTTATCTGTGTTCAGACTCCATCAGTTCCTTCTCTGGTTGTGGATAGCATTTTCCATCATGAGTCTTTTGGAATTATCTTGGATCATTGTATTGCTGAGAAGCAATATCATAGTTGTTCATCCGCACAATGTTGCTGTTACTATGTACAATGTTCTCCTGTTTCTGCTCACTTCTCTCAGCATCAGTTCATGTAAAAGTTTTTCCAGGTTTTTCTGAAATCCTCCTCTTCATCATTTCTTATAGCACAATTGTATTCCATTGCCTTCATATACCACAACTTATTCAGCCATTCCCCATTTCCAGTTCTTGGCCACTATAAAAAGAGCTGCTATAAATATTTTTGTACATGTAGGTCATTTTTCCTTTTTTATGGTCTCTTTGGGATATAGACTTAGTAGTGGTATGTACAGTTTGGTTGCCCTTTGGGCATAGTTCCAAATTGCTCTCCAGAATGGTTGGATCAGTTCACAACTCCACCAACAATGCATTACTGTTCTAATTTTCCTTCATCATCTCCAACATTTATCATTTTCCATTTCCTTATATTACCAGTCTGATAGGGTGATGTGGTACCTCAGAGTAGAACAACTGCTGTTTTAACAATTGTATTAGTCTCAAGTGACTGTGAAATTTTTTTTTTTGCTTTTTGGAGGGCATTTGGGGTTGGGTGATTTGCCCAGGGTCACACAGCTGGGTTTTTGTGTTGAGTGTCTGAGACCGGATTTGGGCTCAGGTCTTCCTGACTCCAGGGCCAGTGCTCTATTCACTGTGCCACCTAGCTTCCCTGACTGAATTTTTTTAACATTTCTTCTTCATCATGACTATTTCCCAGCCCATATCACACACACACACACACACACACACACACACACACACACACACACACACACATACACATATGTACACATACTTTATACCAGATTTCTAAGGCATAAAGTGAGTAAAGCATTTAGAACAGCAGTATGAGGAGGTGAAATGAGGGCTTGAATTTCTGGAAATATTGCTATTGATAAGTAATCCTCATCCAGTCAGGTAGGGGTACTGGGGAATCTGTTCTTCTTTAGTCAGTAGTGACCAACAAATGTGATGCCTCTCATTTAGAAATTAAGTATGTAGAGTCTGATTTGTTTTTATCAGAGGGCCAAAAAGCCATGGTTCAATTTTCTAGACAGTTTCTCCTGAAGAATTGTTGAGAACTGTGGGACTGCACCACTATTCCTCCCATGAGGGATATCTGGTTATCTTTATATCACTGTTGGTTATTCAGGACCATATTCTTCCTTCCTGTGAAACTTGCCAGGGATAAATTTTTTCATCCCTTTGCAGAAGCAGAGGACCCTTGTAGAACCATAATAGTAACATTTTGGATGAGAAACTGCTCTGGATATCTGACTGGTTGGGAATTTTATAGGAAAATATCCTCTTTGTGTTTATTTCTCTTCTTTAATTTGATTGATTAAAATTTGCTTCTAATTAAAAAAAAAGAAATAAGGAAGTTTTGAAGAGTGAGTTAGGGAGAGAATGACAAGGAGTTCTGTTTTGGACATAGAGAATTTGAAATGGTTCTGGGACATCCATTTTGAAATGCCCAATAGTGGTGCAGGACTGAAACTTAGGGGGCATACTAGGGCCAGAGCCATACATCTGGGGAGTCCACACCACAATGAAGCATTATATGAGAAGTGAATTAGAGATATAATCTTATGGATACATTGCTTTTGTATGTTGCAACCCCGTGCTGCTTCTGAGCATTCCACAGCATTTTATAGCCCTTTCTGGCTTGGGGTCTTGCTCTATGTCTGTAGGGAAGAAAATAGGAAATTAACTTTTGAAGTCTCCTTCTAGCCATATTACTTCCTTATTGAGTTCTTTACCATGGGTGATGGCTAGGTCAGTTTTATGATCTGCACTTTACAGATATGTTTTTCCTTACTAAGCAGGAAATTTTTTCCATTCCCGTAGAGGGCATCAAGTTCACAGCTTAGAAATCTGCCTAGATAATTGATCTGCCAGTATCATAAATATGCTTTGGTTTGCTGGCAATCTGCCCAGGCTTGTATTCTTTAGTCTTTATATCTCACTACTAATGAATGCATCAATCAACTGTTTATTGAGTACCTACTATGTGCTTAGATTTGGTAGAAATCTTCCCCCAAATGAGAAGCCTATAAGTCATATCCATGACAGAGAGTAGAACCACAGTAAGGAGCAGTGCAGCACAGCAGGCAGTGCTAGAATCAGGAGAGCTGGTTTTGAATCTCCTCTCCAATGCTCGTTGTCTGTGAGTGCTGGCAAAAAGAGCCTGAGCTTCCTCCTTTGTAAAATGGAGAAAACAGTGTCTGTGCTGCGTCCTCAGGGGTGTTGTGAAGACACAAAGCACTTCATTGAAGTGTCACCTAAATGAGAACTATCATTACTGCAGCGCCCAATGTGACAAATGACAGACGAGACAGGTTTGAGATAAGGAGGACGGTTGGAGAGCGCATTCAACTCTTCATGATAGCATTTGAGATTTTCTTGGCAAAGATATGGGACTGGTTTGCCATTTCCTTCTCCAGAATGTCCCCTTCTACAGATGGAGGAAACTAAGACAAACAGGGGTTAAGTGACTTACATAGGGTTATGCAACTAGTAAGCATTTAAGGCTAGATTTGAACTCAGGTCTTACTGACTCCAAGTCTTGCACTCAATCTACTGTACCATTTAGCTGCCCAAAAGCTGGGCCTTAGAGGATGAGTACAATTTGTATAGGCAAATTAAGAATGTTCCATGATGGATTAACATTAGTAAAGTCACAAATTCAGGCCTTAGCAACATTCTTTGGGAGCAGGGGAGATATTTGGATGCAGGAGGAGAAAATTGGCACTGGCTTGGCTAAAGTCAAGGATTTTTTACCTGACCACATGATTCCCCTATTCAATGCAACCTCTAGTGTCTTCCTATTGCTTCTAAAATCAAATGCAAACTATTCTCTTTAGGTTTTTAAATCCTATACAAGAGGGACCCAGCCTATCTGTCCAGACTCACTAGACATTACTCTTCATTTTGATCTCTAAGATGTAGCCAAATTGACCTGCTCTCTGTTCCTCACTCACAATCCTCCAATGGCCATATCTGTGTCCTTGAACTGGCCATCCTGGAAGGCTGGAATTCGCCCCTTTTTTACTTCCACCTCTTAGAAGTCACTCTTTGCCTTTAAGATTCAGTTCAAGTTTCATATTTGGCCAGAAGCCTTCCCTGATCTTCCCAACTGTTACTGTCTTCTTCCTCAAACTATCCTGTCTTTAATTCTTTTGTATATGTTTCCATTTATTGGCTTCATATTTATGCTATATATATTTTATATGTATACATTTTTATCCTATGTATATATTTCTATGTGTGTATAGTGTACATATTTATATATGTACATTATTAATGTAAGATGTATTTATTTATATATGCACAGTGAATACAAGTGTTGAGGCTGGGACCAGGAAGACCTGAGTTCAAATCCAGCCTCAACACACTCACTATGCGACCCTGGACAAGTCACTCAACATCCTTCTGCCTCAGTTTCCTCAACTATAAAGTAGGGATAATAATAGCATTATCTTTTTTTTTTAAACAAATACTTTATTAACTTCTGTTTTACATCATTCATTTCAGCCAGATTTTGAGTTACAATCATTTTCCCCCCATTATTCCCCTACCCAACCTCCCAGAATAGCAGTCCCACAAGATATCGCTTCCTCCAATCTGCTCTCTCCCATACCTTCTCCCATACCCCCATCGACTTTTCCATTAGAGGAAGATGAATCTTTGTGTCCCAATGCCTGCACATCTTATCTCCCAATTATAGGCAAAAGAGTATTAATAATAGTATTTATATATATATTTGAAACATTTAATGTTACGACCTCGAATTTCAGATCCATTTCCTTCCTCCCTTGTCACCCATTCCTTCTTGGGATATAAGTAATTCAGTATATGTTGTACATGTCTAGCTATGCAAAACATTATCATAGTAGATATGTTGTACAAGGCTGCTTATAATTCCCTCCCACTCATCCCACCCCCCACCTGGTCCATTCCCTACATGATCCTGTCCCTCTTCTATAGTGGGTACTTCCAACCTCCCCTCACCCCAAGGATGCCCTCCCATCCATCATCCCTCCTCTCATCCCCCTTCCCCCTATCCTGCTGCAGGTTGAGATATCCCATTTAGTATGTATGTCATTTTCTCCCTGAACCAAATTCAATGTGAATGTGGTTTTGCCTTTTTAGCCTTCCTTATTCTCCCCCTCCTTTGCACCCACTTCCCCTACATGAGATAGTTTACCCTACCATGTCTCTCCCCATCTCCTCTTGCCACTTTCCTCTCTCACCTCATAATTTCATCCCTTGAGTACTCTCCCTTCCCAACAAAATCAACCTATGCCCTCTATCCATATATAACTGTAACCATATACACACACATTCACATATGTATTCGTATGACCACACTCCCTTCTTCCATTATTTTCACAGTGAGAAAGATATCATCAGTCACAGATATTGCTTTTCCATATAGGAATGTAAATAGTTCAACTTTGATAAGTTCCTTTTGATTTCTTTTCCCTGATTACCTTCTCAGGCATCTCTTCCTTCTTGCGTCTGGATGTCAAATTTTCTATTCAACTCTGGTTTTTTCCTCAAGAATGCTTGAAAGTCCTCTATTCCACTGAATGACCATATTTTCCCCTGAAACAAAATACTCAGTTTTGCTGGGTAGGTGACCCTTGGGTTCATTCCCAGTTCTTTTGCCCTCTGGAATATCATATTCCATGCCCTTCGATCCCTCAGTGTAGAAGCTGCCAGGTCCTGGGCTATTCTGATTGTGTTTCCACAATATTGAAATTGTTTCTTCCTGGCTGCTTGTAGTATTTTCTCCTTGATCTGGGGATTCTGGAACCTGGCTATAATATTCCTGGGAGTTTTCTTTTTGGGATCTTTTTCAGGAGGTGATCTGTGGATTCTTTCAACCTCTATTTTGCCCTCTGGATCTAAAACATCAGGGCAGTTTTCCTTGAGAATTTCTTGAAGGGTGATTTCTAGGTTCTTTCTTTGATCATGGCTTTCAGGTAGTCCAATAATTTTTAAATTGTCTCTCCTGGATCTATTTTCCAGGTCAGTGGTTTTCCCATGAGATATTTCACATTGCCTTCTAATCTTTCGTTTGTTTGGATCTGCTTAACAGCATCTTGATTTCTCATAAAGTCATTAGCTTCCATTTGCTCCAGTCTAACTCTGAAGGAATGAATCTCCTCAGTGAACTTTTGAGATTCTTTTTCCATCTGGCAAATTCGACTTTTTAAGGCATTCTTCTCCTCAGTGCCCTTTTGGGCCTCCTTTGCCATTTGAGCTAGTCTATTTTTTAAGGTGTTGTTTTCCTCAGTCAGGCTGTTGACCCTCATTTCATACTTTTCCTGCATCCTTCTCATTTCTCTTTCTAATTTTTCCTCCACTTCTCTTATTTGATTTTTAAAGTAAGTCCTTCTTAAGGTCCTCTATGGCCTGCAACCCACTCATGTTTTCCCCTGGGGCTTTTGGAGCAGGACTTCTGACCTCACAGTCCTTTTCCCGCTCTATGCCCCCAAAATAGGAGTCTAGGGTTGCATTTTTCTGTTTCCTTTGCCTTGGCATGTTGCCACTTAATTGCTTGACTTTTGGGCTTGTTGCCACACTATGGCTTTAAGGCCAGCTAGAGGAATTTTCGTCCCCAACGTGTGGGGGGCAACTTCCGTTTCTGGCAAGGTGTAAGCCCACCCACAACTTCCACCCTAGATCACAATCCAGATCCAGGGAGGTTAAAGCAAGAGCGATTACTCCCCAAGACTGATCGCTGGATCTCCCCATGATTTGTAGGCTGGGAGCCGGAAATGCCTCTGAAAACTACAAAATGGCGTGTCTCCTCAGCAGCTTCTAGCCCCCAGGGGAGGGAGCTGACGCATTCCCCAAATACAGGTCCCAAAGCCCATAGGACACTAACCTCTTACTTTGTCCTAGGCAAGTCTATGTTGATAATTCTGGAATCTCCACATTTCCTGGTGTTCTGGGGTTCCTCCAGCTGGCTGCTGGCCCTGCCGCCCTGGGGCTAAAACCTCGGCTCAGGAGGACCTGGGCTAGGCTCGGCTCGGCTCCTGCGCTCTGCGCGTTGCCGGCTCCCAGACCACTGCGCTGGTCCTTCCTGCAGGGTGCTGGGCTGTCCTCAGCGGGAGGTTAGCTTCTCTGTGTCGTTCTGTGGGTGCTGGGGCTCCAGAAGTTTTTCAGAGTCCTTTTTTACATAGTTTGTGGAGAATCTGGGGGCAGAGTGGCTTGGACGAGCTGTTTCTACTCCGCCATCTTGGCTCCGCCCATAATAGCATTATCTTGAAGAGGTTTTAGATAACATTTATAAAGTGCTTAGCCCAATGCCTGGTACTCTATAAATGCTAACAACAAACAAACAAACAAACAACACCTCCTCATTTTGTTTCTCCTCCATTAGAGTATAAACTCATTGCAAATAAAAACTGTTTTACTCTTTATATATAGAAGAAAATCAGTGCTTAATAAAACTTGTTGTTTGATTTATTTTGTACTATTCTCAGTTGTTCATTCATTTTTTCAGTTGTGTCTAACTATTCCTGACCCCATTTGGTATTTCCTTGACAAAGATATTGGAGTGATTTGCCATTTCTTTCTCCAGCTCATTTTCCAGATGAAGAAACTGAAGCAAACAGGGCTAAGTGACTTGCCCAGGGTCACACAGCTAGTCTCTGGGGTCAGATCTGAACTCAGGAAGACTCATCTTCCTGAGTCTAGCACCAGCACTCTATCTAATGAGCCACTTGGCTACCCTATTTTGGACTAACCCTATCTAAATATTTCATTTCTAATTTCTGCATGTGCCTTCTGCATGTGAGATTCTAAAAAAGCATCCATAGTGTAAAATGGGTGCCTGTCGGTGGGGGAATTGTTGAACAAATTATGGCTTAAGAATGTAGTGGAACATTATGGTACCAAAAGAAATGTTGACTGAGAAGAATTTAGAAAAACTTGGGAAGACTAGTATGAACTGATGCAGAGAGAAATAAGCATAACTCAAAGAAAAATGTACACAATGACCACAATAATATAAAGGAAAATGAAAGACAATGAAAGGCTTCCAATCATTGACCAATACAATGACCTTTCAGGGCTTCAGAGGATTCGATAGCAAAGCATACCTCCTACCCATCAGCAAAAAGATGGAGGACAACAGATGTGGAATGAAGCATACATTTTCAGACATGGCCAATACGTTTTTTGTTCTGCTTTATTATACTTATTATAACAAAGCAGAGTTCTATGGGTAAGGTAACTATGACTATCTTTAAAAAAAAAAAGAAAAGAAAAGATCATCCAAAGAAATGTTTAAGTATTCATAATAAATTGGAACTCTCTGGGTGACTGGGAACAAGTAGCTTTTGAAAATATGTAGAAAGATTGCATGTGTCCTATGCCTTCTGAACTGTCAGATGAAATGTGAGCAGTTTGGTGCCTTTGACCACCTCAGTTCAGGGTCTAGGAATTTTTTTTTAATTGATATGTTATGGATTCTTTAATGCAATTTTCTGGGGCTCTGGGTTTTGTGGCTGAACTGGTAACCTATAGAGGGTGTGATCATCTAATTGTTGTTGTTTGTCCTTCTTTCTTGAAGAGGACCAATGACATCTTGAGGGTGTCAATTTGCATGTGAATTGGATTTAAGTGAGGTAGAGCTGTGCAAAGTATACACCTCATGATCTCTTCAGAGTCATCAAAGTTCAATGGCAAGACAAAAGTCAAGACAACAGGATACAATGGACTTTTCTAAACCTTTCGAAATTAAGGTCTTTCCTAGGCCTCAGTTTGTTGAAGGCAATGGATGTATACCTAGCAACTGTGTGGAAAGGGTCAAGTGTCAATTAAACTATTCAGATCTCATCTTAGATTGATTTTATTTCTCAAAAAAATATTTGCCACCAGAGAACCTTGCTAAGCAAGTTCTATTAGGGATGATTTTTACCCCCAAGACATAGCTGTCCAAGTATTTAGTGTAAGTCCTATCTCATCTTCAGATTGTGAAAGCAGCATGACAACCAGAGATGTGTGAGGGGAATGTGTGAGGCAGGGAATAAGGGAGGATGATGTTCTGGATTCAGAGCAGAAGACAGCTCTGAGCTTTGACCTTTGTCTCTATGAATCAGGTGCATAGTCACAGCTGTCATATTTTCCAGTTCACTTTATGAAGTCGTCCTTGAATATTGTTGGATCTTTCATTTCCACCTGCTGGAACTTCTGAGCCATCATATATTTCAGCTTAAATTACACCTGTAAAATATTTTTACATATTTTTCTCACATGTGGTTTTACCTCCCCTGCAAAATTCCTAATTAGAAAGAAGTCTCTTTTCTCCTTTCATTAAATTGATCAAGTGTCTGTTTTTATTTATTTTTATTTTATTTATGTATATGTAAATGCATACATATATATGCATTTACATAAATAAATAGCATATATATATATATATATATATATATATATATATGGGCTATTAAAACAACAAAACCTTTTACTTTGTTTCACTGTGTCAGGATCACAGGGGAAGAATCTGGACTTGAAATAAAAAGGCCTGGGTTCAAATCCCATGTCTAACACTTAGAAGTTGCCAAGCTGCTCTGCAGTTCACGAGTCCCATGGCAAAGCCCAGGTGTGGAAAGTTACATTTAAAAGTCCACAAATCTGTTCTGATTTTTTTAATTCCCCAAAGGAATAGCTAAACAAGTTGTGGTACATGGTTGTAATGGAATATTATTGTGCTATAAGAAATGACGAGTAAGGTAACTTCAGAAAAACTGGAAAGACACAAACTGACACAAAATGAAGCAAGCAGAACCAGGAGAACACTTGTATACAGTAACAGCAATATTGTGCAATTGTGAATGACTTAGCTATTCTCAACAATACAATGATCCAAGACAATTCTAAAGGACACCTGATAAAAAAAAATGCTATTCATCTCCAAAGAAAGAACTGATGGAGTCAATGCAGATCAAAGCATATTATTTTTCACTTTATTTTTTATGGGATTTTTTCCTTTGTATCTATGTCTTCTTTCACACCATGACTAATATGGAAATATGTTTTGCATGATTGCACATGTATAACATATCAAATTGCTTACCATCTGAGAAAGGGGAGGAAGAGAGAAAATTTGAGATTCAAAAATAAATTTTTTTTTTTTTTTTAAGCAATTGGGGTTAAGTAACTTGCTCAAGGTTACACGGCTAGTCATTATTTATGTGTGGGTGCTCATTTTCTGAGGCCGGATCTGATCTCGGGTCATCCCAACTCCGAGGCCGGCGCTCTTACTCACTGCGCCACCTAGCCGCCCCTTTAGGGCAATTGGGGTTAAGTAACTTGCCCAAGGTTACACGGCTAGGTTTTTGTTTGTGCGAATTAAGTGTCGGAGGCCGGCTCCGAACTCAGGTCCTTCTGATTCCAGGGCCGGCGCTCTATTCACTGCGCCACCTAGCCGCCCCCCAAAAATAAAATTTTAATGAATGTTGGAAATTATCTTTACATGTAATTGGGTGGGAATAAAATATTATTTTTTAAAAAGAAAAAATTTCTTTTGATAACAAAATTACAATTGAAAGTTCTTAGAGAATAATTCATGTATAAGGAAATAATGAATTCATATTTTATGACTGCAAAGAAAAAGAAATTCTCCAGAGTCTGTGTTGAGGTGGCTAAAGGCAGCAGATTGCTTAAATTTCATTTGACAAGTTTCAGAAGTCAAAGACCAGCAGAACACACATAATCTTTCTACAGATTTTCAGAAGATACTTCTTCCCAGTTATCCAAAGGGTATCGGTTTATTATGAACACTTTAAAAAAATTTTGGATGATCTTTTCTTTTTTTTAAGATCTCAGTCACTTCCCAGTGACCTCACTCATAGAACTCATCCCTATTATAATATGTATAATAAGCAGAACAAATACAGATGGCCACATCTTGGGTTTTCTGAGTCTCAGTTTCAAGCAATAATAACAGCAATAAGTATTACCTCAGGGATATTGTAAAGACCAAATGAAATCACTCATGTAATGTGATCAGTAATCACAAAGAACTTTCTAAATATGAACTATTATAATTTAGTCTCCCTTATTGGGTTTTCAACCCTATTCTCTCTTTCCATGTCACCTTCTCACCTGTGCCCATGCCTTGCCCTTCCTCATGAAGGGTTCCTACTCACTTTTCCCTCTCAGACCTTCAAGAGCTCACTTATATCAACATTTCCTATTCTGAACCCGAAAGGCAATACAATGACTTCAGATCACCAGTCATGCTCCCAGTCCCCTGCCACCATCACTGAAGAAGTCACTGTGGAGAAGGGGCTCACCTTACTTACCACCAATAAAATAACTGTTGACCAACTGTCACCAAGAAGGTAGCGAGCCCAAGAGGTCTGAGAGTAGCAGTATGTAGCAGCAAGCACCCTAGGATGGCTGCTACAACAAGTTCTTCAACCTGTTTTTCTAAAGGAAAGCAACTCAAAAGAGGTTAACAATCTTGCGTTCATCAAACATATATAATTTACCAGTTCAGGGGAAAAAATCAGCACCCTGAACTTCAGAGAATATATAAATAGAAGTTACAAGCAGACAAAAAATACAGACAGAGAAAATAAAACAATTCAACAGACCAATAGACAGGACTTCTAGCTGTCTGACCATTATATACATACAGTGTTAGTTACCATACAGAGAAGCACCAACATCTGGGTTTTCAAAGCCTGGGTCTCAATGGTTGCCCAGAGTCTCATCTGGCCAAATCACACAACTCTTCCCATGAGTGAACCCCAAAGCAAAACCTTACCTCAAGGTATATATATGTATGTGTGTGTATAGTGCCAATCTGCCAGGTACTTTACAATTATTATCTCATTTCATCTTTATAATGGCCCTCAGAGGTAGATGCTATTATCACCCCCCACTTTATAGATGAGAAAACTGAGGCAAACAGAGGTAAAGTGACTTGCCCAGGGTCACACAGATAGTAAGTAACTGTGGCTAGATTCGAATCTAAGTCTTTCTGACCAAGTCCAGTGCTCTATCCACTGCACCACCTAGCACAGGTGCTGAAGAATAGAAAAAGATGCCACTGTCACCAAAGTCCTTGACACTGTCAAATAGTTCAGCATCAGAAACTGATCATGAGTGACATCATCCATGAAAGCGACATTAAAGATGATGCATTGTCATCTTACTTGGCAATGCACCCTAAGAATCATGAGCCCTATCTAAACCTCCCCTATGTATTATTCTCGAATTAAAATATGAGAACCTTGAGAGCAGGGTTATCTTACTTTTTCACTTGTATCCCCAGCACTTAGAACAGTTTTTTGCCCACAGTATGTACTTAATAAATGTTTTTCAGTCATTCATTCATGCCACGTGAAAGGTTCTGAGGCAGGGTGCAGATTTTTTTCAACCCTTCTTAAATTGTGGGTCACAACCCTATATGGGACTGCAATTCACAGTTTTAAAAGCACTAAAGGGGTCACAAATGGAAAAACTTTAAGAAGCCCTGGAGATAGTCCAAGGCTGGAGGTGGTCTAGGAGCTAGTAATCAAAGTCAAATCCCCCAGCCCCTCATTAGAATGGGTCCATCTCACCTTATAATATTCATTCTTGTCATTAATTGTTAACCAACCAAACTTGATTGCCCCTGTCAGGAACACTCTTCTGAGGGCATAGAAGCATTGAATGGGTTTCATGAGGGATCTTTGGCATTTAAGAGTGATACTGAGCCCATTTATTAATTTTCCACCAGCATAGTGAATAAAATGACTAATTACCCAGAAATTATGTATCTTAAACTTTTTATACATCACAATACGAAGGTGCTGGCCTAGGGAGAAGGACTAAGCATGTAAGCTCATAGGAGTGAGGAATTCCCTAGTGTGGAAACTCCTTTGACCAATGTAGGCCAGGACCTTCTCATATTAGAAAATTGCCTAAAATAGTGGAGTCAAAATCAAATAGAAAGGAGGCCACTAATTCATACAAAAGGTACATAAGGATACCCATGGATCATACTGACCCCCTGTCAACATGTTGACAATTTTAAAATGTAATGTTGCCTATGTTTTATTGTAGTTATTATGGTTAAATTTTTTCTCTCTTTTTTATTTTTTAGTTTACTTCATTCATTTCCACAAGATTTTGAGTTACAAATTTTCTCCCCATTTTTTCCTACCCACCACCCCAAAACAGTGATCCCACTGCATAGCCCCTCCCCCAATCTGCTGTCTCCCATATCTTCCTCCATCCTCCCTCCAACTTTCCAGTAGGGCACAGTGGATCTCTATGCCCCCGTGCCTGTATATCTCATTTCCCAGTTACATGTAAAATAATAATCATGTATATATATATATATATATACATATATATACACACATATTTTAAACATTTGATTTTAAAACTTTGAATTACAGATTCTTTCTCTTCCTCCCTCATCACCCACCCTCACTGGGAAGATAAGGAATTCAATATAGGTTGTACATGTGTAACTATGCAAAACATTTTCATAGTGGATATATTGTGAAAGACTGACTGTATTTCCCTCCATCTTATCCCACCCACTTGTTCTATTCTCTACTTTGATCCTGTCCCTTTTCAAAAGTGGGTGCTTCCAACTTCCCTTCCCCTCAGCCTGCCCTCCCTTCCATTAACCCCCCTCTCATCCCCTTCCCCCCTACTCTCCTATGTAATCTGTATGTCATTCCCTCTCTAACCCAAATTCAATGAGAATAAGGTTGAACCATTCCCTTTTGCCTTCCTGTTCTTCCCCTCCATTGTAACAGTTTGCCCTTGCCTCTTCTATATGAGATAATTTACCCCATTCTGTCTCTCCCCATCTCCTCTCATTATATGCCTCTCTCATCTCTTAATTTCACCTTTTAAGTATCATCCCTTCCCATTAAATTAGTCCTGTGCCCTCCATGTATACCTGTACACATATATACACACACTCACATATGTATTCATATGCCCATATGCCCTCCTATATAGACATATATATGTTTATTATTATTATTATTCGTGTATATGTGTATATATACATATATACATATGTACATGTATATTTATACATATATACATTTCTATTCCCTTCAACTATTCTCATACTGAGAAAAGTTTTATAAGTTATAATTATCATTTTTCCATGTAGGAATGTAAATAGTTCAACTTTGATAAGTTCCTTATGATTTCTTTTCCCTGTTTACCTTCTCATGCTTCTCTTGCTTCTTGTATTTGAATGTCAAATTTTCTATTCAACTCTGGTTTTTTCATCAATGTTTCAGTAGAAACATAATAATATTCATTATCTTTCTATTGAGAAAGTGGCAAGAGATGATAGAGTACATTCTTTAGGCAATGGGAAGCCACCAGAAATTTTCTGGTAATCAAAACTTAATGGGATTACGCTCAGAAAGAAAGATGGGGGAAAAAAGCATAAATAACTGGGAGAGGTAAAACTGTTCTTAAGGATGATCCTAAATCCTAAAAGTTCCTGTTGATCATCCTTCTGTGAAATGCTATTAATATTTTCAGCTGGAGTATATTGATAGCATCATATTGTTTGCCTTTTCAATGAGTTAGGGAGGGGATAGAGAGAAGGAAAGAATTTGGAACTCAAATTAATGTTAAAATCTTTAACTTAGCTTTAAAGGGAAAAAACAAGGTACATTAGCAAATAGGGACCTGAAAGAACCTTCCATTTTTAGCTTCCATACTTAAAATTTCTTTTTTCTAAGGATTAGTGGTCCTCCTCCTCACTCCTGACCCTTTGCTTTACTCCCAAAAAAAGATTTACCTTGTATTTGTTTTATATACAATTATTTGTGTACGTGTCTCTTCCTTTGATTGAATGTGACCTCCTTAAAGGCAAAGACCATTTTATTTTTGTCTTCATATTCCCATAGTCTAACATAGTACCTAGTATACAGTATAGGCACTTTAAAATGCTTGTAAATTGGTTGATTGATTAAAGAGTGTTCTTCTGTGTTATTTCCTTAATATAGGGCTGATTGTGGCAAACTAAAGGAAAGAGTGGAAAAAGAGTTGCACAGAATAAGCAGGAATGGAATGTCTGAGATCTACACCATTGGAAGGGGTGGAATTCCCATCAATGAGTTTATAGAAGTATTGGAAAATTAGAGTTAAATGTCATTTTGTATTCCATAGGATTTATTTTAGGGTGCTTTGAACTTTATCTTTAGCCAAGTCGTCAACAAGTATTTATTAAGCACCTACTACATGCCAATCACTATGCTAAGCACTATGCTAAGGATACAAAGAAACAGTCCCTGCTTTTAAGGAGCTCACAGTCTAATAGACTGTGGAGACGACATGAAAAGCAACTAGGTACAAATGAGATCAAAACAGGATGAACTGGAGATAATCTGATAAGAAAGGCTTCTTGCAGAAGGTAGGATTTTAGCTGAAATTTAAAGGAAACCAAAAAAGTCAGAAGACATAGATGAGGAAGGAAAGCATTCCAGGTATGGGGGATAGCCAGAAAAAAAAAATGCCTGGAACTGAGAGATGAGTATCTTCTTCATGGGGCCAGTGTCACCAGATCGAAGAGTATGTGGTAGAGAACACATTATACGAATTCTGGAGAGGTAGGAGGGAGCTAGATTATGAAGAGTTTTGAATGCCAGACAGTTTTTCCGTTTAGCCCTAGAAAGAATAGCTTGAACTTTTGAAATTTCCCTACTTAACATTGACATGCCAGCTTTCTCTTAAATATGTTTGACAAATTTATTCAATATTCAAAAATAGGGACTTTAATGATTACAAAGCCCCATGGACTTGAGCATCCATCAGTAAGGAGATTCTGCTTATCTTACCATGAAAAGGACAGCCTGGGTACTACAAGTGCATCTCTGCAATCTGGGTGCTTTTTCTTTGTTTAGCTGTATTGGAACTGACAGTTTTGTTGACAGTCTTTTTCAGAAGGTTCACTTCTGCCAACCAACACTTTTTTTGTCTAGATGAATTTATAGTATCTTCAACTCTTATTCCATCTGGCAGCTCCTTTAATCCATTCAAACAATGACCTATGCATCCATACTGTGTCTTTTGTCACCATATTGTGTCCTGCATATGTGTCCATGGCCTCTGATGTCTTTTTCAATTAATCCTTGGGCATCTCTAAATCCTTTACTTTTCTTTGTTCCATTAAATGTTTGTCTATTTGGGGTTTGGGGGGTGGGTGTAGAGGGCTTTTCAACATTAATTCAAATCATCCTGTATTATACGAACACTTCCTAAATTCATAGCACTTCATAAAAAGCAATCTAACATATTTGAAAACCCTTAAGTGTTGTTAAATGTTATTACATCAGATTTGCATAATGACAGAGGAAGAAGAAAATCCCCCTAAAGTCAGAGGTGAACACTCCTAACCCAGTGTTTTAGTCATTTAATTTATAATGCAGGAGATTGTTAGTAATAAACTTATGGTCAAAGGAGATGATCCTTCACCGATAGATTGTCCTACACCATATCCCTAAGGAAAAAAAACCCAACCTTTTGCATTTTTGTGTACAGTAAAACCTCATCAGTGTCATTTAAATTATTTGAAGAACACCTGCCTTTATCAGTTAAAAATATGGATTACAGAATTTTAAGATTCAGTTGTACTACTTTCCAGTACATATACTACCACCAACTATGTGTTTGGTGCTATAACACAGAGTTCCCACTTTTATAACTGTATCTATCTGTCTGTCTGTCTATAAACAATCATGTATTAAAAGCCTACTGTGTCAGCCATTCTGCTAGGCTCTAGGAATATCAAAACAAAAAATGAACTAATCCCTACTCTTAAGGAGCATACATTCTAAGAAGGAAAGAAACATGTAGGTGTATGTATATGATAATGTGTGTATGGATATATTATATATGTGTGTGTATGTATGATCATATGTATCAGGTTGTATGTGTATACAATAATAGTATAATGTATACATATATGTTTATACACACACATTTATATTATAGTGTTATAAAGTCAAAGCAATGTTTACAGTGCCCACAATCACTATAAATATACCTGCATGGTGCTCAATCACAAAACATAACAGACTCTGCATATAGAATACAGAAGCAAAACATTTATTCAGACACCAGGAAAGCAAATTCCAAAACCAGTAAACCGATTCCATCATAGTAGCAAAGTTAATAAGCCACAATAACACAGAGAGCCACACATCCTTTAGCCTTCCCATAAACCAATATTTACTCACAAGCCTGACTGACTACCTGGGACTCATGAGCTTCTCCCAACCATGACATCTAGCTCTGATTCTCAGCTTCCTGTGAGCTCTGCTCTACCCTTCAGCAAACTCCTCCCACCACAGACTCCATGTGATTACATTCAGCCTATTATGAGGCAGAGTATATTTTCAAAGCAGGGAAGGTCTTCAAATTACCATTACCATTACAAATGTATGTGTGTATATGTGTATACAGGATAAATACAAAATCAGTACAAGGTAGGGAGGGAGGACACAAGCATTTAGGAGCAATCAAGAAAGGCTTCATGTAGAAGGTGGTGCTTGAGGCTGTGTTTTGAAACAAGAGAAGTATTCTATGAGGCAGAGGGGAAAAGATGGTGTGTTCCAGGAATAGAGGACAGCCAGTGAAGGGAGAGGGAGATAAAGAATCAGACAAACAAACAAATGAACGAGAACAACAGATAGAGAAATGTATATCTGAAATGAGGCCAATGAGACCTTTATTCCCCATGGACATTACTCCACATATCCATTGCCCCAGTATTTGTTGTTTTTCAATAGCCTAGCATTACCTGAGTTTAGCCCAGAATAAACAAAAATTAATTAAAATTCAGTCCACCTACCCAGAACTCAAACCTGTGTGATATTGGGCAGGTCATTTAATTACTCTGGGCCTCATTTTTCAAAACTCAAGAGGAAACTTCCAAACTACAGGGCTATAAACCCTGTGATCTTGCACAAGCAAGACTTTTCCTTATCTCAAATCTATCCTACCTACTTCATAGACTATTTTGAAGAGCATTTTGTTGTTCAGTTGTTTTCAGTCATGCCCAACTCTCCATGACCCCATGCTTGGGTTTTCTTGGCAGAAATATTTGAAGTGGTCTGCCATTTCCTTCTCCAGACCATTTTACAGATGAGGAAACCAAGGCAAACAGGGTTAAATGATTTACCAAGGGTTATAAAGCTAGTAAGTATCTGAGGCTGGCTTTGAACTCAGTAAGATGAATCTTTCTGTTTCCAATAGAGCACAATTCTCTATCCCCTGTACCACCTAGTCACCTGTGCCAAGAGAATAGAATCACACAATTTCAGAATTGTAAGAGGTCTCGATAGCCCATCTAGTTTACCTCATACCTGAAGAAGTTTCCCATTTACAATATATCTTGTGAACAGTCATCTTTCTAGCAGAGGCTAGAAGAGCTCCAAAGTTGAGGAACCCAGGACATCCTGAAGGAGCCCATTACTTTTCTGGATGTGTCTACGGGCTAGAAAGTTTTTCCTGACATCAGCCCTAAATCTGCTTTCCATTGTTTCTGGTTTTTCATCTTCAGCCAAAGAGAACAATCACATCTCTCTTCTATGTGGCAGCATTCCAAATCCTTGGACCTGGCCATCGTGTTGTAAAGCCATGCACAAGCAGCTTTCCAAAGGACTGCTGCTGTGAACAGCTTTCAAGGTTCTGATTACATAGTATAGAAAACTCTCTATTTATTCAATAACAAATCAGATCAAAACATTCATAGAAAATCAAGGTACAGCATTCACAATATTGCAATTTATCACAGAAAACAAAATACAGCATTACCATGTCACAACTCAACAACTTATCACTAAAATGGCCATGTAGTTTTCACCAAAGTGGTCACATAGTTTTCAACAAAGTCCATTCATTTAGTAACCCAATCATTCAATCATCCTTAAGGAGGCTACTTAAGGGACACAAAGTACAAAAGGTCAAAGTCCTCCACCAATAGGGCACAGTAAGTTACAAATCAGTCACTATTCAGTCATCAATCACTACTCAGTACCCTCTTAAGGGATAGTGGAAAATACACAGGCCATCCACCCCTCAGTCACAAGTAAATTACAATTTCATCAGTCACTACTCAGTATCCAGGGAGAGGTCTTTTCATCTTGACTTGAGTCAGAATTTCAGCTTCCATGGTCCCAGCTCTGAACCTGATTCAGAGGCAGACACCTCCCAGTTCCTTGACCAGCTCTCTGTGCAATCCCCGTTCCATATTGAAGTTCACAGTGTCCAGTCCACCTCAAGTCCTTCACAGTTTCTGTTCCTGGGAAGAGAAAACCTAACAGAGTCACAGACAGAAAATGTACCGACACCACAGTCATGCTTCCTTTGGCAGTTCCACCTGGCCCTCAGAAGTCTTCAGCAGCTCCATTCTCAAAATCAAAATCAAAATCACTTTATCCCATTCTCAAAAACAAAATTGCTTTCTCCCATTTTCAAAATCAAAATCACTTTCTCCACAGAAGTTCCAGTCCAGCAGCAGCAGCCCAGCCTTCAGATGTTCACTGAGAGAAATTCTCTCTCTGTCTCTCTGTCTCTCTCTCTCTGTCTCTCTCTCTGTCTCTGTCTCTCTCTGTCTCTCTCTGTCTCTCTCTGTCTCTCTCTCTGTCTCTCTCTGTCTCTCTCTCTGTCTCTCTCTCTCTGTCTCTCTGTCTCTGTCTCTCCCTCTGTGTGTGTGTGTGTGTGTGTGTGTGTGTGTGTGTGTCTTTCTCTCTCTCTGGCAGCAGCTGTTTTACCTCCAGATGCTTGTCCTAAGAAGTTCTGAATTTCCCAGATGGTGTTTTTCCTTATATAGGTATTAGCTCCTCCCTGTTCAGTCTCTTCCTGTTATGTCAGCCACAGTGGTTCCCTGTTTAGCCCCTTCCCATTATGTCAGCAACAGAGGAGGCTCATATCTCCTATTTCTTTACAGAGGCTTAATTTGAAACTAGGTGCTAAGTACCTGTCAGCTTTCTAATAAAAAGGGATCTTCAAATTTCATTACCATTACACATGTCCCCCTACCTCACCTTACAAGTCTCTCCTCCAGTCTTAATAATCCCAGTCCTCCTGCCAGTTCTTAGATGGCACAAATACATTCTTCACCACCTTCTTCTGGAACTTGTCCAACTTATCATTATCAACTGAGATAATGAATAGCAAAGGTTTTGAAAAGTATAAAGTACTATGCAAATGTAAGGTATTATTAAATCAGATAAGGTTCCCAAGTCAGAGTCAACATTCTGCAGGGTGACTACCCTAAAGTCATCATGGTGATAGATGGTTTTTCAAAAGGCCTTCAGAGCTTTTCTCCAATCCATCATCCTAAATGTAGTACAGTCCAAGTCTTTGTACTGGGCCCTCTTGTCTCCATGCACCCACTCTTGGTAGATCTCATTAGCTCCTATGGGTTCAATTATCATCTCTAAAGAAATAATTCAGGGATCTATATATTGAGTCCAAGTCTCTCTCCTGAGTTTTAATACTAAATCACCAACTGCCTGTTGGACAACTACAACTGAGTGTCCCATAAACATCTCCTAATCAACATGCTTATGGATTTACTCATTTTTATCAAAGGTGCAACCATCCTTCCAATCACATGGTTCATAACATTGACATCATCCTCAGCTCTTCACTCTCCCCCATCCCTTACAACCAATTACTTTCTGATTCTTGTCAATTTTGTTTCCACAATATCTCTCCCAACCATACCCTACTCTCCACTAATATACCCACTCCCTATTTCAGGCCCTCATCACCTCTTGCCTGGACTGCTGAAAAAGCCTCCTAATTGGTTCCCCTGCTTCCAGTTTCTCCCTTCTCCAAACCAGCCTTCACACAGTTGCCAGACTGATATTCTTAAAGCATAGGTCAGTATCTGGCCAGAAAGCTTTGGTGGTTCTCTATTGCCACTAATACAAAAAAGAAACTCTTGTTTGGAATTCAAAACCCTTTATAAGCTGACTCCAATCTATTCCCTTTTGTTCACTCTTATAGGCTTCTCTGGAGGAGAAAGTGAAGTTAGTGACTCCACACAGCCTGGCCTCATTTAAATCCAACCCACTTGCAAGTCAAGATATCACTTTCCATATGTCCTAGTCCTCTTTGAGAATGAAGAACAAACAACAACAACAATCTTTATTCCAGTCAAATGGACTACTTATGTTCTTATACCTTATTCTCTGAAATGTACTCTTCAATCTAGTGACATTGGTCTCCTGACTGTTCCACAACAAGGCACTCTATCTCTTCAATCCCAGAATTTTCTCTGACTGTCCCCCATGCTGTCCCCCATGCTATCCCCCTCCATTCTAACTGCTGACCTTTCTTTAAGTCCCAGTTAAATCCCACTTTCTATAGGAAGCTTTCTCCAACCCCTCTTGATCCCAGTGCCTTGCTTCTGTTATTTTCTATTTATCTTGTGTGTGTAATCTATTGTATATATGTGCTTGCATGCTGTTTCCCCCATTAGATTATAAGCTCCATTAGGACAAGAACTGTTTTTTGCCTCTTTTTGTATCCCCTGATCTTAGCACAGTGCCTGGCACATAGTGGCATTTAATAAATGTTTATCAGATGATAGATCATATAACATTCCATCTCTTTTCTTTGTGTCTTTGCACAGGGTTTCCTTTGCCTACACTGAACTCCTTCCTTATCCTTTTTCTTAGAATGCCTAGCTCTCTTTAAAGTTCATCCATCTCCTGAGGCTCTTTCTGATCCCACCAACTACTCCCACTCCACCTCAAATGGTTATAAAGACAAAGATAATCAGAAAGAAGCTTCAGTAGAGTGTAGTATTCATAGGAGCCAGAAAAACAGAGACCACCAACAAGAAGATTATCAATATTGTCAGGTGCTACAGAGGGCTCAGCAATTGTAAAGAGTCAAACCCAACTGAAATGACTGAATAACAACAAAGAGTGTTCAAGGAAAGTGAAAACTGAGAAAAAGCTGATGAATCTGGTGATTGAACTACTGATTGACTAAATAAACAAAGTATAACAGCTAACACAGTGCTTTGTGCCTTACAAACTCCTTGATTTCATTATCAGATATGATTCTCATACTCACCCTTCCTGGGAGAAGCAATCCAATATCCCCATTTTACAGTAAGAAAACAGAGCCTCAACAGGATAAGTGGCTTGCCCAAGATTACAAGTTAGCAAACAGCAGACAATGGTGCCTAGATCTTTGCACTCAACTTCATTGTTCTATTCACTACAGCACTGATATGTTTATTGAGATGTGTTTTCCCCTCATCATTACCAAATACTTGGTATCTTCCTCCTGTTCATGCTGTTTCTTTTCATTCCTAGAAAGATTTTCTCCCTACTTCACTGGCAGCTTTTTACCATCTGGTTTTTTCCACATCATATATTAAATCTCCCTAGTTTACTACATTCTAACCAAGAGTCATTTCTAAAACAGTTTAATTTATATCAAGATTTCTAGATTTTTTTTTTATTTTTAAGCCTGAGTGCTTGGATAACAGAGAAAAACTACAAGAAGAATAGTTGTACGACCATATTGAACAAGATTGTTCTTATTTACAATGCCTGCTGCTAACAGAATTTCCCTCAATAATAAAACTTTGTAGGGATTTCCTTTGTGCTCTATTTTTCTGCAATGTCATCAAGCAAAAAAAAAAAATCACTGATTTTTTCCATAAAATTTGCTCCCCATATCTACACAATAAGGAATGTAGTTAACTATAGGTGTCCATCTTCTTGCTGGTTAATTTCAACTCTGTTTATTGATCACAGACGATCTGTGCCAATGGTAGACTGCACAAAGAAGAAGACATATTCCCTTCTCTTATGAAACTTATGGTCTGTTTTTTTAAACCCTCACATTTCTTTAGAAGACTAGAAACTGAAAGCAGGTCCAAGATGGTTCAGATATCCCTCTCATTCATCTGAGTAGGGAGACTGAGTCTGGTGGAATTCCTACCCTTGAGAGTTCTGAGCTATAGTAGGGCTAAAGTAGATCCTATACATGCACCAATGTGGTGAGCCCTCAGGAGGAGGAGGCTGCCAGATTGCTTATGAAGGACCAAAGCCATCTAGATCAGAAGTGGAACTGGACAAAGCTCCCAAGCCAATCAGTAGAGGGATTGGACCCATGCATGACTGCTGTGCTTCCAGACTAGGTGAAATAGGAAGAAGGAAGGAAGGAAGGAAGGAAGGAAGGAAGGAAGGAAGGAAGGAAGGAAGGAAGGAAGGAAGGAAGGAAGGAAGGAAAGGAGGGAGGGAGGGAGGGAGGGATGAAAAGGGAGGGGAGGAAGAATGAAAGAAATGTTAGTAGTTTACAAATGAAACTGAAGATCAGAGAAGCGATGTGATTTTTCTAGTTCATTTAGCTAAATTATTACATCAAGACTTGAGATCGTGTCCAGTGCTCTTTCCAAAATTCCAAGATACCCCAAAGCACTGAGAAATTTGATAAAGAGAAAAAAATGTCTTCAAATTCCATTTTAAATATACTCTTTTTATCCTTTTACCCGTAAATGCCAAAACCAGTGGAAAAGACTGACTTGTTCAATTGAGGTTAACTGGAACTCTGGTTCTTTTGCCCATGGGGAGAGAAATTATTCTAGTACTATTTCATCAACACATCCAATGCAATAGCCATTATATACAAGTAATTACACTAGCACATTCCAATGATTTAAACATAATTGCAATACATAATTATAAAGGAAACTATCTTCCAGTAACTAGGTATAAGAATGGCTCTTTCTGTTACAGAGTACCCCAGTATTTGGGAGCTTTTAGCAGGCTTAACTGGCCATGGCTGAGGCAAATAGGCCATTACCAAGAAGACTGGAGAGGGAAGGGGTAGGAAAGGGAAGAGAGAGGTAAGGGGTGAGGTTGGAAATACAAGTTTGCTCATTGAGCAACTCTCTGGAGACTAGTAGAGTGTCCTGGTGCTACCTAACTTCTTAATTCATAAGCTCTGCCGGGCTTCCATCTTAGTCACCTCCTCCTGGACTCTAACTCTGTCTTCTTTGATGCGGGGGAATCAATAGTAAAGGGAAGAGGCTCCCTTTACTATTCAAAGCAGCCCCTGCCTTGCTTTTTTATACATTTAATTGAATTTGTTTTTATCATTTTACATACCAAGCAATAAATTGTTTGGGTAAATTATTTCACCTCTCCATCCTTCATTATTCTCATCTGTCAAATGTGGGGTATGATATTTTCGCTACTTAATTCACAGGTAAGTAATGCAGTTATCATTTTGTATTAATAATTTGTATTATTTATCTGTATTATTTGTATCACTTTGAAATTTTTGTTAAGTTGGTTATATTATTCTACATGACACAATATTTGTTTTAATATATTCCATAAGATATTTACATAAATATGCTAAAATATACTTATGTAACACAATTATATTGCAAAACCCTGTTTGCCCCAGTTTATCCATCTGCAAAATGAGCTGGAAAATGAAATGGCAAACTACTCCAGTATCTTTTTTTTTTAAGGAGGTACAGCAGACTTTATTATACTTCAGCTGAAGTAAAAAAAAAAAAACCAGGGGTAGCAATCCTGGTCTCCAAAAAGTAAAAGTAAAATCAAGCCTAATTAAAAGAGATAAAGAAGAAAACTACAGGGTGCTAAAAGTTATAATAGATAATGAAGCAATAGCAATACTAAACATAAATGCACCAAGTAGTATAGCATCCAAATTCTTTTTTTTTAATTAAACAAATGCTTTATTAACTTCTGGTTTACATCATTCATTTCCACCAGATTTTGAGTTACAATTTTTCCCCCATTTTTTCCCTACCCACCACCCCAGAATAGCAATCCCACTAGATATCCCCTCATCCAATCTGCTCTCTCCCATATCTTCTCCCATACCCCCTTCGACTTTGCCATTAGGGCAAGGTGAATCTCTGAGCCCCAATGCCTGGACATCTTATGAAACATTTAATTTTAAAACTTCGATTTTCAGATCCATTCCCTTCCTCCCTTGTCACCCACTCCCTCTGAGAAGATAAGCAATTCAGTATGTGTTCTACATGTATAGCTATGCAAAACATTACCATAGTAGATATATTGTAAAAGACTGCTTATATTTCCCTCCCACCCATCTCACATCCCATCTGGTCCATTCCCTACTTTGATCCTGTCCCTCTTTGAGAGTGGGTACTTCCAATCTCCCCTCCCCCCAGAATGCCCTCCCCTCCATCATCCCCCCTCTCATCCCCCTTTCCACTACTCAGGAGAGTGAGTGAGGGTAAGATATTCCATTTAGTATGTATGTGATTCTCTCCTTGAGCCAACTTCAATGAGAATATGCTTTTGCCTTTTTGCCTTCCTGTTCTTCCCCTCCCCTGCAACTACTTCCCCTTGCCTTTTCTACATGAGATAGTTTACCCTACCCTGTCTCTCTCCACCTCCTCTTGCCACATTCCTCTCTCACCTCTTGACTTCACCCCTTAAGGATCATCCCTTCCTTGGGGCAGCTAGGTGGCACAGCGAGGAGAGCACCGGCCCTCAGCCAGAAGGACCTGAGCTTGGATCCGGCCCCAGACACCCAACACACAAACAAAAACCCAGCCGTGTGACCCCAGGCAAGTCACCCAACCCCAATTGCCCTCCAAAAAAAAAAAAAAGAATCATCCCTTCCCATAAAATTCAACCTGTGCCCTCTATCCATGTACACCTGTGAATATATGCCATGTCCCCTTCTTCAATTATTTTCATAATGAGAAAGGTTTCATCAAACACAGTTATTGTTTTTCCATGTAGGAATGTAAATAGTCCAACTCTGATAAGTTCCTTTTGATTTCTTTTCCTTGATTACCTTCTCAAGCATCTCTTGCTTCTTGTGTTTGAATGTCAAATTTTCTATTCAACTCTGGTTTTTTCATCAAGAATGCTTGAAAGTCCTCTATTCCACTGAATGACCATATTTTCCCCTGAAACAAGATACTCAGTTTTACTGGGTAGGTGACCCTTGACTTCAATCCTAGCTCTTTTGCCCTCTGGAATATCATATTCCATGCCCTTCAATCCCTCAGTGTAGAAGCTGCCAGGTCCTGAGCTATTCTGATTGTGTTTCCACAATATTGAAATTGCTTCTTCCTGGCTGCTTGTAGTATTTTCTCCTTGATCTGGGAGTTCTGGAGCCTGGCTATAATATTCCTGGGAGTTTTCTTTTTGGGATCTTTTTCAGGAGGTGATTGGTGGATTCTTTCAACCTCTATTTTGCCCTCTGGGTCTAAAACATCAGGGAAATTTTCCTTAAGAATTTCTTGAAGGATGATTTCTGTGTTCTTTTTTTGATCATGACTTTCAGGTAGTCCAATAATTTTTTAATTATCTCTCCTGGATCTATTTTCCAGGTCAATGGTTTTTCCCATGAGATATTTCACATTGCCTTCTATTCTTTCATTTGTTTGGATTTGTTTAATAGTATCTTGATTTCTCATAAAGTCACTAGCTTCCATTTGCTCCAGTCTAACTCTGAAGGAATGAATCTCCTCAGTGAGCTTTTGAGATTCTTTTTCATCTGGCAAATTCGACTTTTTAAGGCATTCTTCTCCTCATTGCCTTTCTGAGCCTCTTTTGCCATTTGAGTTAGTCTATTTTTTAAGGTGTTATTTTCCTCAGTCAGGCTGTTGACTGTCATTTCATACTTTTCTTTCTCATTTCTCTTCCCAAATTTTCCCCCACTTCTCTTATCTGCTTCTTAAGGTCCTCTATGGCCTGTAGCCAACTTGTATTTTTTTTCTTTTTTTTTTTTTTGCTTTTTCGAGGGCAATTGGGGTTAAGTAACTTACCCAAGGTCACATGGCTAGGTTTTTGTTTGTGTGTGTGAAGTGTCTGAGCCGGAACCTAACTCAGGTCCTTCTGACTCCAGGGCCAGCACTCTACTCATTGTTCCACCTAGTCACCCCAAGCTTGTATTTTCATTTGGGGCTTTTGGTGCAGGAGTTCTGACCTCACAGTCCTCCTCCATGCTTTGAGCCTCTTTGCCCCTAAAATAGGAGTCCAGTGTTGAACTTTTCTGTTTATTTTGTTTCATTTGCCTAGGCATGTTGCGACTTAATTACTTGATTTTGGGGCTTGTTGCCACAGTAGGACTCTGCCACCAGACGGGGGAGCTTCCACCCAAACGTGGGGTCTTCACCACTTCTGCCAGTTGGGTGGCCTCTGTAAAGCCTCCACCCACTCTGGCAAGTTGGATACCCACCCCAAACTTCCCCCCGCCCCCCAGACCACAATCCAGATCCAGGCAGTTTAAAGCAAGAGTGATTAACCCCCAGACTGATTGCTGGATCTCCCTAAAGTTTGCAGACCAGGAGCTAGAGCCACTACTGACACTGCAAAATGGCTTCTGTGCCGTTGTTTCTTCAGCAGCTTTTCACCCCCAGGGGAGGAAGCCACGTGTTCCCCAAATACTGGTCCCAAAGTCCATAGGGCACTAACCTCTCACCTTTTCCTAGGCATATCTGTGCTGATAATTCTGGAATCGCCACAATTGCTGGTGTTTTGCGGTCCCTCCAGCTGGCTGAAGGCCTGGCCACACTGGGGCTAAAACCACGGACCTGGGCTCGGCTCTGCACCCTTCGCTGTTCGTTCCCAGCCGGCTGTGCTGCCTGCTCTCAGAGCGCTGTGCTCACCACTCCCTGCAGGGATGCTGGGCTGTCCTCAGCAGGAGGTTAGCTTCTCTGTGCTGTTCTATGGGTGCTGTGGCTCCAGAAGTTGTTCGGAGTCCCCTTTCACATTGTTTGAAATTTGTGTGGGGCTACTCCAGTATCTTTGCCAAGAAAATTTCAAATGGGGCTACAAAGAGTCAGACACTGCTTTTGTTTCCAATGAGGGTTGCTTGAACTTTATTGAAGAGAAGATGAAATTTTGTTTACTGGATTTGGTCATAATGGTCGTGCCGCTAATGATACTCCTAGAATCTGATCCAATGTTATGAAATTCACCAGAATTTCTCTTCTGACCTTTTACAAAGGCAAAAAAGAAAGGCCAAGATCATAAAAACTACATGATATCATTGTCATAGTAAAAAAATGTTCATGTAACAAATGTGACTTTTCTACCATTATAATAAAATGGCCCTTTAGAGTTGAAATATCTATTTTTATGTTATACCTGAATTTCTAACTGTATTAGCAAAACTATTTAATAGTGAGTAGTGACTTGATGTATATTAATCAATAGGTATTTATTAAGCACCTACTATGTACTTAAGGTACAAAAAAAGAAGCAAGTGAGTTCCTGCCCTCACACACACACATTTTTGATCCAAGCCTTTGGATCTATCTTTAGAGCTTATTCCAATTTTAAGGAGATATCCCAATCATTGCAACATCAGTATAGTCATTTGAACCAGACATATTAATCTGCTCTCAGTCAAAGTACAAGTAGAATACCTGAGAAACTGAAAGTGTTTAAATATTTAGTGGGTTACTTTGAATATAAAGACCCATTGAAGTTAAATTCCAAAACAGGATGGTAATTCAAGTGAGAAGAATATAAAAATATAGAGGAAAGAGTATAGGGAGCAAGCATCAGAAGACCTCATTCTTATCTGACCCAACTAAACAAGGGCTCAATACACAAATACACACACACACACACACACACACACACACACACACACTCACTCACTCACTCACTCACACAATAAATTCAATACAGGTACAGGTTAAAACAAGGAAAGGAAAAAATTTAGGAAAGATACTAGAGTCATGGAAGGAATAGTCACAAGAAAAAATAAACTTCAGTTTCTAAGACCTGACCATGAGAGATGATGAAAAAGCAGGAAAAAAGTGTAAGACCTAGCGATTAGCATCTAGACTCAGTGAAAAGAGGAGGAGCAGAGGAATAGAAATTGACTTCAATTATAGATTGTTAATGTTGGTCTTTCTCTCACTCTGTCCCTATTCTTCTTTGTAATGTGAAGGGAGAGGTCAAAGAGGGAAAAAAGGAAAAGAGGAATGCTGGAGGAAAATAAGCAATTAACAATCATAATAGCAAATTCAATGAAAAGGATTCACCCATGAAAAGGAAGAGGGTGCCAAAACATACTATAAAGCAGAACCCAACAATTTGTTGTTTACAAGAAATAGAGTCAAAATATAAAGATCAACACTAAGTTAAAAAATAAGCAGAGGGGGCAGTCAAGATGGCGGTGTAGAAACAGCACTTCGGTGGAGCTCCTGCCCACACCACTTCAAAATCATGTAAAAGGGGGACTCTGGACGACCTCTGGAGCTCCAGAACCCACAAAATGACACAGGGAAGCTAACCTCCACTGAGGACAATCCTGCAGCCCAGCAAGGAACAGCCAGCGCAGAGCTCTGGGAGCTGCCAGCACACCACTCTGGGAGCCAAGCCCAGGCCCAAGTGAGTCATGGTTTTAGACTGAGGGCAGCCAGACCAACAGCCTGCAAGAGAGACCCCAAAACAGCAGCAGCTGTGGAGTTCCCAGAATTATCAACACATAAATGCCTAGGACAAAGTGAGAGGTTAGTGCCTTATGGACTTTGGGACTGGTTGGGAGAATATGTCAGCTTCTTCCTCTGGGGGCCAGAAGCTGCTGAGGAGCTGGCACAGCCTGCACCACATTGCCACATTGCAGCTTCAGCTCCTGGCCTGTGAACTGTAGGGGGATCCGGTGATCAGTCTCAGGGGTAAGTCTTCTTGCTTTACCCTTCTTGGATCTGGATTGCAGTATGGGGTGGAGGTCTTGGGGTGTGTGACCAGCTTGCCAGAGTGTGTGGAGGCTTCACAGAGGCCACCCAACTAATACCTCTGGAAATTGAGAAAACCCCAACATTTGGGACGGAAGTTCCCCTGTCTGGTGGCAAAGTCTTACTGTGGCAAAAAGCCCAAAAGTCAATTGAGTGGAAACATGCCTAGGCAAAGGAAACAAAATAAACAGAAAAATGCAACATTAGACTCCTATTTGGGGGGGAAAGAAGATCAAAGCATGGAACAGGAAGAGGACTGTGAGGTCAGGACTGCTGCACCAAAAGCCCCAAATGAAAATACAAGCAGGCTACAGGCCATAGAGGACCTTAAGAAGCAGATAAGAGAAGTGGGGGAAATAACACCTTAAAAAACAGACTAACTCAAATGGCAAAAGAGGCTCAAAAAGGCAATGAGGAGAAGAATGCCTTAAAAAGACAAATTTGCCAGATGGAAAAAGAATCTCAAAAGCTCACTGAGGAGATTCATTCCTTCAGAGTTAGACTGGAGCAAATGGAAGCTAGTGACTTTATGAGAAATCAAGATGCTGTTAAACAGATCCAAACAAATGAAAGAATAGAAGGCAATGTGAAATATCTCATGGGAAAAACCACTGACCTGGAAAATAGATCCAGGAGAGATAATTTAAAAATTATTGGACTACCTGAAAACCATGATCAAATAAAGAATCTAGAAACCATCCTTCAAGAAATTCTCCAGGAAAATTGCCCTGATGTTTTAGAACCAGAGGGCAAAATAGAGTTTGAAAGAATCCACAAATCACATCCTGAGAAAGATCCCATAATTATCACTTTTTGCAGATTAGATAGTTTACTTAGAGAACTAAAGGATCAACTGAAACAATTTGTATCAAGAAGCAAGATATAAAATAAGCTCACAAAATTAATCAGCTTTTTGGTATATTACCAAAACACAACAGGAAATGATTTTTTCAAGTAATAATTCAAACAAAGTCAGTGAAACCAAAGAAATTTTATGTCAATAAAATGTCACATTTTTAATCTTTAGCAAAAAAGTAACTACAAAATATATAAGATAGCTCAAATCCAGCTACCAAAAGTCCAGGATTTATTCATAAATTCCAGGCTTTATGTGGTTACAGAATGGAGAAGGGGAGAAGGGAAAGAAACAAACTATACAGAACAGAAACTCAAAGTTTCACTCACATTCCCCATTTTTGTTTTAATACAAACAAATTGAACATTTCATATATTGTTTGTTGGTGCTTATAAAGTTCATAAAAATTGTAGAAATATTTTTTAAAAAAACAGTGACAATATGTATATGGCAGTGGAAAATCTTTATAGAAGCAAAAATGGATGAATATTTGAAGAGATACTAATTACACAAGGCTGAGCCATGTCAATACACTTTTTTTTGCTTTTTGGAGGGCAATTGGGGTTAAGTGACTTGCTGAAGGTCACATGGCTAGTAAGGGTTAAGTGTCTGAGGCCGGATTTGAATTCAAGTCCTCCTGACTTCAGGGCTGGTGCTTTACTCATTGTGCCACCTGGGAATTATTTTGCCTAATTATATGCCTACAAATTTGGTGCAGTATTAGTGAAATGGATGAATATTTATAAAAATATAAGTTGCCCAGATTAACAGAAGAGTAAGTAAAATACTTAAATAACCCCATCTCAGAAAAAGAAAGCCATCAATGGAATCCCTAGGAAAAAATCTCTCAGGGACAGATGGATTTACAAACAAATTCTATCAAACATTTTTTAATCAAATGCTTTATTAACTTCTAGTTTACATCATTCATTTCCGCAAGATTTTGAGTTACAAATTTTCTCCCAATTTTTCCCCTAACCACCGCACCAAAATAGCAATCCCAATGGATATCCCCTCCTCCAATATGCTCTCTCCCATATCTTCTCCCATACCTCCTCTGACTATCCAGTAGGGCACAGTGGATCTCTATGCCCCAGTGCCCATATATCTTATTTCCCTGTTACATGTAAAATAATAATGATAATAGCATATATATATATATATATATATATATTTAACATTTGATTTTAAAACTTTGAATTCCAGATTCATTCCCTTCCTCACCTGTCACCCATCCTTACTGGGAAGATAAGCAATTCAATATAGGTTGTACATGTGTAGCTATGCAAAACATTTTCATAGTAGATATATTGTGAAAGAATGACTATATTTCCCTCCCTCCTCTCCCACCTCCCACTTGTTCTATTCTCGGCTTTTTAAGGCATTCTTCTCCTCATTGCCTTTCTGAGCCTTTTTTGCCATTTGAGTTAGTCTATTTTTTAAGATGTTATTTTCCTCAGTCAGGCTGTTGACTATCATTTCATACTTTTCTTGCATCTTTCTCATTTCTCTTCCCAGTTTTTCCCGCACTTCTCTTATCTGCTTCTTAAGGTCCTCTATGGCCTGTAGCCAGCTTGTATTTTCATTTGGGGCTTTTGGTGCAGGAGTTCTGACCTCACAGTCCTCCTCCTGTTCCATGCTTTGATCCTCTTTTCCCCCCAAATAGGAGTCTAATGTTGCATTTTTCTGTTTATTTTGTTTCCTTTGCCTAGGCATGTTGCCACTTAATTACTTGATTTTGGGGCTTGTTGCCACAGTAAGACTCTGCCACCAGAGAGGGGAGCTTCCATCCCGAACATTGGGAGTCTTCACAACTTCCAGAGGTTGAGTGGCCTCTGTAAAGCCTCCACCCACTCTGGCAAGTTGGATACCCATCCCAGACCTCCCCTTACCAGACCACAGTCCAGATCCAAGAAGGTTAAAGCAAGACCGATTAACCCTCAGACTGATTGCCAGATCCCCCTACAGTTTGCAGACCAGGACTGGAGTTGCCACTGATGCTGTAAAATGTCCTCTATGCTGTGTTTCCTTAGCCACTTTTTGCCCCCAGGGGAGGAAGTTGACGTGTTCCCCAAATACTGGTCCCAAAGTCCATAGGGCACTAACCTCTCATTTTGTCCTAGGCATATCTGTGCTGATAATTCTGGAATCGCCACAATTGCTGGTGTTTTGGGGTCCCTCCAGCCGGCTGAAGGCCCGGCCACCCTGGGGCTAAAACCATGGCTCATGAGGACCTGGGCTCTGCTCCCAGAGAGTGGCGCTGTGCTCTGTTGGCCACTCCCTGCAGGGCTGCTGGGCTGTCCTCAGTGGGAGGTTAGCTCCTCTGTGTCGTTCTGTGGGTGCTGGGGCTCCAGAAGTTGTTCAGAGTCCACCTTTTACATTGTTTGGAAGTTGTGTGGGGCAGAACACCTTGGAAGTGCTGTTTCTACTCCACCATCTTGGCTCCACCCCTCCCCCACTTGTTCTATTCTCTACTTTGATCCTGTCCCTTTTCAAAAGTGGGTGTTTACAACTTCCCTCCCCGCCCCCAACCTGTCCTCCCTTCCATCATTCCCCCTCTTGTTCCCTTCCCCCCTACTCTCCTCTAGGGTGTGAGACACTATTTAGTGTGTATGTCTCCCTCCCTAAGCCAAATTCAATGACAATAAGATTGACTCATTCCTGTTTGCCTTCCTGTTCTTCCCCTCCATTGTAACCATCTTCCCTTGCCTCTTCTATATGAGATAGTTTACCCCATTCCGTCTCTCCCTATCACCTCTCATTATATTCCTCTCTCACCTCTTAATTTTACCTTTTAAGTATCATCCCTTCCCATTAAATTGGTCCTGTGCCCTCTATCTATGTACACCTGTACACATATATACGCCCATTCACATATGTATTCATATGCCCATATGCCCATAAGCTCCTATATAGTCAAATATGTGTGTGTGTGTGTGTGTGTGTGTGTACACACACACACACACACACGTTTCTATTCCCTTCAACTATTCTCATACTGAAGAAAGTTTCATAAGTTACAATTATTGTTTTGCCATGTAGGAATATAAATAGTTTAACTTTGATAAGTTCCTTATGATTTCTTTTCCCTGTTTACCTTCTCATGCTTCTCTTGCTTCTTGTATCTGAATGTCAAGTTTTCTATTCAACTTTGGTTTTTTCATCATGAATGCTTGAAAGTCCTCTACTTCATTGAATGACCATATTTTCTCCTGAAACATGATACTCAGTTTTGCTGGGTAGATGATTCTTGGTTTTAATCCCAGCTCCTTTGCCCACTGTAATATCATATTCCAAGCCCTTCAGTCCCTCGGTGTAGAAGCTGCTAGATCCTGTGTTATCCTGATTGTGTTTCCACAATATTGAAATTGTTTCTTCCTGGCTGCTTGTAGTATTCTCTCCTTGATCTGGGAATTCCAGAACCTGGCTATAATATTCCTAGGAGTTTTCTTTTGGGGATCTTTTTCAGGAGGTGATCAGTGGATTCTTTCAACTTCTATTTTTCCCTCTGGTTCTAAAACATCAGGGCAATTTTCCTTGAGAATTTCTTGAAGGATGATATCTAGGTTCTTTTTTTGATCATAGCTTTCAGGCAGTCCAAGAATTTTTACATGATCTCTCCTGAATCTATTTTCCAGGTCAGTGGTTTTCCCGATGAGATATTTCACATTGCCTTCTATTTTTGCATTTGTTTGGATCTGTTTAATAGTATCTTGATTTCTCATAAAGTCACTAGCTTACATTTGCTCCACTCTAATTCTGAAGAAATGATTCTCTTCAGTGATATTTTGAGATTCTTTTTCCACCTGTCAAATTTGACTTTTTAAAGCATTCTTCTCCTCATTGCCTTTTGAGCCTCTTTTGCCATTTGAGTTATTCTATTTTTAAGGTGTTTTTTTGTTCAGTCAGGTTGTTGACTCTCATTTCATAATTTTCCTGCATCATTCTCATTTCTCCTCCCAATTTTTCCTCCACTTCTCTTATTTGGTTTTCAAAATCCTTCTTAAGGTACTCTATGGCCTGTAACCAGCTCATGTTTTTCTTGGAACCTTTTGGTGCAGGCGTTCTGACTTCACTGTCTTTCTCCTGTTCCATGTTTTGATCTTTTTTGTCCCCAAAATAGGAGTGTAAAGTTGGATTGCTCTGCTTGATTTGCTTCCTTTGCCTGGTCATGTTGCCACTTAATTACTTGACTTTTGGGCTTTTTGCCACAGTAGGACTCTGCTACTAGACCAAATGCTGGGGTTTTCTCAGCTATTGAAGGTATTAGTTGGGTGTCCTCTCTGAAGCTTTCACATGCTCTGGCAAGCTGGTCACACACCCCAGGAACTCCACCCTAGACCGCAATCCATCCAAGCAGGTTAAAGCAAGAGCGATTACCCCTCAGACTGGCTGCTTGGCCCCCTACAATCTGCAGGCCAGGAGCTGAAGCTGCCATGTGGTGGTGGCTGCAGGGCCACCGTGTCTCAGTGGCTTCTCACCCTGGGGGCAAAGGCAGACTGCACTCCCAAACTACCGGATCCCAAAATCCACAATGCACTGACCTCTCACTTTGTCCATAGCATCTATGTGTTGATAATTCTGAAAACTGCTACAGCTGCTGGTGATATGAAGTCCCTCCAGCCAATGGCTGGTCAGGCCAGCTTGTGGCTAAAACCTCTGGCTTGCGTGGTTCTGGAGTCGGCTCCCAGAGCACTGCACTGGCCAATTCTGTCCTCTGCAGGAGGTTAGCTTCTTTGTGTCATTTTGTGTTCTGTAGTTTCAAAGTTTGTTGAGAGTCACCTTTTACATGAATTGGAAGGGGTGGGAGCCATAGCTACATGGAGTTCCTGTTTCTACTCCACCATCTTGACTTCTGAAGAAGGCAGAGCCTCAAACATTTAAAGAACAATTAATTCCAATACTTTATAGAGTATTTGGGAAAATTGGTGAAAAGAGGAGTTCTACAAAGTTCTTTTTATGATACAAATATGGTACCAATACCTAAATCAGGAAGAACCAAAACAGAGAAAGAAAATTATAGGCCAATTTTCCTAATGAATATAAGATGCAAAATTTTTAAATAAAATATTAGCATAAAGATTATAGCAACTTATCACAACTTGCCACAACTGTCACAAGAACTTATCACTTTGTACAGGTAGAGTTTATTCCAGGAATGCAAGGCTGGTTCAATATTAGGGAAACTGTCAGCATAATCGATCATATCAACAACAAAACTAGTAGAAACCATATGATTATCTCAATAGATGCAGAAAAAGCTTTTGACAATGACACATTCCTATTAAAACACTAGAAAGCACAGGAATAAATGAAGTCTTCCTTAAAATGATAAGTAGTATCTACCTAAAGCCATCAGCAGGTATTATATGTAATGGGGATAAGCTGGAAGCATTTCCAATAAGATCTAGGGTGAAACAAGGATGTCCACTATCACCCCTGTGATTTAACTTGGTATTAGAAATGTTAGCTGTCTCAATAAAAGAAGAAGAAAATTGAAGGAATTAGAGTATGCAAAGAAGACACTAAGCTATCACTCTTTGCAAATGATATGATGATATACTTAGAGAATCTAATAATAAACTAATTGAAATAATAACTTTAGCAAAGTTGCAGGATATCAAATAAACCCACATAAATCCTTGACATTCCTATATATTTCTAACAAAGCCCAACAGCAAGAAATAGAAAGAGAAATTCCATTTAAAGTTACTGTAGTCTTTATAAAATATTTGGGGGTCTACCTGACAAAACAAACCCAGGAACTATATGAATACAATTCCAAAACACTTTTCACACAAATAAAGTCAGATCTAACAAATTGGAAAAACATCAGTTGCTCGTGGTTGGGCTTAGCTAATATAATAAAAAATGACAATTTAGGGGCGGCTAGGTGGCACAGTGAGTAGAGCTCCGGCCCTGGAGTCAGAAGGACCTGAGTTCGGATCCGGCCTCAGACACTTAACCCACCCAAACAAAAACCTAGCCGTGTGACCTTGGGCAAGTTACTTAACCCCAATTGCCCTCCAAAAGGCAAAAAAAAAAAAAAAAGACAATTTAACTTAAATTAATTTACCTACTTAGTGTCATATCAATCAAACTGCCAAAAACTTATTTTATAGAGGAAGAAAAAAATAACAAAATTCATCTGGTCCAGAATATCAAGGGAATTAATGAAAAAGATTGCTAGGGACAGTGGCCTCCCCATATTCATCAGTCACTTTCACTGTCTCTATTAATGTAATAAAGAGAACTGATCTCACTAGTCTTTATCAACTAACAATTCTTTCACTGCACAGGCTATTGATTCTGTCTTTGGGGGAAAACACAACAACAAAAAGGTTATGAAAATGATTGATCATGCTGACAAGACACAATGGACATAGAACACTGGGCTTAGCATCTGGAAGACCTGAATTCAAATTCAGCAGACACTTACCAGGCTGTAGCCCTCAGCACATTACTTAACCTCTATTTACTTCAGTTTCTTCATCTGTAAAATGAGGGTGATAATAGCACCTACTTCACAGCATTGTTGTGAGGATCAAAGAGTATAATAATTGTAAAGCACTTAGCACAGTGCTTTGTACATAGTAAATGCTATATAAATGTTAGATATTATTATTTTAATCATCCTAAAGATTATTAATATCTTTGATGAAGGAGGTACATTAGAAGGTCTTATTAGGATCCAAATCTGGATGGCAGGAACTGTCAAGAATACAACATTTTCAGAATTCTCTTTTTTGTTTGCTTCAAAATGAACACAAATTCACAAAATATGTGGCACCAAAAGGACCTCTTTACCTCCTCTGTCCTGTTCTGGTGTCCACCCCTTCTCTTGGGATGAGGTCTCACGCTTTGTAATAAATAGAACATTAAACCCAGAGTCAGAAATAATTGGGTTTGCCTCTGCCCCCAGATACTCACTAGTTATGTGATCCTGGACAAATCACTTAACTCCTTTAAGCCTCAGTTTTCTCACCTGTAAAATGGGTATAATACTAGCAACTACCTCATGGGGTATGGTATTGTAAGATGCTTTTCAGGACTTGAGGTGTCACGTAAATGAGAACTCATTATTGGGGAAAATTAAGCTTCCACCTAAGATTCTAGATGGCAGAAATACTATTTAGTTCATTTTATATAACATGGTTCAAAATTCAATTCTGTTAACATGTAGCAGATGCCAAGTATTGTGCTGGGGATCCATAGGCCAAAATGGAATAGCCCTTCCCTTCAAGGCATTCTATTTAAAAAGTCCTTTCTTCAATGATAATGATAGGGATGTCTGCCAGGGAAGAACTCAGTTTTTGAAACAGTGTTTTGCCCATGTTTTCAAGTTCTTACTTATGGATGAAAAAGAAACACTTTCCAATATATTCTCTGATAGAAAGTAGGAATGTTCTATAGTCATTGCCTCAGGGAAACAAATTGTTTTTGAAAACTGTCACATAATCTATTGCAAGTGGCAGTGTTGGAGTGTCAGCAGTGTTTATATACATAAACACACAGAGTATGTTTGTCATACATTGAGTTTACAAAGACATCGATATGATAAAAAGTGTCTTCTTCCCTCTTTTCATTTGTTTGGTGAAGATGGAGGTTAAGTCATGGCTGCATCAAGTCAGGTTTAATACATTTTGGGCTCTTTATTTTCCAGATAATTGACCAAATGATTAATCCCATGTGCCAATAATGACTTCCCTGAGATTTAAGGCTATGTTGGGAGGTCATAATATCATAGAACTTGAACTGGAGGGGACCTTAGACACCATCTAGTTCCATCCTTTCCATCCATTTTACAGATGAAGATATTGAGGTCTAGGGAGCTGACCTGAGCTACGCACAGGTAATAAGGGACAGGAGTGGAATCTGAACTCAGAGTCAGTTTCTCTTTCCCACTAACCATGATGCCACTTTTGAACACACCATGAATACCCTCTGTTGGTAGATTAAACTTTATTCTTCAAATAAATATTTTAATTAGCAGTAAAATGTCAAGGAATACCAAAATATCTAAAGGTTTAAGAGAAGCCAGTGCCCCAAATCCAGAGTCATTATAAGAAGCAGAGATTTCACAATAATTGATAGTAAGTAAAGCTGATTACTTCTTTTCTCATGCCAGAAAGAGTTTTATAGCATTGAATCCTATTGATTCAAATGCAGGCTGTTGGGTTTTCTTTTTTTCAAAATTTTGTTTTAGACCCAAACACCAGAACACAAATACAGAATAGAGAAAAGAAACAAAAACATATCATAAACTTAAATACTGGAATTTAAATACAAAGTTAGAAAGAAAAAAACAACCACATCTGTGCATCACAGAACATAAGAGAGGATTCAAAATATGCAACAATAAATTTTCATTTCAAGAAAGCCTATACAATAAATAATACTTGTGCTGAGAATTGTCCATCTTTTCTTGCTTGTGAGTTATCTTTTGTTTTCTGCTATGCACTTTTTTACTTTGTTCTTTTTTTCCCCTTTTCTCCCCCACTAGAAGACCACAATAAAGTTTAGACATGTTTCTCTACAGCTATAAATATATACATAAGCTGTTGTTTTTAACCAGATCCTCTAATATAAAACTTGACTATAGCCTATAACTTTGCTTCAATTCATATCTATCCATCTGTCCTCTAGGTTCAGGAAAAAAGCAGGAGGATAATATGTCATATTTTCTATACTGACTTTCCCTACTTTTTTTTGGAGTGGGAAGGCAAGGCAATTGGGGTTAAGTGACTTGCCCAAAGTTACGCAGCTAGTAAGTGTGTCAAGTGTCTGAGGTCACATTTGAACTCAGGTCCTCCTGGCTCCAGGGCTGATGCTCTATTCACTGTGCCACCTAGCTGACCCCCTTTTTATTCTTTTTTTGCCAAAGGGTAGAAGGACAAATTTGATAACAGTATTTTCTAGTTATTACTATAGTTCCTTGATATTATTGTTGTATGTGTGTATGTGTTTTTAGCCTTTATTGTCTGCTATGTGCCTGGTACTATGCTAAGTACCTTACAAACATCATTTATCTCTTTTTGATCCTCACAATAACCCTGTGCCATTATCACCATTTTACAGTTGAAGAAAGTGAGACAAACAAAGGTTAAGTGACCTGCTTAAGTGTCTGAGGCCAGAACTGAATTTGCATCTTCTTGTCTCTAAACCCAGCATTCTACCCACTACCCCATCTAGCTGCCTCTGGTTGTTGCCCTTCGTTCTTGAAGAGGACCAAAATGATATCACTATGCAAAAGTTAAGTTTCGTTGTGTCCGGCTGTGGCTGATCAGACCAATGAGCTTGAAATGCTCTACCACAGGTCAGGCACAAATAGCCCATGTGACTACTTGGGGTGGATACTCCAAATCTGTACATCCTGTATTTCCTTTGAGCTGTTTCAATTCTGCTTTGCTCATAGAACACAGAACCTTCTCTGATGAGGGCACTCCATGCTGAGCGGTCCTGTGCCAGTGTCTCCCAAGTCATACAATCAATTTCAAAGTTCTTGAGAGAGACCTTGAGAGTGTCCTTGTCTCACTTCTTTTTACCACCATGTGAATACTTGCCCTGTGCAAGTTCTCCATAAAACAGACTTTAAGGCAAGTGTATGTTTGGCATTCAAACCACATGGCCAGTCCATCAGAGTTGCACTCTTTGAAGCAGAGTTTGAATGCTTGGCAGTTTAGTTAGAGTGAGGACCTCAATGATAGCTGCCTCTACCCAGGTTTCCAAGGAGTCTCTAGTCACAAAAGAAAGCTGAAAAGGGAGAGTGAGGCCATCAGACGGTACTCAACAGGGATTGGGAATGATGTTCTGTGGAATCGAAACCACATAAAGCTACTGATGAAATTGTTCAGCCATTTTTTCAGTTGTGTCTGACTCTTGGTGACCCCATTTGGGGTTTTCTTGGCAAAGATGCTGGACTGCTTTGCCATTCCTTCTCCAGCTCATTTTAGAGATGAGAAACTGAGGCAAACAGGGTTAAATGACTTGCCCAAGATCACACAGCTAGTAAGCGTCAGAGGCCAGATTTGAACTCAAGATGAGTCTTCTTCACTCCAGTAGAAAATGGAGAATGATTTGGAATGTTCTGAAAGTTTTGAAACTTTGGGAGGAGTGTAGTATTCTACCCTCCTGTCATCTAATCAGAGCAGAGGGGAGGATGAGGGAGTTGAGAAGACATTAATCAACCTTTTGTTAAGAAGGATTCTTAACTTTTGTGTGTGTGTGTATTTGTCACCAATACTTCTGACAGTCACTCTGGTAAAGTCTATGGGTGCCTCATCAGAATAATATTTTAAATTATTAAACAAAATCCTTCAGATTACAAAGAAAAACAATTAGATCAATTTTTTAAAGCAACAACCCTTGCAAGTCTAAAGGATGATTGTAGCCAGAATTTTGTGACACATATGACACTGTGGTGCATAAGTCAAAGAGAGATTGCCCTATTTTTCAACCAATAATAACCAGTGAGGTAAAAGCTCTGGAAAGAAGTAAAAAACCACCATAAAAAGATTCTTGCATAACTTGGCTGCACACATTGGCTTTACATGGTAGATAGCATCATGAACTCATTTGAATGTACCTAATGGGCTTTGGCTCTTGGCAGTCCAGCCTTCCCTATTAAACAACTTAATGAAGTAGAGGATTTTCTTAGGAGCAGTATAACCCTTTTCCTTCGGGGTATTACAGTCCTTTGTAGGGAAGAGAAAAACAAAGACTCATAGAAACCCATTTTGCTTGTACTTTTCTTTATGAAACAGGCTCAGAGTGGTCTTATTTGAAAGGCCAAGAGAGACAGGGAAAAATCTGAGGGGGATGGTAAATCTTTGAGGAGTTTTCTGTGAAATGGATGACATTTCTGAAAATTCTTTTGCATTTTTATCAGCTGAAAGGCAGACAATTGTGCCTGTTTGATGGAAGCAGAAGAATATAAAGTTCTTTAGAAAAATCTATCTTTTCAAGAGACCATATTCATTGCATATCTGGTAGATAAAGAGAGTAAGGAAAGATTTCTACTATGTTGGGGCCTTCAGAGCAAAAAAACTGATTAAATTTTTGTAGTAAGAATCCCAAAGTTATTAGGTACTAATAATGTTAGGGAGATCTTAGTTCTCTTGGAGAGAAAATCTAAGGGGGAAGTGCGGGAATAAGACAGAAAGGGTAGTAATTAAGCCTAGCAAAAATTTATGTTAATGACGATTTCCCCTTTATCTCAGTTTTTTGCCCATTTCTCTCTCTGGTACTGGACAAGCAAGGGAAATTCTAGTTTCTCGTTGAACTTTGTGAAGGCATGTGTTCTATGATGAAAGTGAACTTTATAGAACTTTTGAAAGATAAGTATAGGATAAGAAGTAGTTTGAACTATATCTGACTGACTTCAGAGTCAGTAAGACTTACCCTGATACATATTGGTATCATAAGGTCTAGAGCCTGAAGAAACCTAGACGGCCATTGAATCTAAGCCCATGCTTTACAGATAAGGATTCTGGGGCTGGGAGAGATTCAGTGATTTCTACAAGGTCACAAAGGCATGGAGTGGAAAAGCCAGAATTTGAGTCTGAATCTTTTCGGTTCAATCCCTAGATTTGTTCTGTGGTATCACACTAGCTTCCTGGAAATGTGTTTATGGCCAAGTCATTTAACCTCTCAGTGTCCTAGACAAATCTCCAAAAAGATAACTTCTAGGCAATAGTGGATGGAGTTTCCATTTTCAGGAGTTCCCTATGCTAATTAAATCATAGCATTTAGCCCCAAAACCCTGCCCAAGAGAAAAAAAATAGTATGTTAGAGGGAGAAATCATCTGATACAACACTAGTCTTTATTTTATAGTTGAGGAAACAGACTCAAAGAAGTTATGACAGACCTACAGACATAACACATACAAACACTAATCCATACACACTGACACATACAGAAACACACACACATACACATTATTTTGAGGTTTGGGTATCCAAATGGACAATAATAGGGTATCTAGGTGGTGAAGGGGATGTAGTGCTGGTCTGAAGCCATAAAGACTCATCTTCCTGAGTTCAAATCTGGCCTCAGACACTTACCAGCTGTGTGACCCTGTACAAGTAACAATCCTGTTTGTCTCAGTTTTCTCATCTGTAAAAATGAATGGGAGAAAGAAATGGCAAACCATTCCAGTATCTTTGGCAAGAAAACCTCGGAAAAAGTCAGAAAGAGTCGGACATGACTGAAAATGACTGAAGGACAAAAGATTATAGTTTAGTCAGGAGCTGTCCTTTGTGGAACCAAAACTTGGAATCTGTAGTAGCTGCAATCAGGAACAGTTAACAAGTATGAAGATACTTGTTATCTACACACACACACACACACACACACACACACACACACACACACACACCCTTTATTGCTCAAAAGGGAAAGAAGAAGAATCCTTTGGGTACTGACTTCAAATTTTGCCATTAATTGCCAACATTTTCCATTGGTTGTGGTGGGTAGCATAGAAAAAATAAGATTAGAGCATAGTTATGGTCCAGACTTAAATTTCATAAAGGCTGGATTTATTTATTTATTTTTATGAGTATAGTCCAGATTTATATCACTAGGTTATGATTGAATTGAATGTAAACCAAGGCATTGGCTAATTTTGCTTGTTATCAAACATGGCAAAAAACATCTATTTCCTGGGATAAAATCAGATTTAGCATATTGACCCCTCTTGGTCTTTTAAGTGGTTGGATAACAGCCTTGGTTAGCGTAAGTGTAACTGCTTGGTAAGTGGCTGTTCCTTGCTACAGCAACTGACATGAACACTTCACGTATGTCTGTCAGTGCACCTAAATTCAACCTATTCCAGGTCCATTAAAAGGTGAGATATTGGGCTGGCTAGGTGGCCCAGTGAGTAAGAGCGCCGGCCTCGGAGTTGGGATGACCCGGGATCGAAACCGGCCTCAGAAAATGAGCACCCACACATATATCATGACTAGCCGTGTAACCTTGAGCAAGTTACTTAACCCCAATTGCTTTAAAAAAAATAAATTTTAAAAAAAAGGTGAGATATTGTAGAAACAATGCTTCGATTGGGAATTAGGAGACCTGGATTCTAGTTATGTGATCTTGAATGTCATTTAATTTTTCTCGGACTCAATTTCCTCTTCCATTTTTAGACAGTTCTAAATGTGAATACATTTTTCTCTATATTAAACCTAAATCAACTACTCTCTCATTTCCACTCATTATTCCCAGTTCTAGATCTTGGGCCAAGAAAAAAAAAAGTCCATCTCTCAAATACTTAAAAATGGTTATTATATCACTCCAGGATCACATAATTTAGCAAATGTAAGAAAAGGGATTCCAACCTAGATCATCCTGACTCCAGGTCTGTTACACTATGTTACACTACCTTTACTCCAGGAGAGCACATCAAAGAAGTAGATGCAAAAAAAAAATGCAATTATTTTTGCTTCTTTGTGATTAAAAACAATTGATAAATCCAAAGAAATGCAATTAAAAATTTTTTCTGTAAATATGCATTGTGGGAGGGTAGTGGGTAAATGCAATCATTTTATTATATTGTACATAAAAGCCTGTTTTCTCATGTGGTTTAGAGCAACATCTGACCTTGAAAGGAAAAAAAATGGGGCAGCTAGGTGGGCAGTGAATAGAGCACCAGCCCTGGAGTCAGGAGGACCTGAGTTCAAATCCAGCCTCAGACACTTGACACTAGCCATGTGACCTTGGGCAAGTCATTTAACCCCAAATTGCCCTGCCTTCCCCCCTCCAAAAAAAAAATTCCCAACTCAATATCACCATGTAAATGATCAATATTCAATATGTAGTCAATATTTTGGCCATTACTATCTAAAGAGCTGTACTAAGTATTTGAAGAAACACAAAGCTAAATAACACATTGTCCCTGCCTTCATAGAGCGCCATGTCTAGTGAGATCCAAAATTTAAATACATAGGCTATTGCTCCATGCCTGGAATGCACTCAGAATATATTCCTATCTGTTGAAATTTATTTTTTCATTCAAGTAAGGCAGCTGCACCATTCTTTTAAAGAATGTAGGACTGTAGGATGTGTTGGAGAAGGAACAACAACCATATGTGAACCCATGGTCAAACACTTACTTCATTACCTTGTAGCTCTCTAATATGTTTATCAACTAGTAGTCTCCATGTATTAAAAAAAAAAACATAACAAAGTAAAAATATCTTTAAGGCAAAATAAGTTGGCTAAAAAAATCTTGACTTTTAACTTTGAGAGTTCTCAAAACCTCCAAAGCTGCTTTGAGATCCAAGCTGTGAGGACACTGGTATACACAGAGATTGAAAAGTTGCCAATGGGTATGGGAATGCCTGTGTCAAGTCTATATGCTCCCTAACAGTAGTGAGGTGGGTTCTGCGGCTGATCCTTTATGATTAGCCATCAGGGACCTATTCTATAAGGTCTTTTTTTCTTTTTTTTTATTAATTTATTAGTTTAGTTTCAGTTAACAAGATTCAATTCCATAGTTCCTTGATTTTCAAATTTCCTTTACTTCCCTCCCCCCTCCCCTCATGACAGCATATAGTACGGTATAGGGTCTGCAAATGCATTCATATTAAACATTATTCCAATTACAAAGGCATATTGTACTAGGTGGGATGAAAGATGGTAAGGAAGAAGTAAAACCAAACAATGAGAAGAACAAGATCATTTAGTTTGCTTCCATCAGGATTCAGGCTCAGTTCTTTCTAGTTATATCTCTGGATGGTGCATTTCTCACTTTCTTGAGTCATTCGGGATTAACTTATATCACTGCATTGCTGAAAAGAGTCCAGTCTGTCATAGTTGGTCGTCACAGATATGGTATGTCTGTGATTGTATACAAATTTCTTCTGATTCTACTCTTCTCGCTCAGCATCAGTTTGTATAAGTCTCTCCAGGTAATTATGAAATCCGTCACCTCCTCGTTTCTTATAGCACAATAAAATTCCATTACATTCATATACCACAACTTGTTTAGCCATTCCCCAATTGATGGGCACCCCTTTAGTTTCCAATTCTTTGCAACCACAAAAAGGGCTGCTAAAAATATTTTTGTACATATGGGTCTTCCTCCCACTTCTATGATCTCTTTGGGATATAACCCTAGAAGTGGTATGGCTGGGTCAAAGGGTATGAAATTATTTATAATCCTTTGGGCATAATTCCAGATTGCTCTCCAGAATGGTTGGATAAGTTCACAACTCCACCAGCAATGTATTAGCGTTCCAATTTGCCCACATCCTTTCCAGCATTTGTCACTTTCTTGTTTTGTCATCTTAGCCAATCTGACTGGAGAGATGTGGTATCTCAGAGTTGTTTTGATTTGCATTTCTCTAATTAATAGTGATTTAGAGCATTTCTTCATATGCTTATAGATATCTGTAATTTCTTTCTCTGAAAACTTCCTATTCATATCCTTTGACCATTTCTCAATTGGGGAATGACTTGTATTCATATAGATTTGGCTCAATTCTCTATAAATTTTAGAAATGAGTCCTTTATCAGAGACACAAGTTGTAAAAATTCTTTCCCAATTTCCCACCTCCCTCTTGATCTTGGTTACATTGGCTTTGTTTGTGCAGAAGCTTTTCAATTTAATGTAATCAAAATTATCCATTTTGCATTTTATAATGCTCTCTAATTCTTGTTTGGTCCTAAAATCTTCCCCTCTCCACAGATCTGTCAGGTAAACTATTCCTTGCTTTCCCAAATTGTTTACAGTATCATCCTTTACACCTAGATCATGCACCCATTTAGACTTTATTTTGGTATATGGTGTTAGATAGTGATCTATGCCCACTTTCTGCCATATTGTATTCCAGTTTTCCCAGCAGTTTTTGTCAAATAGTGCGTTCTTATCCCAAAAACTGGGGTCTTTGGGTTTATCGAACAATAGATTGCTATATTCATTAACTGCTGGGTCTCCTGCACCTAATCTATTCCATTGATCCACTACTCCACACCTCTGCCAGTACCAAGCAGTTTTGATGACTGCTGCTGTATAATACAGATTAAGATCCGGCATAGCTAGTCCACCTTCCCTAGCATTTCTTTTCATTAATTCCCTTGATATTCTAGACCGTTTGTTTTTCCAAATAAATTTTGTTATTATTTTGTCTAACTCTACAAAGTAGTTTTTTGGTAAATTGATTGGAATGGCACTAAATATATAATTTAGTTTGGGTAAAATTGTCATTTTTATTATATTAGCTCGACCCAGCCACGAGCAATTGATATTTTTCCAACTATTTAGATCTGATTTTATTTGTGTGAGAAGTGTTTTGTAGTTGTGATCATATAGATTCTGGGTTTGTTTTGGCAAGTAGATTCCCAAATATTTTATAATGTCTACAGTGACTTTAAATGGGATTTCTCTTTCTATCTCTTGCTGTTGAGTTTTATTAGAGATGTACAGGAATGCTGAGGATTTATGTGGGTTTATTTTATATCCTGCAACTTTGCCAAATTTATTTATTGTCTCAAGTAATTTTTTACTTGATTCTCTAGGATTCTCTAAGTATATCATCATATCATCTGCAAAGAGTGACAGCTTGTTCACTTCTTTGCCTAATTTGATTCCTTTGATTTCTTTTTCTTCTCTAATTGCTACTGCTAACGTTTCTAGTACCAGATTGAATAAGAGGGGTGATAGTGGACACCCTTGTTTCACTCCTGATCTTATTGGAAAGGCTTCTAGTTCATCCCCATTGCATATAATACTTGCTGGTGGTTTTAGATAAATGCTAGCAACTATTTTAAGGAAGGCTCCATTTATTCCTATACTTTCTAGTGTTTTTAATAGGAATGGATGTTGTACTTTGTCAAAAGCCTTTTCTGCATCTATTGAGATGATCATGTGGTTTTTGCTAGTTTTGTTGTTGATATGCTCAATTATATTGATGGTTTTCCTAATATTAAACCATCCTTGCATTCCTGGAATGAATCCTACCTGATCAGGGTGTATTATTTTTGTGATAAGTTGTTGGAGTCTTTTGGCTAATATTTTATTTAGAATTTTTGCGTCTAAATTCATGAGGGAGATTGGTCTATAATTTTCTTTCTCTGTTTTATCTCTTCCTGATTTAGGAATCAGTACCATATTTGTGTCATAGAAAGAGTTTGGTAGGACTCCTTCTTCACTAATTTTCCCAAATAGTTTGTAGAGTATTGGAATCAATTGTTCTTTAAATGTTTGATAGAATTCACTAGTGAACCCATCTGGCCCTGGAGATTTTTTCCTAGGGAGTTCATTGATGGCTTGTTTGATTTCTTTTTCTGAGATGGGGTTATTTAGGTAATTCACTTCCTCTTCAGTTAATCTGGGCAATTTGTGATTTTGTAAATATTCATCCATTTCACTAAGATTATCATATTTATGTGCATACAATTGGGAAAAATAATTCCTCATTATTTTTTTGATTTCCTCTTCATTGGAGGTAGATTCACCCTTTTTATTTTTGATACTCATAATTTGGTTTTCTTCTTTCTTTTTTTTATCATATTGACTAAGGGGCTATCAATTTTGTTGATTTTTTCATAAAACCAGCTCTTAGTTTTATTTATTAATTCAATGGTTTTCTTAATTTCAATTTTATTAATCTCACCTTTGGTTTTCAGTATTTCTAATTTAGTACTAAATTGGGGATTTTCAATTTGTTCTTTTTCTAGATTTTTCAATTGCATGTCCAATTCATTGACCTCCCTTCTCTCGGCTTTAATTAAGTATGCACTCAGAGATATGAAACTTCCCCTGAGAACTGCCTTTAGTGCATCCAACAAATTTTGGTATGTTGTTTCATTATTATCATTCTCTTGAATGAAATTATTGATTCTTTCTCTAATTTCTTCTTTGACCCACCAATTTTTTAGGATTAAATTGTTTAGTTTCCAATTAGTTTTTAGTCTATCTTTCCATGGCCCTTTATTGCATATAATTTTTATTGCATCATGATCTGAGAATGATGTGCTTAATATTTCTGCCTTTCTGCACTGGATTGTGAGGTTTTTATGCCCTAGTACATGGTCTATTTTGAGTATGTACCATGTACTGCTGAGAAGAAAGTAAATTCCTTTTTATCCCCATTCAGTTTTCTCCAGAGATCCATCATATCTAGCCTCTCTAAGATTCTATTCACCTCCTTAACTTCTTTCTTGTTTATTTTGAGGTTAGATTTATCGAGTTCAGAGAGGGGGAGATTAAGGTCCCCCACTAGTATAGTTTTGCTATCTATTTCTTCCTTTAATTCCTTTAACTTCTCCTCTAGGAATTTGGATGCTATACCACTTGGTGCATATATATTAAGTAGTGATATTGCTTCATTCTCAATGGTGCCTTTTAGTAGGATATAGTTTCCTTCCTTATCTCTTGTAATTAGATCTATTTTTGCTTTTGCTTTATCTGAGATAAGTATTGCTACCCCTGCTTTTTTTACTTTAGCTGAGACATAATAAATTTTACTCCAACCTTTTACCTTTACCCTGTGGGTATCCCTTTGTTTCAAATGTGTTTCTTGAAGACAGCATATTGTAGGATTATGGTTTTTAATCCATTCTGCTATCCGCCTCTGTTTTATGGGAGAGTTCATCCCATTCATATTCACAGTAATGATGACTATCTGTCTCTTCCCTTCCATCCTATTCCCTCCCCTGTTTATGTTTTTGTTTATTCCTTCTCCCTTCCCCTCCTTGAAGTTTTCCCTTTTGACTGCCCCCTCCCTCAGTGTTCCCACCCAGTGACCCCCCTTCTTAACCTACCCTCTCCCCTTACTACTATTTCCCTCCCTTATAATCTCTCCCTTTAGTCTCCTCCTTTTCACCACCCCCCCTTATCCTCCCACTATCTATAGGACACAATAAATTTTTATACTTATCAGAGTAAATTACTCCCCGTTTGATTCCAAACCAATGAGAGTAAATTTCAAACAGTGCTCCTCTCCCTCCCTCCAATTCCTCTGTTTAATGAATTTATGTGTCTATTCACGTTAGATTCTTAAACTTTACTGATTAATTTGATCCTTCTTTGAACCGGAACCAGTGAGAATAGTGTTTAAATGATGTTCCTCTCCCTCTTACTTTCCCTTCTTCTATAGTGTGTTTTGATGCCTCTTCAGATGGCATATTTTACCTTTTCTTAGCTCATCCTTTCTTTTTTCCCATTACAGTACCATTGATCCCCTTAATAGTCTTTTTTTTTTTAGACTCTATGTTAGTGCATTCATACCCACACCCTCTAAGTATAACCCTTTTGCAGGTCATGATAATCATAAAGATTTCAAATATTGACAGTTATCAGCTCCACATATAGGGATGTGAACATTTTGCTCTTGTTGCATCCCAGGTAATGAGCTTGTGTTTGTGGGTGTGGGTGTGCACTTCTGCATGTGTGAGTCTATGTTACCCTTGTTTACCTTTTTATGTCCTTCTGGAGTCTTGTAATTGGAGATCAAATTTTCCATTGAGCTCTGGCTTTTTCATTAGGAAAGTGTGGAAGTCCCTTACTTCATTAAACGTCCGTCTCCTTGCCTGAAAGATTATGCTCAGTTTTGCCAGGTAGTTAATCCTTGGTTGTAGTCCTAGCTCTCTTGCCCTACAAAATATCAAATTCCAGTCCCTCCGCTCTTTTAATGTAGAAGCTGCTAGGTCCTGTGTGATCCTAACTGTAGTTCCTCGATATTTGAATTGTTTCTTTTTGCTGCTTGTAGAATTTTTTCTTTAATCTTATAATTCTGGAATTTGGCTACTATATTTCTTGGAGTTTTCAGTTTGGGATCTCTTTCAGGAGGAGTCCAGTGAATTCTATCAATAGCTATTTTATCTTCTGATTCCAGGAACTCAGGACAGTTTTCTTTGACAATCTCTTGGAGGATGTTGTCTAGACTGCTTTTCTCATCATGGCTTTCTGGTAGACCAATAATTCTTAGGTTGTCTCTCCTGGATCTGTTTTCTAGGTCAGTTATTTTTCCAGTGAGATATTTTACATTTTCTTGCAATTTTTCGATCCTCTTGTTTTTTTCGATTGACTCCTGCTGCATCATAGAGTTCTGAGTTTCAGTTTGATTGTATCTAATTTTTAGTGAATTATGGTCTTCAGTGAGTTTTTGAAGTTCCTTTTTTAGGGAGGTATTTTCTTTGTCCAAGTTGGTCATTGCCTCCCTGATTTGGTCTTTAAAATTTTTCTTAAGCTCCCCCAGGAATGCTATTTGGGCTTGAGACCAGATCATGTTCTCTTCTGTGGTCTCTGGTGTGGGCAGAGAGTCTATATTGTCCTGTGTGTTTTGTTGTTCTTGCCCTGCATAGTATGCTTGAATAGACTTTCTTGCCTTCCCCTTCTCCTTTTCAGCTTCCTTCCTTCCCATTGTGACTTCCTGTTTCTTAGTGTCTCAGGCTATGAGTTTGGGGCCTGATCCTTGACTTTGAATACCTCTGGGTGGCTAGTTTATGGCTAAGTCAGGAAGTCAGTGAGGGATGTAGATGTGTAGGTGTGGGTGTGTCTGACCACTTCAGATTTCTGCCTCTATACCCCTGGGCTATAAGTAGGCTTTTGTTGGTGAGGTGAGGTGGGGCTTGTTGGGTCCCCTCCCTCTCTTCTCTTCAGATTCCTGGCTGTCTCAGTTATACCCCTTCTTGGAGATTCTCAAGCCTGAGGCTATTTCCATTAACTTGGGATTTCAGTCTGGGTGGGAGACTTATCTTTGGGTTTTCTGCTTCATGAAGGAGGGATGGGAGGATCGGAGCAGCTAGAATTTACTTTGCCATTCCAGCCCCTGTATTATACAGGCAGGCAGTTTCTAAACTTTCAGGCTGGGGGCTGAATGCAGCCTGAGAAGCCACTCTCTCCACTGGGGGCCCGACTCTCCTACCTGGCTCCAATGATCCGTTCCCTCTGCTAGATGACTGCGATTCCTCCTTGGTAAGTCTGCAGGCTGGGGCTTTTTCTCTCTCTGGTGTATTCTGCTTGCCTGCTCTTAGGTCTGAGCTGTGCAGACCCCACGCGCTCTGCGCTCGACCTGTGCAGACCCCACGCGCTCTGCGCTCGACCTGTGCGGGCACTCTGGGCAACCTCCTGGGCTGGATTCTGCCACACTCTGTCTTCCACTGGGCTCCGTCACTCCGGAATCCGCTCAGATTTACCCTCTGGGACTTAGTGACAGAGGAGCTCAGCGAGGTTACTGCTTCCTTTCCGCCATCTTGGCTCCGCCCCCCTCTATAAGGTCTTAAAGGCAAGTAAGCTCATGCTTATAAATTGCTGATTGTTGAGAAAGCAGAGATCAATTGTAAAAATAAATAATTATTTTCTTCAGTATATGGACTTTGGCATAAAGGATCTTGTGAAAAGAAATGCATTCCCCCAACTTTTGTATTTTGAATTTTGCTCACATGTTAAGCATTTACCACTTCTAGAGATGGAGAAGGTATATTAAATAGATTAGATACTTAATTGGGCTCAGCAATTTTCTATGTTGCAATTTAATTGTTTTAAATGTATTTGGGATTTACAAACCAGACTTTCATATTAATTTAAATCCTGGATGTAATGAATTGACTTCTCATCCTTGGCATAGAGCTACCCAGGCTATGAAACTTGCCTATATAATTGGCCAATCTCTAGAGATAAGTGAATGATGAAATAATACTGACAGAAAGACAATTGCCTCCAGACTCATAATTAAATTAAAATTTTTCTTGTGTTTTTAAGTATAGCTTTTCTATGGATAGGCTGAAATCATTTATTCAATGATCATTTTATCAGCTAAAGACCCAATAAGCCATCTAGCCTTTTTGCTGAAGTAAATCATTCATGTTTTTGCTTGTTTGCTTTATGATGGCAGTTCCAACATTTTGTATCATTTCTCCCACTTTGAAATTTCTTATTTCTTTTTTTTTTCTTGAATAGCTTCAAGGTCATTCTCAGTTTATTTTTATACATCTTTATATTCAGCTTTTTATCCTCTTCTTATTTGGATCTCACTGTCAAATGTAATGACAACCTCCCTCTCATTTTCTTGTAGGAGAGTGGGGCCAGTAACTTTCAGAAGGGTTGAAAAGTATTGGATTGATTCCAATATGAAAATATGTAACTGATGACATGTACACTTTTTTCTCCAACTGGGAATGAGTCAAGGACTCCCAAATAGTCTTTGAGATTCTATTCTGGGAATTTTCCCTGTCCTCCTCATCCATATCTACTCAAGGGAGCTGTTACACTAAGGATTGTTGTGGAGACTATAGAGGATTTGAGAAGTGGGGTTAAAGGCAGACACCTTGTTAAGCTATACCAGCATATCTCATCTATGGCTAAATTTTAAATTTGGCCTAGTAACTTGTACTTATTTTTTATGTACCTAGGATGCCTTCCTGATTTAGTTTCTTAGTAAAATTTGCTTTTGAATGCCCCCTTTTTCTGTTCCCTCCTTTCCATCTTCTCTAGTGCAGTCCTCATCAACTCTCACCTAAACAATTTAATATCCTCTTAAGCTATCTCTCTGAATCTGCATATCACTGCCATATTGAACTTTCTTATGCTCCTGTATAATCATTTCTGGACCCCCCACCTTTCTCTTAAAACTTTGATCTGATCATGTCACTTCTCCATTCAAAGACCTTTAAGTGCTCCCCATTGTTTCCTGAATAGTTCAAATTCTCCAGCTCAATATTGAAAATTTTCTACAATCTGGGCCCAACTTATTTTTTTAGGATTATTTCACCCTACCCCCATCCAAACCTATACAAGTCTGTATTCCAGTCCACACTAGACTATTTACTATTTTCTGAATGATATATTTTGTATGTTTCCTATCTCCATGACCATATGATCATAAATTAAGAGCCAGCAGAGAATTTAGAAGCTTCCTAGTCTAGTAGTGTTCTCAACAGACAACCAATGATGAAGCCATTGATCAGATACCTCAGGTTGTAATCAGTTCCTCTCTAGCCAAATTTCCAACTGAAGAAGAGGCACCAAATCCCATCATGCTCCTCTAAAAGCAGCAAATTATCAAGTGCTGATTATATCCCAGAAAGTCTACAAGGTCCATCTCTATCAAGGAAAAAGGAACAGGCTGTCCCATGACGACCACAGGGGGGTCTCTCTCCTTGTTATTGCTTGCAAGATATTTGCCAGAGTCCTCTTTAATCAGCTGATTAATCATCTGGAAGATGGTCACCTGCTTGAGAGTAAGTGTGGCTTTAGAAAGGGCCACAGAATGGTTGACATGATGTTTGCTGCCTGATAATTCCTGGAGAAATGCCAGGAGCAGAACAGGAGTCTATATACATTGTTTGTCAACTTGACCAACACTTGAATTGTCTCAGGAAGATCTTGAAAACTACCTGGCAAGATAAGGTATGAGACACTGAGGTCTTCTTTAGAGCTGAGCTGTCAAACATTCAGACTCTTTTGCACAACTTCGATAGGCTGGCCACATAGTCTGAAGGCCAAATGCACCCTTACCCAAAAGGTTATTTTATGTAGAACTCATGCAAGATAAACACTTAACATGGCGGTCAGAAGAAGCAGTAATAGGACACTCTCAAGCTATCTCTGAAGAACTTTAATATTGGCTGTGAGATATAGGGAATGCCGGCACAGGATTATTCAGTATGGTGTGTTCACATCAAAGCAGCTGCTGTGCTCCATGAGCAAAGCAGAATTGTAGAAGCACAAAGATAAATGACAGCTATGCAAATCTAGAGCTGTTTCTACTCTAAATGTTTTCATGGACCACTTGTGCTTGTGATGGTGCCTTCCAAACTTATATTGAACTGATCAGCCACAGCTGAACACACCATACGCTGACTCCAAAAGTGTGATGTCACTGGTCTTCACAAACGAAGGGCAAACAACAATTATCCTGGATTCTAGAATACTCTGAAGCTCCCCAATTAGTGTAGTTCCCCACTAACAGTCAGAAAAGAGATACAATTAACTCCTAGCAAAGGAGATTGCAAGAATTGCTAAGAACAGTAGAGATAAACCGTTTTCCTAATGAATTTGGGATACATTCTCACAAATACACATGGCACATGCGAGAAGAGTGGGTACAAACTTAGAGTACAACAGTAGTGATACAAATATTTAGAGAACATATACAACTACACTCCATAAACTGGACTCCACCATCATCATGCTCCCAACTTTTTCATCAGGAAACTCATCATCCTTCAAGATTGCATCCGCTTTGATACTCACACCTCTTTAGTATTCTTGGCACTCATTAAGCCTGTGATTGGCAGCATGTAGGGCAGAAAGAAGAACTCCTCCCAAAACTTCTAGTTAAAGAGAATTCACAGACCAACCAATTCTTCATTTACCACCAGCTGTCTTTTGACTATACACTACCATATCAATGCACCAGAAACCTTTTCTCCTAATTTTTCAGCTTTCTTTGTATGTTGTCTTCCCCCACTAGATTGTGAGCTCCTTGAAGGCAGGGACTGTCTTTTTGTTATTTCTATTCCTTGTACTTCCCCTAGTGCCTGGCATATAGTAGGCACTTAAATGTTTACTGACTGACTGACTTCTCTGGTATTACTGGACTTTGAAGCCCTTTGCCATCTAGTAGAGTCCTCCTAAAACTCCACCCAGGGTATAGCATCTACACCAAGGATACTGCTCAAATGGGTTCCCACAGTCTGTTCATCTTTGATTTGTGAATCTAGAGTTTGTTCTCTCTTGAGTTCATAGACTATTTTCTTCTTTGTTTCTGGGGATCTGTAGTGCCAATGCAATATTTACAGTGCCCACAATCACTATAAATATACCCGCATAGTGCTCAATTGCAAAATATAACAGACTCTCCATATATAAGACAGAAGCAAAACATTTACTCAGACACCAGAAAACCAAATCCCCAAACCAGGAAGCCGATTCTATCATAGTAGCAAAGAAGTTAATAAACTACAAAGCCACACCATCCTTTAGCCTTCCCACAAGCCAAATTGTCTCCCTAGGGTGTGTCCCTTCTCTCCCACCATCTCTCTGGCTCCCAACTTCCTGTGGGCTCTGCTCCACCCTTCAGCAAATTCCTCCCACCACAGGCTCCATGTGACTACATTCAACCTATTAGGGGGCAGAGCATATTTTCAAAACAAGGAAGGTCTTCAAATTCCATTAGGCTTGTTAAAGGGCAGGAAAGATCTTTAAATTATCATTACCATTACAGACTCATACTCTTTCTTTCTTTTTTTTTTGGAGGGCAATTGGGGTTAAGTGACTTGCCAAAGGTCACACAGCTAGTTTTTGTGTTAAGTGTCTGAGGCCGGATTTGAACTCAGGTCCTCCTGACTCCAGGGCCGGTGCTCTACTCATTGCACCACCTAGCCACCCCAGGCTCATACTCTTTCAATCTACTTCTGGTCTCAAGTGATTGTCTCTCTGTATCTCTGTGTATCCCTCAACAGTGTCTGAAACTCTTTTGTAACTGTTTCCCCCCCTCCTTTTCCCCTTTACCTTATGGTGGTACCATATTTTGGCTGTCATTTAAAAAATGTAACTTTTTTAGTATATGAATGCAATTTAACTTTTGTAGCGTATGAATGTAATTGTGCAATAAGAAATGATGAGCAGGCAGATTTCAGAAAAACCTACAGAGACTTATAGGAATTGATGCAAAGTAAAATATGCAGAACCAGGAAGACATTGTACACAATGTCAGCAACATGATGATTGACTATGAATGACTTAGCTCTTCTCAGCAACACAATAATGCAAGACAATTACTAAGGACTCATGAAGGAACATGTTATCCACATCTAGATAAAGAATTGATATACTCTGAATACAGATTAAAGTATACTTTTTTCACTTACTTTATTTTTTTCATATTTTTTCCCTTTTGGTTTTTCTTCTTTCATAACTATGAATAATATAAAAATGTTTAGCATGATTGTGTACACACACACATACACACATATATAAAACCTATATCAAATATATAACCTATATCAAAATATACATACACACATATATATGTATGTGCATGTATGTGTGTGTGTATGTGTGTGTGCATATAATTTTAGGAAGAGAGGAGGGAGAAAAATTTGGAACTTAAAATCTTGTAAAAATGAATGCCCAAAATTGTCTTTGCATATAATTGGGAAAAAATAAAATGCTACCAAAAAAAAAAGAAAAAGAAACAAACATTGGAAAAGTAACTCTTTTCCTCACATCAGTCCCATGTTAATCTGTAGATCCTATAATTTAGTTTTCCATTTCAGGTTTATTTTGATTTTATGCACTCTTATTATATTAATTTAATTTCATTGATGCCATTTTATTCAGTAATATAAATTATAATTCCCAGCTCTAAGCAAGATTTTGCAGAAGAATTCCTTTATAGGCTAGTAGCCTACAGAACTACTCTCTTTTTCTTTGGGGCACATGGGAACCATTACTCCAAGGGGGTCGTCTGTATGAAGGATAGTTATGCTATGCCTCTGGTATTTTCTGTCTGGCCTACAGCACTTTTTGACTTTTTCTTTCTTTCTAATTACCTCTTGACTTGTAATAACTCAGGTAACAGGATTAAAAAAAGCCACTCCAACCACTAAGATCAGGTACTGATGAGATCTTTAGAAAATGTCCTAAGGTTCCTGGCAGAATAAGATTAAATAAATTCCTTAGTTTACAAACTGACTCCATTGCAGAAGGAGCTTTATGAGACCAACTGTGTGGAACTGACTTTAGTGTCTAACAAAAGTATGGCTCTATAGTCATCCCTTTCACATTGCAAGGGTTGTGGCCCAGCCTCCCCCACCCCCACATCTGGAAAATCAGCATAAAAAATTTTGGCCCTCCCTTCCTATCAGAGAAGAAGTCTGATTTTTTATTTTTCTTTTATGTGTTTAAAGCAATTGTACAGTTTACAGTATTGTAAAATTTAAATGAAATATTTGGTCATAGGCTCTGTTGTCACCTACCATGTCATCTGCAGCTTCCGTAAAATTCCCCCCAAATTCCCTCATAAATCTGAAACCAGAGATGGAGAAAGTCTTGATATGGAAGGGATAACTGTCATTTGTGAGGTAGTCAGTACAATGGGAGGAACTTATATCTCTCTTGTTCTTGGATTGATGCTACTTGAAATTATCCTTAAGAAATCTATGGAATTATTCTTTTTTTTTAAAGCAATTGGGGTTAAGTAACTTGTTCAAGGTTACACGGCCAGTCATTATGTATGTGTGGGTGCTCATTTTCTGAGGCCGGGATCGATCTCGTGTCATCCCGACTCCAGGGCCAACACTCTTACTCACTGTACCACCTAGCCGCTCCAATCTGTGGAATTATTCTAAACAAATAAGAGAAAGAACATGAAGCCTTTTAGTACAGGGTCTGTTCATATTTTCCCATTAGTGCCCTGACAACCAACAGAAACCTTCATTTGGTTTGGACTTTCCCTTTCTTCCAGATTTAGTGTTCTGCTTTCCTATTTCCCTGTCCCTGTCTTATTCCTCAAAAACCTAAAACTCTACCTGATTTTTTTCTTTAAAAAAATATATTTTATTTTCCTCCAATCACATGTTAAAACAATTTTTAACATTTAAAAATATTTGAGCTCCAAATTCTATTCCTCCCTTCCTCTCTGCCCTCCCTTCCCAGATGGTAAGCAATCTGATATCTATTTCTATATTTATAGATATATAGATAGATATGGATTACACATGTGCAATCATGTAAAACATTTCCAGACTAGTCATTTTTGTATAAGAAGACTAGAGAAAAAAAATGAAAGAAAGAACAATATCTGTTCTTTCTCTGGAGGTGGATAGCATGCTTCATCATTAGTCCTTTGGAATTGTCTTGGATAATTGTATTGCAGAGAATAGCTAAGTCACTCATAGTTCTTCATTATACAATATTGCTGTTACTGTATACAAGGTTCTCCTGGTTCTGTTCACTTCACTTTGCATTTAATACTTTTTCCAGGGCATCCAAAAATCTGAGGCATGAAGATGAAAACCAGGATGGTCCTAGCAAAACTGGGGGAAAAAAGAGGAGTTTGTGGGGTTTTACTTCATAAGAAAAAGTCTAATCCTTGAGTGCCAGAAGGCCCTGATTTGAGCTATTGAAAGAAGTAAAGAATCTGACCAGAGTGTTGAAGAAACAGGCAAGAAAGGAGAAAGTAACAGTAGAATGAAGACTCAGCCAGGGATGGAAAAGTCTACTCTGAGGGAGCTGTGTTAGGAAATCAACTTCCAAGGTTTCCAAAAGGTTTTACTCTTTCCTGATGGGCTGCATAAGCAATGAAGAAGCTCATTGGAAGATGGTTAACTTGTCTTCTGTGCTACCTATAGGCTGAGAGAGGTGAAGCCTCTCAGTGGTACTTCTTGCTCTCCACTGTCCTCTTTGGTTCTATAGTGAAAAGCATAGGTTTTGCAGCTGATTTGCTGCTTAGTACCTGAAGAGGTGGCTGGACTTGTCTTCATTCATTCATTCATTTATCCATTCTCAATCAGTTCAGAAAAACCTATAAATCAACATAGCCAGTAAGCAGTTGATCTTTTATTTTTTAAGATTTTTAAAAATAATTAACAAAAGGACATAAACTTCTACATAGCAGGGAAAAGATACTCATTTAGATGTAGCTTCCCTGCCTCTGTGATTGTTAGCACAACACCTGCCACAGAGTAGGTGATTAATAAATGCTTAATGGTTGATGGACTAACTTCTGTGCTGGCTTTGCTGGTTTGTTGATTAAAAGCCTGAAGTCTTTCACTCCTTAACAGCTCCTTAGTTGCTGATTCCTTGCAGATAAACCTTAGTCCCTAAACCAATTAACTTGGAGGATGGTTTTAGTGCCTTTTAAGGAGAAATAAAACTACCCTACATGGCAGTCATTGCTTCCACTATGCCCCATCTGTTATGGCAAAATTCTTTTTTTAATCAATTTTTTTTCATTTTCAGTTTCTAATTTTCTTCCACCCCTTACTCCCATTCATTGAGAAGGCAAGAGAAACAAAACCCATTACAAATATGTATAGTCATGCAAAACAAATTTCCACATTAACCATCTCCAAAAAAAGAAAAAGAGATGAAAATATGCTTCAATTTGCATTAAGTTCAATAGCTCTATGTAAAGGTAGAAAATACGATTTATCATTAGTCCTTTGGAATTATTTGTTCATTGTCTTGATCAGAATTACTGTTTTCAAAGCTGATCATCTTCACAATTGCTATTATTGTACAAATTGTTTTTCTGGGTCTGCTCACTTGACTTTGCATTAGTTCATACAAGTCTTCCCAAGTTTTTCTAGAAATTATCTCGATCTGGGGCAGCTAGGTGGCACAGTGAATAGAGCTCTGGCCCTGGAGTCAGGAGGACCTGAGTTCAAATCCGGCCTCAGACACATGACACAAAAACCAGCCATGTGACCTTAGGCAAGTCACTTAATCCCAATTGCCTTCCAAAAAGCAAATAAAAAAGAAGGATAAATTATCTCCATCATTTACTTCAATTACTTTTTCTTGTTATAGTTAGAATGTCTAGTTGTAGAATAGTAAGGGGGATAATAGACATCTTTGTTTCACTTCTGATCTCACTGGAAAAGCTTCTAGCTCATCCACATTACAGATATTTGTTATTGATTTTAGATAGATATTGCTTTCACATTAAATAAAGCTGCATTTATTCCCATGTCTCCTATTTCTTTTTTAAAAAACAGGATTAGGTGTTGTATTTTGTCAAAAGATTTTTCTGTATCCATTGAAATAATTATATTATATTTGTTGGTTTTGTGGTCAATATGCTTATAGTTTTTGTTTTGTTTATACTCAATTGTGCCTCTACTTTTCCTAATATTAAACCAGTCCTGCATTTCTGATATAAGTTCAGCCTGATCATAGTGTATGACCTTTGTAATAGATTTATGTAGCCTTCTTGTTTTTGATTCAAATTTTGTTTCAAAGTTTTGGATCAATATTCATTAGGAAATTTTAGACCCAGAGGGTGAAATAGAGGTTAAAAGAATCCACAGATCACCTCCTGAAAAAGACCCCAAAAAGAAAACTACTAGGAATATTATAGCCAGGTTCCAGAATTCCCAGATCAAGGAGAAAATATTACAAGCAGCCAGGAAAAAACAATTTCAATATTGTGGAAATATAATCAGAATAGCACAGGACCTGGCAGCTTCTACACTGAGGGATCAAAGGGCATGGAATATGTTATTCTGGAGGGCAAAGGAGCTGGGATTAAAACCAAGAATCATCTACCCAGCAAAACTGAGTATTTTGTTTCAGGGGAAAATATGGTCATTCAGTGGAATAGAGGACTTTAAAGCATTCTTGAGGAAAATAACAGAGTTGAATAGAAAATTTAACATTCAGACACAAGAAACAAGAGATGCTTGAGAAGGTAAACAGGGAAAAGAAATCAAAAGGAACTTATCAAAGTTGAACTATTTACATTCCCACATGGAAAAACAATAACTGTAACTGATGAAACCTTTTTCAGTATGAAAATAGTTGAAGAAGGGTATATGGGTATATGAATACATATGTGAATGTGTGTATATATGTTTACAGATATACATGGATAGAGGGCACAGGTCGAATTTGGTGGGAAGGGATGATACTTAAGGGGTGAAGTTAAGAGGTGAGAGAGGAATGTGGCAAGAGGAGATGGGGAGAGACAGGGTGGGATAAACTATCTCATGTAGAAGAGGCAAGGGGAAGTGTTTGCAGGGGACGGGAAGAACAGGACGGCAAAAAGGCAAAACCATATTCTCATTGAATTTGGCTCAGGGAGAGAATGACATACATACTAAATGGGATATCTCACCCTACAAGAGAGTAGGGGGAAGGGGGATGAGAGGAAGGATGATGGAGAGGAGGGCATGCTGGGGAGAGGGGAGGTTGGAGGCACCCACTTTTGAGGAGGGACAGGATCAAAGTAGGGAATGGACCAGGTGGGGGGTGGGATGGGTGGGAGGGAAATATGGTCAGTCTTTTACAATATATCTACTATGGTAATGTTTTGCATAGCTATACATGTACAACACATACTGAATTGCTTATCTTCCCAGAGGGAGTGGGTGACAAGAGATGAAGGGAATGGATCTGGAATTTGAAGTTTTAAAATTAAATGTTTCAAATATATATAAATACTATTATTAATACTATTTTACATTAATTGGGAGATAAGATTGCAGGCTTTGGGGCACAGAGATTCACCCTGCCCTAATGGAAAAGTTGAAGGGGATATGGGAGAAGATATGGGAGAGAGCATATTGGATGAGTGGATATCCTGTGGGACTGTAATTCTGGGGTGGTGGGTAGGGGAAAAATGGGGGAAAAATTGTAACTCAAAATCTGGCGGAAATGAATGATGTAAACCAGAAGTCAATAAAGCATTTAGATATTTTTTATATATGTATATATTCATTAGGAAAATTGGTCCAAAGATTTTTTTCTTTATTTTGACTATTTGGCTGTAGTATCATGACCATATTAATGTCACATAAGGAATTTGAGGGGATCTCTTCTTTATCTATTTTTTTTCAAATAGTTTACGTAGTATTGTAATTATTTATTTAAATATTTGATAGAATTTGGTACAATCTAGTCCTCATTTTTTCTTTGGAAATTAATTTATGATTTGTTCAATTTCTTTTTCTAACATTGGGCTATTTAAGGAATCTATTTCTTATATTAATCTAGACAATTTATATTATTGTAGATATTTATACTTTTTATTTAAATTGCCAGTTTTTTTGGTGCATATAGTTAAGTGGAATAGATCCTAATAATTGCTTTAATTTCTTCTTTGGGGGTGGCTAGGTGGCGCAGTGAGTAGAGCACCGGCCCTGGAGTCAGAAGGACCTGAGTTCGGATCCAGCCTCAGACACTTAACCCACACAAACAAAAAAAGAAAAAACCTAGCCATGTGACCTTGGGCAAGTTACTTAAGCCCAATTGCCCTCCAAAAAGAAAAAAAAAAATTCTTCTTTGCTGGTTGTGAATTTTTTTCATATTAACAATTTGGTTTGCTTTTTTCTTTTTCTTAATCAAACTAGCTAATGACTTATCTATTTTATTTTTTAACCAGCTCCTAGTTTTATTTATTAATTAAATGTTTTTAACTTTTAATTTTGTTATTCTCTCACATGAGTTTTAAGATATCTATTTTGGTGCCTAATTGGACTTTATAAATTTGTTGGTTGTCTAGTTTTTTTTTAGTTACATATTCAATTCATTGATCTATTCTTACTCTCTTATTGATGAAAGATTTTAAAGATATAAATTTTCCCTTATATACTACTTTGGCTGCCTTCCACAAATTTTGCTATATTATCTCATTGGTGTCATTATGTCTAATGAAATTGAAATGGCCACTAAGAGGAAAAATGGTTTAAATATAAACTTTTTCTGCAAAGTTTAAAAAAGAAGGATGGTAGAGGATCATATGTAGTAAATATCTCCTGACAGAACACTGATTAAGTAGAAGGAAAAAGAAAGTTTGTAGAAAGCTTGATGAGGGGCCCAATTATCAGCCAGATCATCTCAAGAACACTTAAATATGAAACTGGAATAAAGACAGAAAACAGCAAAAATATGGAGAAGATATGATGACATTACTGTAATAAACCTAAACATGTGTCCCTGATGTTCTTGAGAGAGACAGCTTGGCACTAAAGAAAACAAAAACTGAAAGAGCAAATGGACTATACCATAGAGGTCATGTCTTGGGTGGGGGGGGGAATATTAAACTTCTGAGGGCTTGGAAAGATCAAAATTTGAAACCTTTAAAAGAAAAGAGAATACCAGTTACTTAGAAAGAAAAGGGGATTATTGTTACAAAAAAAAGTTGATTAAAAACATGAGCAATTGGGGGTGGCTAGGTGGCGCAGTGAGTAGAGCGTCGGCCCTGGAGTCAGAAGGACCTGAGTTCGGATCTGGCCTCAGACACTTAAAGCACATGCAAATAAAAGCCTAGCTGTGTGGCCTTGGGCAAGTTACTTAACCCCAATTACCCTCCAAAAACAAAACAAAAAGACAAAACAAAACAAAAAACCATGAGCAATTATTGCTCATATGTCTACTTTCACATTTTTATAAAATTTGAAAATCAGCATGTATTCATCCTTGGTGAAGGTAAGAAAAAAAAAGGAAGGTTTCACAAAAGATTTTCTATACCGGATCATGTCTTTACACTCACGAATTTGAATGAAAGTTACAGAGAATGCAAGATGCTTACGGTATACTTACTGTGTATCATAAAAAAAAAAAAGTAGGGCAAAATGTCAACTTAATGGGTCCATTCAATGCATGCCACCCTGCAAGGTGTTGAGTATGTGAGGTGGAAACAGAGTTGCTTTAATTTGCATATGTCTAATTATTATTGATTTAGAGCATTGTTGTAACTCTTCTAAATAGATTGTGAAATTTTCTTTATACATTTTACTATAGAATCACTAGTTTTATATATGCTTAAAATGGATATATTCTTTTTTGAATAGAACATTTTAGCATAATGCAGCATACATACCTATCTATCTGTTTTATAGATTTATTTAAACCTTCAATTATTAGAAGGGAATACAGTATTTTAAAGTTCCTATTTATAATCCTTATTAACCCATATTTAATTAGAATGCTACAAGAAAATTCACACAATGCAATTTTTTTCATTTTCATGTGGGCCTAGACCTATGTTTTAATTTATTAACTATGTAGGTTTCTTTAGTTTTGGGCTCCCTCTTTATCAATGGTAGGAACTTTACTTTGAAATTGCTCTGCTTCTCCACCCTCTTGCCCATTCTTTCCTAATCTTTCCTCATTATTTACAATTTCTGAAGCACCTTTTTGAAACATTTAGTGGTTTAGCCAATAAAATAATATATTTTTCTGAAACATTTAGTAGTCTAGTCAATACAATACTTTAGAGACTCTAAATCTAATTTGCAACTGGTTTATCTTGATTTGAGAAAAATGACTTTTTCAAAGATTTGTTTATTTAAAAACTTCCTTGAAATGTAAAAAGTGATCTTCTGCCTTCAAGCCACCCAGACTAAAATCTTCTGGATACCTAATTTTGGATTCATAAATTATGTTTCTTGATTCTATATGTCATATTTACATTTTACCAATTGATCCTCGTCATTTTTGAAAAATCTGTTTCTTCCTGATTTATGCTTCATGGTACATTATTTATGTTTTTATTCACGCATATTGAAGAATTATTTCCTTATAGTCAAGGAAATTAACTAAAATTCATCCAAGGGACTTAAATCTCGAGTCTTTCTTTTAAAATTTTTTATTTTTCTTTATGAACTTTATAAGCACCAACATACAATATAGGAAATGTTCCGTTTGCTGATGCTTATTCAGTTCATATTAAAACAAAACTAGGAAATGCTTGTGAAACTGTGAATTTTTGTTATGTACAGTTTGTCTCTTTCCCTTCCCCATTCTGTAACCACTTAAAGCCTGGCATTTAAAAATAAATCCAGTTAAAGAGGGTAGTTTCAACATTTTCCTCATCAATGTCTCTTTCTGAACTTTCCTTTGCTCTCTTCTATTTGTGTTTAATGATTCATAGATTCTCCTTTCTTACTTGTCTTCCCTTTTTTTAAAATCATTATAATTTCCTCTCCATTCCTCCTCCCTGAAAAAAAAACGCCTTTTCCTTTTAACAAGTATGACCACAGATAATTAATCCATATATTGGCAGTGTCGGAAAATGCATGTTTTATTCTTTCTACATTTCTAAGTCATTACTCTTCTGTGAAGAGATGGTGATTTGTATTCACTCTTTTGTTTTTATTGATTGTCATATCTGGATGAAAGAGAAAATTGCAAGAGTATATAAAAACAATGACACTATAGATACTAAATATCAAAATTCATGGAATGCAGCCAAAGCAGCACTCAGAAAGAATGCCTATGTTAATATAAAACGAAATGGAACCATTAATCATTTTATTGATCTTAGTGTTCTCCTATAGTTCCTACGAAAGTCATTGTTTTCCCTTTTTGTTATCTTTGACAAATTGGTGTGAGATAAAATCTCTGTACTCATTGTGCCACCTAGCTGCCCCCTGAATACTTGTTTCTTAATCTTAATATTTAGAACCCCTGGGGCTTTTTTAGTTTTTTGAACTTTGCTGTTATTCAGTTGTTTTTCAGTTGTATCGAACTTTTCATGACCCCATTTGGGGTTTTCTTGATAGAGGTATTGGAGTGGTTTGTCATTTCCTTCTCCAGCTCATTTGACAAAACTGAGGCCAACAGGATTAAATGACTTGCCCAGGATCACGTAGCTAGTAAGTGTCTGAGGCCAGATTTAAACTCAGGAGGATGAGTCTTCTGACTCCAGCCTCAGCACTCTATCCATTGTGCCACTTAGCTGCCCTAGGAAGGTTTTTGAATACTATGTTCCTATATTCATTAGTTTCTGTTTCTTATGAATATAATTTGTCCCACTGATCAACTTACTTATTTTTTAAGCATTTTCTATTTTAAATTAACAAATAGGTTTAATTATTTGTTTATAGTATAGTTTGAGATCTGGTACTTCTATGACCCCTTCTTTCCCACTTTTTCCCCTGAATGTTCTTTGATTTTCTTGAGCTTTTGTCCCTTCATATAAATGTTATTTCCCACCCCCTTCTGTAGCCTCCTTCTACACAATAACCTTTTGGCAGTTTGATTGGTATTACATTGCATCAGTAAATCAGTTTAGGTTGTATTGTCATTTAAAGTATATTGACCAATAATTCTCATTGAATCCTAGATCTGTGTTCCAGGTCAGTTGTTTTTCCAATGAGATATCTTACATTTTCTTCTATTTTTTCATTCTTTGGATTTTGTTTGACTGTTTCTTGATGCCTCTTAGAGTCATCAGCTTAAACTTACCTAATCCTAATTTTTAAAAAATTGTTTTCCTCAGTTTTTGTACCTCCTTTTCCATTTAGCCAGTTATTACTTTCAGATTTATTTTCTGTGGTTAGGTTTTGTACCAACTTTTCCACATGGCTAATTGTATTTTTTAAGGAGTTGTTCTCTTCAGTGAAATTTTTTTCCATTTTGCCAATTGTATTTTTAAAATAATTGGCTGATTTTTCTTCTACCTTTCTTACTTGACTTTTAAAGTCCTTCTTGAGCTCTTCTGGGAATGCTTTTTGAACTTGAGGTCAGTTCACATTCCCTTTTGAGACTTCAGATGTGGGTGTAGTGTCAATGCTGACTTCTTCTGGATGGGAATCTTGCTCTTCCTTTTCACCATTATAGGATTCTAAAGTCTTTGCTTTTCCAATTTGGTTTTTTCCCATTGTGATTGCCTGTTTACTGGCTTTTAAAGTGTATCTCTGCTTCTGGGGCTCAGAGGGCTCTGACCCATGCTTCTTGTGCTGGGAGTTAGGAGCCTGGTTACTGACTTTGTGTGTTGTGACCTCTGATTCTGTCCATTAGAAGTTACATAATGCTGCAACTCACCTGGTGCTGAGCTGTAGCTGGATAGTGAGTGCCTAGACTGAAGTCAAGGCCAGGACTTACAGCATTTCCCTGTGGTTACACTGAATTTCACAGCATGAGGTATAGGGGAGGGGTGGTCTGGACCCTTCAATTTTCTTCCTCCTCATCCCTGAGTTATAGCTTACGCAGACTCAGCTGCTGGTGGTCAGGACCACCCTCATGTCTGCTGATTCCCCAGACTGTGCAAAGGCACATAAGGGATTTGGGTCTTAGTGCTTCCTAGCTCCACTCCCCCCTCAGGATTCAGGATCTCCTGCTGGGACACTTCCCACCCTGCACTGTTCCCCTAAAGCCACAGCACAGTCACAGCCACACCCTTCCTATAGATCTCCCAAGCCACCTGATGGTTCCACTATTTCAGAATTTTACACTGGGGCAATATTCTCTAGGTTTTTCAAAGTCATCAAGAGGGGATGAGAGCCACTACAATTTATTCCACCATCTTGGTTCCCAGAAGTTCAGTTAGGTGATTTTTAAACATCTAGTCTGTGGGCTGATAGCTCCAGGAGTAGCTGCAGCTGCTGTCAGAGACCCTGCACTTGTCTCTTACCCAGCTCCAACAGACACCTACCCTGTGTTGAGAGGTTTGGGAATTGCCCCCATGGTGGGTGAATCAGTTCACCCAGGCTCACTCTGGCCCCCATTGGAAAGGATGTCAGTGTGAGCTTTGGTGATAGATTTGTCACCCAAGGACCAACCTTGAAATTTTCCTGTGAGCATCAAATGACATACTTGTCAAAATGCTTAGCACAGTTCCTGGGACATAGTAGATACTGTATAAATACTTATTCCACACTCCTCCTTCCCCCAGACCCAAAGACAACAAATCACTTGTCTAAGGTCTCACAGACAGATGCTAAACCATTATCCCTTCATTCAACAAGCACTCACCACAGTGGGTCAGACCCTCTGGAAGACAAGAAGAAAGAATCAAAAGTCAAATTTTCTATTCAGCTCTGGTCTTTTCATCAAGAATACTTGAAATTGGAGTTCCAGCCTAGAGTTTCCCACTGGCAGGAAATTCAAATGTATACTGACCAATCACTGGTTGTAGTTTCAAATGTACACTGACCAATCACTGTAGTTTCAGCTTACATCACTGTAATTTCAGCTTATGTAACCTGACTATGGAACCTCTATAAAACCGGCACAATGTCTGTGCAAAAGCACTGTCTGATTTGGGCATGTACCCCAATAGTCCCATGGTAATTAAAATCCACTTTTTAAATTAAAAAAAAAGAATACTTGAAATTCCTCTGTTTCATTGAATGACCATTCCCCCCCCCCCAAAGGATTGTACTCAGTTTTCCTGGGTAGGTGATTCTTGGTTTTAAACCTGAATATCATATTCCAAGTCCTCTGATCCCTTAATGTAGAAGTTGCTAAATCTTGTGTTATCCTGATTATGTTTCCACAGTACTTGATTTGTTTCTTTTTGACTCCTTGCAATATTTTCTCCTTGACCTGGGAACTCTATAATTTGGCTACAATATTCCTAGGAGTTTTCCTTTTGTGATCTCTTTCAAGAGATAAATTCTTACGATTTCTATTTTCCCCTCTGGTTCTAGAATATCAGGGCAGTTTTCCTCAATAATTTCTTGAAAGATAATGTCCAGGCTCTTCTTTTGATCATGGCTTACAGGTAGTTCAATAATTTTTAAATTAGCTCTCATGGATCTATTTCCAGGTTAGTTGTTTTTCCAATGAGATATTTCACATTGTTTTCTATTTTTTTTTTCATTCGTTTGGTTTTGCTTTATAATTTCTTGTTTTCTCATAAAGCTTCCATTTGCTCCATTCTAATTCTGAAGGAATTATTTTCTTCAGTGAGCTTTTGGACTTCCTCTTCCATTTGGCCAATTCTGCTTTTTAAGGCATTCTTCTCCTCATTGGCTTTTTGGACCTTTTTTGCCATTTAGGTTAGTCTTATTTTTAAGGTGTTGTTTTCTTCAGCATTTTGGGGGTATCTAAAAACTGTTGATTCAGTTTTCATTAATTTCTTGCATCACTCTCATTTCTCTTCCCAATTTTTCCTCTACTTCTCTTACTTGATTTTCATAATCCTTTTAGAGCTCTTCCATGACCTGAGACCAATTCATATTTTTCTTGGAGCCTTTGACGTAGGAGCATTAACTTTGTTGTCTTCTTCTGGATGTATGTTTTGATCTTCTTTGTCACCAAAGTAAGATTCTACAGTCTGACTTTTTCCCAGTATTTGCTCATTTTCCCAGCCAATTACTTGACTTTCTAAACTTTTTGTTAAGGTAGGACTATGCTTCCAATGTGGAAGGTGTACTGCCCAAACTTCAGGGGTCTTGTGTAGTTGTTTTCAGAAATATTTCTAGGAGCCTAAAATTTTCAGTTCTTCCAAGGTTGTATAATCAAAGGAGAGGTGTTGACTTCTCTCCCATCTTTGCTGTCATCTGTGAGTGACCAAAAGCACTCTTTTCTGCCTTGAAACTGTGAGGAAGAGTCCCTCTCCACCACCACAAGCCCCACCATGCCAGCACTCTTCCTCACCCCAGGACTGCCACCCAGAACTGCAACCCAGATCCGGGCACAGGCAAAACTAGAGAATGGTTTTACCTGAAGGGATTGGGAACATATCATGTAAAAGATGGAATCAGAATTGAGGCTTTAAGGGAGATGACCATGGAATCTACAGAGGATAACCTGATAGAAAGTCAAGTCAAGCCTTTATCAAGTGCTTACTATGAAGTGCTGGGCACTGTGCTAAGTGCTGGGGAGATAAAGAAAGGCAAGTCTTTGCTCTCAAGGACTTTCCACTCTAATGGGGAAGACAATGTATATTATGTACAAACAAGATAACTTGGAGATAATCTCAGAAAGACATCAAGATAGATTTCACCTTTTGAATAAACCATCAGATGCCCAAGTGGGAAAAAAAGGAAAAAAATCTAAAGTCTAATTTAAATCTGGTGACACTTTATTAGGCATTGATGCTACAGGTATTTACCAGACTCAAGACAAGCTATAGACATAGACATAGACATAGACATAGACATAGACATAGACATAGACATAGACATAGACATAGACATAGACATAGACATAGACATAGACATAGACATAGACACAGACATAGACATACAAGCTACAATACCTTCCCCTATAACTATGTAACTTCCAGTAACTACTCTATTTCTATCAGTTTTTCTTCCACAGAAGACAATAGGGGTGGCTAGGTGGCACAGTAAGAGCGCCAGCTCTGGAGTCAGGTCACTCAGGATCGGTTCTGGCCTCAGTTACTTAGCACCCACACATAAATAACTAGCCTTGAATAAGTTACTTAACCGGGGGGCAGCTAGGTGGCGCAGTGAATAGAGCGCCGGCCCTGGAGTCAGAAGGACCTGAGTTCGGAGCCGGCCTCCAACACTTAATCCACACAAACAAAAACCTAGCCGTGTAACCTTGGGAAAGTTACTTAACCCCAATTGCCCTAAAGGGGTGGCTAGGTGGCGCAGTGAGTAAGAGCGCCAGCCTCGGAGTTGGGATGACCCGAGATCAGTTCCAGCCTCAGAAAATGAGCACCCACACATAAATAATGACTAGCCGTGTAACCTTGCTCAAGGTTGAGCAAGTTACTTAACCCCAATTGCTTTAAAAAAAAAAAAAGAAGACAATAAAGTCTGAATAAGTTCATTGCCTACTAGAAAAATGATGTTAGGATTTGTTTGATTTACCTGAACAAAGAAACTTTCCAGAATATCAAGCAATCATTGACTTACTCACTGATCCTGGCACATCATAATAAATAAAATCACAGCTCCTTGTTATTGATGCTTCTTAAGGGCACTGGAACTGGATTTTTTCCAAAAAAAGAAAAATATCAAAAGGCACTAAAGCACACATTGCTTGCTATTCAAGAATAATGCCATCTATAGAATGGAACTGGGCAAAAATTAGCAAAGATGCCCTTGCTGTCATTTCAGAAATCAAGGAAGCCCATTGTTACCTCTACAGACATTCTTTTACAATTTTAGTTACCATGAACGCCTTGGGAGATTATTTTTTTGGGGGAGGGCAATTGGGGTTAAGTAACTTGCCCAAGGTCACACAGCTAGGTTCTTGTTTGTGTGTGTTAAGTGTCTGAGGCCGGATCTGAATTCAGGTCCTTCTGACTCCAGGGCCTGCACCCTACTCACTGCACCACCTAGCCGCCCCGGGAGATTATTTTTGAAGAATAATCCTACATCCTTAATTAGAAGTAGTGAGGTATTGTGAAAAGAACACTAGATTTAGTTGTGGGTTCCAAATCTCTCTCTCTCTCTCTCTCTCTCTCTCTCTCTCTCTCTCTCTCTCTGACTTAGTACCTGTATGACCTTTGATAAGTAATTTAAGCTTTCCAGGCCTCAGTTTCCTTCATAAAATGAAGTATTGAACTAGACAGCCTCTAAACTGCTTTCAGGCTCTAAATCTATGATACTATATGAGCATTCCCAAAATCTTTTGCTCAGAGCTAATGAATATAGTTGTAAACAAGCTTGATAGAACATCAGGTGCTAGTACCCTGGAGCTTTCTGACAATACAGATCCTTGATTATGTAGCACTATTTCTGTTGAATATTTGAATACTAAAAGACTTTGTTAACCCACACCATTCAAATGATCATTTTTAATTTTAAAAACTAATTGAATCTCAAATTAGCTTGAACAAAGTATGATAAAGGTGACCAGAAGAGAAATTGTCCAAGGAATTAATGTCATTCATAAGCCAAGAAACTAAGTTATATTTTCATAAAGGAAACTTTTTGTGTAGAAAAACACTTGCTATTCCAAAAATGAGTCATCATGTCATATTAGCACATTGCATGCAAGACCCATGGTAATTATTCATTTGAAAGCATTGGCTAGAAGCTATGACTTGGCTAAAAGCTGGTGTATTGATGCAGCTATTTAAATTAATAAAGAAGCAGTGTGGCAGAGAAGAAAGAGGACTGAGCTTAATGTCAGGAAGATCTGACCTCAGATGTTGCTGCTCAGTCGTTTCAGTCATGTCCAACTCTTTGTGGCTGCATTTGGATAATTGGCAAAGATATATTTCCTTTTCCAGCTCATTTTATAGATGAGAAAACTGAAGCAAATAGTGTTAAGTGACTTGCCCAGGGTCACACAGCTAGTAAGTGTCTGAGATCAGATTTGAACTCAGGAAGATGAGTTTTCCTGACTTCAGGCCCAGAACGCCACCCTTCTGCTTGATTCTTGGCAAGTCACTAAACCTCTCACGCTCATCAAAATTCCCTAAGATTGGGGGTGGCTAGGTGGCGCAGTGAATAGAGCGCCGGCCCTGGAATCAGAAGGACCTGAGTTCGGAGCACTTAATCCACACAAACAAAAACCTAGCTGTGTAACCTTGGGCAAGTTACTTAACCCCAATTGCCCTAAAGGGGCGACTAGGTGGAGCAGTGAGTAAGAGCGCGGCCTCGGAGTTTGGATGACCCGAGATCAGATCCGGCCTCAGAAAATGAGCACCCACACATAAATAATGACTAGCCGTGTAACCTTGAGCAAGTTACTTAACCCTAATTGCTTAAAAAAAAAAAAATCCCTAAGATTATAAGATACAGATGAATTGCCAATATGTATCAGTAAGTGATTTCTATGATCAGAGATTTCGTCACTGATGAAATTACAGATACAGATTTTCCATATTGCTAACATTTAAATAACAGTTTACAGCTTACAAAGTTCTTTCCTTACAAAAACCCTGTAAGGGTGTAGTACAAGTATTAATCCTAGTATGTAGACGAAGAAACTGAGTCTCAGAAAAGTTCAGTGATTTGCCCAAGGTCATGTGTTTAGTAAATAGCAAGGCTGGAAGTCAAGCCAAGGTCTTCTGAATTAAATATTGCTATTTACATTACATAAAACTATCTTCCAAAAGACATCAAGTAGTGTAATTTGTGGCACCCTACTCAGCACTTACGTGTGTGTGTATACATATATATATAATTGATGATAGCTGGGATTTTTTTAATCTCTTAGTCATTTTTCAGTATATATCCCCTACTCCTAATGAATTATGTATAGTAATAAAGAAAAACAGTTAAGTAAAACAACAAAGTAACATAGATCTCTACCTCTCTATTGGACAAGCAAAAAGTATGTTTTAGTATCTAGGACCAATATTGTTCATTGCTAAAACTATCAGTTCAACTGCCTTCACACGTTATTTTCTTTATATTATTAAAGTCATTGTGTATATTGTTTTCTCTTACTCTATTCATTCAACCACTTCATACATGTCTTCCCATATTTCTTTGAACTCCTCACATTCACTGTTTCTTATGTTGCAGGAATATCTCCTTATTTTTGTAGACCATGACTTGTTCGCTATTTCCCCAAATGATGAGCAATAACTTTGTTTCCAGCTTTTTGCTGACAGAAAGTACTGCTAAGAATACCTTGCCATATAAGAAACTCTTCTTTTCTCTCTTCAAACAACTCAAGATATATGCACAACTGCCATGGGCTGCTCAGTGTCCAGCACTTAGCATGATTCAGAGACGTGAATAAGAAATGACCAGGCCATGTGGGTAGTTCAAGGAAGAACAATGAACTCTGTTTATTGATACTCAGGGAAAGGTTTTTATAGAGCAATGAGACAAAGGGCGGAAAGGAAGAGATATCATTATCTTAGTCTGTTGTATCCTGGAAGTAGCATGGCAGTAAGGCCTTTTGATCCCTAGGTGCCAGAAAGTCTTAGGAAAAGTCAGTTATCTCCTATCAAATGCAGTCAGTTACATCTCAAAGGATGCTCTTGAGAGCTGGCCTCAAAGCCTAATGGCCAAAGCTGCATCATCAAGAACATCTGCACAGGAACTGACTTCCTGCAAATGTTTTGGACAACTAAAGTTTTGGGGCAGAGCCTTAGATCTGGGTCTCTGGTACTTCCTAATGCAGCCACAGTCATAGACAGATACAACTGAGAGCAAACTTCAAAGCTGAAGTGCAATCCTCAACAGACATCATGTTTAGAGCTGACCGCCCAAAGATACCAGAGTGCAGAATCAGACATATCCTGGGACAGAATCCTGTTGATCTCAAGAACTTCAATACCATCCTTTTAAATGCAACCTATATCAAAAGAACTCTGGAGCAGACTTAGTGAAAAGTCGCATCTCAAAGAGATCTTTGACATGCAGGTCCACTGATATCAGGGTAATTATCAGAGTCCTGGGACAGGCCTCTTTGGCTCACCACACACAATAGTACAACCACTGACTGGATCAAATAATGCAAACAGGCTAATTGTTTTTCTTGGGTAATTCCAAATTGTATTCCAAAAACACTGGACCACTTCTAAGATCCATCAAAAGTATATTAGTAAACGTGTCTTCCCACAACGTTGACTGTTGCTCTTTTAACATCTTCACCAATTTGAAAGGTTTAAATGAAATCTTGGAATTTCTAAAAATTTTGTTTTCTTCAAATGCTTTATTAACTTCTGGTTTACATCATTCATTTCCACCAGATTCTGAGTTACAATTTTTTCCCCATTTTTCCCCTACCCACCACCCCACAATAGCAGTCCCACAGGATATCCACTCATCCAATCTGCGCTCCCCCATATCTTCTCCCATACCCCCTTCGACTTTTCCATTAGGGCAAGGTGAATCTGTGTGCCCCAGTGCCTATATATCTTATTTCCCAATTGTATATAAAATAGTATTAACAATAGTATTTATATATATTTAAGACATTTGATTTTAAAACTTCAAATTCCAGATTCATTCCCTTCCTCCCTTGTCACCCACTCTTGCTGTGAAGATAAGCAATTCAGTATATGTTGTACATGTATAGCTATGCAAAACATTACCATAATAGATATATTGTAAAAGACTGGCTATATTTCCCTCTCACCTATCCCACCCCCAACCTGGTCTATTCCCTACTTTGATCCTGTCCCTCTTCAATAGTGGGTACTTCCAACCTCCCTCCCCCTCAAGCATGCCTTCCCTTCCAGCATCTCCCCTCTCATGCCCCTTCCCCCTACTCTCCTGTAGGGTAAGATATTCCATTTAATATGTATGTCATTCTCTCCCTGAGCCAAATTCAGTGAGAATATGGTTTTGCCTTTTTGCCTTCCTGTTCTTCCCTTCCCTTGCAACCATTTTCCTTTGCCTCTTCTATATGAGATAGTTCACCCCATTCTATCTCTCCCCATTCCTTTCATTATATTCTCTTCTCAGCTCTTAATTTCACCTTTTAAGTATCATCCCTTCCTATTAAATTCGACCTGTGTCCTCTATCTATGTATACCTGTAAACATATATACACACATTCACATATGCTCATATACCCTTCTTCAACTATTTTCATATTGAGAAAAGGTTTCATCAGTTACAGTTATCATTTTTCCATGTAGGAATGTAAATAGTTCAACTCTGATAAGTTCCTTTTGATTTCTTTTCCCTGTTTACCTTCTCAAGCATCTTTTGCTTCTTGTGTCTGAATGTCAAATTTTCTATTCAACTCTGGTTTTTTCCTCAAGGATGCTTGAAAGTCCTCTATTCCACTGAATGACCATATTTTCCACTGAAATAAGATACTCAGTTTTGCTGGGTAGATGATTCTTGGTTTTAATCCCAGCTCCTTTGTCTTCCAGAATAACATATTCTATGCCCTTTGATCCCTCAGTGTAGAAGCTGCCAGATCCTGTGTTATCCTGATTGTGTTTCCACAATATTAAAATGGTTTCTTCCTGGCTGCTTGTAATATTTTCTCCTTGATCTGGGAATTCTGGAACCTGGCTATAATATTCCTAGGAGTTTTCTTTTGGGGATCTTTTTCAGGAGGTGATAGGTGGATTCTTTCAACCTCTATTTTGCACTCTGGTTCTAAAACATCAGGGCAATTTTCCTTGAGAATTTATTGAAGGATGATTTCTAGGTTCTTTCTTTGATCATGGCTTTCAGGTAGTCCAATAATTTTTAAATGATCTCTCCTGGATCTATTTTCCAGGTCAGTGGTTTTTCCCAAGAGATATTTCACATTGCCTTCTATTCTTTCATTTGTTTGGATCTGTTTAACAGCATCTTGATTTCTCGTAAAGTCACTAGCTTCCATTTGCTCCAGTCTAATTCTGAAGGAATGATTATCCTCAGTGAGCTTTTGAGATTCTTTTTCCATCTGGCAAATTCAACTTTTTAAGGCATTCTTCTCCTTATTGCCTTTTTGAGGCTCTTTTCCCATTAGAATTAGTCTATTTTTTAAGGTGTTATTTTCCTCAGTCAGGCTGTTGACTCTCATTTCATACTTTTCTTGCATCTTTCTCATTTCTCTTCCCAATTCCCTCCCCCCCACTTCTCTTATCTGCTTTTTAAGGTCCTCTATGGCCTGTAACTAGCTCATATTTTCATTTTGGGCTTTTGGTGCAGGAGTTCTGACTTCCCAGTCCTCTTCCTGTTCCATGCTTAGATCCTGTTTGCCCCCAAAATAGGAGTCTAATGTTGAATTTTTCATCTATCCATTTCAAGTTTATAGAGTTTTCCAGGAGTTCTTGTTAAATGGTATTTTTTATTCTTCCTCCTGTTTTTGTTTGTAATATGTAGAAAAGTTAATGATTCAGTTGGTTTATTTGAATCCTTCTATTATAATGAAGTTGTTAATTGGTTCAGTTTATCTTTTCATTCACTTTTTGGGATTTTCAAAGCAAAAACATACTCAAATATTCAAATGTGTGTGGGGTAGAGAGACCCTAACCCAAAATCAAGTACTCTGAGACTTCTCAAAGTGAAGGTAGAAAGTTTTATTAGACTCTCACGAGAAGGGGGGTGATGGAGGGGAGGGTATTCTGGGGGGAGAGGAGATTGGAAGTACCCACTATAGAAGAGGGACAGGATCAAAGTAGGGAATGGACCAGGTGGGGGGTGAGATGGGTGGGAGGGAATTATAAGCAGCCTTTTACAATATATCTACTATGGTAATGTTTTGCATAGCTATACATGTACAACACATACTGAATTACTCATCTTCCCAGAGGGAATGGGCAACAAGGGAGGAAGGAAATGGATCTGAAATTCGAGGTTTTAAAATTAAATGTTTCAAATATATATTAATACTCTTTTGCATGTAATTGGGAGATAAGATGTGCAGGCATTGGGGCACAGATACTCACCTAGCTCTAATGAAAAGGTCAAAGGGGGTATGGGAGAAGATATGGGAGAGAGCAGATTGGATGAGGGGATATCTTCTGGGACTGCTATTCTAGGGTGGTGGGTAGGGGAAAAATGGGAGAAAAAATGTAATTCAAAATCTGGTGGAAATGAAAGATGTAAACCAGAAGTTAATAAAGCATTTGTTTAAAAAAAAAAAAAAGAATCTCACGAGAAGCTGGTGGTCCAGTCACTGGAAAATATTTCCAGGGAGAGGAGGCCACTGTATAGAAGCCAAAGCTGGGTTATATAGCCAATCCTCCCATGTAATCTTTTAAATTGATTGGCTGTTCTGTTAACATTCCCTTATTTGGCAGGTTGGGTGACAAGGGGATTTCCAGAGGTTTTTTTCCCCCAATGTTACCTAACTGAGGCCTAAGGCTTCACATACTTTAGCAGATAGTCTCTGAGAAACCACATTACCTGCCCCTACACACACACACAATCCTTCCTCTTCTATTCCCTACTGTGGTTTCTCTTTAGAAATTTCTCAGCATTCATTCACATTCCTTCTCCTCAAATAATTGGAGCATATTTTCACAACACTTCTCTAAGTTATCAGTTCCTTCTGGTTCATCCCTTGTGGTGGTAGGTACTGGTTCCCAACGTTGCCCTTTTAAAACCATCAGTTCTAATTCCCTCAGTAGTCTTTTTCTCCAATCTGATCATTTTGGCAAGGGCAGTTTGCACCATATTTGTGATCAACTTGATCATACAGAGGAGGCATATAGGAATCAACATAATCCCACTAATAGCTACAAGCAGAAACCCCAAGCCCTGTTTCCACCAACTTCCTCCAAACCAGGACCACAAAAATGTATTAAAAGGTGACTGCCAAATCTGTACAGGGCCATGTGACTACAGCCCAGTTATTGTCAATTCTCTTGCAACAATTCGATAAGTTGAGCTTCCCGCATACCCCTCCTTCTTCAGCTAAAAGATCGTCTAATACCTTTGAAGCTTCCCCACTTTTCTTAATTCTAATTCCCATCCTTGCATTGACAACATACAAGGGAGCAGTCCCCTTTATGAGTGCAGATGCAGAGATTCAAAAGAAAACAATAACAACAATTGTGCCTTCCAAAGTCCAAAAGTCTCTTTTCACACTATTGTCTGGCAGGGGTATACCATCTGACAGAAATCCTTATTTAACTCTGGTTAATAATGAATGAGAAAAATGAATATTATGATGAAAGATGGAATTATTCTTTTTTTAAACAAATGCTTTATTAACTTCTGTTTTACATCATTCATTTCTGACAGATTTTGAGTTACAATCATTTCCCCCCCTTGTTTTTCCCCTACCCACCCTCCCAGAATAGCAGTCCCACAAGATATCACTTAGCTAGCAAAGTGATCATTTGATTACAATAATTTGATCCCCTCACCCTCTCTTTTTCTCTGTCTATCTCTGTTTCTCCATATATATGTGTGTGTATCTATTTAATTGATCAATTAATTCTATTTATAATTTCACTATTCCTTTTGTTTGCAATTTTACCTCTTCCTGGATTTTTTTTTTATTCCTAACTTCATACTTTTTTTGGCAATTATTAAGTTGTTGATTTTTCAGGGTTTTTTAGTAACATGCTCAAATTGTTCAATGTTTCCTTCTCTCTTTTGATTATATTACTGCTTAAAGTTCTCCCTAAAAACTAATTTAGCTTGCATCACAAATTTTGGTATGCTGCCTTGCTGTTATTATCTCTTCAAAATAATTATTAGTTCTAGGGTTTGTTCTGGTTTTCTCACTTTTCTGATCATATTTCCCTTATTGGTTACAAATTGTTATTGTTTTGTAGTCTGCATATTATGTGCTTAATATTTCTGGTTTTGAATTTTTTATCTACTAATTTATCTCTACTTACCTATTCTATCATGACTTTGGTGGGGGGGGTTTAAACTGGGACAATTAACTCTTTTGTCTCATGTAGTTTTCATTTATTTCATTTATTATTTCTTGAACTAGCTCTGGAAAACCAGAGCCCATTGGGATTCAAATGGAGCTACCAGACTGTCTTCACACCGAAATCATTGATTTAATCTCATTAATTGACCAATAATTGTGTGTCCTTCATTCTCAAAGAGAATGACATCAAAAAGGTGATGTATTGATTTGCAAATGAACTGGATTTAAGTGAGGCAGGGTTGTATAAAGTCATCAGCCTCACTCCCTCCTCCTTATTCACCTGGGTCCAGTGGCAAGACATAGAGATCAGAAAGTCTGGAGATGGCCCCAAATGCAGTGGGAGAACTTATTGGCCAACAATAGTTTCCAGCTGAAGTCTCACTGGCTCATTGTTTGGGTTTTGATGGCTCAGAGTGAGTATAAATAGCAATTGTTTCTGTTCTAGCCAGAAATCCTTCAGGTCTTCCCCTCCCAGATTAATTCTTTTGAGAAGACAGACCAGGTCTTTTGCCTCAATTCTTACCTAAACTCAAATCATTGAATGGGTGTTGCCTCAGACAAACTGAGACCTGGGAAAGACCTCAGCTTAAAAAGGCCAAGGTCCTCCACCGCACCACCAGTCATCCTGCCTGTGTCTTGCCACTGGACTCTAATGACTCTGGAAGAGAAAATGAGACTGATGATTTTGCATAGCTCTGTCTCACTTAAATTCAAGTCACTTGTAAGTCAAGACATCACCTTCCTGAAGCCATTGGTTCTCTCTGAAAATGAAGGACAAACAACAACAACTAGTACATCACCAACTTCTACAAAAGTTGCATAGAATGATGAAAGATAGGCATATACTTTAAGTTTCCTACTTAAAATTCAGTAATTGCTTAAGGTCTATTTTTACCATTGAGATCTGAGATCATGATTGACATTCCTTTTTTAGATTTTGCTGAAGCACAATAAAATCTACTCTAACCTTTCATTTTAACTCCTTATGTTTGAAATGTGTTTCTTATAAACAAAAAATCATTGGTTTTTATCTTCTATAATCCATTCTGTCACTCTTCTCAATTTTATGGGTAAGTTCGTTCTATTCTTATTCATAAAAGTGATTGTTGTTTGTTTTTTCCTCTTTCAAATTCTGTTTGAAAATATTTCTCTTCTTTCCAACCTCATTATCCCCCTTTAAAAGAAAAAAAAAGGCACAATTTAATTCTAGTCTTCTCTTCCTCTTCTTCCAATCCAGACCCAAATCACTATCTTGCCCTTTGTAATCCTTTTTTTAGTCAGATACATGTTTGCTTGGAGCTATCTTACACCATTCTCCCTTTCAAACAAGAACCTATTTTTCCATGGGCAATAGCTAAAAGGCCTTGGGGATGAGTTTGTATTGATTTTACAGGTCTATTCCAGAAAAAATAAATTCTTGATTGTTTTAGAGTCCTTGGAATGGCTCTAAGACCTACCTCAAACTGCTATTACAACAACCACAAATCATCACTGCCTATTTGTCACACACAGGTTGCCAGACACTATCTTTTCTGATAATGGGGCTGCATTTTCCTCAGTTTCATTTAAGTAATTTGTGGGCAAGTTCCATATCTGAGTTGTCACCATCACTTCTTATTATATCAAATAGAATAGATTGAAAAGATGCTGCATATAGCCCAAAGAAGTCAATGATAAAAGAAAGTAATAGTAGTACTTTTTGTTATGGCAAAGAGCTAAAAACAGAGTAGATGCCCATCCATTAGGGAATGGCTAAACAAGTGGTTCATGAGTGTATTGAAATACTATTCTACTGTTTCTTCATTACAATAAGAAAAAATGAAGATCAAGAATAGTGAAGCTGCATATACATATATATATATCATCTATATCAAATTGTTCACCATCTTAGGGAGGGGGGAGGAAAAGAAGGGAGAAAAATTGGAACTCAAAATATTATAAAAATAAAGAATGTAAAAATTGCCTTTACATATAACTGGAAAACATGAAATACTATTTTAAAAAAGAAAGAAAAACAAAAAAATTAAAAAGAATAGAGTGAAGTATATGGAGACATGTGAATTGATACAAAGTAAAGCAAATAGAATCAGGGAAACAATAAACATAATGACTGAAAAATGAGAAATGGAAAAAACAGCAACAACAAAATTATTAAAACTGAATGTCATGAAATTATAATGATCAAACTTAGTCCCAAAAAAGACATAAGACATACAAGAAAACACCTCCCTTCTTTGCAGAGGTAGGGGACTACAGGTGTAGAACACTACAGATGTCAAACTTAATAATACATTGCTTCATTTTCCTGAACCTTTTCTTTCCTCTTCTTTCTCTTTGTTAAAAGGGAGGGCTTGGGGCGGCTAGGTGGCGCAGTGAGTAAGAGCGCCGGCCTCGGAGTTGGGATGACCCGAGATCGAAACCGGCCTCAGAAAATGAGCACCCACACATATATCATGACTAGCCGTGTAACCTTGAGCAAGCTACTTAACCCCAATTGCTTTAAAAAAAAAAAAAAGGGAGGGCTCTCAGGACAGAGGAAAAAAAGAAAGAAAAGATGTTTCAGACAAGGGTTTTCTGATGCTGTATGTTGGATCAGGCTAAGTAAGACTTGACAGGTTTCATATCATTCAATCAGCTGGTTGAATGAGCCAATGCAGGAATTGATTAATGGATCAGGGTCCACCTGAAAAGAGTCCTTTAGTGGAATGCTATACGGATTTACTCTTGGCTCTGTGGTTTCCAACATTTTTAACCTCTTTCTACTTACCTATTTTATCCCAGGAAAGACTGTAACAGTAAACCCTCTGTCAAGCTCCAGACCCATATACCCAGCTGCCTACATGACCTACCAGCATCTAAAAATCCTTAAAACTGAGCATGTTATTTTTTTTTCCAAAACTCCTGTTCCTCCTAATTTCTATCAGTAATGTTGCCATTTGTCAAGTTTTCCATGTTCAATGCTTTCAGGAGATCTTTGAATCTTCCCCCTCCCTCACATCACAAATCCAACAAGTTACCAAATCACTTTGATTCTATCTCCCCAATATCTCTTGTATCCATTCCCTCTACCCTATTCCTAGTATATGAACCTACTATAGACACTCATTGTCACCCACCTGAATTATTATAAGAGCCTCACAATGTATATTCCCATCTCCACTCCCTCCTTACTCCAAACTATCTTTCATATCAGGTCATGGCATTCTTTCCTTGAAGTAAATTTCAAAATCCTTTACCTGATATTCAAAGTCCTTCACATGTTAGAGGTCATTCTTCTTTAGCTTTGTCTCCTACTGTTCTCCTATAGATATTCTATACTCCCAGCAAACTGGACATTTTCATCCCCTGAAATGTGTTGCAGGCTATCCCACCCAACTCCATAACTTTTTTCTCTGTGCCTGCAATTCCCTGCCACTGACACTCCTGGTTTCCTACCTGCGCAGCTCAAATGCAGTCTCCTCCTAGAAATCTGTTCTGATCTGCCTAATAAGTAATAACATTTTCATCCATACACCCTTAATTTGGACTTCACATACACTTTAGTTACACTTATTTGATTCACTTTTCACATATTATTTTGTATTTTAGTTATTTGTATACATACATCTCTTTTTCTATTAGATCACAAACTCCACATAAGCAAGAACCATGTTTGATTTATTTTTAAAATTTTATTTATTTATTTACTTTTAGTTTACAACATTCAGTTCCACAAACTTTTGAGTTCCAAATTTTCTCCCCCTCCCTCTCCTGCCCCGCCCCCGCCAATGGCAGTATGCAATCTGATGTACATTCTACAGACACCTTCACATTAAACATTAGTCAAGTTGTAAAGAATTAGAACTAATGGAATGAACAATGAGGATGAAGAAACAAAACGAAACAAAAAAGAGAGAGCATTGTTTCAATCTGTATTCAGGCTTTGTAATTCTGGATAACCGTTTCCATCATGAGTCCTTTGGAATTGTCTTATAACCTTGCATTGCTGAAATGAACCCAGTCTATCAAAATCAGTCATTACAGATACAATGTGTCTGTAATCATGTAGAATGTTCTCCTGGATCTGCTGCTCTCACTCAGCATTGGTTTATATGTCTTTTCAGGTTATTATAAAGTCTGTCTGCTCTTCATTTCTTATAGAACAATAGTATTCCATTACATTCATATACCACAACTTGTTCAGCCATTCCCCAATCGATGGGCATTCCCTTGATTTCCCATTCTTTGCCACCACCAAAAGAAATGCTATAAATATTTTTTCACATACTGGTCCCCCTCCCACTTGTATGAGCTCTTTGAGATACAGCTGTAGAAGTGGGTATTGCTGGGTCAAAGGGTATGCACATTTTTATAGCCTTTTGGGTATAATTCCAAATTGCTCTCCAGAATGGTTGGATTGGTTCACAACTCCACCAACAATGCATTAATGTTCCAATTTCCCACATTTTCTCCAGCATTTATCATTTTCCTGTTTTGTCATGTTAGCCAATCTGACTGGTGAGATGTGGTACCTGGGAGTTGTTTTGATTTACATTTCTCTAAGTAATAGTGATTTAGAGTATTTTTTTTTCATATGCTTATAGACATCTTTCATTTCTACCTCTGAAAACTGCCTGTTCATATCTTTTGACATATCCTTTCATATGAATTGGGGAATGACTTGTATTCTTATATATTTGACTCATTGTGTTTGATTTGAACTTTATAATTCCTTCAACATTTAGTACTGTGCTTTGAATGGTAGGTGCTTAATAGATATTTGTGGAATTAAATTGAATGGAGACATATATAGCATGATTTTCAAATTTTAAGATGATGTTTATTATATGCTGAGGAAATTAGTGACTGCTCCAGTTATGGAGCAGAAAGTCTGATTCTAAAATATTCCATTTTTTTTTAAGTCCAGTTAGTTTTTTTAAATATCTGTACAAACACAGATTGGGGGGAACCATGGTATGAGAGGACCACCATCTACCAGAATTCCTTCACCCACACACACACACACACACACACACACACACACACACACACACACACCTATGGGTTAGACTAGTTTTTCCCTGATGGCCCACAAAACTATTCCTGAGATTTAATTGACTTAAGGAGCTATGGCTTCAGGCTACACTTCACTTGACTTAGCTTCCTGACAACTAGTGACCATTTTGTTATGACTTGTTAGATTGTTCTTGTTCAGTCATTTCAAATCATGTCCAACTCATTTAATGTTTTCTCAAGAAAGATGGCAAAATGGTTTGCCATTTCCTTCTCCAATTCATTTTACAGAAGAGGAAACTGAAACATATGGCAGATGTCTCAAGACTATATGAGTCACCAAACACTGCCCTACTGGCCAGAAGGTTTCTATATGGAGCTGAGGGGAGAGCCAAGTGCTACAGTATCTTTGTTGAATATCCTTTCTAGGCTACAGTTAAGCAAACCTTCTTTTGTTAATTGCTGAATGAACTTCAAGTGTCTCTTTTCATTCTAACACGTGAACCTGTGGCATCAAGGCTATATGTGGCCCTCCAGGTCCTCAAGTGTGGCCCTTTGACTGAATCCAAACTTCACAGAACGAATTCTCTTATTAAAGGGTCCTAATTAGTGTAGGTCCTAAACTAAACTGTCAGTCCTGCCCATCACACATGTTCTAGGCAGCTAGGTAGACAGTCAGGAGTAAATCTGAGTTTGAATCCTGCCCCAGACACGTACTAACTGTATGACCTTGGGCAAGTCACTTAACCACTCAGTGCCTCAGTTTCCCCAGATATAAAATGAAGATAATAATAGCACCTATATCATAGGGTTGTTGTATCAAATGAGTTAATGTATGTAAAGTGCTATATAAATACTGGCTATCAACATTATTGTTATTATTACACATGAACAGATAAGTATATATGGAAAAGCCATGAAAATTTATATATGCTATAATATATAATAATATAAAATATTATATATTATGCATGTAAAATATAATATGTAATAAATTATATAAGAATGAGTGACTTATAAGTTCAATATGAGTCAGCATGATATGAAAACAAAAAAAGTTAATGTGGTATTAGGATACTTTATATTCAGAATGAAGGAGGTGATGATACCACTCCAACAACTCAGACCACACTTGAGAGTACTGTGTTTACTTTTGGGTGCAACATTTTTAAGAGGCACTGTGTTGGGAGCTTTGGTTGCTATGGTACTGAAAGGAAAACAGAAATAGCTTGTTGCCCTCTACAGGAATATCTGCCCATCTCGCGAATGTTGCAGTGATATAAAAGACAAGTAATTGCAAATCTGAGGCAAGAACTCTTAGAATCCCATTTCCCTCAAAATTCAGCTCAGCAGTCATCTTCTGCATGAAGCCTTGCCTAATTCCTCCAGTTGCTAGTATCCTTCCTCCAAAATTCACATTGTATTTATTTTGCATATTTTTAGGTCTAGTTACACATAGTCTTGTCCAATGCAGTTTTGTTAGCTCCATGAGGCAGGCTGTTTCATTTTTGTTTTTTAATCCCCAGATCCTAGCACAAAGGTTAGGTTATGGTAGAATAGTAGGTGGTTTTTTGGGTTTTTTTGTTTTTTTGGAGGGCAATTAGGGTTAAGTAACTTGCCCAAGGCCACACAGCTAGGTTTTTGTTTGTGTGCATTAAGTGTCTGAGGCTGGATCCGAACTCAAGTTCTTCTGACTCCAGGGCCGGCGCTCTACTCACTGAGCCACCTAGCTGCCCCAGAATAGTAGGTGTTTAATAAATGGTTGTTAACTGATTGATCAGTTGGTTGGTCAGGAAAATCAGAAAATGATGAAAGCACTGATATATTTCCTTTTGAGAAATTAGGAGCCAGACTGAAAATTATGAATGCAGTAGCAAGAAAGTAGAAACAATTGTTTCTTTTCCTTTTTTATTTTCTTTTTTTTTTAAATGCTTTATTCACTTCTAGTTTACATCATTCATTTCTGCAAGATTTTGAGTTACAAATTTTCTCCCCGTTTTTTCCCTACCCACCACCACAAAATAGTGATCCCACTGGATATCCCCTCCTCCAATCTGCTCTCTCCCATATCTTCTCCCATACCCCCTCCGACTTTCCAGTAGGGCACGGTGGATCTCTATGCCCCAGTGCCTATATATCAAAATAATGTTAATAATAGTATATATACATATATATATTTTTTAAACATTTGATTTTAAAACTTTGAATTCCAGATTCATTCCCTTCCTCCCTTATTACCCACCCTTACCAGGAAGATAAGTAATTCAATATAGGTTGTACATGTGTAGCTATGCAAAACATTTTCATAATGGATATATTGTAAAAGACTGACTATATTTCTCTCCATCCTATCCCATTTCCTACTTGTTCTATTCTCAACTTTGATCCTGTCCCTTTTCAAAAGTGGGTGCTTCCAATTTCCTTCCCCCCAACCTGCCCTCCCTTCCATCATCCCCCCTCTCATCCACTTTCCCCCTAATCTCCTGAGATACTCTATTTATTGTGTATGTCATTCCCTCCCTAAGCCAAATTCAATGAGAATAAGGTTGACTCATTCCTGTTTGCCTTCCTGTTCTCCCTGTCCATTGTAACTATTTTCCCTTGCCTCTTCTATATGAGATAGTTTACTCCATTCTGTCCCTCCCCATCTCCTCTCATTATATTCTTCTCTCACCTGTTAATTTCACCTTTTAAGTATTATACCTTCCTATTAAATTGGTCCTGTGCCCTCTATCTATGTATACCTGTACATATATATACAAACACTCACATATGTATTCATATGCCTATACACCCTCCTATATAGACATATGTATGTATGTATATGTGTATTCTATTCCCTTCAACTATTCTCATACTGAGAAAAGTTTCATGTTACAATTATCATTTTTCTATGTAGGGATGTAAATAGTTCAAATTTTATAAGTTCCTTATGATTTCTTTTCCTTGTTTACCATCACATGTTTCTCTTGCTTCTTGTATCTGAGTGTCAAATTTTCTTTTCAACTCTGGTTTTGTCACCCAGAAAGCTTGAAAGTCCTCTATTCCACTGAATGATCATATTTTCCCCTGAAATGTGATACTCAGTTTTGCTGGGTAGGTGATTCTTGGTTTTAATCCCAGATCCTTTGACCTCCAGAATATCATATTCCAGGCCCTTTGATCCTTCGGTGTAGAAGCTGCCAGATTCAGTGTTATCCTGATTATGTTTCCACAATATTCAAATTTTTTCTTCCTGGCTGCTTGTAATATTTTCTCCTTGATCTAGGAACTCTGGAATCTGGCTATAATATTCCTAGGAGTGGGGCGGCTAGGTGGCGCAGTGAATAGAGCGCCGGCCCTGGAATCAGAAGGACCTGAGTTCGGAGCCGGCCTCCGACACCTAATCCGCACAAACAAAAACCTAGCCGTGTAACCTTGGGCAAGTTACTTAACCCCAATTGCCCTAAAGGGGCGGCTAGGTGGCGCAGTGAGTAAGAGCGCCGGCCTCGGAGTTTGGATGACCCGAGATCAGATCCGGCCTCAGAAAATGAGCACCCACGCATAAATCAAATGACTAGCCGTGTAACCTTGAGCAAGTTACTTAACCCCAATTGCTTTAAAAAAAATATATATATTCCTAGGAGTTTTCTTTTTGGGATCTTTTTTGGGAGGTGATTGGTGGATTCTTTCAACTCCTATTTTATCCTCTGGTTCTAAAATATCAGGGCAATTTTCCTTGAGAATTTCTTAAAGGATGATTTCTAGGTTCTTTTTTTGATCATGTCTTTCAGGTAGTCTAATAATTTTTAAATTCTCTCTCCTGGATCTATTTTCCAGGTCAGTGGTTTTTCCAATGAGATATTTCAAATTGCCTTCTATTTTTTCATTTGTTTGGATCTGCTTAATAGTATGTTGATTTCTCATAAAGTCACTAGCTTCCATTTGTTCCAATCTAATTCTGAAGGAATGATTCTTTTCAGTGATCTTTTGAGATTCTTTTTCCATCTGACAAATTCAGCTTTCTAATTCTCCTCATTGCTTTTTTGAGACTCTTTTGCCATCTGAGTTAGTCTGTTTTTAAGATGTTATTTTCTTCAGTCAGGTTATTGACTCTCATTTCATAATTTACTTGCATCTTTCTCATTTCTCTTCCCAATTTTTTCTCCACTTCTCTTATTTGATTTTCAAAATCCTTTTTAAGCTCCTCTATGCCCTGTAACCAGCTTGTATTTTCCTTAGAAGCTTTTGGTGCAGGAGTTCTGACTTAGCTGTCTTCCTCCTGTTCCATGCTTTGATCCTTTTTGTCCCTAAAATAGGAGTGTAAAGTTGGGTTGCTCTGCTTGGTTTGCTTCCTTTGCCTGCTCATGTTGCCACTCAATTACTTGACTTTTGAGCTTTTTGCCATAGTAGGACTCTGCTACCAGACAGGGGAGTTTTATCCCAAACTCTGTGGTTTTCTCAGCTGCTGGAGGTATTAGTTGGGTGCCCTTTCTGAAGTCTCCACATGCTCTGGCAAACTGGTCAAACACCTTAAGACCTCTACCCTAGACAGCAATAGAGATCCAAGCAGGTTAAAGCAAGAGCGATTACCCCTCAGACTGGTTGCTTTGGTCCACCTACAATCTGCAGACCAGGAGCTGAAGCTGCCATGTGGCAGCCCACGGGCCTCAGAGGCTTCTCCCTCCAGGGGATAAAGGCCAGACCTCACTCTCAAATTACTGGATCCCAAAGTCCACACTGCACTGACCTCTCACTTTGTCCCTTGGCATCTATGTGTTGATAATTTTGGAGACTGCCACCACTTCTGGTGCTCCTGAGTCCCTCCAGCCAGAGGCTGGTCAGGCCCACCCTGAGGCTAAAACTTCTGGCTCTCACGTGTCTGTGCTGGCTGCTCCCTGATGGCCTGCCGGGTTGTCCTCAGTGGGAGGTTAGTTTCTCTGTGTCATTTTGTGGGTTCTGTAGCTCCAAAGTTTATTCAGAGTCATCTTTTACATGAATTGGAGGTGGTGGGAGCCAGAGCCCTGCAGAAGTCTTGTTTCTATTCCACCATCTTCAAAACAATTGTTTCTAAGAGAGTGTGTTAACTTACCCCTTACTCTCATGTGTAGAATGTCTATTCTATAGGAGTGTGTTCACACTGTGGCTTCATTCCCATGAGAGTAGAATGTCAGTAAAGCAGTAATGAAGCCAAGGCTTGAGGGTTGGCAATACATTTAAGAATTATCCAAAAGCAAATGAAAGTCAGTGAGAGTCTAGGAAGCATCCTGTGCTAAAGGACTCATCATGAAATTTCTGGCTCTACATGAGTCTCTTGTTGGGGGAAGAGGGGAAGGGCAGGGAACAGTACTTGAGGCCTCACTATTTGGGTTTTCCACACAGTGGGGAAGCAAAGATGAAAGACTGGAAAGATCAGGTTTGCCCAGGGTCACAGAGCTAGTATCTGAGGTATGTTTGAAACTCAGGTCTTCCTGACTCCAAGTCCCATGAATTACCCACTATATTAGCCAGCAGCCCTGCTGTAATGTATGGACATTGTTAAATAAAACACACTGCAAAAATCTGTCTGCCTGTCATGTTCCTGAACTTCACAGCACAAGGCCCTACCCTGTAGGATTCTGTGTATGTATATATATGTGTGTGTGTGTGTTTGTCAGAGAAAGAAACATACACACTGGCCCAGAAGAAATGTGTAGCACATCATTGGATTATAGAACTGGAGAGAAATTCAGAGGCCACCTAAGCTAACCTTATTTTATGGATAAGGAAACCAAAGCCCAAAGAAGTTAAATGACTTACCCAAGGTCACATAAGCAGTATCAAAGTCAAGGTCCTCTGACTCCAGAGCCAGGGCTCTTTCCACTGAACCACCCTGCCTCTTCTATTATAAATATTTTTTTAAATCCTCAAGGAACCAGCTATGGAAAGCTCAACTTATCCCAAGCCAATGGAACCCTGAGAAGTCCCAAATCACAGGTAAAAATGGGAGAGCATAGATTCCACTTAGGATAAAAAAGGAAAGAGCTAAAGCAGTCAGATTGTTCCACCTTCATCCTCTGAAACTTGTGCTTAATTTAAGTATGTTACTACATAGAACTGAAGACATGCCTCCTGAGGGAAGCTGAACCAACCTGTGGTGGGACAGAGAGAAAAGGAAGACCAAAGGGAGCTTCCTCTTTGCCTCATCACAACTGGCTCAGCTATGGAATATGTATGCTCAAGGGTACTGCTGAATAAAAGTAAAACTAAGGAAATATTAGTGAGAACAACACGGTATTATTTTCTTGGTGGGGGAAATACAGTGTCTCTACTCAGAGGGCATGATTACCCCACTCACCTTGTGGAAGCCTGACATTTTGTTTGCCCGTTGCCCAAATGGTATGAACTATACATTGTATCATAAGCTCCCTAAAGGGAGGGACTGTCTTTTGCCTCTTTTTGTATCCCCAGAACTTAACATAGTGCCTGGCATATAGTGGACACTTAATAAATGTTGATTGATTGATTGACTGAACCATATGACTGAACCATTCTGCTGAAAACTTTCTCATCACATGTTTGTTTGACCATAGGAACTCTGCACATAGGAGGCTAAGACTATAAACATATTGCTGAAAAGCCCTTCAGAGGCCATCTAGTTCAACCCCTTCTTTTTATGGATGAAGAAGCTGAAAACCCAGGAGGCGAAATCACTTGTTCAAAGTCTCACAGGTAGTAGATATAAGGTCCCAACCCTAGAGCCAGTGGTTTCTCAACTCTACAAAGATGCCTCCATCCTAAGAAATAAAGGTTTTCTTTCATTCCAATAAGCCAACCTTTCATTTCTGACAACTTGGCATTTTCTCAGGAGACCCTTGAAAACTAATTAAGTGGGATTTATATTCTTAAATTGTTTCTACAGAGTTTATTGCTGAAGTAACCATTGCCTTGAGTTGGCCTCATGCTGGTGTTTTAAAGCTTTTATTAGTAGATTAATCAGTGATTAGGACAATCTCATTTTGACCTCCCAGTGGCTTTCATGCACAGAAATTCTTCCCACCCACTCAAAAAACAGTGTGGACTATCCATAGCTTGAGAGGCCCCATGAAGATAGCCGTTTGAAACAGCTCCCAATACAAACATACTCTGGCAGCAAACAATAATAATAATAAAATAATAAAAGTAGTCTGACACAAATAGGCACTTTCTTACTGTTTCATTTATTAAGAACCTCCGGATCTGTTTGCAAACTATACATTATAAAGTTTCAAGAGCTACCCCCTTATAATTAAGCAGCAGGCCTGCTATGACTCTAAAGAACATCATATATCTAAATATAGCTACCCACACCCACCCTCTGCCCTGTATTCGACATAAATTCTATAATAAGAAGATGGTAAAAAAAAAATAACCTTGAATCATACCCATGGAAACTTCACAGTGGTAAACATAAGGCATGCTGGACTTGAAAGAAAGACCTGGGTTCTATTTCTGAAACTTACTAGTTATATGACATTGAGAAAGTCATTTAATTATTTGGACCCTTAGTTTCTTCAACGATTAAAATGTGGGTTTTGTTGCAAAGATCAAATGAGATGTATAAAACACCTTATAAACTTTGTAAGGAAGTTGACAACTCTGGCCTATCTCTGCCAAGTCCATCCTATTACATTTTCCCTTTAGGGTTCTCAGGTACCCTAAGGGACTTGGGATGTTTCTTTTCTCCACCATCAGCTCAAACCTGTGCCAGCTGTATTCCCCCCATTTTTAGGAACCAGTGACTAGAGCTTCAGTTCTATTTAAGTATAGGTTGGCTTTTACTATGGAATATTTTTGTTGTTCAGTCATTTTCAGTCATTTCTGACACTTTATGACACCATTTGGGGGTCACATTTTCTTGGCAGGGATGCTGGAATGGCTTGCCATTTCCTTCTCCAACTCATTTTACAGATGAGGAAACTGAGGCAAACAGGGTTAGGTAACTTGCCTAGTCACATGGCTAGTCAGTATCTGAGACCAGATTTGAACTCAGGAAGATGAATCCTTTTGACATTAGGCCCACTGTTATCACTTAGCTATTTAGGGAATATTTAATTCACAGATAAAGCATATAAGCAACTATTTTCTCCAATACCTGAGGAGTAAGGGACACAATTTCTCCCTATACCAACTCAGTATCTGGTAGCAGATTAGTATTATAATTTAATTTAGCTCAGTTCCTACATCGGATTGGTCCCACCAAGTTCACTTCCAAAGATGGCATCATTGTCAGCTTCTGCTATGCTAGAGTCCCAGATCCTTGCTCATTCACCCTGCACTAGCTACACCACCCAGCCTAGATTCCTAGACTTCCCAGATCTCATTATCTCCCTTGAAATTCCTAGCCCAGATTAGAAAGTTTACTCCTTGCACCTATAAAGGGATAAAAATGGAAAAGACCCAAGTGGGTCATATGGTCTTGAGGAGGGAAGGTGGGAAACCCAAAGGGTCTTTGGAATATTTAGAGCTTGGTCAGACATCAAAGATGCTAAGGTCATCCACTGCATCCTGGGCCATCATCAGTCATCTTGACTTTTGTCTTGCCACTAGACTTCAATGACTCTGAAAGAGAGAGGCTGACAATTTGTGCAACTCAGCTTCACTTAAATCCCATTCACTAGCAAGTCAAGACATTACCCTCCTGATATCATTGATCTTCTTCAAAAATGGACAAACAACAATCTCGTTGGCCCATCACCCAGCAATACATATAGTGACTCATGACTCTACCTCTCTACAATTCTTGTCTATGTCTCTTCCAGAAACCTTCCATGGAGGATCCAATGGGCTAGAAGCCATCCTCTGTATTCTGAACTATTTTGTGGAGGAGAGTGTGGTACTCGAGAGTCATTGTGGTATAATGGAAACAATGCTGGACTTGGGACTGGGAAAGCACTGGATTCAAATTCCACCCCCCAGATTGATTAGGACCATTGATAATGGACCAGAACTTGGACTTCTCTAAGCCTCAATTTCCTCATCCGTAGAATGGGGATAATAATGAAGATTGCCTATCTACATAGCTGCCGTAAGGATTAAATGAAAACTATAAATTAAAATTGCCTTACAGCTGTAATAATAATGTAAAACAAAGGTTGAACCCCACCCCACAGGGCATGCACAAAATTGCTTTGTTTGTTTTGAGGTGACTACATGTGCTGGATCAACACTGAAGAACTAGCCCTTGCCATTCCCTTTCTTGGTCCCTTAGCCCCATGACAGCATTGGGGAAAGGTTTCATCAGTTTATAAAGGAGAGACAGCTTCTGGCTCCCTCTCTTCCTTGGATTTTTGCATGTGGCAAGTAGCTGTCTTTCACTAGACTTCCCTTGAGGGGAGGTAGAAGGAGCAATGCCCTTCCCCCACACCCCACACCCCACCCCACCCCCAGCAGCAATTCATCTGCCACACGTGGCTATTAAAGCCAGGGTTCAGCTAAGTGAGCCAAGCCCAGGCCTCGGGGTCCCTGGTTGATATTTTTTACTTTGTGTTTTCTTTTCTGCACATAGGTGACTAAACAGCAATATCTAGATGGATGTGTACATCTCGTATGTGGTCTTTTCAATTCAAGAAGTTGGGAGATCTTAAGTCCCTTGGTCAGGGGGCGTTTCTGCATAGAGGAAATAATACTAATACACAGTCCTCAACCTGACTTGCCAAAAGACATGGACCATGAGAGAATTGTTTGAACAGTGCAGAGTTTGAACTATTGATTTAATCATCCTACAAAATTCTTTACTTTCTGATGGTTTAATGTCTCAACCTCCAGTATAACAGTAGTTATAAATTACTAGATTCTATTTGTCTCTGTCAATGTATACGTGTGAATCTTTGTGTTTAGCATTTCTTTTTGTGAAGGGAATAAATATCTGTCTTATATCTGATCCATATTGGACATTGAGTAGCTTTCCACACCCTTTCCTTTTAGGGAGACACTAGACATGAGCCAAATTTTCCACTTAAAATAATTTTTTCCAGGGAGTAGAATCAGGATGGGGACATAGTCAAAGAGTACAATAAAAAGAGTCTAATTCTTTCCTTTAGGTAGTCAGGCTGCTCTAGGACTGAACTTCGATAGGTTTAGAGAAGAAGGTTCTATGACTAGAGGAGAGAATGCCATGCCACAGAACCCTGAGACTAGCAGCAATATTTCTAGAATTATCATCACCGTTACTATCCTATTATTACAATTATTAACAACACCTGATCTCTCTCCTTGTTCTCAATATATCATTGCTAGATCTCATTTTCCATTCAAATATCCCATAAAGGAGGAGAAGCAGAAATGAACAATGAACAGAGAGGAGGAAAAAGAAGCCCCCCCACCGTGGGGGTGATGATCCACCGAAAATCAACACCTTCTGATGTTGTTTTTCCCTTCAGGACTTTCTTCTCTTGCTCTCTCTAAGGCCTTAGCCTAAAAGGGAGGGCCAGGGTCTCCCATTGCATCCTGGATCATCTCCAGTCATCCTGATGAATATCTGGTCACTGGATCCTAATGGCTTTGGAGGAAAAAGTGAGTCTGGTGACCTTGCACAGCCCTCCATCCCTCAAATCAGTCAACTGCAAGTCATGTCAACATTTCCCTGATGCCATGGTCCTCTTTGAAAATGAAGGACAAACACAATGCCATAAAGGATGGGATTTTTAAAATTATCTTTCATAGCCAAGTCAGAATAGGTAAAATGCTGTTGCTTTAATTGCACAGTGTTTCTTTTCATTGATCTTTGAGTAACTTTTAATTATGATTCTTCAGAGATCACAGTATTCTGTGATTGCTCTCCTTACAATCTATTTGTGTTGATGGGTTTTGTAAGCAAGGAGCACTTTGGGATCATTAGAAGCATTGTTCATATGCCCAAAGGGCTATAAAAATGTGCCTGTCCTTTGTCCTAGCAATGCCATTTCTAGGCCTGTATCTCAAAAAGATCATACAAATGGGAAAAGGACCCACATGTACAAAAACATTTATAGCAGCTCTTTTTGTGGAGGTCAAGAATTGGAAATCAAGGGGATGTCCATCAATTGGAGAATGGTTGAATAAGTTGTAATGTATGAATGTTATGGAATACTGTTGTGCTATATGAAATGATGAGCAGGTGGACTTCAGAGAAACCTGGAAAGATTTATATAAACTGATACTGAGGGAGGGGAACAGAACCAGGAAAACATTGTACACAGTTACAGCCACATTGTGTGAGGACTAACTTTGATAGACTTAGCTCTTCAACAAAATTTCATGGCTCCAAAATCTTATCAAGTTGATTGAATGGCTTCAGGGACACCCCTGGTCATTCTCATTGCATAAGATTTAATTTTTTTTGCATTTAAAAATCTTTGTTAGGGCAGCTAGGTGGCACAGCGAGTAGAGCGCTGGCCCTAGAGTCAGAAGGACCTGAGTTCGGATCCGGCCTCAGACACTTAATGCACACACAAACAAAAACCTAGCCGTGTGACCTTGGGCAAGTTAACCCCAATTGCCCTCCAAAAAGCAAAATAAAATAAAATAAATAAAAATCTTTGTTGGTAAACATACTTCTATTTTTGCTAACTCACTATAAAAAGGGAGGGGGGCTGTTTGCTTAACAACAAAATGTATTCTATATTGTATTCCAAGTAAAAACTAGCATGTGCCAGTAACTTCCACAGTGGGGAAGAGGGAGGTCTGGAGTCTTGAAATGAATTAAGATAACTAAAATGTCAGGCTGTTACCTGAATGACTGCTGGGTACAGAGAGTCAGTGAATCACTTCCCAGCTACAGTGCAAAGCTGAGGAATAGATATAAAACTTTGAAGCCAAAATGCAGGCCCGTGGAGGGGATACTTTCTCCAAACTCAACCTATTTCCAGGATGCTTACATAGACATTTGTGCCCTACCCTGGCTGACACTGGGTCACAGAAATGCATCCTCTTTCATACATCTAGCTCCAGTCAGAGATAGGGAGGATGGAAAGCCCTCTCTCTTTATAAGATGCCTGGTGACCATCATCCGAACCTTATTTTGACTAATTTTTTTTTTAAGGGCAGAGTTTGTCTAAAAAAAAAAAACTGATGTTTTCCCATTCACAGTTCCAGACAGCACAGGAAATCTCTGGTCAAATTTATGAGAGAAATGTTTTAGAATGATGTTGGGAAAGGAAGAAACAAATCATATCAGAAATAAAATCTCCAGAGAAAACACCTACATACTGGACTCCCAGGTCAAGAAGACTTGAGAAGAATCTAAGAAATCTAAAATAGGTGGATTTTTAATTCTAAAAAGGATCTCTAAAAATGCAAAAACATGTTTACATATGCATGTGTGTTTGAAGGTAGAAAGAGGGAAAAAGAGAAAGAGACAAATAGAAAGGGAGGGAATAGGGAGACAGACAGACAGACAGACAGAGGGACAGAGACAGAGTCAGAGAGACAGAGGGACAGAGGGAGACAAGGAGGGAGAGAAAGACAAGGAGGGAGGAAGAGAGAGAGAGAGAGAGAGAGAGAGAGAGAGAGAGAGAGAGAGAGAGAGAGAGAAAGAGAGAGAGCCCTGAAACTGGGGGGGGGGGGGAGGAGAGCAAGAAAAGGTATTCTAGGAAAGAATTCCAGTATTCCTCATTGATCCCAGGAAAATGCTTAAAGACTTATGGAAGTCAGAGAGCATCCTATAAGCTCCCTCACTTCCTTTACCTAACAAGTTAAGGATAATCTTTTTATATCTCACCTGACCTATTTTCTGTGGTACCCTTCTTTTCATCCTCTATCAAAGGTCTAATCAGAACTGAGTACCTGATGGGAAATACTTTCTGGTTCCCTGTGGGCAAAATTCCCATGCTGACACATATATGCAATGTATTCTTCTTTAATTTATTTTTTGTATAATAACATTACTATGCAGACTCATCCTCAGTTTGAAGTCTATTAGGGCCCTCAATTCTACCTGTATTAGATGCTGTCCAAACCATTCAAATACTGTTTTTAGAACACATAGAACAACTTCTTGTTGTCAGGACATGTCCAACTCTTCATGACCTCATTTGGGATTTTCTTGGCAAAGGTACTGGAGTAGTTCATCATTTCCTCCTCCAGCTCATTTTTCAGATGAAGAAACCAAAACAAATAGGGTTAAGTGACTTGCCCAGGACCACACAGCTAGTAAGTGTCTGAAGTCTGATTTGAACTAAGGAAGATGAGTCTTCCTGACTCCAGACCAGGCAATCTATCCACTGTGCCACCTAGTTACTCTATACAGAACAGCTTGCCATGCTCCAAACCATCAGGCACTGTCTGCTCTGCCTTTTATACACTCTTAGAACTATTTCTAAAGGATCCTTGAAACCTAATGAGCATTGAGCAGGAAAAGTAAATAATAAATACATTGGCAGGAACTGGAAATACAAGTGAGATTTGATTATTATTTCTCTAAGAGGTGATGAATAAGGCTTAATTCCACTGGAGCTTTCCACCATTTTGACAGCTTAATTAACAGGCTGTGTTTTATCACATTCACTTTAACTCAAAACCAAATTCTTATTGATCAGTAGAAGCAAAGGAAAAACCCATTAGTACAAAAAGGAAACAGTATCTGTAAGGTGGGATTTGATTCAGATTTCTTAGCTTTTAGCAGAGTGAAATTTTGTTTAAAAAATAAATCATCCTACTACATGATTAAAAAACCAAGAGGCCAATATGTAAAAGTAATTTAATCTCACTTAATATCCCACTTAATTCTATTGCAATATTAATGATGAAAGCAATGCCTTTTCCAAGTAAAATTAATTATTATGTATATCTTTATAGTTTTGACCTTCTGTACTAAAAATAAATAAATAAACATCACCTTTCCTGAGCCCTTCAATATTTACTCTTAAAATGTGAAAATTACACAGGGCAACCAGCATATTAATCCTAAAACAGAGATCACTCCTAGCTAAGACAAAGAAAAATTGTAAAATCACTTTACAAGTCAGGGTTTGTCTTCACAGATTTCCCACCTCCTCTTTCTGTGTTATTTCCCAGATAAAATGGACCTTTACCCCACCTGTTTTGACACCCTCATCAATATTACCTTCACCACACCGTACTCTATACTTCATGTTTCTTCCTCTTCTTCTCTTTGAAACATCTTTCCTGGGCACCCTATTTTGTAAACTACTCAGGAAGGATTTTTTTTTCCTTAAGTCTATGTTTCTCCCTTGTTGAATGTGTGTTTCTGCCTTTTCTTCAAAAGTACTTTAGCAAAGGAAGACAATGGGCTTTAAATTAAAAGTACAAGAAAAGTCTGCTCTTTCTATGAGGAAGAAGTATGTTTTTAACAAAGGAGTCCAGGTTAAACAAGATGGAGAAACTCCATGACTTGACATCCACTTTCTTCTAATTATTCTCAGTTCCTTCTGATTAGCCATCCAATCAGAACAAAATGCAGCAGAAGGTAAGGATGCTTATCCTTAATAACAAGCTAATTATTCCCAGTTCCTTCAGCCAATTCCCAAATGACATGAACTCAAGTTTCTTCATCCTGATTGCTCTTTTCTGGACACTCTAGTTGTCTTCCTAAATATGTGGTTTTGATGTTAAGTCATGTCTGACTCTTCCCGATCCCATTTGGTGTTTTCTTGGCAAAGATACTTAAGTGGTTTCCTTCTCCAGCTCATTTTACAGATGAGAGAATTCAGGCAAACAGGGTTAAGTGACTTTCTGAATGTCACACAGATAATAACTGTCTGAGGTCAGATTTGAACTCAGGAAGATGGGGTGGGAGAGGCTAGGTGGTGCAGTGAATAGAGCTCCAGCCCTGCAGTCAGGAGGACCTGAGTTCAAATCTGGCCTCAGACACAACACAAAAACTAGCCATGTGACCTTGGGTAAGTCATATAACCCCAACTGCCCTCCAGAAAGCAAAAAAACAAACAAACAAAAAGTGGAGAAGGATGGCGGGATAAGGTGATCGTTAAAGTCCTTTCCAAGCATGTGATCCTACAAAATGATCAACCTCATTTTATCAGTTAGTCTTACCTAGCTGACCATCACCCCCACTACCATCAGGACATTTTCCTAAAGCTCCAGCCAATCACTTGCACAGTCAGTACCCCGCTCCTTAAACTAAATCAGTAATAAGCCTCCAGAGAAATCAAAGGTGGCCTCTCCTCATGAAAATCTAGGACTCACCAAGCAAGAGTTGGTTTTCATGAACTACCTTTTTCAGAGTCTTCTCTGACTTCTGTAAGCTCAGCCACAGAAAGTTTTTTAAAAAAATTATCATGTCACTCCTTCAAAGTTTTTTTTTTTTAATTGACTGCTTAATCATAAGAAAGGTAATCCAGGGGCGGCTAGGTGGAGCAGTGAGTAGAGCGCCAGCCCTGGAGTCAGAAGGACCTGAGTTCGGATCTGGCCTCTGACACTTAACACATACAAACAAACAAAAAAAATCTAGCCATGTGACCTTGGGCAAGTTACTTAACCCCAATTGCCCTCCAAAAACAAAAACAAAAACAAAAAAAAAAGAAAGGTAATCCACTGGGAGACTAATCATGACAACTCATTAGGTATAGTGCTATGCTTTTGTTTGTATGAATGACAAACCATTGTCCTTTCATTTCACCTTTTTTTCATTTCATCCTTTCCTAACATTTATTTGTCACCTTGAATTCCTGAGTACCTGAAAACCTTAGGGGAGAGTGACAAGAAGATGACAAATCACATCACTCAACATAAAAGAAGTATGGGTCAAGAACCTGGAACCAGAAAGACCTAAGTTCAAATCCAGCCTCAGGCACTTACTAGATATGTGACCCTAGGCAAGTCACTTAACCACTGCCTGCTTCAGTTTATGCTTATGTGTGGTCTGTAAAATAGTGATGATGATAATAATAATGCCTAGTTTTAAGGTTAAAACAAGATAACACATGTAAAGTGCTTTGCAAACCTTAAAGTACTCTATAAATCTAGCTATTGTTATTATTAAGCATGAAATCATCTGAGAAAAAAGGAAAGGGGAGAGAAGGGGAGAGAAGAAGCAAAGGGAGGAAAAGGTTGGGGAGAAGTAAAGGGGAGAGGAGAAAAAATAGAAAGGGAGGAAAGGGGAAAAGAAAAAAGAAAGAAAGAAGGAAGGGAGGAAAGAGGAAAGGAGGAGATTGTGGTATGACAGTAAGAGAGCCTATACTATGAAATCAGGAGTTTTTTGAAGCATTTAAGTGGTATTGAATTAAGAGCAAAGACCAAAAAAATGTTTATTTGACAAAATTAACTGCACCCAGCACCTAACCGGATAGATTTCACAGAATCTAGGAGCTGGAACAAACCTCAGAATCATCTAGTCCTGTACCTGTGCCTTTCCTTTGCCTTCTCCTCAATAAGTGGTCATGCGTCCTTTGCTTGAGGCCCTTGAGTGAACCTGCTGCAGCAGCCCATTCTAGTTTTGAATAGCTCTAATTTTTAAAAGATCTAATGTTTACCAAAGTAAGCCTTCCTCCCTTCAACTTCCACTCTTTGCTACTAGTTTTGCCCTTTGGGGACCAAGCAGAAGTCTTATCTCTCCTCCAGTCCTACCCTTTCCCATACTTGAAGACAGCTCTCTAGCCCCCCCCACACACACACATCCACATTCACCCTCAAAATCTTCTCTTCTCCAGACTCAGCATTCCCAGCTCCTTCAAATGGTGCCAATGTGGCATTCAGATATTAGTAAGAAATAGCCTAACAGTTGTGAGAATGAGTCACCAACAGGGTTGAAGGAGGTGTTGAAGAGTGGGATCAGACAAACATCTTCCTGGGATTTGTTTGGTAACTGTCCTAAGGGATCTTTCAGTGTCTGGTCCATGTTTATGAAGGTTACCCTCATTTTATGTATGGAAAAATTAAATCACAGAGGAACTTACCTGAATTACTCATAGTCAGACACCAAATGAGGGAAGGAAGAGCAATCTATTTCACAGGGATATGGTAAAGATTAATGAAACCATATAAGCTTTGGGAGTTCCCCCAGAGAGAAGTGAAGTATAATTGAAAATTCACTGTGATGTGATTGCCAGCAGGGAGGACGCAGATTCTGAAAGCTGAACTCCCATCTGAGCCAAACCAATATCTCTTCATGTCATGAAGTGATGTGCACTTATGAAATAGTATTTAATGATCAATCAAACAACTGTTATTTAGTGAGAAACCACTAGATGCTTAGGACTAATGATAATGATGATGATTGAGATGGTATTATATTATTTGCTTTCTCATAATCAACTAGTTTTTCAAGCCTAGGATTTAATCCATCATCTTTAATGAGTGCCCTTTGGCAAAGAGCATCATGTCTGTAATTGGATACAAAAACAAGAATTTGGAACTCTAAACTGATGGCATAATTTATTCAGATAATCAGAGCATATCAGAAATATTCTCGTCTTCCATTCTAGAAAATTTCCTATGTAACTTTCTAAAATTCTAAACCCTTTCTCCAAATGCTTTCATAGTCTGGGTCAGTCATCCTTTACCAGATGAAGACCTTCTAGGTGTCAACTCTGAAAATAAATAACCCAAGAGCCCATGGAGGTTATAGCAAAAAGCTTTACACCAACTCTTAACTCTGAAAAATAAAATAAAATACCAAAAGACCTTCTTTATTCCTTCAGAAGAGAGAAACTAGAAACATGGCCAGGGCCCTGGTTGAGGACCAAGGAGACCCAAGGAGCAAGGCTAAGCCTTGATACATATAGAGGTGGCGAGACAAAGAATCAAGGTATAAAGCAGCATTACTATTTAATGGCAACAATGTGGCAAGTTTGCTTAGTGACAAAAAAAAATCCATTCACAGCAGGGCTTCATGATTAGAATGTGGTTTCTTACAGCTGTTTGCCTAACCTCAATGACCACTGGTTTAAGCTAATTCTGTGATTAAGCAGCAGCAGAGTGGGGAAGTGAGAACAAAGAACCATTATTATGCCCAGCTCAGGACACAGCTTGCTTACTGAGCCTTAGCTCTGGGAAAAAAAGTGTCTCCCAATAATAAGAAAAAAGAGGAGTGGTCTTGGCATGGAGGTCTTGACATAGAGGATGGGGAAAAAAGGCAAGCATGTTGCACTTGCTCTCCTCTCCCTAGCTCCAAGGGATTCCTAAAGGGAAAGAGAACTTAGTAAGCATCTGTCTGTCATATTTCCTCTCTAAACGTCATCCCCTCTTCCTAACCCAAATCAGTGAACTTAAATTTTTACATGTTATTCTATGAGATGATCATTTTGGAAACCCTCTGTAATAGAAGGTAGAAAACCCCACATGGAGACATAAAGATTGGGAAGGAAAGTCAAAACAGGATACTGCTACATATATAGTAGATTGTAAACTTCTTGGGTTGGTCAGTCAATAAACATTCATTAAATATCTACTATGTGCTGCTGGGCACTGTGCTAATCACTAGGTACAAAGAAAAGCAAAAGACAGTCCTGCTGTCAAGGAGTTCACAGTTCAGTGGAGGAAACAACATGCAAACAACTTGTTTATACAAATAAGACATATATAGGATAAACTGGAGATAATAAAGAAATGGCACTAAAATTGAGGGGCATCAAGAAAAGTTTCTTGTAGAAGGTGAGATTTTAGCTGGGACATCAAGGAAGCCAAGGAAACCAGGAGGCAAAGATAAGGAAAGAGAATATTCTAGGTATGGGAGATAGCCAGTGAAAATGCCTGGAGTTTGGATATGGAGTCTCTTGTTAGAGAAATACCAAGGAGACTGGCTTGTAGAGTATAGAGGAGATGCAGGAGCATATAAGAAGACTGGAAAGAGAGGAGGGGGGTGAGATTGTGAAGGATTTTAAATGCCAAACAGAAGATTATGTATTTGATCCTGTTGGTGACAGGGAGCCACTAGAGTTGGGATGATATGGTCAAATCTGCAGTTTAGAAAGATTATTTTGGCAGCATGGAAATGGCAGAATGGAAAATAGACTGGGGTGGGGAGAAACTTGGGTCAGGGAGACCAACCAATGAGCTAGTGCAATAGTTCAGGTGTGGGGTGATGAGGGCCTGCAAGAGGATAGTGGCAGTGTCAGAGAAGAGAAAGGGGTGTCTGCAGGAGACACCATGAAAGCAAAATCTACAGGACTTGGTAACTAATTGGATATGGGGAGTGAGAAAAAGTGAAGAGTCAAGAATGAGCTAGGTTGAAAGGCAGAATGCCTGGGAAGCTGGTATTTCCTCTAAAAGTAACAGAGAAATTTAGGAAACAGGGAGGTTTGGGGGGTGAAAAATAGCAAGATTCAGTTTTGGACTATTTTTCTTTTTGTCTTTGTATCCCCAGAGCCAAGCCCAGTGTCTGACACATAGTAGATACTTAATAAATGGAATTGAAGTCTTCAAGGCTGCTTTCATTATTGTAATTTCTGCAAGAGCAATTGATCAAGATGCACTTCTTGAGCATGTATGAAGTACAGAACATTCCACTTATTATGAGTTTGATCTAACCTTAAAAATTTAACAAGATGGCATATTTTAAAATTAAATGAAAAATTGTTCGTCTTATCTTCTTCACAAAATATAATTTACTCTAAAGTTGCCTTTGAATTCTACCAGTTCAATTCAAGAATAAAAACATAAGAGCAGGGAGGAACCAAGATGGCGGCACAGAAGCAGGAAGACTCCCTGCGCTGCCCCCATAACCACCTCAAATACCTATAAAAAATGACTCTAAACAAACTTTAGAGCTACAGAACACACAAAGTGACAGAGAGAAACAAACCTCCCACTGAAAACAGCCCAGCAGACCAGCAGGAAGGGTTGATCATAGTGGGCTGGGAACAGAGCCCAGCCCTACATGACTCCATGGTTTTAGCAGCCATGGCTAAGGGGACATCAGGAGAGTGGATAACCAACCAGCAGCTGTGGTGGTTTCCAGAATTATCAACCCATAAATGCCAGAGACAAAGTGAGAGGTCAGTGGACTTTGGGAACTGGGGGTCCAGAACCGTGGACCAGCCTCTGCCCCCAGGAGGGAGAAGTGGCTCAGGCATGGCAGCCACCACCATGTGGCTGCTTCAGAGCTCCTGGCATGCAGATTGTAGGGGGACCAAGTAAGCAGTCTGAGGGTAATCACTCTTGCTTTAACCTGCTTGGATCTGGATTGCTGTTTAAGGTGGAGGTCCTGGGATGCATGACCAGTGTGCCAGAGCCAGTGCAGGCTTCTGAGAGGGCACCCAACTAATAGCCCCAGCAGCCAAGAAAACCCCAGCAATTTGGGACAAAACTCTCCTCTCTGGAAGCAGAGTTCTAATGTGGCAAAAAACTCAAAAGTCAAGTAATTGAGTGGCAACATGAGCAAGCAAAGGAAGCAAAGCAAGGACAGCAATCTGACTTTGGGCTCCTTTTTGTGGGACAAAAAGGATCAAAGCATGGAACAGGAGGAAGACAGCTAAGTCAGAACTTCTGCACCAAAAGCTTCAAAGAAAAATACTAGCTGGTTACAAGCCATAAGAAGGATTTTGAAAACCAAATATGAGAAGTGGAGGAAAAAATTGGGAAGAGAAATGAGAATGATGCAAGAAAATCATGAAAAGGGAGTCAACAACCTGACTGAAGAAAATAACACCTTAAAAAATAGATGAACTCAAATGGCAAAAGAGGCTCAGAAAGGCAATGAGGAGAAGAATGCCTTAAAAAGCCAAATTTGCCAGATGGAAAAACAATCTCAGAAGTTCACTGAAGAGAATCATTCCTCAGAATTATATTGGAGCAAATGGAGTATGAGAAATCAAGATACTATTAAACAGATCCAAACAAATGAAAAAATATAAAGCAATGTGAAATATCTCATTGGAAAAACCACTGACCTGGAAAATAGGAGAGACAATTTAAAAATTATTGGACTACCTGAAAGCCATGACCAAAAAAAGAACCTAGAAATCATCCTCCAAGAAATTCTCAAGGAAAATTGCCCTGATGTTTTAGATCCAGAGGGCAAAATAAAGGTTGAAAGAATCCACCAATCACCTCCTGAAAAAGATTCCCAAAAAGAAAACTCCTAGGAAAATTATAGCCAGGTTCCAGAATTCCCAGATCAAGGAGAAAATACTACAAGCAGCCAGGAATAAACAATTTCAATATTGTGGAAACACAATCAGGATAACACAGAATCTGCAGCTTCTACACTGAGGGATCAAAGGCCTTGGAATATGATATTCCGGACGTCAAAGGAGCTGGGATTAAAACCAAGAATCACCTACCCAGCAAAACTGAGTATCATGTTTCAGGAGAAAATATGGTCATTCAATGAAGTAGAGGACTTTCAAGTATTCTTGAAGAAAAAACCAGAGTTGAATAGAAAATTTGACATTCAGATACAAGAAGCAAGAGAAGCATGAGAAGGTAAACAGGGAAAAGAAATCTTAAGGAACTTATCAAAGCTGAACTATTTACATTCCTACATGGAAAAACAATAATTATAAATTATGAAACTTTTTTCAGTATGAGAACAGTTGAAGGGAATAGAAATGTGTGTGTGTGTGTATGTGTGTGTGTATATACATATATATGACTATATAGGAGGGTATATGGGCATATGAATACATATGTGAATGTGTGTATATATGTGTACAAGTGTACATAGACAGAGGGCACAGGACCAGTTGAATAGGAAGGGATGATACTTAAAAGATGAAATTAAGAGGTGAGAGAGGAATATAATGAGAGGAGATGGGGAGAGACAGAATGGGGTAAATTATCCCATATAGAAGAGACAAGGGCAAACTGTTACAATGGAGGAAGAACAGGAAGGCAAAAGGGAATGGTTCAACCTTATTCTCATTGAATTTGGCTCAGGGAAGGAATGACATATACACTAAATAAGAGTATCTCATCCTACAGGAGAGTAGGGGGGAAAGGGATGAGATGGGGTATGATGGAGGGAAGGGCAGGTTGCGGGGGAAAGAAGTTGGAAGCACACACTTCTGAAAAGGGACAGGGTCAAAGTAGAGAATAGAACAGGTGGGGGGTGGGATAGGATGGAGGGAAATACAGTCAATCTTTTACAATATATCCACTATGGAAATGTTTTGTGTAGCTACACATGTACAACCTATATTGAATTGTTTATCTTACCAGTAAGAGTGGTGATGAGGAAGGAAGGGAAAGAATCTGGAATTCAAAATTTTAAAATAAAATGTTAAAAAAATATTTTTATTTTTTTACATGCAACTGGGAAATAAGATATACAGGTACTGGGGTACAGAGATCCATCTTGCCCTATTAGAAATTTGGAGGGGGAATGAGGGAGGATACAGGAGAGAGCAGATTAGGGGAGGGGGTATACAGTGGGATCACTGTTTTGGGTAGGGGAAAAATGGGGAGAAATTTATAACTCATAATCTTGTGGAAATGAATGATGCAAAGTAAAAATAAACATGAAAATTAATTTTAAAAAATTTAATTAAAAAAATAAAAAAACATAAGAGCAAATAAAACAATTAGGGAAAGTTTTCAGTTTACCTAGGGGAGGTGAATTGGTTTAGCCTTTATTTAACCTATATTTTAAAGTTAACCTTTAACCTTTATTAATTTTTGGTGGGGGAAGGGGGTGGCTCATGAACCTATTAGGCAGTCTGGTCAAGTTTATGAACTCCTTTTCACAGTAATGTTTTAAATGTATAAAATAAAACACACAGAATTACAAAGGAAACCTATCATGTTGAATACCAGCCATCAAAATATTTTTAAAAGAACTTCAGAGACCTACAATTAAGCCTGGGGATCCTTGTGGGTCAGTATAAAAAGTAAACCCATGTTCACACACACTGATTCTATAAAATGAGCATTCACCTTCAGAAATACAAGTCCAGGTATTTGGAGATTTTTGAATAAGCAAAAATTGGCCTCAAAAAAAAAATTCTGTCAGTCCCATTCAACAAGAATGTGTTAAGTGCCTACCATGTTCAGGGCAGTGAACTAGGTTCTAGATGCCAAGACCAAGTGAAAACATGTCCCTTTGTTCAAAGAATTTACATTCTACTGGAGGGGAGTGGGGGAAGGAAGTGGAAGAAACATTTGAGCAAGTAAGTAAATGCAATATAATAGGAAGAAAACACTAACGGGGGGAATCAAAAAATGTTTCCAATAGGAGGCAGCATCTGGGCTGAGCATTGAAATTCTGCTCATGAACAAAATGTTTATTGAGTCTTGTGCTAAGTACTGGGGATACTTGTAGAGAAACAAGGCGATTCCTGCTCTCAAGGAGTTCCCTTCCTAACTTGGGAGAAAATGCCTGTGGGTGGCTTCAGCTGCAAGTCAGATGGAAAAATCCCTTAGGGTATAATGAGAAAGCAGATATTAATACTTTTTTAATGGCATTTCCGCTGATAAAATCAAGTCTTTTCTGATGTGGAGCCATTTGACTTTGGTGGCCAGAACTCTCTTTGGAGCCGTTACCCAGCTGTCCCCTGGGATTGTTTCCCAGGATGATTGCTAAAAGCACTAAACTGGAAGCAGTGCTAATCCCAAGGCTCTTGGGTCAAGGGTTCTGGTCCATCCCCAGTAGAGCCTGAAGGGAGACAGTGGTAAAGCCGATGGTAGTGGTTTGTTTTGCTTAAAACGTGCTGCCTCCGGCCTCTCCTACCCTGTACCTCGCTGCTTTACCTAATCTAGTTTGCCTGCCCCTTGTTACGGCAGTCGGGTGACACATGGTAGGGATGGCTAGTCCCTTCTCCAGAGCAGTTGCTTCCTTTGGTAATGGCTATGAGGGGTTACTGGAAATAGGACCAGGAGTCTAGACCTCCCATGCCTATCTGCCTATTGACCACAGTTGGTCAGAAGTTGTCACTGGTGGTGACAATTAACCAGCCCCTCAGTAATGACTGTAGGGGCTTCGTAGAAGTAGGTCTGGTGGTTTGGGAGGAATTGCTACTCCCAAGGCTCTCGGGCTCAGGATCCTGGGCTGTTTCCATAGGGATCGGAAGAGAAATGGTAGTTGGGTAATGGTAATGGTTTGACTTGTCTGGTACATGACACCTCTAGTCTCTCCAAAGGCATTTTAAGAGTCAGAGGTGAAGAGAGAATATATTCCAGGTACAAACAAAAGCCTGTGCAAAGGTATGAAAGCAGAAAAATGAAATTCCAAGTTTAAGGAATAACTAAGTCAATTTGCCTGGAACAGAAAGTGCATAATGGGGAACAATATGAAATTCCTAAAAAAGTAGGCTAGAGCCAGACGCTGAAAGTCTTTAAATGCCAAGCTTCAGAGATTCTATTAACTTACTATTTGTTTGCTTTTCCCCTTCACCAATAAAACTATTCATATAGGTTCTCAACCTATAAGCAAAAGAACTTGCAGTTCCAATATTGTTTTCACTTATCTAAGCCCATATTTGTCACTTTAAGAAACATATGTAGGGGCGGCTAGGAGGCGCAGTGAATAGAGCGCCGGCCCTGGGGTCAGAAGGACCTGAGTTTGGATCCGGCCTCAGACATTTAACTCACACATAAACAAAAAAAACCTAGCTGTGTGACCTTGGGCAAGTTACTTAACCCCAATTGCCCTCCAAAAAAAAAAAAAGAAACATATGTCCATGAACTAACTTTTTCAGGTTTTCTCACTCAAATCACCAAATTCTCCCAGAAAAATTCCTATTCTATTTATAGCCCAGAAATACATTAGTGACATGAGAGGAAATATGCCCAGGAAGTATTGCTCTGATTATTATTATTTGCACAAACACAAAACAATTTGATTATGTAACAGCTAAAATAGTAAATGGAATAATATGTCTAGTAATATCTAGGTAACTAGGTGGTTCAGCAGATAGAAGACTAGACCTAGAGTCAGGAAGACCTGAGTTCAAATCTAGCCTCAGATACTAGCTATGTGACCTTGGGCAAGTTACTTAACTGTTGAGGTTTAAGGTTTAGACATGCATGATACCCCAAAATACCAACATGCTGGGTCCTGCTGAATAAATTCAACTCAAGTCTTCTCTCAGCCAAAGTAAATACACAAAGTGTATTAAAGATTTGCTATAATGGGTAGACTCTTAAGGAGCCTAGGTATCTGTGACGCTTGTATTAGACAAACTGGCCAGAATCATCTAACACAGAGTGAGTCTGCAGTAGATATTTCTCTACTCACTCATGGAGGCAAGATGGAGCTTATATACAAAAAGATTGTGGGAGGGTTCTAGGTGTGGTCTAGAGGAGGAGTTTGGGGAGGGTCTTGAGGAGGAGTCAAATGAGGTTAACTCCAGCAATGAGAGATTAAGGGTGGGAAGTAGCTGGAGGCTACCCGGAGATGACAGACAATGGAAGGCTAGGCTAGTTTAAGGATAACAGATTAGAGTATAGATATTTTGGGAGGATCGAGGGTGGGGAGTTGCCTGGGGCTAAGAGGGCTAGGCTAGTAACAGAGATTTGGATCTAATGATAATGAAAGGCTTATTATAGCCTCAGGCAAATTCCTGAGGTCAAGTGGGAAAATTCAAGGAGAGTTCAAGGGGGTTCCTAGAGCCTATACCCCATTATAACCACTGTTTGCCTTAATTCATTGAATTCACCCCTCCAGTATCTTTGCCAAGAAAATCCTATAGCCACCATGGTCCATGGGTCACAAAGAGTTACATATTACTGAAAAATAACAATGTTTAGTTCTGTTAGTAAATAGGACAGAACTCCATTGTTAACATGCATAAAGATGGGGCAGCTAGGTGGCACAGTGAGTAGAGCGATGGCCCTGGAGTCAGAAGGACCTGAGTTCAGATCCGGCCTCAGACACTTAACCCACCCAAACAAAAACCTAGCTGTGTGACCTTGGGCAAGTTACTTAACCCCAATTGCCCTCCAAAAAAAAGCAAAAAAAAAAACATGCATAAAGATATGAGGGTCAAATCATATTCTGCAAAATATTCCACTTTCATGTAGCACAGTTCAGTCTGATATGTACTCAATTCTTTTTCCTTTATGACAAGTTGACTTAGAATATTTGCAAGAGATTTTAGTTACTACTGAGAGATAGTGTCCCTGATGAGGTTCAGGCTCTGGGAACCCCCTTGAACTCTGACCACTTGATGAAGCATTTGCCTGAGGCCATAAGCCTTTCCATATAGCTAGGCCCAAATCTCTTACTCTTACTAGCCTAGCCCTCCATTGTCCATCTACTTCCCACCCTTGAGCCTATCAAAATATCTATAGCCAAATCAACTGTTACAACCCTTGAACTGGCCTAGTCCACCATTGTCTGCTCCAGGTAGCCTCCATCAACTTCACTTATTTACTGGAGTCTGACCTCATTAACTACCCTCCCCAAACTCATTACTGGAGTCTGACCTCATTGATTCCTCCTGAAGACCCTCCCCAAATTCCTCCTCTAGACTACACCTAGATTCCTCCCACAACCTTTCTGTATATAAGACCCCCATCTTGCCTCCATGTGGTGTGAGAGAGCCATAGAATTTTCTAGCACAGGGTTGCTTTGTGTCTAATACAAGCCTGCTTGGCCAATGCAAGCCCACTTGTCCAATGCAAGCATCATAGATACTAAGGCTCCTTAAGAGTCTACCCAGGCTAAGATGACAAAACAGGAAAGTGACAAATGCTGGAGAGGATGTGGGCAAATTGGAACACTAATGCATTGCTGGTGGAGTTGTGAACTTATCCAACCATTCTGGAGAGCAATCTGGAATTATGCCCAAAGGATTATAAATAATTTCATACTCTTTGACCCAGCAGTACCACTTCTCGGGTTATATACCAAAGAGATCATAGAAGAGGGAGGAAGACCCATATGTACAAAAATATTTAAAGCAGCTCTTTTTGTGGTCTCAAAGAATTGGAAACTAAAGGGGTGCCCATCAATTGGGGAATGGTTAAACAAGTTGTGGTATATGAATGTAATGGAATATTATTGTGCTATAAGAAACGAGGAGGTGACGGATTTCCTAATTACCTGGAGAGACTTATACAAACTGATGCTGAGCGAGAAGAGTAGAATCAGAAGAAATTTGTATACAATCACAGACATATCATATCTGTGATGACCAACTATGACGGACTGGACTCTTTTCAGCAATGCAGTGATATAAGTTAATCCTGAAAGACTCAAGAAAGTGAGAAATGCGCCATCCAGAGATATAACTAGAAAGAACTGAGCCTGAATCCTGATGGAAGCAAACTAAATGATCTTTTTCTTTTCATTGTTTGGTTTTATTTCTTCTCTGCCATCTTTCATCCCACCTAGTACAATACGCCTTTGTAATTGGAATAATGTCAATATGAATGTATTTGCAGATCCTATACTGGACTATATGCTGTTGTGGGGGGAGGGGGGAGGGAAGTAAAGGAAATTTGAAAATCAAGGAACTATGGAATTGATTCTTGTTAACTGAAACTAAACTAATAATTTTTTAAAAAAAAGAGTCTACCCAATATGGCAAATTTTTCATAAACTCTGCTTTACTTTGGCTGAGAGAAGACTTGAGTCAAATTCATTTGGCAGGACCCAGCATGTTGATATTTTGGGGTCTCGCACACCCCTAACCCTAACCTCATCATTTTTATGATAACCCTCTTCAGTCCCCATTTGATCCAATTTGAATAATCCCACCTGGAAAGGAATATAAATTGAGGACTGAGGTGTTCTGTAGCCAATTTAGATGAGTTGGCATCAGACACTTAACACAAAAACTAGCCGTGTGACCTTGGGCAAGTCACTTAACCCAATTGCTCTACCTTCCCCACCTCCAAAAAATAATAATAATAATAATATTGCAGATCAATCACTGATCAACATTAATGGAGTTTCCTCACTGGGAGCTCCTTATACAATGAAAAATCATGCTTCTAGAGCAAAATTCTTCCCATTTTCTTGTGTCACTACACTGGGCAGCTCGGTGGCTCAGTGGATAGAGCACAGAGCTTAGAATCAAAAAGACTCATCTCCCTGAGTTCAAATCTGGCCTCAGACACTTCCTAGCTGTTCGATCCTGGGCAAGTCACTTAACCCTGTTTGCCTCAGTTCCTCATCTGTAAAATGAGCTAGAGAAGGAAAGGGCAAATCATTCCAGTATCTTTGTCAAGGAAATCCCAAATGGAATCACAAAGAGTTGGACACAACTAAAAACTGACAAACAACAACAATTATCAAGTTGACCCCAGGTTAAGAATCTCTGGTCCTACAGACTGGACTCTTCTCAGCAATGCAGTGATATAAGTCAATCCCAAAAGACTCATGAAGGAGAGAGATGCGACATCCAGAGATACAACTAGAAAGAACTGAGCTCGAATCCTGATGGAAGCAAACTACTTGATCTTTTTCTTTTCATTGTTTGGTTTTACTTCCTCTTTAACATTTTCATTCCATCTAGTACAATCAGCCTTTCTAACCTGACTAATGTCTATTGTGAAAGTATTTGCAGATCCTATGCTGGACTATATGCCATTGTGGGGGGGAAGGGAAATTTGAAACTCAAGGAACTATGGAATTGATTCCTGTAAACTAAAAATAAACAAACAAATTAATAAAAATAAAATAAAATTAAAATTGTAGATTCTCAGAAAATAAATCAACTGATTAAAAAAAAAAAAGAATCTCTGGTCCTAGAGTCTACTAGACTCTCCCTCTCTCCCCCACCAAAAGAAAATCTGCAAGGCACTGTAAGAGATGCTGAAGATTCAAAGACAAAAATCACTCAATTGATAAGTGAATTAATGAAAAAATGGGTGAACTAACCAGAACACAGATAGATGGGTGGATAGAGAGAGAGAAAAGAGATGTATGCACAGACAGATGAATGATAGATGTTGTTCAGTTGTTCAGTCATGTCCAACATTGTGTGACCCCATGGGCCATGGCATGCCCTTCTGTCCTCCACTATCCTTCAAAGTCTGTGCAGGTTCATTTTTGTTGTTACACTATCTATCCATCTCATTCTCTGCTCTCCTCCTTTCCTTTTGCTTTCAATATTTCCCAACATCTTCCCATCTTCTCATCATGTATTGATTTAAGCTTCAGCTTCAGTATTTGACCTTCCAGTGAATAGTCTGAATTAATTTCTTTTAAGTATTGACTGATTTTGAAAAGGATCATCATAAAATGATGACGGTTAGGCTAAGGGTGCTTGAGATCCCCAAATACCAACACACTGGGTCCTCCTAAATGAATTTGATTCAAGTCTTCTCTCAGCCAAAGAAAAGCAAAGTTTATTAAAAGTTCACCATATTGGGTAGACTCTTAAGGAGCCTCAGTATCTGTAAGGCTTGTATTGGAAAATTCTATGGTGCTCTCACACCACATGGAGGCAAGGTGGGGTCTTATATTCAGAAAGGTTGTGGGAGGAATCTAGGGATGGTCTAGAGAAGTTCGGGGAGGGTCTTCAGGAGGAGTCAATGAGGTCAGACTCCAGTAATGAGTGATTAAGGGTGGGAAGTTTTTGGAGGCTACCTGGAGATGACAGACAGTGGTAGGCTAGGCCAGTTCAAGGGTATAGCAGTTGATTTGGGTATAGATATTTTGGGAGGATCAAGGGTGGGGGCTAGCTTGTGTAACCTGAGCAGCTTTCCAGAAGAATGCTACAGTGAAGAGCTTTTAAGGTTCTGATTACACAGTATAGTGAACATTCTATTTATTCCATAACAAATCAAGGCAAAACATTCATAGTAAATCAAAGTACAGCATTCACAACGACTTATCACTAAAATAGTCACATAGTTTTCACCAAAGTAGTCACAATAGTTAGAACAAAGAACAATCATCTCAAAGTACAATAGACAAAGTCTTCCACTAACGGGGCACACTAAATTAACTCAATCAGTCACTTATTCAGCAATCAATTACTAAGTATCATTAACCACTAAGTACAATCATTAGAAAATATACAAACCCATCAGATGGGTGGGTAGGTGGCTCAGTGAGTAAGAGCACCAGCCCTGGAGTGGGGAGGACCCTGGATCGGTTCTGGTCTCAGAAAATGAGCACCCACACATAAAAAATGACTGGCCGTGTAACCTTGAGCAAGTTACTTAACCCCAATTGCTTAAAAAAAAAAGAAAGAAAATAAACAAACCCTCCACTCCTAGGTCACTAGTAAACTGCAATTTCATCAGTACTCAGTACCTATGGAGAGGTCTTTTCATCTTGACTTAGGGCCAGTTCTCAGATTCCCTGGATCCCCTTCCATGGTCCCAGATTTTACCTGGATTCACCAGACTGTCACCTGGGTTCAATGGCACACAGCTCCCAGTTCCTTGTCCAGTTCCTGCTGGTAGGTCCTGCTCTACACTAAAGTTCACAGGGTCCAGTCCATCTCAAATACTTCACAATTTCTGCTTCTGGGAATTCAAGGCTCAACCAATCCACAAACAGACAAAGTCCCTGCATCCCAGTCATGCTTCCTCAGTTCCTGCAGCTCATTCAAAAAATCAGAATCACTTTATCCAGCCTGGGGGGAAGGGGCTCCTGGGCTTCTGGCTCCTAGGTTGCTAGGCTCCTGGCTTCCTGGGATCCTCTTCAGAAGAAGCTCCACCACCACAAGTTCTCAGGAAATTCTAGCTCAGTTCTTTTTTTTTTCTTTTAACAAATGCTTTATTAACTTCTGGTTTACATCATTCAGTTCTGCCAGATTTTGAGTTACAATTTTTCCCCATTTTCCCCCTACCCACCACCCCAGAATAGCAGTCCCACAAGATATCCCCTCATCCAATCTGCTCTCTCCCATATCTTCTCCCATACCCCCTTCGACTTTGCCATTAGGGCAAGGTGAATCTCTGTGCCCCAATGCCTGCACATCTTATCTCCCAATTACATGCA